>SMDT01000670.1:0-637834 GCA_005392925.1 Aquilaria sinensis | reverse complement strand
ACATCCCTTATTTTATATACAAGAGTGAACTATTTGCTTATTTAGGACATGTGTTAGTGCTAGCTTTATAAGATTTTGTGAGTAGTTAAGGACACTTCCTCCTCTTGGGTCCACCCAGGTCTTAGCCCATCATGGTGACCTTAGGTATCGTAGGTTCCTAACCCATCATATTTACCGTAAATTAGACTAAGGTCTTTTTTGCCTATAGATACAAGTTTACAAATATGCACCTTTTTTGCCTATAAATACAAGTTTACAAATATGCACTTACACACATCATATGCACTTCATAGTTTGGCTTCCTACCAAACCCAATCATATAAGTTTCTTACATAGCCATCAATAATCAAATCATATACTTGTTAAATTTATCAATAATTTGACCACTTGATATACAAGTATCATAGCCAAATTTATTTAACATATAAGCATACAAATTAAATAACCCTTACCTTAGATAACTTAGTTTGCAAGCTTCAAGTACTTAGACTTTTTGTCTTGGTTCTAGTCTCTTCTAGAGTTTTCCTATAATAGCTTGAGTAATTACCTATAATTGATCATTTAACAATAAGACATATCATTCTTTAGGCCAACAATTAATAATTCCCACTATGGTTTAAATGATTAGCTTAACCCTTTTTTCATGGATTTTTTTAACCGGCCCTTAATACCCCTTTTAAGCAATAAATCCTTTGTTCTTCTTTGCTAGCTAATGGAAATCAATTTAAACACATTCAATTCAATCCAAAATAACCAATTAAAAGCTGGAATTAAATGGAGAACCGGTAGATCCTATTATTCCAACAATCAACCGTACCTAAAGCTCTTTCTTTTACAAGCTTGATTTCCAAGCTTTTCTTACTTGTTTTCTCTTAACAAGCATCAAGGAACCCAACGTAATAACCATTTCCAGCAACTACAAGATTGAAATAAAGCTTGAAAATAGAAAGATAAAATTAGAACATACTTGAACAATAGACAAGAAATTCTAGCTTTGGGTAGCATAAAACTTGGTTTCTATCCACAAATTTTACTTGATTTATGGTTAATTTGGCTTGGTGAAAGCTTCATCCCTTCATCCATGGCGTTTTCCTGGTGGTTTGGTAGAGAGGGACAGAGTCTCAGGTGGTTAAATGAAGAAGAAAGTGGCCGGGTGGGGTTAATTATCACCCACCGCTTTACTTTAAAAAGTCACATGCTCAATGCCCTCTTTGTACTAACCAGTAAATTTTAGGTTTATTTGTAATACACTTAAAAATTTAGGACCAAAGATGTTATTATGTTACACCTGGTTTCTTCACAGATATAATTACACAGCCAGTCCCAGCCTTTCAGTTATATTTCGGTTTGTCCCTAATATTCTCATGGTTACACTTAAACCACTTATGGACAATCTAGTTAATCAAAAATTTCACAACGATAGAGCGGAAATCACGAAAAATTGTGATATGTCAAATTCAATATTTTCTCATGCTCTATCCAACCGTGCAATAAAATATGTCACTATGTAGAATGACTAAAATGCCCTTCTTGGTCCGGCCAGCTTAAATAATCAAATTTTTACCTCTTTTAAGCTACTAGACTGTTTAAAACCGAAACTTGACTTGCAAATAAATTATATTAAGTGTTAATTTATTAAATTAACTAATTACCTAGCTAATTAGACTTATAGCTTTGAGGGTTGTCACATTCTCCCCTTCTTAAGCTATTTAGTCCTCCAAATCTTACTTAAGTCTGGCAAAATCATCAGGATACTAGGTCAGTATATGCTGCTCTGTCTCCCATGTAGCCTTCTCTTCTGTATGGTTAGATCACAAGATGTTAACCATGGGCATTCACTTGGTTCTCAATTTCCTGACTTATCTATCCAGGATTTATATAGGTCTTTCCACATAGGTCAAGTCCTCATGAATAGGCATATCAGGAGTGGTCAATACTTGTCTCAAGTCTATGATGCATTTTTGGAGTTCACTTACATGGAGAACATTGTGAATGTGAGACAAGTTAGGTGGTAGTGCCAATTTATAAGCCACCCTACCCACTTTCTCCAAGATTTCAAAAGGTCCAATACACTTTGGGGCTAACTTATTTCTTTGCCCAAATCTAATCACACGCTTCATAGGAGATACCCTCAATAGTACTTTATCCCTTATGTCAAACTCCAATTCTCTTCTTCTAACATTGGCATACTTCTCTTGCCTATCAGAAGCTGCTTTGATTCTTGCTTGGATCTGTTTTATTTTAGCCGTGGTTTTAGCAATGATCTCTGGGCTTAGCTCAATTGGGTGATAGGCGTACTAAGGCTCACTGTACTACCTAATGCCCTTTAAAAGGCTGTCCAAAACTTAGAGATAAACCTTAGATCTCTATCAGATACAATCTGATCAAGTATACCATGTAACTTAACAACCTCTTTAAGGTACATCTGTGCCAACTTATCCATAGTATAAGTGACTTTGATAGATATAAAGTGAGCTAATTTTGTTAACCTATCAATAACCACCCATATTGCATCATTATGGGCTCCCGTCTTTGGTAATCCTATCAGAAAATCCACAGTAATGGAACCCCATTTTATTTCATGTATGGGTAAGCTTTGAAGAGTTCCAGCTGGTTTCTGGTGTTCTGCTTTTGCCATCTGATAGGTGAGGCGTTTTGCCACACATTGCCTGATGTTTTTCTTTAGGCTAGGCCACTAGAAATGAGTTTTTAAAATCATGGTATATCTTTTCAGCACCTGGATGTACACTTAGCCTACTATTATGTGCCTCTTGTAAGCTTTGCTCCCTTAAGTCTTCTATGTCTGGCATGTATAGCCTAACACCATAGTGTAACATCTCATCTCTATATTGAAATTCTCTACTAAGAGTACCATATTTTTCTTCCCCACTAATCTTTTTAAGAGTATGGCCATTTTCCTGTGCTTTCTTTACCTTAGCCAACCACCCTAATTCCACCTACAATTGGTACATTTGAGCCATTTCCCAAGCTAACCAGTAGTCATACATAGTTGAGAAATGTTCTACAAATGTATTTGATACTTGGTCCTTTGAAAGAACCACGCATGTGTACCTTCTGCTTAAGGCATCAGCGACTACATTACCTTTCCTTGCACAGTACTTAATGCTATAGTCAAAGTCCTTTACATACTTAACCTACCTTCTTTGCCTCATGTTCAAGTCTTTTTGTGTGAAAAGGTATTTGAGGCTTTTATGGTCAATATATATCTTAAAGGATCTACCCAACAAATAATGTCTCCATGACTTGAGGACAAAAACTATTGTAGCCAGTTCCAAGCATGCACTTGATAGTTCAGCTCATTGGGTCTTAGCTGTCTAGACCCATATGCAATGACTTGTTGATCCTGCATCAATACACATCTAAGTCCTGTTCTAGATGCATCAGTGTAAACAGTAAAGTTTTTATCTGGGTCAGGTAAAATAAGGATAAGTGCTTGTATCAATTTTTGCTTCAACTCTCTAAAATTGTTTTCACAGTCTGCTGTCCATTCAAATTTTTAGGACTTCCGGGTCAAGATAGTCATCGATAATGCTATTTTGGAGAAGTTCTTAATAAATCTCCTATAGTAACCTGTCAGTCCCAGGAAACTCCTAATGTCAGTCACCGTAGTTGGTCTAGGCCATTCTTTCACTGCCTTGACCTTCTCTGGGTCTACTTTCAATCCTTGGCTAGTGATAACATGTCCAACGCAAGAAATTTTTTTAGCCCAAAACTGACATTTGTACAGCTTTGCATAATACTGATTCTCTTTCAGTATTTGCAACACTTTAATTAAATGTTCAACATGTTCCTGCTCTATTTTGGAGTATACTAGTATATTATCTATAAATATTTCCACAAACTGATCAAAGTAACGCTTGAAAATTCTATTCATGACATCCACGATTACTGCAGGAGCATTAATAACACCAAAAGGCATTACTATGTGCTCATAATGCCTATATCGGGTCCTAAAGGTTGTCTTAGGTATGTCATCTTCATTCACCCTTATCTGGAAATATCCAGATCGAAGGTTTATCTTATAGAACACCTTTACCCCTTTTCATCTGTCAAACAAGTCATCTATCCTTAGTAAGGGATATTTGTTCTTGATAGTTACAACGTTAAGTTTCTTGTAATCAACACAAAGCCTCAAACTACCATCTTTCTTCTTTACAAAGAGGACTGGTGCTCCCCATGGAGACACACTCGGGCGTATGAAGCCTTTTTCTTACAACTTCTCTAACTATTTTTTCAGCTCATCCATCTCAGGAGCTGACATTCTATAAAGAGGAATAAAAATTGGTAAAACTCCTGACTGCAAATGAATAGAGAACTCTATATCACATTGGGGAGGTAATCCTGGAAGATTTGTAGGAAATACCACTGGGAACTAATTTGTTATTAATATGTCCTTTAATGTTTCTTTTACTGATACCTCATTCAAGGCATAGAGCATCAATTTGTCTTTGAAACTCTATGAAATAACATGGCAATTTACCAAAACACAGACAAAATTAGAAAGTTGATGAAAGCTATATTGTGAACTTCTTACAAGCCATACCTTTGCTGAAAATTTTGATGTACTGTTTGTCCCAGTGAGAATAGTAAAGAACTAGAAGCAAGCTCGTGCCATGTCACGGGATATGCATTAATTTACTCAAATGAAGCAAGACTTTTCGTAATAAATTCAGACCCATGAGTTTATCAATCTCAAACAAACATGGCCAATGTTAAAATATAAGGGATGATTGATTTTAATATACATAAAAGATGTATGAATATATGAGCAAAGGTTGCATAAAGCCTGCACCTCATTACGATTTATCGATGAAGATACAAATTTTACATACAAAATACATCTATATTCTATAGTGAGAAAAATATATAAAAATTATGAATTCAAAACTAAGTCATAACCAATTTACAGATTTTGGAAAACTTGAAACATTTCAATGTTACCGACAACTAATTTGTTTTGTAACTAATTTGTAGTTTGGGGTTTGAAAACATAAAAATCAAATGTTTAGAATATCTTTTGGGTTTATTAGGGTAAAGTAATAAAAATACCTGAATTTAAAATTTGAGGACCAAAAGATATTACTATACATAAATAGGGTATCTACTATGTGATATTACCATTTTTTACATTAAACATATTTTGGGGCAACAATAAAAAAAAATCAAACAGGCCTAACCCAAACTAAAAAAAATTATTGTAGCAGATGTGCTACTACAAGAAAATATTTCAGGAAAAAAACCCAAATGAAAAAAAAATATAGTACAAAACTCAATTGCAGAAAAAAAAAAGAGAAACTTAAAAAACAAAAGGGTACTGTAGCAGAGATGTTACTATTATTAACGTCACACCAAGCCTTAGCTCTTACAGGAAAAAAATTTCTACTCATTAAGCGGTACTGTTAAAATAATAAAACCAAAATTTTAAGACATCTTCAGTATCTATTGAGACATTGTAGAAAAAGTATATGATTTTAATGTTTGAGGATCAAATAATATATCATATACAATAGAGGGCCTATGTTGTAGTTACTCATTTTATTTGGTTTCTAATGCCTTATGGGCCAAAAGCCCAAAACATAAAAAAAAAAAAATGCAACACATAGAACCAAAAAAAAAGGAAAAAAATGAACAACAGCAAAAAAAAAGACTAGTGTAATAGGTAAAGTTACTGTTACTAATGTCGCTTTCAATGCTTAGCATTTTAGTTATTATAATATAATTAAAGCTGGCAAACAGTCAAACTTTGTGAAAGGATTTTACTTGAAAATAATCTAGAATATTAATGATAAAACGATGAATAATGAATCAAGAATAACATACGTATAAGCTAACATATGAATTATAAACTAAACAAGAGTAGAAGAATAAAAAAGAAACCCAAATTGCAATGAATTGTAAAAAATGTTGTTGACATGCTAAACATCGTTGTTAGGACTAAAAAAAATGTGGTAAAAATATAACCTTCTATAATATTCATTTTATGCATGAATTGAGCCTTTTTTGGTACACAATGTCTGTTTTGTCCTCAGTGTCAGTGTGATTTTATTGTTTATTTTTTTTTATGGATTTACTATTTAATTAGTTGTTAATGTCCGATTTTTTCTTGGCTTTACATCAGTAATTTATTTTAATGCCTTTATTTCTGGTGGTTAGGTATTTGTTTATAATACTACCTACTATAAAAAAAATTCATGCATGTTTGCTGTATGAATTTCCTTGATAACTGTGAGAACTTGAATAACGAGTTTATTCTAGTAATTCTCAGGACTTTTGATTCTTTAATGTACTACTCCGTTTTTACCATATGATGTAGGTTGATATTAAAAAAAATGATAATTACATATGTGCAATTATCTCAAAATAATAAAATTATAAAGATATGTAAGCAATAAAGATTCTGTAATTATCAAAACTTTAAATGGCTTTAATTATTTTTATTTGTTATAGAGAAATAAATTTACAATGGAGCAAATTTTATTGGAAGCCACTACATAAAGAAACAAAACAGCAAGCTACCTCAAATTTTAAGCCTAAACTTTTAAATTTTATATCTTTTTAAAATTAATGCAATTTTATGATAACAATTTTTGGCCTATTGCTCAAGCCAAATGAATAGTTTGTTTCAAAATTAAAAATAATAGAAAAATGCACTAATTATCATTGAAATTAAAATTTCATATTCATTATCTCCATATTAGTTGCAAATAAATATTAGCATGAATTACACGCAAACAATGTGTTAAATACCGTTACTGCAAGGCATACCGCATCCTGAATTTTTAAGGTATACTGCATGGTATACCATACCGCATTCCGTTACTGTTTTCACAAAAAATAAATGTTAGAATATTATTTTAAGATGACATAATTTGTTTAATAATTTATTTTTACATATTTTATATGTATTCTAATTTTTCTCATCATAATTTGTCAAATATAAATAAAATATATACGATAGAAGATATTTTTTTAATACAAAAAACATAAAAAAAATGTTATATATGGAGCAAAATAAAAATACTAAAAAATCTAATTTATTGATATACTATAAATATAAATAATACCATCCATTAATTTTTTATATTAATTAAGAAAAAAAAATTAAAAGTAAATGTTTATTTTATGATATGTGTATTATTTTTATTTTAATGTTTTAAATATTTATGATGTTTTGATGTAAAATAAAAAAATAAAAAAAATATGCATGAAAAATTAAATATTGCAGTACGCACTACGTGGCATTTGCGGTATACCATGGTTTCTTGACAAAATACATATAAAAAGTGTGCGGTATTCGGTATACCACGCGGTAAAATGACAAAACGTGAAAACATTTGTACCGCGGTAAGCAGTATATCACGCGGTATATCACTATATTTAATTCAGTGCACATAAATCAGGGGGACCACCGACGATGGAACCACTGCTACGACATCGCTCCCTCATCTTGGACAAAAAACAGGGGAGTTGAACCCATTTTTTAGGTGATTTCTAATTTGTCAAACCAAGTAATTCTTCTCGTTTACTTGAGCTAGTGTGAAGCAGTGTCTGTTACAGGGTAGATGGAGATCCGTAGTTATAAAGAAGGCAAATGCAATGTAGTATTTTCCATTAAGGAAATTTTCTATTCCTTCATCAGGGTTTTGTGTCTTTTTGCAGCTTTCTGTTGGATTTATGGTTCTATCTCTACTGTGAGAAACGTGATATACATCAGGACAATGTTCGACAAGGATGACATGGTGTCGCCACAACAGCTCGTAGATTGTTTCACCACCTCTAAATGCTAGGTAGATACTACAGTTCACACTTTTGAATACATGGAGCAGAATGATGTAGCAAGCCAGCACTTACTACCCTAACCCGATTGTGGAGAAACCTCCTTACCAGCAGGAGTGTCGTCAACTGTTATATTTGAAACAACATTTACTCCAGGTCCTTAAATAACACTTCCAAGTTAACAAAATCATACATCATAGATGGGAGATTTTGCATTGCCGCTGTGGCGACTTGCCGCAACAACTATTAAAGAAAACGACAAAAAATAAAAAAGTAACATGTAAAAGTTTTTATTGGTTACCTAGTTGTTTCGGTTGTAAATGTAAATAAGTTTAGTTTATAAAAGGAATAAAGTGTAAAAAGATAAAATAATTTGCAATATTATATTTAAAAAATTCAGTAAATATAATTTTTAACATGTTAGTGGTAAATAATTTAGACAGAAATAAGAAAAATGATATTAAATAGTGGTAAATAGTTTGAAAGAAAGAGAGTTAATGTGATGAGTTTGATTTAAGGCAAGATAAAAGTAAAAAAAAATAGTATTAAATAATTTGAGAGAAATAACAGTATGTATTAACAAAACAAGAAGATGATGGGTGGAATAAAAAAAAAGAAATGAGAATTAATATGAGAAATTTGATTTAATATGGAGAAGTGAATTAATGTAGGAGTAGTAGTTGAGTTTGTTGGTAAGAGGGAGTTAATACAACCAATGAGGGTAAATTAAACCATATGATAACCACACTTAGTACTTTCAACATTTTTGCGGTGTTATAGTGGGATAGCCATAAACAACGATTTGAGTTGCTGGTTCGAATTTTGTGTGGTGAAGAGAATAGTAATGCCCAGCTCCTGATACAAGCAGCAACATCGTGACATGAAGCACAAGTAGTTGAACGTGCTCCAGTGGCAGTTAATCTTAAAGATATTCTCTTATCAGGTGATACAAATATGTGACTTGTTGAAAAGCGAAAAACACGTACTACCCAAGTAAATATGAAAGGTGAAGTTCTTAGTACAACAACAATATTTGTTATCAACGTTAAAAAGCGCAAAGGGAAAGGGCAAGGGAAAGGGAAAGAGAAAAGTAAAGGCACTAAGAAAAATAGTTGATTACGTGATTGAGTGCGTTAATGTGTAAGAAACATATTTTTGGAAATTATCCATGTTTAGATGTTTCCAATGAAAAACCAGCAACGAAATTTAGTCGCATGTCAAAATGTAACCAAGAAAACCGTTTAGAAATAGAGAAGGTGACTTCTGAGAACAAAAAAGTGACAAAATAGCATTTCCGAAGTGAGCAACAAAATACAATTTCCGAAGTAAGGCGTTACTTGTTGAGTTTTAGGGGTCTTCCTTTTTATTTTTTCACTTTTTTAAAATCTTCATCACATTTTTGAAAATTTTATCACCTTTCTAAACTCTTTGTCATTTGTTATATTTGTTTTCGCTTTTTGAAATTATTATCTCTTTTTTTTTGTTTTTAATCATTTTTGTTAAATTATTTTCATCTTTTCTAAAATTTAACCGCATTCCCCAAAAAATTAACTGCTATATTAGTGGTTGAATTTTAAGGGACTTACTAGGAACTGCTTTTATATGGTACACTTTCTAGATAATTGTGATTAAATTTGTGAGGCCACTTTATGGACCATTTAACCCATAATTGATATCACTCGTATGTATTTTGGAGTCCTTTATGAACCACATTCCCCATAAAATTAACCAATAAATTAGTTTTTTTTTTGTGTATATCCATTTATTTGGTGTAAAATCATTTTAGTATTTTTTAAATTATAATTAGGTGCGCAATAAATAGGTAAAATGTTAAATTTTAATAAATTTGGATATCAGATGTTTTAATTTTGGAGATCAGAAGTTGTAAAACACTAAGGCATGAAGATGGGGTTAGGTGTTAATTTTGAAAGTTATGGAGCAACGTGTAAGTTACGTTGACCATGGGGAAATGTTGTCATTAACCCTTAAAGGATAGGACCCCGCTATTAAATTTCCCCAACCCCTTTTGAATTTTTATACCTACCCCTGTAACTCCATTATTTAATGTTCCTTCATTCTTCTTTGCTCCCAACGCCCCCAAGTCCATCTTTCCCTCTTCTCAGCTTCCTTATTCCTACCTTTCATCTGCAAACAATGTCGCACGATGCTGCTGGAGACTTTGTGAAGGAATTATCATGCGATTTTAATACATCCATGATCAAAAGACTAACATCTTAAAAGAATTTCGACCCTCAACGAATATCTACGTAAACCCGGAGTCCCACGTTTCTCACTCCTTACAGTCGGTATGTTTTAATTTTAACTGCTAAATTTGTTGGGGAATTTTATATCTAAGATATTAGAAAAATAAAAATTATTTTAAAAAACCGTCTGTGAATCGAATATTGTGAACAAATAGAGATAGGAATTTTGTTGTAGAATTTTTATGTATTAGGATAGTCATTTTATTGAACATCAAACGAAATTAGAAATGTAGAATGACAAAATAAAGGCGACTTATTATGTAAAAAGGCGGTAACAATTATGAATAAGCAATTAAAAATTAACAAATACGACAATAATTTAAAAGTGAAAATGATGTAAAAAAAGATGAGAAAAATTGAAAAAATGCCACAAATATTAAAAAAGCAAGAAACTATAAAAGGGGGCTATAATATTATTTAAAAAATAAAAAAAAAAATAAAAAAACATACTACTTGAATTTTATTAAAGCGATTAACATGAAAAAAGTGATAATAATTCAAAAAAGCAAAAAAATATATAACAAGCGACAAAGATTTAATAAAGGCGTGAAAATTTTTTTAAAAAATGCAAGCATTATTTTAAAAAAGTGATAAAATAAAAATTGAAAAAAATAATTAATATTATTTAAAAAATAAAAATAAAAGTATAAAAGGCTTGAAGAAATTTAAAAAGGCAATGCAAATTTGAAATAAGCGATAATAACTATTAATAGGTGATTAAAGATTAAAAAAGGTGATAAATATTTAAAAAATCATAAATATTTTTAATAAAACGTTAAAAAAAGGCGAAAAAAGCGATGATAATTTGTCAAAAAAGTGATAATAATAATTAAAAGGTGATTAAAAATAAAAAAGGCAATAATAATTCAAAAAAAAGCACAAAAAAATTGAAAAGAAGACAAGTATGTTATAAAAACAACTAAAATTTAGCAAAAGCGATAATAATTTTAAAAAGTGAAAAAACTATGAAAAGCGATTAATATTGTAAAAACGCGCTAAAAATTCAAATAATGCGATATGTAATTCAATACAGCGATTGTATAATTTAAAAAGAGATATTGTTAACAAAACGCTATTATTGTTAAAGAATATCATTGTTTGTGAAACTGTTACCCCTTTTATGTTAGATTTCAGGTTACATGCAGTTTTCATACTGTGACATGCAATTTGATATGTACAGAATAGGCTCAGTACATACCGTGGACATGGCAGTGTGAAGCCACTATTGGAGTGGTTTAATGGGTTCCTAAAGACTGTGAAAGATATGATTAGAGCAACGGGTATGTTCAACGCAGTCAAAGCACTGAAGTCCAACTACTGCAACAGACACTTAGTTCATGCACTTAGCCACTTTTGGTGGGATATGACACACACATTTCACTTCCCAACTATAGGAGAGATGACCATGACACCTGCAGATTTTGCGGCAATAACTGGCTTGCGTTGCAGTGGCGATAAGATACCTATTGATGTGGAAATATGCAAAGATGCCTCCCGCCTGCAATTGCTAGTCGGTGATGGTTGGGAGATATTCCATCAAAAGAGAAAGGTGAGTTTTAAGATAGTACTTGACACGTACAGAGGCTACCGCTCAAATACTATGGAGAGAAAGAATCACTTTGGTTCATGTTTTCCTAGCAACCTTTCTTGGCACCACCATATTCTGTGACACAAGCACGAGTAGCTTTTATACATGGTGGATTTCAGCTGTAGCAGACACATCCCGACTGGCAAAGTATAATTGGGGAAGCGCTGCATTGGCTAATCTGTACTTGTATATGGATGGTCTGAGCAGGGGTGCTCAAGGGAGTGGTGGCTTTTGGCAGTCATGGCAGGTAACTATTACATAGCTGAATTACTTTACTGAATTATGTACATCAGTTACATTTGAAATGATTATTAAATGATCATGTTCAATATGAATTATTTGCAATCATAGACATGGGCGTGCGAGCATTTCATGGATATTGGGCCTAACCTAAATTTGAGCGGAGATGGGACATACCCTAGAGCAAAGTACTATGCTGAGGGACACTTGGGGGGCATGGCATATGACACTGAAGTGTATATTAAGCTATTTAAGACAGTAAACGTGGCGGGGGTGAAGATGTGGCCATGGGAGAAGTACGTGGATGACCTACCACAGTACGTGAGTGAAAGTTTAGGGGCAACAAGGTGTCGAATTTTACTTGAAAGCCCATGTGGTCGAGCTTGGTTTTTAGGTGAGAGGGTCTTCAGACAACACATTAGCTTTCGACAAGTGCATGACAAGACCATTCCGAACCCGCTGCCAACATCCATGTTCAACCATAAGTGGCACCGTGCGGAAGTGACAGCAGCAGTTGAAGGATCATTATGGGACAATAATTCAACCATTTTGCTTTCTAGTACATTTCAGTTGTGGTGGGAGGGCATGATGAAGGAGCTGGCCGAAGCCATGAAAGGTGGGGACCCAGGTGCATCTACCAGTGGCTTAGGTGGGACATCTATGTCGACTGTTGCACGCGAAACAGACACTACAGTAGAAAGGAGCTGAAATACAACTACCTGCTACATCTATGTTGCTCCCAGATCTCGAGACAGGAGAGGCTAAACTGCTAAGAATTCCAAGCATTGAGGATGAGGATGTCGAGGGTCTACCGCTTGATCCTTCGATAAAATCTGTAAGTTTATCATGTCATACGTTATTGTACTCAATCCCGTAACAGACTTAGCTTCTGATTTTAAAATGTAATGTATAGGTGAGGAGAGACACTGTCGAGAAGCTACTGTGCTTGGTGGCAGGTCTAAAGAAGGCTGTAACGGACAAAATGTGGAAGGATGCGAAGAAATTGTCTTTGAAACAGTGTGTAAGTCTATAGTCTATATAAAATTTTGTTTTTAATTATGACATATTAATGATATATCTTATGGTTCCAAGTGACATGTGGAGGAACAACTGTAGAGGCTGGCTTGGAACACAAGCAATATCGTCGTCCTGGCAAAAAAGTGGTGCAGGATGAAGGTTCCCACAGTGATGGAGATGAGAGCGATGAAGTTGGTGCCGAATCCCATTCAGAAGGAGATGAGGCGGATGACAATGGCCAACATGAAGACATTGTTGGTGAAGAAGGTTTAGATTCTGATGGTAGGAATGAAGAGGATGAGGAAAACAATGAAGATGACTCAGTTGTGGAGTCGGATGATGAACCTGGGTCAGACTCAGATGAGCCTGCATCTGGTGGATGGTTGGAGGGCCGTACTAAGCACATGGAAGATAGGCCTGCAGCTAAGAGGGGAAGGAGAAGGTGAATGGCATTGGAACTAGGATGCTTTTCAATTTCCTTTACAGACAATATGATATGCTTTTCAATTTTGTTTCAAGACAATATGCATGATTTTTGAACTATGTTATGTTATATCGATGTACCGTGGATGCTAAAATGTTATTCCTCTGAATCTTTATATAGACTGAAGTATGATAAATATATTATTTAATTCCTCTTCTTTCCATTAATATTTATTCATATAAAAAAATGCTTTTATCAACATATTCTCGCATTTCAATTACCCATATCGCCTTTCTTTATATGTTATCGTCTATTTTTTACTTTTCTCGTTTATTTTGAACTGAAATCGCCTTTTTCCTTGTTAAATCGCAAATTAGGCACGCAAGTTCCTTAAGATGGCTATTTCAGCCCACAATTTTGTTAAAATAAATCACATATATCTACGGTCTATCTTAACACAATAATATCATTCCATAATCCCAGGCATTATAGTCCCAGGTTTTAAATTAATACACGGTCCAAAATGATAAAGCCATCTCTTATATTGACCCGTACTAGAATGATGCCTCCATGTACCTTGAAAGCTACTTTCAGCATTATGGTCATAATAGTCAGTTGCCTTGTTGCATGCAAAAAACCCAGATTCCCCTGTGTTGAAGGTCCATCCCATGGATTGAGATCTCAATAAATTCTGGAATGAATTATCATTACCTGTGAAGGACTGCGTCATTCTCCAATTGGCTTCAGAGTCTGGGACTGAAATAGTTTGACTTTCTTCATTATTTGGGGCAACTGCAAAACCTAAAAAGAGTGTGTGGCTACTACTAACATGGTCGTCTGGGATAAAGCTAGGTGATTTGTTAAGAACAAAAACAGCCTCCTCGCCATTTCATTTTTCAGGACATTCTTTGTCAATTTCGGATTCTTGGACGCACCCACAGGTTGTGTGGTTATTTGATCCACATTTTCTGCACTTCATCCTTCGTTCGCCAATATTTGCTTTATTCCTACCACGTCTTCTACTAGCGATGACAACTGGATTACGAACTATATCAACATCAAGAACTGTAGCCTCACTATCCATAATATTCAATCCTTCTGACCTCTTGGTGTACAACTCTCCAACTTGAAGAGTTAGCTTACTCAATTCTTCTCTGACTTCATTATACCCTTCTTCATCACACATTGTTGCAAGATAAAAAATTTTATTACCCATGGTAGTCAGCTGTGACCGTCTTGCATTGTACACCTCCTCCATACCGGCAGACAAATTTTCTTTAACACCTAACATTTAATCCAGTTTTTTAGCATCATTTGTCCATCTTTTCATGATCAATCTCTCGGGGATCATCCTTACATTTTCTAACTTCAGGACTAAGAAAATATGGCGACACGGAATTCCTGGTACATTGCCATAACATTGAATTCATTACCACAACTATATATATTTAGCAATAAAAAAATTAACTACAATTCAATCGCATTAATAACTAAATTTGAATCATGAAGATACCTCTGTAAGTTGGCTCTTTGCATGAACATTCCCATATTTCTCTGTCAAACAAGTGATGTACCAGCCGTGGTTGAGCCATGCAACCATAACGACCAACACAGTACATTTTTTCCTTCCCATTCATACAATGTAACACAACAAAATAATTTGCCTCTTCTATTATCTCGCCACGCACTTTCTGAAACATGGATGGGGTGTATACTTCAGCTGCATGCCTCTCAACTGTCTTAAGATGTGTAATGAATTGAGAATTTGTGTGTCTGCTCTTAAAATTGTTTACCACCTCAATCTCATGTAATCTTTCTAATGCAATATCAACCTGTCTTACAAATTCATATAACTTAAGCTTACTTCCAAGAAACCTTTTTTGATAAGAGTGCATCCCTTCTGATCTTTGTGTACTTGTCTGCCCTGCAAAAAAATGTTGTTTCAAATAACATATAGCCCACATTTCACACTTTTCATATGTTTCTTGCACCCACTCATTATCTTCCAAATTGAAAATGACAACAGTATTTGCCCATTGCTTCTCAAACTCATCCACATTATCCATAGTATTCATCATCTTTGTGAAATGATCTCTAAATCCCTCAACCTTCACATTCTCCTTACAATTGCCTTATAAGTGCCAAGAGCACAAGTGGTGTTTCGCATCTGGAAACACTCTTCTTATTGCAACTCTCATCACCTTGTCACCATCTGTGATAATTGCTCCGGGTGCCTTTCCACCGATACAATCCAAGAACCTTTCCAGCAGCCACACATAACCTTTCTCAGACTGATCAGACACGAGTGCACATCCAAAAACAATGCTATTATAGTGGTGGTTTACCTTAACAAACACAATATATGGCATCCAGTATTCATTCATTTTGAATGTCGCATCAAATCCAATAACATCACTAAAGCATGTGTAGTCCATGCGCATTGAACTATCAACCTAGAAAATGTAATGTAACCTATTTTGCTTATCAACTGCATATCGACAATAAAACTTAGGGTCTCTACTTGTATGACAGGTTAGGTATGCAATTGCAGTCTCTGCATCATTATCTAAAATTTGCTCTCTCCTGTCACTATCTACATAATTATACAAATTCTTTGGTAATAAACCCCACGCTACCATAGCCTCCGGCAATCTGCATCATGTAATCCATAATTTGACTTGTCTTCACACCAACTTTTCTCATTTGTTTGACTTGCTCCTTATCAGCAACATTTATTCATCTTTGAGAGCGGCATATATGATCTTCTTCTTGTTCGGCAAGTTCATGGTTATGAATGGTATTTAACTCTTTTACCACATATTTTCTTGGTACACGGTTGTAATTAACTTGAAATGATGCTTTGTAGCCGCATCTACTCACCCTCTTAGGTTTTCTTATTCTATTTGCTGGTTCCAATTTTGGTTTATTATGGCGCTCCTTCCCATAAACCCATCTGCGCCTATATACGATTCCCCCATTATCAACTTTAATATCTTTTCTTCTGGTAGAAAATCCTATCATATTCGCATATCTATTATAGAATTGCTCAGCTTTTTCAATAGACTCAAATTCTGTCTCAAGAAAATCTTCTATCCCCCAAAGTGCAACTGGTTTATTTATCTTCATAACCATTGCATTCCATTCATTCCCTGCTGGAATTTCATCTATCTCCTCATGTGATTCCTGAGTCAAACCAATTTGATCATCACTATATACATTCTCACCATGATCACTCTCCACTTCTTGTGAACAAATCTCATGGAATCCACTTATTCTTACTGCCATCTCACTTGGTATTCCTTTCATTTGCCATGTTCTATGTCCATCCGATTCTTCCTCTCCGTACATCGATTGCCCACCAAGTTCACTATAGTTGTACATTTTTATCACCTGCATAATAGTTGTAAATTTCTATCACCTGCATACCACACGTGAATGTATTAACATTTAACAGTTTTTTAAAACAACAAATGCTTTCATGATATACTCCCACAACACTGTTTACTCTCATTTCTTTTACAATATGTATCCACAACGGTCGCTTTTTACTCACAAATATCAACTTTCCTGCTTCATAATCATTTTTTTACATAGTTAAACGCTCATATGTTGGTATAGTCACTTTTTTTTTTTACGTCTTTATTGAGGTAATTTCTTTTTTTGGTATAAACATATAATCGCATGTTCATCACTTTCTTTTTTTGGTATAAGCATATAATCGCATGTTCATCTGCTTCATCGCCTAAATAACGCTAATTAACTGATCAACCAACACCTCATAAACCAACACCTCAATTGAAACACGACTTATGACAAAAACAAATTGGACTTTTATCAAATGTGATTAGTTTGTTTTTAAAAGCTGTTTGAATAGGTTGCTCTTCTCTAAGCTCTTCCCAAACCCTTAAAAAACATATGTAAAATATATAGATTAATTATCACTACTTACCTGATTCCTTGAGGTGCCCTCTCACAAACATTTACGTATTTAATCATTCACACCTTCGCCAATGATGATTCGCACTTATCACTTCATGATTCACGTATACTCTACATTCACATTCCCTTCTTGCATTGTTCCTCCGTTCATCTTCTTTAAACTTAAGAAATATGAAAAATAATAAACAAATTCAAATTAACCTTACTTTACATTAACTCTTACTTCCAAATTTCCTCGAGCCACCCATCTATCTTCCTTTATTGTATTAACTCTTTACCAGTAAACACAACACTGCTACGACATTTATTCCCATCTCCGTGTCAAATCAAATTCCTCACAATAACTCTTATTCCTTTTTCCTTTGCACCAACTCAGTTCTAAGTTAATATTACTATTTCACTTAACCTTATAAATGCGATTTTATTTTCTCCTCCTATATGACATTAAATCAAATTGATCACATTCGGCTCACTTTTTTTTTTTCAAACTCTGTAATGACATTTTTAATGCCAACAATTATATTTACTAAAGTTTGTAATATAATATTACATATTATTTCATATTTACAGTATTTATTCCATTCATAAATTAAACTTATAAGTGGGAAACTTATAACTACATTTTGTATTTTAAAAATCATAAACAAAAAAAAAAAGATTAACATCATAAATGAGTGATAGAATAAAATAAAAGCGATAACAAACGAAAAAAAGTGATTACCAATACGAAAAGATGACAAAAAAAAAGTGATAATAGTCTAAACAAACTGATAATGTTTAGAAACAGATTGACTGACCTAAAATGTGATAAGGGATCAAAAAATGTGTTTGCCTAAGAAATAAACCGCCGTAGAACTCTAATTGAAAATTAGAACAATTGTGGTTAAAAATCAGGTGACCTGAAGTTAAACAACTAACACCCAAATTATGAACTACTAACTCTGTAGTTTACAATTAAATATGTAATTTCCAATAAGGGGTCCTGAATATACACCACACATTTAGTTATTTAAGATCACGGTCCACTGTTATATAAAAAAAGACAATAAATAGCATAAAAAGCATTTAAAAACCAATAAAAGTGACAAAAAAATTTAAGGTGAACAATAATTTTGCAAAAATAAAAAAAATGATAATGAGCCAGAAAAAGTCATTACTTTTACACAAAAATGCATGATTATTAGTTTATCAACTTTTTACTTTTTTTATCTCCTTTTTCTGTCAATTGGCACCTATACAGCGTTCCATCGCTTTTCTTATAAATTAATCATTTTGTCTATACTTATATTGTTCATCGCCTTTATATGTAACATAATGCTAACTCATCATCGCCTTTTTATTATTAATAAAGACATCTCATTCACAAAGAAAGTGACTTAGTGAAAACAAAAGCCATTTAGTCAAAGCAAATTCATTTTAGTTAGAAAGGCTTTTACTTTTAACTCTTCTACTACGCACTTGGCAAACTTTCAAAATTAAATATTCACAAATAAATTAACTATCACTACTGAGCTAATCCTTCATAAACTCTTTCTAATTCACACATCCTCCATTTATGATTTTACCTATAATTGACACTTACATTCTCTTCTCACATGTCTACATTAATCTTATATATGTTGAGATACAAATATGGAAAATATGAACTTCAAACTTCTGAACTTCTACTTCTACACTTACTCCCCTCCACTTATCTACCTTCATTAGTTGTATTAACTCCCTCTTTCTAACAAACACAAACTACTACTCCTACATTAATTCACTTCTCCATATTAATTCAAATTTCTCACATTAATCCTCATTCCTTTTTCATTCCACCCACCCTCTTTTTATTCTATTAATACATGATGCTCATTCTCTCAACTTCTTTAAAACTATTTTTTTTTTACTTTTATCTCACATTAAATCAAACTCATGACATTTCCTCTCTTTCTCTCAAACTATTTAATACAATTTTTCTTATTTCTACCTAAATTATTTACCACTAATAAATTTTTTAATATAATATTACAAATTATTTTATCTGTCTAATCTTTATTCCCTTTATAAACAAAACTTATCATTACATTTACAACCGAAACAAACCAGTTAACGGGTAAAACTCTTTCATAACTTACTTTTTACTTTTGAAAACCATGTTACTAGATATGTAATACTAGTAGATAAAATGGAAAATATGATGATAAATAAATTTTAAAAAATAGGAAATAAGTTGCAACCATTTTTATATATATTATTAAATAATTTATTGATTATTGAAATTAAAAAATAATTAAATTTGGTGAATTAATAATTACATTTAATAAAAACATTTCAAAAATAGAAAAAGCATTTAGGTGGAACAACAACATTTGTTAGAGAGAAAAAAAACGTTTAGTTAGAGAAAAAAGCGTTACCACCAACCATTTAGGCTAAAATGACACTTTCAGGCGTAAAAATTTTAGTATTTTATCAACTTAGTCCTAAAACTTATGAAGTTTCTAATTGAGTCCTAAAAAATGTTTTGGAAGACAAAAAGCGTTAGACAGAAAAGAAAGAAAAAATCGTTTGCATTGTTTTAGATTCAAAAAATGCATTTTTTACCACTTTACCCTGAATTTATACCGCTGGGGCTACTTTGTGAACCACATTCTTCAGAAAATTAACTGCTAAATTAGTGGTTGACTTTTCGGGACAATAATATTAACCGTTTTTCTATGGTGCATTTTCTGGACCCTTGTGGTTTAATTTGATGGGCGACTTTATGCAACCGCTGTATTTATGGTGATCATTTTGGGGCCCATAATATGAACCGTATTTTTTTTGTGGTATAAATTGTGGGGTTTTGTGGTTCAATTTAAGGGGTCTGAGTAGAAACCACTGGTACACGGTTAGGGGCAAGCTTTTGAACCGTTTTACCCATAATTCATAGCACTAATATGTATTTAGGGGCCAATTTGTAAACCATATTCCCCAAAAAATAAACAGCTAAATTAATGGTTGACTTTTTGGGGCCAGAATGTTAACCGCTTTTCTGTGGTACACTTTCTAGGCCCTTGTGGTTTAATTTGAGTGGTAACTTTATGCAACTGCTACATTTGTGGTGAGCTTTTTTAGGGCCATAATATAAACCGTATTTTTTGTGGTACAAATTGTAGGGTTTTATGGTTCAATTTGAGAGGCATGAGTCGAAACCTAGGGTACATGGTTAAGGGCCAGTTTTTTAACCGTTTTACTCAGAATTTATACCACTGGCATGTATTTAGGGGCCACTTTGTGAACCACATTCCCCAGAAAATTACTTGCTAAATTAGTGGTTATCTTATTCATTATTGTATATCCATTTATTTTCATGTAAAATCATTTTAATATTTTTTTGAAGTTCAATTAGCTACAAAAAAAATATGAAAAATCTTAAAATTAATAAAATTTAGTTATCAAATGTTTCAATATTAGATGTCAAGAGTTGTTGTAAAACACTACAAATGAAGTCGGGGTAAAGTATTAGTTTTTAAAGATAGGAGGTAAAGTGTAAATTGCATTAGATCATATAGGGATATTGTCATTAACCCTTAAAAGATATGAAAAGGTGATAAACACTTATAAAAGGCGACAATAATTTTAAAAAAATGAAAAAAATTTGAAAAAAAAGCGTCAAAAATGATAAAAGTTTTAAAAAAATTATAAATATGTTTTAAAAATGATAAAAATTTAGGAAAAGGCTCTAAAATTTATGAAAAGGTGAAATTTTTTTTGAAAAGGTGATAATATTATTTAAAACACGATAACATTTTAAAAAGGGATAAAATTTAAAAATTTATTTAATTTAATAAAAAGTGATAAAAATTATGAAAAGGTGATAATAATTTTTAAAAAGGTGATAATATTATTTAAAACATGATAAAATTTTAAAAATGGATAAAATTTAAAAAGTGATAAAATTTTTAAAAAGGCCATAATATTATTTTAAAGGCGATAACGGTCTAATAAAAGTGATAAAAACAAAAAAATGATTTACAATAAAAAAAAGGTGATAAACAGAAAAAAGAATTAATAAAAGTCCTTAAAAAGTGATTAAAAAATGAAAAACTAAGCATATCAATATTTTTTAAAGGTCGATTAGCTATGAAAAAAATATGAAAAATCTTAAAAGTACTGAAATGTGGTCATCAGATAGTTTAATTTACCATCATTGGCTGTATTAACTCTGTCTTACCTACAAACACAACTACTACTCCTATATTAATTCACTTCTCGATATTAAATTAAATTTCTCACATTAATTCTCCTTCCTTTTTTTCATTTCACCCATCATCTTTTTATTCTGTTAATACATACTGCTATTTCTTTCAAATTATTTAATACTATTTTTTTTAACTTTTATCTCACCTTAAATCAAACTCATCATATTAACTCTCTCTCTCAAACTATTTACCACTATTTAATACCATTTTTCTTACTTCTATCTAAATTATTTACCACTAACATGTTAACAATTATATTTACTGAATTTTTTAAATATAATATTACACATTATTTTATCTTTTTACAGTTTATTCTCTTTATAAACTAAACTTATTTATATTCACAATCGAAACAACAGGTAACCATTAAAAACTTTTACACATTATTATTTTATTTTTTATTATTTTCTTTAATAGCCGCTGTGGCAGCGGCAATGCAAAATCTCCCATCATAGATAATCTAGGGCATTGGATGCAGAACTATTATAGTGCAAATGGAGCCTTTAGCCTCAAAACACAGCTATATTACTGAGTCCATGTTGCTTATCAGATCAGTAGCACAATCAAACCTCTTGGGCACGAACACGGTTATCCTTCACAAAGCAACATTGTACGGAAACTACGATATGAGTTCAAACCAGTGCTACCAAATTGATAAACATTAACCCACATTCAGGTTCATAGGATTAACTTTTTAACTTTTTAGTCCTTTCTCTTCTTACAGAACGTAGGTGCTCAAATATTCCGCCTCTCCGGGTATCAACTCACTTTTCACCCAAGTGAAGCTATACAGATCCTCAAAAACCACCCCTTGGTGGCCACTATGATTGTCACCCCGGAGTTCATGGATTTTGAAGGCCCAGTACGTAATTATAGTATTTAATATATTAGTGTTAAGCTATTTTTTATTTTGATTTGTTTTGTTTTGTTTTTTTTTTTTTTTTGTAGAATATTTTCCGGACTCCTGAAAAACCTCTTGTGATGAAGAACTTTGAGAGGCATATTTTTTAGCTGATAGGTTTTGGCTGTGATCCCTCCTCAGGTACCCCATATTTAATAGGAAAAAATTCATGGGGTCGAGACTGGGGTCATGGAAGGTATTTCCGAGTGGCTGCCTACGGTAAGATCAGGTTTTTTGAGGATGGGAAGCAGCAGGAGGACTGGCTGGTAACAGATTTTACTTATCCCACATTTTAGGCCTAGAGTCTAGGACAAGAAGTTGAGTGCTTGGTGCGGTTGATAGGTTTTTCAATAGATGTGCTATTTTTGTTGTTATTGTGAACTTCACAAAAACAGTTCTCAGATTACCACTCATCATTTTCAGGAGGTTGCAATTGAAAGATGACTTGCCATTATTATTTAGTTCCCAATATTTTGAATGGATTTTCTTACTTGTTCCAAGCCTTTTGAAAGCTGTGTGCATGTTTAGCAAAGGCAAGTTCTGACTGCATATATCGTAGTAGACGACTTCTTTGGCCATAAAACTTAGTAACTGGACTACTGATTCTCTGCATTAATGTGATTCCCAGCCGTATAAATTGCTTACTAGCCCACATTTCATTGGGCTTTGTTTCGGTGGATTGACTCTTAGTCTTCTTAACCATCATACAGAAACAATCGCAACCATAAAGTAAGCAATTTTCACTTAGGGGAGTTAGGAAAATGTTCATTAAGCTTTCTACATGCTCAAGTCATCCAAACAATATTTCTGCCTGAAGTTTAGGTTCATAGCAGAAATGTTTCATTAAGTTAAGCATTGGTTAACTTACAGAAACATGAGCATCGTTCTGTTTCCTATGATGTCTCCACTTGATCATTAGAGAGTCAAAAATCATAGGATCATTCAATTTTGGGGGACTTACTTCGTTTTGTACCCTTTTGAACCTTGCATAACTATTCCAATCTATAGGCTTGATGTTTCAGTCATCTTCACCTGGCTTCACTTAGTCCTGCTTCCAGTGTTCATTTTCTATGTCGATAGACTCTTGTTCCTTCACCAATTTCTGGTTCCCTGTAAAATACTTGCAGCAATTGCTCCCATGATAACAATAATCTTGAAGAGATTCATGGAAACGACATTACAACGCTGCTTCCTAAGGACTGTACAAATCAGAGTGCCGTGACCAGAAGTTCTGTTTGACCTCTTCCATAAGCTTCCATTAAAAAGTCAGAGCTCTTCAGAAGCTTAGGTTCAAATTTTCTTTCCAATCAATGAGTCAACTTTGTTCAGTCATAGCCAATTCTGCAGGACTTCTTATTCTCTGCAGCTTAATTCCCTGGTTTCTCTACTCAGGCAAGTTTTAAACTTGGATTTGAACCCAAATACGAAGTTTCAGCTTCATCCAGTAAGCCTTGTGGAAAGTCAACTTATAGGTCAAACCTGTAGTCCCTGAACTGATTCTGCAAAAACTTCTGTACTTCACTTGCTAGTATACTACCACTTCAATCAAACAAGTTTTAAAACTCTTGTTGATTTGTACACCAACTTTCAGCGTTTGCAGATGAAATTTTCTGAAGGTCAAAGTGCTGATCAAACCTTCAGGCTTTTACTGTTTATGTTGAACTTCCAACATTTAGCACCTAGTTAATCTGTTTTCTTGCTTCCAACAAGCTTCGAATATCACTCTCAACCTTCCTTCCGAGTTTCAGGTCCAATAGTGAAGTCTTGTTGAAAGTCAGCATATAAGTCAAACCTGGGGTTCAATGGTTACTGGCGCAGAAATGTTCAGCATTACTGTTGGTCATACATCTATGCATCTTTCAATCCTATTCCAGCCTTGGCAAGCCCCATCAGGCTACATCTAGACTTCTTTTCCCCTTCAACTACTTAGTGTGCCTCTTCAGAAACATTCAGGTGACTCCCAGAATAAATTCGGTAGTTGCCTTCATTCCTTTTCAGCTGCACATAAATCTGCCTGGCAGTTTTAACCACTTTTGAGTCTTGGAGAGGTTTGCAATTCAACACTGATAGAACTCTGAGTGCAGTCTGGTTTTAATAAATCATGTCCGATGGCTTCCTAACCTGTGCTTTTCTCAGTCTTATGTCTCACATAAAAAGTCAACCCATCAGTCAACTTCTCAGTAGCAATTGCTCCAATTCCGCTGGCTCAACCTTCTCTTTGTTTCTTCTCTGGACCAGACCTGCATTCTTGCTTGTTTCAGCCTCTTTTGTTGCTGCACTAACTGTTGAGAAACTTCCCCAACTGAGCTCAGAAACCGGCTGCATAATTTCAGAATATCAACATGCCAAACCATCAACGTCTTTTCTTTGTTGCAATTTTATCCCTCACTTTATTTTCTTTTTCTTAACTCAGCCCTTGAGTTTTTTGCCTCGTCATAACCACACCATGGTTTAGCACATCGTACTCAGCTGAAATCCCTTCTTTTGTAGCATCAATACACATTTCAGGCCAGATTTAGCAGCTGCACTCATGGTTTAATAACAAACTCTGCCTTTAATTTGCAGCTATGAACAAGTTTAGTTCCCTTGGCCAAAATTCTGGTTTGAAGCCATGAACAAGTCCATTTTAAGGATTCAAACAGGCCTGCAAAATATCAGTCCAAGATTCTTCTTCCTCCTCAAAGTCAAACTTGAGTCAACCTGCTCCATTATGCCATTTTATGCAGGTTTTCGAGTTGCAGCCCTTATCTCAAGGGCCTTTTTGACGTTCCTCTACTCCATTTGGCACCAAACGTTGCAGGCATATCCTTTTAGTCATTTAAGACTTGTTCCAGCTTCAACCCCTCAATTTTGAAGCCTTCTTCTAGGAGTTTGAAGCTTTGTTTTGTTCTGCAGGTTGTCTTAGCAGAATTCTTGGTTTCAAGGAGCATCTTGAGTTCCAGGACTCCAACTTAACCAAAATTTGTTGGAATCTTCTTTTTGTCATATGAGACTTGTTTCAACTTCATAACCCCAATTTGGAAGCCTTCTCCAAGAAGTTTGAAGAACATCCTTTTCTGCTGGCAGTTTTAGCAGAAAACATGAACTCAACATGTTCTTTGAGTTCCAGAGCTCTAAATGGACGTAAATTTTTCAGTCACCATTTCTCAACCATATGAAAGTTTTTGAAACTCGTAAATCCCCATTGTGCGGCTTGCATCCCAAAGTTTGAAGCAACTTCATTCTGCTGGGGGTTTTAGCTGAAAAGCCTGGTGTTTAAGTGTGGTTTTAGGTTCTACTGCTCCAAATCAGCTAAAACCTTGTAGGAACTAACCTTTAGACATAATAAACAGCTAAAACCTTGTAGGAACTAACCTTTAGACATAATAAACATGTTTTACCTGCAAAAATTCCATTTAGAAGTCTTCTTCCCAGTTTGTGAAGCATTTCTTGTTCTGCAGCTCATCTTGGCAAAAACTCGAGCTCTAGGGGGTCATTTAAAGTTATGCGGCAAGAACTTGAACCAACCTTTATAGAAACCTTTCTTTGGTCGTAAGAAACCTTTCTAAACTCAGTAACTTCAGTTTAGAAATGTGCTTCCCAAAGTTTGAAGCACTTCTAGTTTCTGCAGGTTATCAAACAGAACTTGAGCTTTGGGGGCCATATTTTGGTTCTGTTACATTTTGTTCAGCCAAACTCTACCATCACCTTTCTTTAACCATTAAAAACTTGTTTCAAACCTGAGAATTCATTATACAGGCCTGAATCAAAATCTAACACTTCTGGCTCCTTGGAAATCAGACTTAACATATAACTTCTAACCTCATGTACACTTTCCTGATAACCAAGTCATTTTCCCTTCAACGGGTGTTCAAAAATTTTCAAATTAACTCCAAATCAAGGCTGGAGAAGCTCAACCCCAAAAGCCCTTCTAAGCCGAGAATCAACAGTTCAGTCGAAGCTCCTCTCCTGTTGACACTTGATGCAAAACTCATCCAGCGCCTTCTATTTTTCATCAAGTTTAAACTTGGAAGTGTAGGAACACATTCCTTACCACACTAATGTGTTCCAGAGATCCCAAGAAATACAACCTCATCCTAGGATATCATCATCTGAAACATCCATAGTTCCTACACCCAACATTTCACCTAACTCCAGCAGCTGTAGTACCTCAGTACTCCACTGCCTGGGGTTATCTTCTTTCAAAAAGCAAGTTAACAAGTCTCAATAGACCTATAAAACACGTTTGCAAAACCTCAGCCTCTAACTCTTCCTGCATCCAAAATGTCAAAGGCTGGGTCAAACCCCGCTGTTTCAGCTGCAAAAGCCAGCAGTTCTTCAGTTCAATACTGGTTTCCATCCACACTTTCTTGCTGTCAACACACATTGTTAATGGTTACTAAACCACAAACATCTCTTCTTCAGATCAGAACTTAACTAACCTGCAACATGAAGCAATAAATCATAGTCTCCTCCAATGAGACAATCAATCAACCTACTGCTACTCTTAGGCTTTCTTTAGCTGTGGCATATGGCTAGGGCATTCTCCAAAGCACTATAAGCCCTAGAGAACCTGCTCTGATATCACTTTGTTATGACCATCTGCCGCCACTCACTTCTTAAGCACATGATACATAACCTAGCACTTAAAAGAACAGTTACGTGTAGCTACAGTCAAGTACTTGTGAGTGCTCAGCATCAAACAATAGATTTACAAGGAGAGATTAGGAAATTTCCCTGCAAATCTATGCATACAGGTTCGATCATAGGCTCCAAAATTTCATAAGCTTGCAGTACAAACCAGAAATCTTGCCCATTGGTTGAAGCCAGTTATAGATTCTGCAGAAAAAAGTGATTGAC
The DNA here is from genome assembly GCA_005392925.1 of Aquilaria sinensis. Lineage (NCBI taxonomy): Eukaryota > Viridiplantae > Streptophyta > Magnoliopsida > Malvales > Thymelaeaceae > Aquilaria > Aquilaria sinensis. The sequence goes on along the minus strand of SMDT01000670.1, from coordinate 610,602 downwards.
CCAAATCATAGAGTTGATTTAGAACACCCCGTTAGTTTGCTCATACCAATTTCATTTATGAAAACAAATCAGTCTTACCAAGTTTGATACCAAATTCTTTCCAAAATAGAGTCAGACACATGGTCAATCCGTTCAATAGTTGAACAATTTTCTGCAGGAGTAAGCCGAACCCAAACGGAGAAACAATGGGGCTTTATTTCATAACCACCATGATTTACAAATCATTAATAAAGTTTCTGAAGGTTCCAAATTTATCATACAATCAGCATCAAACTTGTATGCCTTCACAGACCTAGTTTCAGAACCAGTTCTGAGTAAGCAGAAGACAAACGTCAACTAGCTCTTATCTTTCTATTTAAATAACACCAATACAGGATCAAAATGTTAAGTTAGGGATGTTAAAAAATACTCTAATTGTCCTTATCTTCCCCGAATTTGACCCTACCCACAAATTTATAGGGATTGTACGGGTTTAACTAATAATATCTGATTTTATCTGCATCTCTTCTAAATTAGTATATTCATATTCAAAATATGATTTTATTTCAAAATAAAAGTATAATTTTATAAACTATCATATATTACTTTAGTTTATGAATTTTTTATGTATGCATTCATTGTAAATATATATATTCTTTTGGAAATATATGTAAATAAAAAAAAATCTAAAAGAATTAAACATATGTCTTAAAATAGGTTAGCAAGTAGTATCAGCCTACCAACAGGCGGGTACTACCCAAGGGTTTGGGATTAACTATAACTGATCGAAACCCGACCCATTGATATCTTTAATATTAACTAATAATGAACTACCAAAGTTAGAAAACCAATGCAATTTCTAGAACCACACAAGTGTGAAGTGTAATCTTAACAAGACAATAAGAGAAGTTGAATTCACCTTAAAACTATTTGAGATTAATGGTTACAATCTTGAAGCTTAATGAAATATTTTACTTGTCCTTATAAGCAAACAAGGAAATCAAACACAATTCTCTACCCGAGAAACTACTACTTTGAACTAAACCTACTCCCCCCCCCCCCCCCCCCCCCCCCCCCCCCCCCCCAAAAAAAAAAACACACACATGGAGGAAATTTAATGTCAATTTTCATTTTGTAGCATTTTTTGGTAGGGATATTCATCAAACCTGCTCAACCCATGGAATCTATAGACCGAATCAAATATATTTGGTGGCTTTGCAGGTTATTATGCAGTTTGGATCCTAAAAATAGAAAATCGATATGCATGTTGTTCGGTTCATGTTTTAATTTTAAAACTCAATTAACCTGAACCAAACCACAACCTTTACTAACCCAAGAACCAAGTTAAGCCCAACCCTTTTCCTAGCCTAAGAAGATGGGCGCAACTCTCCACTAGCTAATACCTTTGTTAAAACATGATTGTTTTTGGAGTCATTTTCAAAGTACATATCTCAACTATGGACCAACATTCACAATGCTATGATCTTGTTGATAATTAGTGATTGGTGAAGACAAAATGTAATATTAAAAGCTTAAATTTATGATAAGTGTCGTATTCTGTCAAAAGACATGCTATGCATTTGCTAGTACAGGTTTGGATGGTATTTCTTAAAGAATCTTGTTTATTATTTTGTTTAAGTGGTTTGCTTATAGACCAAATATGTAGAACTTGTTTCCTCACAAGGTTTCATATGTTACTGTGTTAGTGCTCACATGTTTCATGCATTCAGTTTTGTTTTCTAAGTGGCAGAATATCTATAAAAATGTATACATGCTATTATCTACTTGGTGTTATACTGTTATGCTTCTATTTTACCATGTATTAGAAAATAGGTTCTTTCTTCATCTCTCAAATTGACAATTAATTATAACAAATAAATGTGCATGTTATATATGACTAATTATGGAGTAGAAAACAAAACTACTTCCACCCCCAAACAATTGGCAATAATCATGAAACCGCACAATTGCAAGAGGACTATGTCACAACTTGATGAACTGATCATATTGAACTGAAATGAACCACATTTTATGCAGTTCGGGTTTTAATCATGTTTTGTGATCTACGATGCAATTCAATTATGTATGCGATGTAGTTTGGGTGTAATGTGAACCCGATCAAACCACATTACAAGCACTTCCAGATATGTTGACCCATGAGGGGTGTAAACAAGCTGAGTCATTTATCAAATGATTCAAAGCTCAAGCTCAGTTTTTTTGTTATCGAGCCAAGCCTAACAAGCCTTGAGCTGAGCTTCGAGCAGTAAGATAAATTCGAATCCTTAACAAGCCGAGCTTCAAGTCGGATAATATTCGGCTCGAATCCTTATCGAGCCTAACGAGCTTAGTAAGAAAATTAATATAATACTCACTCTGTCCCAAATTTTTTGCATCATTCACTTTTCAACAATTAATTTATATTTTTTTATTTTCAACATTTTAGCATATAAATGAAAATCTTTTATATATAAATAATAAATCAAGACCTATGTGTTCCCCAAAACAAACTCGTTTCGAGTTTTAAGTCTATTGAACTACTAAGTTGAACTCAAATTTTTTCAAGCTAAGCTTCGAGCCTCATTTTCCAAGCTCATCGAGTCTGAGCCGAGTCAATTCTTAACGAACCAAGTTTCAAACCTAGGAGTGTTCAAACTCAGCTCGGCTTGTTTCCACTCTTATGTGCCACTGTTTAACGAAAAATAATCCACAACCAGAAAGGAGTATTAATTACAGGTCCTATGGTACAACTTCCGTGACATAAAAAGAAGGGAGAATATTAGTGCCGTTTGCTTCTTTTCCCTTCAAGGCTTCAACTATAGACATCTCAAAGATTAGTGATACTCTTCACCGGTCATCTTCCCACCAGAGGGTTCCACTCAGATGCAGCTCTAAAAAAACCTTTAGGCTGCCTAAACCTAATAATGATAGTGACCGTAATAATAAAGAACTTCAAAAGCCTTTAGGCTTAGCTAACGCTGAGAAGGCATTGAAGGGGTAGATTCAAATTTCAATTATGGAATGCGCTTGGTAATACCTTCACTTCGAACACCTTATTCCAGAGATGAATCTGCTATAAACTGTCCTCAAATTCATGCAGGAGAAATTACCGTCCAAAACGTGAAATATTTATTACCTGCACCTGCAAATCTTCTTAGGGAAGCGGATAACTCTCAACCTCAATTCCCTTTTCTCACAACATTATTATCAAGCATCTAGATTCTAATTCCACATGTCTTCCCAGACCGAGAGACAGGACACCTACCTCTGGCTCAAAATCACGTTACCACATGAAATTTATAACGCCATTGACTGCTATTCATTACAGAAATCGTAGGCGTAAAAGTACATGAATGATTATCCATCCGATATTAAAGAGAAAACATTTGGCCTCCAGATAAACTGCACCGAATGCATTACCGCATAAGATGTCCTGAAAGTTGAGAGCTACCTTTTCCGCTAATTGGCAAGCCAAATCACCACAGAGAACCTAGGCAACAACCTTAAATCTTTTCTACAGAATAAATAGCTATCCTCAGTCGGCCTACCGTCATCAATGGCAGAATCTTTAGCATCATTCAACTCAAACCAGAACATGTTAAGAATAATAACACAGAAGAACAAAATCTACTGGAAGGGCCGCTTGAACATGTTCCATGATCTGTTATGTCCAGGAGGAGCAGCACGCAGGGGATATGATTGAGCTGTTGAAGAACCAGCTCTTCCTGTCAGGAAGATAGATACAATGAAATAGCACGACATGCAACTTTTCGTAAAGGATTGACAAATAACCTAAAGTCTGAACTGGCTACAGAAAGAGAAGAGGCTGATGTTCGACCATCAAATCATATCACTCGATTTACTCCAACCAATTCCCCTGACATGAAACAGAGTTAGGACACTAGGTATGGTACAAACAACTATATTAATTAGTTTTAAAGATGATCATAAGTTCACATTTTGGTTCTGGGTTTCAGAATAGGCTCACTAGGGAAGATCAAATCTTGGAAATACAATGAATATCTTCATGACACTTACTTACCATGTTATATGCTCATAAATGAATACAGAGCCAGGATCTTATACAACTTTGGCCCCTCGTAACTCCTAATTTTTCCAAAATATTGGGGAGGATTGCAATAAATCGATGGAGCTTCCATCATCCATCAAAAAAACCGATCACACCACCTACTACCAGACCCGAATCAAATGTTTACAATCACAATGCTCAATTTGCATATCTATTTTTTTTCAGTTCTTTAAAATAGGTCCAAAAAATGAGGGCGCTCGTTTCCAGTCCGATCATCTCATGAGAAGTGGTTAAGATACTTATTTGTCACTAATGACTACAACAGAACAGGAACCTATTATTTATCAACAAAGAATATAAAGCTTATATAACTATGAGTCTAAAATTTCAAAATGGTATACCAGATGAAGGATTTTAGGAGACCGTGAACCAGAATGCTAAATACATCATCATGAAAATCTATTTCCTTGGATGGATGATACAAAATTGTATAGCTGCAACAGAATATCTCCGTTCTTCGTGTGGAAAGCATTACAAACTTATCACTTAAATACGATAAGGAACAAAAGAATAACAACTCCGAACCTAGCACATGAAAGACATCAACTGCATACATGAGACGGCATGACTTATCTTACCATTCAAAAGCAGTAGATTGCAAAATATACATCTCCCATATTCAGGAAGAGCCCTGCTTAACAGCTTTAAAGGAAGGATGTAGCAACCCAAGATCATCTTTCACCTCCAGCGGATTGCCAGTCTCATTTCTTACTCTCCTAACCCGTCTACTACCTAAAGACTTGTGCGTAAACCCATAGATCTGAAGAATCTGATTATCTCCAAAATTGAATGCTCTATCCATCTGCTTCAAGCACTTCTCCACCGGATAATCACCAAATTTGCCACATGGCTTGCACCCCACGAAGTGAGTCACCAGAGGCCACCTGTGATCACCTAATCCCGGATGATAATTCTCAATCATTTCTTCGTACCTGTCCACCAAAATCCCCCAATAGCCATGCAAATAGTAAGCACTCTCCAGGTACACTTTCTCACCCCACCTGTCTCTCTGCGTAGCCAACAGATACACCATTGCCGACTGATCATCAGCCTCGAAAACAGGTCGATCCTTGAGTTCCCTAGTCAGAAGTTTGCCGGCCTCTTCTCTTATCTTGCCCTTGGGACCCATCGGTGCCCAAACATCTAGCAGATCAAGTGCCCACTGATTATTCCTGAGCAGGAAGCTACCAGTATTCAACCCAATCCAGTTCTTTTGATCGTAAACCATCTCATTCCACCCGTGCATCACCAAGTTCACGTCCTTGTACCTCTCCCATGGAAGTTCAAACGCCATATCAGTGAACATAGCATCACTGTCCATCCACCACAAGAATTCCACCTCCGGATGCGATAATAACAGCTTCCGGATCAACGGAAGCTTGGCCCAAAACCCGGCCATCTCCGCATCTAGCAGCGCCATATTGTAGAAAATCTCGATCCCATGTAACCGGCAATAATCAATCTTGTTCTTGATCGATTTCAACAAATAATGGTCACCGACAGGGTTCTCACACGGCTTGGGTGACGAACCAGTAACCAAAAGGACACGAGGCTTGTTGGGAGCGATGAAGTTGGGGTAACTGGGGTTCTCCTTGAGCCATTTGGCGCGCTGCTCGTCCCAATCGGAGATTTTGGGTCCGAGAGAATAGGGCTTGTTGGAGTCGGGCTTACCGTCGCTGGCCTCTTCGTCAACTAATATCTTGTTGATATCAAACTCATTGTAATTATTGGTGCCAGAGTTGTCCGTGGCGGAATCGGAAGAAGAAGACGAGGCGGTCTGGACCTCCTCGAGGACGCGGTGAGGCTCGACGCGCTTTCGTGAGTAGAAATGCTCCCGGATCTCGATGAAGTCCTGCTCCGGGGTGCCGAATTTGCCTGCGCCAATGGTGCCGCGGAGGACGACGACTGTAAGGACGAGACAGAGGAGGGTGACCTTGCCGTGGCGGAGAGCACGATGGAGCTTTCGGGACCGCTGAGCTCCCAAACACCGCGCCAACATGGTTTGTGTGTTGGGCGTAGGTGTGGGCGTGGGTTTTCTTTCTGGGGACCTTGGATCTGGGTGTTCGGTCAGAGAAAATGATAAGCGGGATCTATGGAAAAAGCAATGTGACGAGAAAAATGGGAGGCCTAGATTTATGGTTCGAAGGTCGAAAATCGAATTAGGGTTGCGAGGGGGCAGTGATTGGGTTTGGGGAGATCGTGAGAGAGAGAGCTCGAATGGGGGTTTCCGGGAAAAAGGGCGACTCGTTTCCGACAGTGGGAAATGAGGACAGCTATTCTTCTACAATGTTGGGACCCGCCTCAGAACAGTGTGGTTACTGGAAGGAAAAAAAAATTAAAATAAGGGAACCAGTAAATTGTTTGAATGATGCTAATCTTTAATTATTACTATTTAGTTTAAGTTTCTAATCTATTGAATTTTATATTTGTCATAAATCTATGAAAAATATTTTATGACACAATTTCTATTAGAAAGTTTCATTTTGGTCCTTTATTTTTCATCAGATAAAATTTATTAACTTAATGTATAATAAAAACTTTCTAGATAGTATTTAGTAAATTTGATCTATATAACCATTTCTTTTACATTTGATAGATAATTTAAATCACACATTTTTCTTTTCTGTAAGTTTTTCTTTTTTCACTAATCATAAACAAGAGAGAATAATTGAGGAAAGAAAGATGCCGCAAATGTATGAGTTGGAGTGGCCTGCTCCCGAAGCACGATCACCACCAAGCAGCGATTAAAAATCTCCATTCAATGCAAGATTTATTGGTTGAAATAGAACCTAAAAGGGCAGCTAGAACTTGGGAGCAATCTGAAATGATAATGATGTCAGGAAGTCTCATATTAATGGCAGTTGGAAGACCTCTATTTAAAGCTAGTGGCAGACCGTAATATGGGCAAGGGATGCTGCTCCCCTCCCCCCACCCCCTGAAAATTTTGATATGGATACTTAATTAATTAATTTGAGAGAAATTAGGAGTTGGATATACATTTATGTTCCCCAAAAAGAATAGAATAATATAAATATAGGAAGCAGTGAGGTAGGCATTGAAAAAAATAAGGATCAAATTAGTAATTATTCCCTCTAGCCTTAAGCAGATATTCTACCATGGCTTAAATGCACTATTAGTCATCTAGCTTTTCCAATTCGTAAGATTTGGCCCTTAGCTTTGACTTAGTATGACATAGTCCTAATATCCAGCTTTGCCACGCTACGACACCGTTCCTCTCCTCCGAGTTCACCCCCTGAACCAAAAATTCTTGTTCCGCCACTATTTAAAGCCATCAATTTTGCATGTAGTGCTGAACAACAGGTTAGAATAAAACACTCATCCTTTGAAGGACCAAAAGTGTTACGACCCTCGGAGCTATAGGTCTAATTGGGCAGGTAATTATAGGAAGCTTGAATTTTTATTTAATGACTTAATTTAACAAATTAACACTTTAGATAATTTATTTGCAAGCTAGAGTTTCGGTTTAATAGGGGTAGTAGCTAAAAATGAATAAAATTGATTATTTAAAAAAATCGGGTCAAGAGGGGCATTTTGGTCATTGCACATAGCGACCAATTTTTATTTCACAGTTTAATAGAACATGAGAAAATATTAAATTTGAGGTATCACAGTTTTTCATAATTCCGAATTTATTATTGTGACATTGTAAATTAACTACATTATCTATAAGTGGTTTATATGTAACCCTCAGAAGTGTTAGGACTAAATTGTACGTCTATTAAAACTGAGGACTAGGCGTGTAATTAAGGTTTCTGTTTTGTTACAGATAAGGCCCCATTGTACTGGAGGGTACAAAGAGGGCACTGGATACGTGGCATTTTTAAGTGAGGTAGTGGGTTATAATTAACCTCACCCGGTCACTTTCTTCTTCATTTAGCCACTTGAAACTCTGCCCCTCTTTATCAAACCACCATGAAAATGCCATGGATGAAGGATGAAGCTCCCGCCAAGCCAAATTAACCACAAATCAAGCAAAATTTGAGGATAAAAATCAAGCTTTATGTTACCCAAAGCTAGAATTTCTTGTCTATTGTTCGAGTAAGTTCTAAAATTTATTCCCCTGTTTTCAAGCTTCATTTCATTCCTGTAGCTGCTGGAAATGGTTATTAAATTGGTTTCCTTGATGCTTGTTGAGAGAAAACAAGCAAAAGAAACTTGGAAATCAAGCTTGTAAAGGAAAGGACCTTAGATACGGTTGATTTTGGAATGATAGGATCTACTGGTTCTTCATTTAATTCTAGTTTTTAATTGGTTTATTTGGACTAAATTGAATGTGTTTAAACTAATTTCCATTAGCTAGTGAAGAAGAATTGAGAACTACAACTGATTTAAATTTATTATTGAAGGGAAAGTAGAAACCGTGCAATTATGTGTGTGCATTGCAAGGGTTTGGTTCTAAATTTAATGTATATATTTTTCTGGGTTTTTATTGGGCTATAATAAGGTTGATGTTGCTGGAAAATAATGGAAATTTAATAAGAAGTTCTTCTAATTAAGTGCAAGAAGCAAAGAAGAACAAATGATTTATTATGTAAAAAGTGTATTAAGGGCCAGTTGACTAAATCCATGAAAATGGCTCAGTTAATCATTTAAACCGCATTGGGAATTGTTAATTATTGGCCTAAGGAATGGTTTGTCTTATTGTTAAATGATCAATTATAGGTAAGTACTCAAGCTACTATAGGAAGACCCTAGAAAAGACTAGAACCGGGCAAAAGGCTAAGTACTTTAAGCTTGCAAACTAAATTATCTAAGGTAAGAGTTATTTAATTTGTATACTTATGTGTTAAATAATTTTGGCTATGATATTTATGCATCAAATGGCTTAATTATTGATAAATTTAACAAGCATATGATTTGAGTTTCGACAGCTATTTAAGAAGCTTATATGATTAAGTTTAGTAAAACACCAAACTATGAAGCTCATATGAAGTGTAAATGTATATATGATCGAACTTGTGTGTGCAGGCAACAAGGACCTTGAAAGGGTCTAGTTATGGTGAGTATGATGGGTTAGGAACTTAAGAAACCTAAGGTCACCACGATGGACTAAGGCTTAGATAGACCCAAGAGGGGAAGGTGTCCTGAATCACTCACGAAACCTTATAATGCTAACACTAATACATGCACTAAATAAGCAAATAATTTACTTATGTACATAGAATAAGGGATATTGACAAATACTAAAATGCTTTAAAAGCAATATTTGCATGGATAAGTTAGACTTGTCAATTATAGGATAAATGGATAAAGGAATTGTGGGAATTAACTACTCCCATAATTATTAGACAATAATACGAGTTCCTAGTACTAGGATTTGAGCTCAAGTGCATGAGGCATATATTAATATATTTATAGATAATATGCATTATCTTATATGAAAGTTTTTCTTGCAGGCTTATGACCCTTATTGGGAACCTTTGGTTCTCACATCCTTTACATATTTTATTTGCAGATACTAGTAGACCTGGGGCCAATAACTAATAAAAGAATTGGTTGTTAGTATTTTGATACCAAGTGTGCATAGTTAATTGTTATAGTCTATTTTTGTTATGTGTCTTTCTTGCAGGTTTTTAGTTACTCAAAAATATTAACTTACTGGCCTTTGTGGTACAGAGGCAAAGAGCAGGGGATACCTGAGCATTGTAGTGGTCTTCCTTTGGCAGTGTAACTCAAGTGGGATTGGATCCCAAGATTCTTAATGTGTTGCATGCGTATAGTACTTTTATGCGTATAGTACTATTAGTTATGTTCTCTAGTAGTTTATATGGATTCATAGTGCATAATGGTATGTTTATATAAATACATCTGTTTGAAATGCTGGCCAGCTGCACCGTATGTATATTATTTTTATGGTCTTTGACCTACAGCCATAATAAGGCATAATATAAGACAATATTGCATTAATGATTTAATTAACAAACAGGCCCACTAAGGGACAAATTTACATAAGCCTAGACAAATTTACATAGGCCTAACACTAAATTAGTGTAATGTTCCTGAAGTCCCATATGATTTAGATGGGATTAAGGGCAAAGGTCTATGACAAGAAGTCCCCATCCAAACCCAAGTCGCTACACCTAAACTTGAATTGTAACACCAAACTCCATCAACGACAAAACGTTATGGCCTTAAAGCAACATTTAGACAAAGATTAGTACCCTAGGAACAACATAAAGGATTCGAGATCTTATGAGGAAGAGTTTCCATAAAATGTGTATAATATCTTGCATCCATAAGTTATTGAATGAGAATATCTCATCTTGCAATAATTGATTAGAGATTGAATAGAGCACCTCGGAACAAAGATTCATTTTGCCCCATCCAAATAAACCATAATGTAGATACTAGATAGATAAGTCATTTCAAAATTTCCACTTGGTGCAAAAGTCCAAAAGTGACAAAACCATCAATCAAAGGATTGATAAATTCCAAATAAAAAAATTGGAAGAGAAATTACCCTAAATGGTTTCTGTGCTAGAGCATTCATAAAAAATATGCATAATAGATTCAACCAAGTTTCTATAGTGACTATATGAAGAACTGTAAAAATCACCATGCATCACCGAATTCCCAGTTATTGGAAGAGCATTAGTCAAATATTTCCAAAGAAAAGTTGTAAATTTTTTAGGAACCCCGGATATAATTAAGAATCTTATAGAATCTTTGATTGGAAGCTAAAGTAGTCCAATTCTAAAGAAAGTAAAACAGCATTGCAGATTTATGAATAGGGCGTGAAGCATACACTATCTTTGTAGAAAATGCCTCTGATGGATTACCCATTCATTGAATAGAATCATTGTCATTACAATTCAATGGCACTGGGAGTGGAAGAATTTTATCCAGAATATAAGCAGGAAATTTATCACTCAGACTATGAAGATTCCACTTGCCACTTAAGTGGTCGACAAGATCAAAGGCTAGAAAATTATTATCATGGTGGGTATTAAAGGTAGCAAAAATGAAATCCTCTGAGGATATACCTAGAATCCAGTAGTTTTACCATACACGAATACTTGTACCAAGCTGATTGAAGCATTAAAGGTGAAGAGTAATGAGGTCCCGGCCATATAACAGAAGCTTTTCCTTTATGTTTTACACTCCAAATAGAATGCTAAGATTTGTACTTAGCCATTAAAACCTAAGCCACAGAGGAGCAAGAAGTGTTTTTAAAGATTTGCCAAAAAAATTTTAGGCAAAAGGACTTGGTTAAACAAATGAATATCTTTAATCCCTAAGTCGCTAAAGCCTTTAGGCAGCATTAAAAGGCCTTTTTGCTTTAGAGGAAGACCTCATTTATCTTGAGAATCGGACCACCAAAACCAAATAAAAGTACTAGATAAGGAGTCAAAAGGAGTAACTGGAACTTTGAATATAGACATGATGTAAATGGGTGGAAACAATAAAGTTTATTGAATAAGAGTTAGTCTACCCACAGAGTTTGGCAGATTCTATTTCCAATTGTCTAGACATCTACAAATTTTATCTGTTAAGAATTGGAATGAAGAATATTTTGATAAATCTTGGTGAAATGAAACTTATAAATAATTGATAATACCGCTATGAATGTGGAATGAGAGAATTTGCTGAAGGTAAGATTTCAAAGTGCCAAGCACATTTTGCTAAACATCCATTCTAACTTATGAAAATTAACTTTCTGACCTGCCACAAGGGCATGGATAGAAAGTGTCTTCTTTAAGGTGTAGACAATAGATGAAGTGGGTCGAAAGAAAATCAAACAACCATCAACAAAAAATAGATGATTTATAGATGGCTCACTTCTACTAGCTTTTAAACCCCTTATACTGCTAAAGGTTTAGAGCTTATAAAGATAACTCGATAATGTTGCTGCATAAAGAATAAAAATATAAGGAGATAAAAGATCCCCTTGATGAATACCAGATTGGGGAGAAAACCAATTAGTGGTGCTACCATTAACAAGCACGAAAAACAAAACAATGGTAATACATTGCATAATACAATGAATCCAAATGCCTGAGAATCTCATTGATAGAAGAACCTTTTTAATGAAACTCCAATTCAACTTATCATAAGCTTTTCGGATATCCAATTTAAGAACAACTTTGAAACCCCTTGGACCAATGCGACTATTTGTGTGCTTTATAGCATGCCGTAGCTCATGGGCAATAATGAGATTGTCCTAGATGGAACGACAAGACACAAAAGCATTCTAAAATTTCGAGACCAAAGAACTCATAACAGGGTTAAGACGATTGACAAAGACTTTAGTGATCACTTTATATATGGTATTACACAAAATGATGGGTCTAAGGTTATCCACCTTTCTTACCTCACCCTTTTTTGGAATAAGGATAATAAAGGTGCAATTTATTTTATTTAGGGACTAAAAATTACTAATTTAAATTGTCTATTAACTGTCAAAAAATTGTTATACAATTTAGAATTAATGAAGTATAATTATCAAATATTTAAATCATAATTTTGAAGTTTAGGACAGGTACTTACTTCAAGTTAATGGATTTTATCTTATGAGTGACCAAAAGGAATAATTTTAATAGAATTCGGACCATAATAGAATATTTGATAAGTTATGGACTAAAACAGAATAATAATTACAAATTAAGGACTGTTCGTGAAACCCCTAGGACAGCAGGGACCGCTCTACAGTCTACGGTACCTTGCTCTACGATTACATTTACTTTTGTTCAAGGTATAACTTTCCATTACATCACTCATTATTCCTATATTGTCTCTTTAACCTTAATGGTTCGAACACGTGCAACTAGTTCACTGCGCGTTATGGAAAGCTATCTTCCCTTTGCTACCACATATTTTCGTTTCATTTTTGTCTTTTTCTTTTTCTTTCTTTCTTTGCTATTTTTTGGGTTTTTTTTTAACTTCTTAGGGTTGCACCATTAACTTAACATGTCTTTACTTTCTTGGCCACAAATCATAAATGGATTTCAAATATCCGAAGTTTTGATTTGTTTTGTCAAGTTTCATACCCAATTTAAGTGAACTTAATTCAAAATGGTTTATATTTATTTTTATATATTTTTTATCCATAATCAATTTCATTTAAAAGTTAATATTATGTATGTGTAATAATTCATCTAAAGTAAAACTTCTATGAAGTTATTAATTTTTTATGAATTCTTTTTTTTTTATGTGTATTAAAAACTTCATAAAAATTTAATAAACTATAAAAATTTTAATTTCAATAGAATATTACGCCTATATAATATTGACTTTCAAATGATATTGGTTTCGGACAAAAAAAATGTAAACATAAAAAACAAGCCATTTTGGATTAAATTGACTTAAGCTAAAATGAATTGGGTGTTAATTTTCTTGTTTTGATTTATGAGGTTGAAAATTATTTGTGCCTCTCATTCCGATAAAATTAACATAAAAGTGTTTTTTCCTGAAAAAATAAAAAATAGCATATGAGTGATATTATACAGTACAAAATTATAAAAATGATGAAACATCTCAATGTATGATTTTCTATACTATATTTTCAAAAAATTTTGTTTTCTCTTTTTCTATATCTCCTTTAAAACTATTTAAATATTCCAAATTTGTGGAATTAGCACCCATTCCATGATAAGATCTAATAAACATTCTAAATTTTAATAGTTAAGACCAGGACACCAAGAGGTATTTTTCTAATAGCCCACAATCAAAAAATTTTACTGGGGACCTTCTGACCCCCGGCCATCAGAAAAAGTCTCCCAACAATTATGCACCATTCTTTGGTTTTCCTTGCACAATTATGCATGAAAATGACAAGAAAGAGAGGAAGAACAAGAAAAAATTGGGGGGGGGGGGGGGGGGGGGGGGGGGGGGGGGGGGGGGTGGCGAGAAAGAGAGGTGGAGAGTCGAAGAATGAAGGAAGAATAAAAGGGGGGCAAAAAAAGAAAAGGGGGCAAAAAAGGAAAGGGAGAGGAATGAAGAATAATTAAAAAAATGAAGGAAATGAGAAGAAGATGGAAATAAATAATGGGAAGAAGTAGAAGAAGTGAAGTATTGGAGAGGGGCGTTTTGTTGCAATGGGGGAAGAGAGAGTGAGTGAAAGTGTTGTTTTAGTTCAGGCATGATGAGTTTTTTTATAATCGTGGACGGAAAAAGTTTTCAAACTCATCTTTATTTATTTATTTATTTATTATTATTATTATTATTATTATTATTATTTACAGAAAATAGGGATGAAAAATTAGCCAATGACCCTCTGGAAAATTCCAAGGCCAAAAATTTATGCCGAGTAGGCTAAGTAGGGAGTCTTCCGAGACAATTCCGACGATCAACCTTTGCAAATGTCACTGGAAGATTTTGGGACAATTTTAATCGCTGCCACAAAAAGTGCTACCGAAAGCTTTTAGGAAAATTCCAATGACCAGCTTCTGTAAACATTTTGATTGAAAGTTGTCGGAAATGTCGCCTAAAGCTTTTAGGATAATCTAATGGTAAGACATTGAAAATGTGACCTATGGCTCTCGGGACAATTCCAATAGCAAACCATTGAAAATTATTTTTTGACAGTTTACCATTGAAAATTTTTATTCATCAGAAAACTTCTAACAGCTTACCGTAAAAAATTCATAACAACTTTTACCCATCTCAAAAAATGCCATTGGAAAAAATGCTATTGGAAATAGCCATCTTTTGTAGTTATATTCAACTTTCAGTGTTTAATTTGCCAGGAGGGAATTTCATTATTGACTAAAGGAAATGTAAATTATTCCAAGCAACAAAAATAATGTAAAATTATTGACTAAAGGAAATGTACTTTTTATATATTTTTTAGTAAAGAAACAAAAAAACTATGAAAATGCATTACATAAGATTATACATTGATAACTATTAGTTATTTTAATAAGTTAAATAAATTGTATAAATCATTGATGTTCATCATTTAAAACCAATTTTCATTTATGATCAGAACTTAAAAGATTAAATGGTACCTACTCCAATTTCCAAATAGTAAAAAGAAAATAACAAAAAGAACGCCTATGTGTCTTTATAAAGAGGCAAGGTACAAGCAACAATATAACTAAAGAGCCTAAATGCACCATTAGTCCTTTAACTTTTTCAACTCACATGAGTGGGTTCCTTAACTTTGACTCAGTATGACTTAGTCGTCAAACTTTATAAAATCATGTGACTTAGTTCTCAAACTTATTACATGGTGCAACTTAGTCCTTCAGCTGTAAGGACAAACTACAACTTTAAGTTCTAACTTCCAATCTTTAATTAAAATGACTCTTCTATTTAGGAACTTTCATTATCACAAAACTCATAGGTTAATAAACTTTACTAAGTTGTTGAATACATAATTAAATGACTTACAAAATTATAATTCAAAAAAATTATATACAATAATTTAAAAATTTTCTAATTATTTAATAATTTATATTTTTATTATTTTTTAGAAACTAATTTGATTGATTTATTGGAAAGCAAAAAAAATATCTTTTATGCACTCCACTATTATGTTGATCAATTATTTTTTAAGGTATTTTTATCACTTTTTTTTTGTATAGAATGTGCAATATTAGGGAGTTATAAATTTAGAGATCATTTTGGAAGATTTTTTTTTTAAGTATATTTAATTTTCAAACAATTACTAATAGTATGTATAATTTAAAAGAAAGAAATCTAATAATAATTAATATGAAATTACCATCAAATCTCTGGAACTAGCTTAGCGGATGGATTTCACTTAATTAGAATATTAACTATTGTTCTTATGGATTCCAACTAGTATTTATATTTGAGCAAAATATTTAAATTAAACAAAAAAAAGCTTTTAATATGCTAGAAATTAAAAAAATAAAGAAGATAATGAAAAAACTGAGGAAGAAAATAAGGGAAAGATCAACCCAAAGTTAAAGGTTGGATTATTTTTTTGTGTGAAAAAATTTCTAATAATAGGGAATTTATATTACTAAAAAAAGTAATAAAATGTATAGAAAAAATAAATTATCAAAGTAATGGTGGAGAAAATAAAAAATGAAATTTTTTTATTTTTAGTTGGAATCCATCAAAAGAAAAAAAAATAGTCAATATTCTAATTAAGTAAAACTCATCCATTAAGGTTGTTCTAGAGATTCAATGCTAATTTTATATTAGTAATTATTAGGATTCTTTCTTTTAAAGTATACATACTATAAGTCTAAATTTGCAATTTTTCTGTTACTGTTATTTTTTGTAAAGAGGTTATATCTTTACATTGTTTTTTTAGATGGTTTATATAGCAATTTTTTGTAGAATAAAAAAGTTCAAAGACTTAGTATAAGAATTTTAGCTAATACCTATATAAAAGTGGGTAAATTTTACTATTTTTTTAAAATTTTTATTTAGAAACAAATGATAAAAAGCCAAGAAAATTATAGTGCCATCTTCATTAGTATGAGAATTGGAGGGGATAAATTTATTTTAAGATGATATGATATACTAATTCTACATCAAAAAATACTAATTCCAAAAAAATTAATTTAAAAACTTGTTTGAAAACAAAATATACTTTAAAAAAACTCTTCCAAAATGATATCTAAATTAATAAATCCCTAATATTACACATTTTGTAAGAAAAAAGGTAATAAAAAATATTTAGAAAACAATAATTGATCGATATAATAGTGGAGTGCATCAATGATAATTTTTTTTGCTTTCCTATAAATCAACCAAAGTAATTTCTTAAAAAAAAGTGAAATATAAATTATTAAATAATTAAGAAAATTTTAAATTATTGTATATAATTTTTTGAACTATCATTTTTTAAGTTATTTAATTAGTTAATTATGTATTTAATAATTTAGTAAATTTTGTTAAACCATGAGTTTAGTGATAATGGAAGTTCCTAAGAAGAAGGGTCATTTTGCTAAAGATTGAAAGTTAGAACTTAAAGTTGTAGTTTGTCCTGATAGTTGAAGCCTTGAAGGACTAAGCCTTACCATTTAAAAAGTTTGAGAACTAAATCACATGATTTTACAAAGTTTGAGAACTAAGTCATACTGAGTCAAAGTTAAATGACCAACTTGAGTCAGCAAAGTTAGATGACTAATAGTACATTTAGGCGTAACTAAAATATTTTTTTTTTTTTTTGGTGAACAAAAATATGAAGTGTCACTTTGAGTCTAAGGCCAATTCATTTTGATTTATGTTAATTTAATGAAAAATTATTTATTTTTATTTCTACATCCTTTTTACTTTAAACAAATTTTATTTAAAAATTAATATTATATAGATGTAATAGTCCGTAATAGTCCATTGAAAAAATAATTTTTATAATCTTATTAAATTTTATGAATTTTTTTAATACTTAAAACTAGAAAGATTCATAAAAAATTAATAATATCATCAAAATTTACTTTTAAATAAATTATTATATTTATATAATAATTAACTTTCAAATGAAATTGCTTTTAAGTGAAAATAGCGTGAACAAGCATTAATGTAAAGAAATTATAAGTAGTGTGAAGGACCGATTTGAGCCCCATCTGATGAACTGTCAGCTTTCTACTCACTTCGAATGCGTGGAATCAAGAGTTGAAATTTTCTTATAGCCTCCTAGGTTGCGTGGCTGGCTCTTCCGAAGCAGAATTCTCCCATGTTCAAGAAAGGAAAAAAAAAAAAAAAAAGGAGTATTCTTCATCCATCTCATGTGCCAAAAAATGTATAAGCTCGCGAGAGGAGTATGTTTCAAAATAAAAATAAGCCTTCTGAGGCTTATGGCCAACTCATTTGGTTTTAATATAGCTTAACTAGAGTAATGAATATGAGTGGGTCAGGTCACCCTCACAAATTATATGACAGTTTACTTACTTATAAAACGCCCCTATTAGTTTTGTAGTTTTTGCAGTTGCATCACAGCGACATAGAAGTTGTCACTCGCACAACATAATTATGCAAAAAATATGGATCTCAATTCCCCATCCATATGATAATAAATGCATAACATTACTTTAATTTCATCAGTTACACATATGTTCCTCCTAAAAATAGAGATCGGTTAGTTATACTAGTAATTGGGTAGATTTACCATAGAAGGAACCTTTGTATTAGGTTCCATTTCATGTATATCTATATAACTGTATGAAAGCAAACCAGGGGAAGATTTGGTGTTCCACATGCAAGCCACACACTTATGATTGAAAACTTTAACCAACAAATAAACTCAACACTTATCATCACAAAAATAAATTTAAACTGTTCAAACCATCACTCATAATTATAAAAAAAAAAAAAACCTAACCATAGGACAGATATTTTGGCAAAAAAAAAGTACACAACAGAGATCTTAAGTGATACAAACAGAGAGGTATTGATTTTAATAAATAAATATTAATGAAATTTTGAAATTGGTAAACGAACATAGGCAATTAATTAATATTATCGTCGTGGCCCACTTGTATGGTATGGTATGGTGGTTATAGTTTGTAGACACACCAGCATCAGACAAGGGATTTGCTGAAGTTAATAAGGTTGAGCAAGGAATAGAGAACAGAGAGCTTAACGTGCAACCAAGTCAACAACGCGTAGCTTTCGCTGAAGAGGATGCAACTGGCACGTTCTGACTTTTGATCTACAAATTCAATTGGTCCATTCTCAAAACCTGCCCAAGAGAAAATATGGGAATCTTCCTGTATTCAACTCCTTGAGTTGAAATATCGCCACCCAAGGGCGGAACTACCACCCCCTGCCCCCCGAGAATTTTGTAAGTTTTTAAATGTGAGATACTAAGTTGGTCATTTTATGAGAAACTAAGGATCTGTTAAGTGTTTTTCGCCCCTAAACTGGCTGAAGAATATAAAAGGGTAAATAGCGAAAACAGTTCTAGATCTTTACTTTTCATCACAAATTTTCACCTAGGCTCTGAAACATTGCGTATCCATCCCAAACACTGCCCCCCCAGACTTTTGTGAGTTTTTAAATATAAGGTACTAGATTGGCCATTTTGGAAGAAATTAAGGACCAGTTATCTGTTTTATCCCCCAAACTGGCTGAAGAATATAAAAGGTTAAATAGCGTAAACAGTGCTAAATCTTTACTTTTCATTGCAAATTTATACGTAACATCTGAAATATTGCATATTCATCCCAAACCATCCTCTTTCAACATCTCTATATCTCTCTCTCTCCCCTTTAGGCTATTTCAGTGATGATTAATAAAAATAAAGTAATTATTTTATTAATTTTTATTTAGAATAGATATTATTTTAATACCATATATATCTAATAATTATTTAAATAAATTTTTATAAAATTTAATTTTTATAAATAATTATTTAAATACTTTTTTTTCCTTAAGTTTTAATCGTCACTTGTCTCACCTCTACTTTGCCCCTACCCCCGAGCCTAAAATCCTGGGTCCGCCACGCCACCATCTGCTCCTTTCTACATGTAAGATTCCACGTTCTCTCAGAATTTATAGCAATTCCTAAACTGAAAAACTGCTAATCATCTAAGTACATGTTTCTTCTCCCATGTTCAAGAAAGAAAAAGGACTATTTTTATGATCTTCATCCATCTTATGTATCAAAACCTGTACAAACTCGGGGGAGGAGTATACATCAAAATAGGAATAAATAAGGCTTCTGAGGCAAACAGCCAACTCATTTGGCTCTAATGCGGCTTAACTAGGCTGATTAATGCGAGCTGGTCGGGTTATCTTTTACAAAAAATCCACCAATTTTCATAGTTTTTACACGTATATCATAGTAGTGCGAAAGTAAAAACTATGAAAATTGAGAAACTTTTACAAGTGAATGAGTCAGGTCATTCGTGATCCACAAAATGACTTGATCCCCTCACATTAATCACTCCACTTAAGCCACGTTAAAGCCATGTGAACTGGCTCTAACTCTAAAATTAGATGCAGTCATTGTTGTTTCGTTCAAAGATTTTTTTAAATAATCAAAAGTATCTTTAATTACAAGATATAAAGTTGGGATGTACTATATATTTAAGAAATGCGGGAAAATATGTTCTTTTACGGGATCGGAAAATATCTAAACTAGTATTTAGTAGTATTTTTGTAAGAAAATACGAGAAGTTGGGGTCAAGCTCCAGACCTTCGTCCCATTTTTTTTTTCCCACCTTATTAGAGTGGTTAGGACTAGTTTAAAAATTAACAGTAAAGAGAAATAGAGAGGCAAGTCGGTTATTGACAACAATTAATCAAATGTGGTCGCTCGCACCATGTAATCAGACAAAAAATATGAATCTCAATTTCCCATCCATGCTACAGTAAACACATAACATCAGTTCAATTTCATCAGCTATACATATCTTTCTCCTAAAAACAACCAGTTTGTTTATACTAAGTAATCAAGTTGATACTATAGAAGTAAACTTTGAATTAGATTCCATCTCTTGTACATTTATGTAACTGTATGAAAGATAAACCAGTGGAGGATTTGGTGTTCCACGTGCATGCCACACTCTTATGATTGAAAACTTTAACCAATAAATAAACGTAATGCTTATCATTATAAAATAAATTTAAACTGTTCAACAATCATTACTCATAATTATCAAAAAAATTTTAATATCTAAAGCAAAAAGAAAAAATTGTATACGAGAAAATTTTTCTAGCAATTGTTTTTATCAACAACAATTATTGGCTCAAATTTGTTTATCAATTTTGCTCCAAAGTGAATGTATGTTTATTTATTTTTTATTTTTTTGTTTTGTTTTTAGTGAGGAAAAAACTTTCACAAAAAAGGGGAAAAATTATAAAAATTAATTACTTCCTAAAAAAATTATTCAAGTGATACAACTTGAGGTATTGATTTTAATATTTATAGAGGAATTCATTTTAATAAATAAGTAAATGGTAAATGAACATACGCATATCTCTTATCCATCAAAGGCACTATAATGTCTATAACTGGCAGACTATACCAAAATAAAAAATTATAACTCCGTTAAATATTGGTATCTGATATTTGATTGAAAGTGTCTGCTACTAATAACTAAATGTTTACAAGAAATTTTTAAATTGTATGAACAAAACAATTTTTCAATTCAAGTTTTACATTTAATTAGAAGATACTCATGCTATTTTGAAGGATATTTTTTGTAATCCAAATTAATTACCATTTCCCCTATCATGTTTAAGGTGAAACTACTTAGAATTTGTTATGGTTGAATGTCTAGTATGATATTTGAGTATTTACATCAGGCAAAGAAGTGTCTTGTCTAAATATTTATAGTTTCCAGTTGTAGTAATTGAATATCTAAATTTGATAAGAGAGAGTTTTTTTCTACATTTTGTAGTGACTAAGTATCTAATTTGTGGTATTTAAATGTCTAGTATGATAGGTTGAGTGATTAAATCTAGTAAAGTAATGTCTTGACTACATGTTTAAGTATATGTTTCATACTTGTATGGTGTTCAAGTGTGCAATTATGGTAGTTCAATGTTAGTATGATATGTTAAATGTCTTAATCTGATAAGCCAATGCCCTGTCTATGTGTACAAGTATATATTTTAGTTAGATTTAAAGGGTCTCCAAGTATCCTATAGTGGTATCCAAGTATCCAATTGTAATAGTTGAACATCTAATATAATAGGTTAAGTGTCTAACTTTAGTAAATGAATGCTTTGTCTACATATTTGTGGTGTTCAAGATTTTAATTTGTAGTGGTTAAATGTCTAATTTAATTAATGGAGTGTTTACATATGGTGAGCGAATATTTTAAATTGAACTGCATTTGTCTTCAAATAGATATATACTAATATGGGCAGACAATAATAACACCATAAATAGACACCATAATTTGCACTTTTGTGTGTGTGTGTGCTTTATCATTATTTATTAGATCAAGAATTGTTTAATATTAAAAGCAGAAATGGTCATTGATTTTGACTCCTTAAAATAAGAACAATGAAACAATTTTCTTTTAAAAATCCTAAAAAATAATATGATTATCTACTTGTTTAATGTGAAATTTAAAAAATAGTAAATAAGAATTATTTGAAATAAAAAATAAAAAATGATAATTGATTTAATTCCTTAAAAATATGGAAAAAAAAAATCTAAAAGAAAAATTCTTTTAGGATAGCCTTAGTATTTCATAATTAAATGTAAAATTTAGAGAGGGAGAGACTCCGGGGAAAGAGAGAGCGAGAGAGAGAGACCAGGAGGAGGGGGGGGGGGGGGGGTGGGAACGGGCGCCAGACTGCCCCCATCTGGTTCATTCTCAAAACCTGCCCAGCGAGCCCAAGAGAAAACATGGGAACCTTCCTGAATTCAACTCCTGAAGTTGAAATCCCACCATCTGCTTCTTTCTAGATGCTAGATTCCCGTGCTCTCTCAGAATTCATGGCAATTCCTAAACTGAAAAACTGCTAATCATCTAAAGTACATGCTCCTTCTCCAATGATTTTCAATGGAGAAGCCATTTCCCTTCAAGCTACCTGCGCTAACTGAAGACACCAAGAACATGCCCCGGCCCACTGGGATTGCAGCAAGGAAGCTATCCAAGAACAATAACAGCCATCGACATGTACAGTTCACGGAAATCAAGAAGAATTTCACTTCTTTCCAGCATATTAACCTATACTCCATCAGAGATGGCATGCAGTGTAAGCGCCCTATCATCGAATGTTTCAAGTGCCATAAGCAGAATCGGAAATGGCTAGGGAGTTTGATTCATAGGAAAGGAGAAAGATGGTTTTGGATCACAAATACACTTTGAACTTGCATGTAAGCATCCATTTCTGCGGCATTCTGCCAATAGGGATCATAAAATAAGTAGGAAATCCTATGTTCAATGCGGTTTGCCATTGCAGAGTAGATCATGTAACACAACTAGCTCAAGCTCAATCTGCTCTAGAACTTATTCAAATTCCAAAATGTCTCAACTCATTCTTCAGACATGACCTAACTTACCCGATCAAATGTAACTGCAACAAGTATGAAAAAAGGTAAATGCAATAATATCTAGTACATGTTATAGTTGTCACTGACCCCTGGTCGGATGGTTTTGTATATTGCCATGACAACGGGAAGAACGCCCATGAGTGCTATCTGAAGCTGGTCTGAGCTACTTGTTCGAACCGTCAGCTGTCCACTCATCTTGTTATTCAGACCTGCACGAATTGCTACCTTCGAACTTCTTCCAACAGAAATCTGAGACTGAAGGTTTGCGCCCAATGCCAAGTCTCCTCGCCATTTCACCAAGGACAAGCCCAAGGAGGATTGATCCTGCCCAACAGGGAAATCTGCTTCTCTCAGCCGGACTTCCAAATTGGCCCCATATGCTGAATCACCTTGTGATCTAACTGTTCCTGTGCTACCCACCAACACCAGCCGTTTCCCCACTGCTATCTGGTCCTCGACTTTAAACCCGGTCGCAACATTCTCGCCCAGAAATGTGACAGAGAATCCAGCAGCAGGTTTGTGCTTTCGAAGATTGTTGAATTTGGTCTCCCCTCTCAGAATGTAAGCCAACTGCTTTCCAACATTTTGGATGTCAAAGCCTGCCATGCTTGATCCATTCTCTCCATGTTTGGCAGCAACTGAGGAATCCAAATGGATATTGAACTCTTTCTTATCCTTTGTTAGTTGCACAGCTATTGACGCAGGAAATTGGCCCGCAATAGCTAAACTTTGATCCACATTTACACCATCATACCCACAATCATGATCCCAACCATGGGTGTCCAAAACTGGTCTTGCCAAGAACTGTGAAGTAGGCTCCAAGAACCTGTACCTGTAAGCTGGATTGCTCGCATCAAACGAAGGTGGTAGAACCATATCAGGCAATGGAACAGGCACAGCAGCTGGACCTTCATTTTCCTGCTCAGCATCTTCCCCTGCATAACTATTTTCATCTGTCACAGATTTTCCCTTTTTCTTGATCTCCTTTATTCTTCTTAACTCCTCTCTCCATTGTTTTTTCTGGAGGAGCTTCACCCGATAATCATACTCCTCAAAGTACGCCTTCCTTTGTTCCCTGCTTAGATTAGCGATCTGAGCTTTTCTCAGAGGTTTGAAAGGTGGCAGCTGATCATACTCATCTTCTTCATCGTCTATATCAGAGTCATATAGATCTGCCATCTCAATATCAGAGTCACCATTCTCGCCACCCTGATCGGCCGAGAGCTTTGGATGTGCACGAGACTGCAATAGCCAAGACAACAAATATGGAAGAGGAGGGGAGCGTACACGGAAACCAAAGAGCTTCTTATGATCAAATGGATCTTGAGGTTTAGAGAGGGAGCTTGCTTCAGCTAAAATTTTCATAGAGTAGCATAAGAGCAATAGCTGAGGTCTCCAAGTTTGGCCATTAGGGAGCACCTTTAGACCATCTCTGTTCTTCCGACAGGATGGATGATTTTCAACAAGAGAAACTGGATTCATCAAACTTGGGCTCATCAATCGTAGGTCACCAACAGCATGGCCAATAGACTGCTGGACAACATGGGAACGTTGCGCAACAAACACTTCATAACTCAATGGTGAGCCAGAAGGTCCATCAGGAGGTGCAGACGCAGCATGGGTCAGCGTAACTATAGCATTCCGCCATATAGAAGAACCAAGAGAAGAACTGATTGACTTCAACAAGGGCATGTCGTTAAGATCCCTGGTCTGACTATCCAATCGATCAACATATAATACAATATCAGGGGGACACTTCTTTATGAATTTCTTGATAGAAGTTAGTACTCGTCGATTATCACCCTGCTCAATTGCAGAAGCTTTCAAACCAGGAGTGTCAATTACCCTTACTTTGATTCCATCTATGGTTCCAGTTATCTCTTTCACAGATGAAGTGGCAGGTTCAAATGCATGAATCAGGGCCTTCTCTTCACCAAAAATTGAATTGATTGTAGCACTCTTCCCCACCCCAGTTTTCCCAAGAACCAGAGTGTTCAAGGAAAAGTCTAGATCATCTTTTCCCCCTGACTCAAGCTCCAAAGCCTTCCTCTTTGCAGCATCAAAATTAAACAGCTCACTGGTCTGCCTCCCTGCAATGAGAGTTAATCGATATAGAACCTGTGCAGCTACCGCATCTTCTGGTGAATGTCCTAATCTGTGGACAAGCCTCAAGAACTTTACTCTAATCTGCTGCAACTTTTCCAGTTTCTTTTTGTCATCTTCACTTAAATTTTCATCCGAATCCCTCCTAGGTGCAAGGCTTGTGAAAAGGCTAGGTCGGTTTGATCGAGGGGCAGGTTTTGCATTACGCAGAGAGGAACCCAAGCCAGCAGGACGCTCAACTGAAAAAAGCCTGGATCCATCTTGAGATGTTATTGTTATGCTACCATTATCAGAGCTGGACCCAGTTGCTGCCCTTAACAGAGCAGTCAAAGCAGCAGAATCAAACAACTCCTTACCCTCCCCTTCCTCATCAGTGTCAACCTCTTCTTCTGAATCCGTGACAATCTGGCCATCTGAAGTGTGAGAGTTGTCATGAGCACTCTCCACACCAGCCAGAGAACTAACACCAGACCCTTGCCCCAACTGCTCCAAGAATATTTTGGCTGCCTCAGGGCTCTCAAAGATCACTCGTTCTGTTTCACCATCACTAGCTGAATCTTCAATACCACCCTGTTCATCATCTAGTCGCTTTCCTTGATATACAGGAGACACGTCTGCTTTTGAAACAGAAATAGTTTCAGCAGTCTCATCAGAAGGATGGCCAGCTAAGCTTCTGTCGTGAGACCCAGCATTGCCACCCCCATCATCAGCCTTTTCACCAGCCGATTCCTCCAGAACTTCCAGTATGGCCTTGCGTGGTTTGCTCTCCATATCAGATAGGCCCTTATTGTTGGAAATGTTGGTACTTCCATTCTCAGCAACATATGACTCCACTATGTTGTCACTGACATACTCATTGTCAACAGTTTCACCAGTAAGATTAGTCCCATTGGAAAGTTTCCATTTGTCCTCAGCACGAATATCAGATTCATCTGCCCCATCCTCCACATCTGCAACGGGAACACTGTTCTTTGCCATGCTCTGAACACTCCCATCACTGGAACCATTCGAACCAATCTCTTTATCAGCCTGCTCGAGTTTATTAAAGCCATTATCCAGGTCCACACGAGCAACCTCCACTTCCCTAACCTCAGATTTTTTACTCTCCTCTACATCTAGGCAGACACCTGCACCAGCAGCATCAGCATCGACGTGTATGGTATCAACAACCACATCCCCTTCACGAGTAAATTTTGTACCCTCTAATTCAACCACTTTCTCAGCAACTGGTTCAACAGCTACAGGATTCACATTCACAGCCCCAGAAACCTCCCCTCGCTGCCCTTCAATCCCCTCCTCACTCTTTGACTCACTTCCCTTCACTCCTACCTCCCCCTTCTCAGTCCCGAACTCATCCGAACTCACGACCACCTTCGGAGTTGGTTCCACATGATTCTGTTCTCCATGAACAGGACCTTCAATTTCCCGCTCTTCCACGTTTCTCGCAACCCCAGCTCCCTCGAACTTCCCTACAGCCTCTTCGTCATCATCAACGTTCGCCGCCAATTTTTCTGTCCGCATAACACTCTTCGGAATCGACAATTCCGAAGAAACCCCGATAGGGGCACCGTTGTTTTCCCCAACAATCTCCTCTTCTCGAATCCTATCCTCCCCAATCAGCCTCTCGGGCGCCGTCTCAAACTCATCCTCACCACTCACAAACCCCTCATTCTCGGACCCACTATCAACCACACCATCCACCTTGTAACTCACAGGGCTCTCCAAGTTATAGTCGCTATTGGAGAAAGGTTTAGAATCGAAACCTGATGAGTTCTCGAGAGGAGACGCCATTTCTGGGGAAGAAGAAAACCCAGAAGCCATGAACGGTGTGTAGCGCAAAGAGAGGAAAACAGCGGAGAATTCGGAGAAATGGGAAAGGGGTTGGTGGAGAGTTAGGGTTTAAGAGGGGATAAGGGTTTGGATGATCGAATCGGGTGGTGGGGCGAGCAGAAATTGGATTTGGGTTTTGTGATGGAAGCAAAAGGCGAGAAAGATAAGGTGAGACCCAGAGAGAGAGAGGAGAGCTGGGCATTACAAGTTAAACTCTTCGGCGCTTTCGCTGTTTATAGAAAATACAATGATGACGCTTATGCCCCTGCCGGTTTTGTTTTGGTGGCTTTCGGCCACAACAGAAAAGTGAATTTAGCCAGATTTTTACTCGAGTATGGGAACCAGTAACCAAAACTTTTTATAAAACGAGGTTTTATCCTGGTATGTAGCATTGTTATACAGCCAGATCCTCTATAGAGATTTTTAAAAAATTGCTCTGTAGTACGAATTATCGTGACATAAGGCAGTTTCTAGCCCAATATACCAATAATAAGCAGAATTGTAAAAAACGGATAAGTTATGGAAATCAACATGAAAGATTAACAGTGATACAGTCCAAGAACACACAATTGAACTCATAAGCTCTAACAAACTTTTCAACTTAGATCAGGCCCTGAGCACCAGAGTTTCTTAAGGCATTCTCCAGGACTTTCCCACACTAATAAACCTTTTTTGAAGATCTTTTGAAAAACCTTTGAAAAACATTACAGAATTATCCAGATATATCACCGGGGATCGAGACCAATAGATTACAACAATTATGATTAAAAGTAGAGGACGACTTGAAGAGAGGATCTACAGAGTAGCAACTCCTAAGTCATCATTTGCCATCAAGCTTAATTATTATAAGCTTGAATATGATCTAAACCTGAGAGGATTCACCGAGGTGGCAACTGACAAATGGGTTCCGAGGTAGCCCAGTAACCAAAACTTTTTATAAAACGAGGTTTTATCCTGATATGTGGTGTTGTTATACAGCCAGATCCTCTACAGAGATTTCCAAAAAATTGCTCTGTAGTATGAATTACCGTGGCACGAGGCAGTTTCTAGCCCAATATACCAAGGATAAGCAGAACTGCGAAAAACGGACAAGTTCTGGAAATCAACAGGAAAGATTAACAGTGATACAGTCCAAAAACACACAATTGAACTCATAAGCTTTAGCCAACTTTTCAACTCAGATCAGGGCCCGAGTACCAAAGTTCCTTAAGGCATTCTTCAGGACTTTCCCACACTAATAAACCTTTTCTGAAGATCTTTTGAAAAACCTTTGAAAAACATTACTGGACTATCCGAATATATCACCGGGGATCGAGACCGGTAGATTACAACAATTATAATTGAAGGCAGAGGACGACTTGAAGAGAGGATCCACAAAGTGACAACTCCTAAGTCATCATTTGCCTTCAAGCTTAATTATTAGAAGCTTGAAGATGATCTAAACTTGAGAGGATCCACCGAGGTGGCAACTTAGATTATCTGATAGAGTTGAGAGACTAAGAACTTCTGGCTTACCCTCTAGCCAGAATTTTTAGTGAGAGATAGGGAACATAGAGAGAAGATATAAGAATGGGTAAATTTTATTTATGGTCCCTCACCTTTGAGTAATGTCCTAAATGCGTCCCTAACCTTCATTTTATTCTCTTAAAATCCCTAATATCTCTATTTTTATCTCAAACATAGTCTTTTCGTCACTTTCCTAGTTAACTTTGATGGAATTTCCATGAAAAATGACAACATTGGTCCTACATTGTTGCAAACCCTAGCTTCTAACTGTAGGCTTCACCGTCTGCCTTCCCTGCTGCCTAACATAACTACCATCGCCTTTAGTCCTGATCCTTGGTGCCACCCATACTAGCCTGCCTCTACATCATCGTCGTCTTGGGCGAGGATTTAAGGCTGCAGATGACGAGTTAGGTTTAGGAGAATCGCGCGACTCCGTTCTCTTATATTCTCCTTTGTTTCTCAGCAGTGGTGAAAAGCATATTGGGGTGGGCTGGGTTGCTGCAGTATTGTGCAGTGACCCTGAGACAGCGATGGAGGTCGTGGCGGAACGATGACACTTCTAACTATGGCAATGAGAAGCGACGAGTTCATACAAAAAAAGGGCAAGGGCAAGTTGTAGAGGGTTCCTCCCTCTGAATGGTTTTGCCAATGGTTGGCAGTGCCTGGGAGCGCCAAACTGGGCAACACTTCTCATTTCCTTCATTCGATTTCAAAGATTTCCTTCCTTATTTTTACTAAAAAAAACTTTTGCCTTGTTCCAATTTTTTTGCAAGCTATGCTAACCATACAACTAATGGAGGCTGAGATTGGAGGGACCGAAAGGAAATGACAACGTCTAAGGAGTCATAGTTCATGTGGATCCACTGACCTTGGACCTGCTGGTTCTGGAGATGGGTTTGTTTTTTTTTTTTTCATCTAAAAGGTTGAATGGATGAGAGATAAAGATGATAACGAGGCAGATCAGGAGTGGATACCTCTTATCTTGCCATCCGTGCCGTTGGTTTTTTAGTACTCACAACTTCATAGGTATCTGCAAGCGGGTAAAAAATCTCACATGTACCTACAACATACGGGTAATCCGTACCTTGTGGATAACCCTCGGTTTAAATATGTTTTTTAATTTCATAAAAACAAAATATGAAAAATACAAACAAAGTTATTATCCACATATAATACAATAAGTTCATAAAAAATACAAAATCATAACATACATATAAGAAAATGTTTAATGAGAATTATTATAAAATATTAGTTAAGTGTAGGTGTTGCATCTCATTATAATTAATAAATAGGAAATTTACACTAACGGGTTTCACGGATTGGCGAGATAGATTTACTCGTGATAAATACCTCTACTTGCCACCCATCTATACCAGTTAGACAAATATGATTTGCTACTCATATCTAGCCCCATTGTGAATGTTTTTACCCGTTTACCAGCTTCTCATGAGCAGATACTCACGGATCACAAATTTAATTCACTCAATTGGCATCCTTAACAAGAAAGAAAGAGAAAGTGTTAAATTTAAAGGCTTGGGGGTGCTATGAGAGGGAGTGAAAAAATTTAGGGAGCAAAATTGGTATTTTCCTTCATGTTTTGTTATTTTTAACTATAAAATTGACTGAAGGACTACACTTTAAATAAAAATAAGGATGTTAGGGACTTTAAGAAGATAAATGAAAGTTAAGAATCCATTTAGGGCATTACCAAAAAGTTAGGGACCATAAATGAAATTTAGCCTACTAGGAATTCTTAGTCACAGTTACCCCTTGGATTTTGACTAATATTGCACTTACATCCCTAAAATTTGAAAATATATGTTTTTCCCCCTTTTTCCAACCTTCTTAAAATCATAATGTAAACGCTATAGTTAATTACATTATCCCTTATCCCTTGAACTTTGATTGGTATTACAGTTAAATCCCTGAAATCTGAAATTTTACATTTTCCCTCTACTTTTTTTACATGATCTAGAAAAAACTTCAAAATCATAATTTAAACTGTATGGTAGCCATCATGTAACATTTTCAGTCTATTTTGCTAATTTTTTATGATTATTTGATATTTAATAAATATTATTTTATATTTACCAAAAGAGAAAAAAAATCTATAATTTTAAGTGCTCATTAACTATTAAAAAAAATGCTAAATGTATTGAAATTATTGGAAAATAAAGGTTCTATAGTTTAACCTAATTCATTTTAATTTAAGTCAATTTAATCTAAAATGACTTATTTTTTACGTTTTTATTTGTTTTGTCCAAAAACAATTTCTTTTGGAAGCCAATATTATATAGATGGAATAATCTATTCAAAACAAAAAGTTTTGTGATATAATTTAAATTTTATAAAAATTTTATAATCAATGGAATATTGCATGCAAATAAAATTAAATTTTACGTAAAATTGACTTTAAACAAAAATATGTAAAAATAAAAAATCATTTTGGATTGAGTTGTGTTAAGCGCATAAATTCATGGTCAAAGTGTTGACTTTTCGACAACTTTGACCGACAATTTCTTGTAGCTCTTTCTTTTTTGTCTTAGTTTTTCCTATTTTCTTTGGCTTACTACAGGTTGGGATTGTGTTGCGGACTGGGCATTAGAAGCAGACTCGAGCAGGATGGCGTTTGGATGAAAGAAGCGGTCGAAGCAAAAACTCAAGGCTGCCGACGCGTCGCCAGAAATCGCGTCAGATTGGCGACGCGTCGCCAACAACGTCACTCTGTTTCGCCAAAATCTTACATTTTTTATAGTCCCCCACTTTTCCCACTTGGTGAGCTGGCCTTGAAGAGGGATTCTTATCCCTTTAGGGTTTGAGAAAAAGGTGGCAAGGCAGAAAAAGGGAAAGAGTATAAATAGAAGGAGGAAGGAAGAGCCCACATGACCCCCTTGGCTTATTTTCGTCTCTCATCACTCTTAAAGATTTTTGATCATCAAAGAAGCATTTTGGGAGCTTGAAGAAGGGGTGATCACTCCTGGGAGCTTAGTCTTCTAATGGTTCTTGGGTTTCCTCTTTTCTCTCTTTTATTTGTTGGATTTTCGTGGATATTTTTGTCATGGATTTGATGTTGATACTTATTATAGGTTGTGAGTAGTTTGATTTATCTCTCCAAGATGACATTTCCTATCTTGCTACTTAATGAATTTGTCTTGTGATTATGGATGAGATTCTCTTTGTGTTGCCCTTTTCATTATGCTTAATGTTGAGTGATGGTAGGCCACCATACACAATGTGCTCGTTCACTTAATCATTGAGAGGGGATTAATAGGTGAGTGAGGAGAAGTTGAGGGGGCATAGTGGCAACCTAGATTAGAGGTAACCTAAGTGGTTATTAGGTATCAAAAAGAGGTTTAGATCTTAACCACTCTAGGTTAAAATTGGAGCTTGAGTAAGGTCCAAGTTAATTTAGGGTGAGCAAGGATTCATCTTGAGAAAGGAGTCTTTGGAGGTAGATCCTCATTACCACACAAGGGAAACGAATCTTGAGGACAAAGTTACTTGGGTAGCAAGGGGTAGGAGTGGAGTCCTAGGGAGTTAGTTGCCGAATTTCTAAGTTCATTTGACAAGTTTCATTTAGCACCTAGGAAACTCATTTAGTTAATTCCTTCAAGTACCTCTTTAGGACCAATCATCTTCTCTAGATTCACTTCTTTCTCATTTTCAATTAAGTAACTTGAGTAATTTAAATTTCGAATATAGGAAAAGTCACCAAATTTCCTTGGGACGATACCCCTATTCACCTTTGAGTACACTACAACTCCGTGCGCTTGCGGGTAGTTAAGGGTTACAAATTGATAAACTCTTAGTTTTACGACAAGTTGATTTACGCTAAAATGAATTATATGTAAATAAGATTTTAGAATCCTTTTCCACATAATGTGAAAAAGTAAAAGAAAAATTTATATTTTCATACCTTAGTAGTAACTGTAATATCAACTAAAGTTATGGGTACTAGTAAATCATCTGAAACATAAAAAAAAAAATATTTGAGTTCCACTAATGCACTTGCAATTACTAAATTTATTTCAATTTTGGACCAATGTTTTGGATACTTTGGTTAGGAGCGCTAAAAGTACCGGGCGCAATTGAGGAGCGCGATGCTGCAAACAACCAAGTTGTAAGTGATAACTTTTCTTATCTTTATCAGGCACCATCTGTTCATATCTTACACGCTTCAAACTTTCACATTAACACCTCAAGTTTAGTGGCTGAAACATGTTTATTTATTAATGGTATCTTGAGAAGACTAGTCTCGCAATTTGCTTTTGAAAATTGAAAATGAAATGTTGTTGTTTCTTCAAAGAAGGATAAGGCTAGGGATTGGAATTTTATGGAAGATATTTGTTTGGTTCTGCAAAAATTTCCAGACAGTATTTATTTATTTTTTTGTTCTTATGTTTCCTGGCACTGCGTGTTTAAATGCTACCCTCTTGTTCCTCATCTGAACCCTTTGGCTGCAATCTATTTCTTCTTTAATCCGCCGGAACATCTTAAATGATTATGTAGTATTTTGCTTTACTTCTTATGTGATTATAATTATATTCCAACTCATAACTAAATAAACACGCAGAGACACAATTATTACATCCAAAAGAGAGCACAACTAGTAAGGCTATAAACGAGTAAAGCCTCAATTTCAATATTTTTTTTTTAACTGAGCTTTATCGAGGTAAAGCTGAAAAATAGGTTTCATTCTTAAAGAGCCAAGCTTGAGTATAATGGCACCTGGGCTCTCAAAACTTATCAAACCTTCGCAAGTCTTATGGAGAATATGATTAATTACACTAATCTCCCAATCTGAACAGAAGTACAAAGAATTTGAAGTTTAAACACTCATCTTTTTAATAAATAAAATAATTATCGGATGGATTTGGAGACTGGAGTAGTTAGTTGAACAAAAAAAAAATCACAACATTCTACTAACATAACCATATATACAACTAAAAGGTCATAAGAATTATGCAATTGGCCGTTGTAGCCTGTAAGCGGCCCTGGAAACAACCCGACGTGGAGACAGCTCCAAAGAGGAATGGTCAGTTGATTTTGGAGCAAAGCAAACCATTTCCTATGCCAACATATATTAGTGATTCAGGGGAGATTTTGAATCTCGTACCTGGTAATATCTCGTTTTTCTAATAATATGGTACAGCATCCGTGCTATATCATATTGTATTGGATGTAATGGTTTTAAATAATTTAAGGTTCATATTATCAGTCATCTCTAAATTATTTTCATTTGCTTAATCGTCTCAAAACGATCAATTGTTGCTTCTACTGTCCTCAAATTATTTAATTGTTGAACTCATCGTCTTGCCATTATACCAATAAATAAAAAGTGACGAAAATGGTGGGAAAAATACATAATTAGCCCTAAAACTTAAAAAAAATTATTTGAGTCCTAAAACTTTAGGAATTTTTAATTCAGTCATAAAACTATGAAAATTTGTATACTCTTTAATTTCTATTTTGGTTTCTTCTAATTAAGCATGAATTTCTTGACTTCACTTTAATAAAATTTTTATAATTGAATTTTAATTAGGTATTCATTCTAGTTTCTTTATTTTTTTTCTCTTTTTTTTTCTTTCACTTCAGTTTTTAAGTCTTTTCTTTTGAAAGCTTTTTTTTTCTTTTATTCTTCTTGTTTATTTTTCATTGCTCTCTCATCCTCGCCACTTATTTTTCTTTTATTTTTTTTTGCTGATCCTTTATTTACTTCAATTTTTCTATTATCTTTCTATGTTTTCTTTGCGAATATTTTTTTATATCACCTTTTGCTTACTTTTTTTTTTCTATAAATAACCTTCACAAATGAACATGTTTTATTGGGTCTTATTATTGTTCATTTAATTTTAGGACTTAGACTAATTTAAAAAATCCTTACTCATTTCATCTTACTTTCATTTAATTTTAAGACTTAGACTAATTTAAAAAATCCTTACTCATTTCATCTTACTCTTATAGATTTACTGTATAATTCATAAAGAAACTTGGGAAATTTACAAACTTAGTGTATAATTCGTAAAGGAACTTAACGAATTTACATACCATTTTTTCATCTCTACAGGATATTGTTGAGATTACTCTTCTTTTTCCTTCTATTTTTATTTTTTTCCTCATATTTATGTACGGGTCTAATTTATGTTTGAGTTTGTTATAATTTCAAATTCTTGTTTGTTATAAAATGAAAGAGATTCTCTCCCTAGCCCCTCTACTATATTGTTGATCATAACTGTAATGAAATTCAATCATGTTTTTTGTACATATTGTTTGTCAATTTCAACCTTTCATTTATATTTGCAAATGATGAAAAAAGAGAAAAAAAAGTTAAATTTTCAAGCTCCTTTATAAATTATACATTAAATTCAAACCGAAGGAAAAAAGCTAAAATTTTCAAGTTCCTTTATAAATCATACAATAAATCCAAAATAGTAAGATGGAATGAGTAAGAATTTGAGGAAAATATATGTAACAATTGATAGTTTAAAGACGATTAAACAAAATGAAAAATAGTTTATGAATGACCAATAATGTTAACCTAATAATTAGGCATATACACATATATGAAAAATAAAACAGTTATAAATATAACATATCAACATATAAAATATATCAAATTTTGAAATTGTAAGAGTGTGAAGTGTAAGTTATCTACTTATATGTATTTAAATTAATTAAGGGTTTTTTATTTTATAAATATTCCACTATATATATTAAAACAATAATTTTTAAAGTATGAAAAGAAAATAAAAATATAGGTTTTCTTCCAAATATCAATAAATGTTTGTTATAAAATTAATTAATTACACATATTTATAATATATTTCATCCAATATTTGCCTAGTTCTAGGATAGGACAGTCAGAACAGAACAAAATAATCGGTACACCTGGTACTGACTAGTGTAGAGGACAGTCTTTATTTTAGTTGTCACATACAGTTTTCATTTTGGTACCGATACATACTGCCTATATTAGCTGGCATGACATGAATTAAAAAACTATGGATTCAGGTCATGCAATTGATAACAAAACCCTTTTATTTATTTGTTTATACATGTATGTGTGTGTGTGTGTGTGTATAAAGAAAGAGAGAGAGTAAGAAGAAAGAGAGAGAGTAAGAAGAAAAAAACAAGTAACAAATTTAGTTATAAGTCTGTTAAATCTCAATGATTTAAAGATGTGTTTTCCTATTTTTATATATTGTGAAGAGACTTTTCCACTTATCATAAATTGGTTTTGAGTTGAATGTTTTAATGTGATATTAGAGCTCAAACATCATTGACCCCAATCTCTAATAATCAGAATTTAAGTACTTTAATAGCTCACTATAAGATATTAGCAATAATATCTATACCAATATAATTTTTAAGTTCAAGCTAAGGGGTTTTGAATTTTACATTAAAAAATCATACTTACTATCTTCATATTTGTCTAAATCATGTTTTATATGATAGTCTAAATTCTATTGCAATCAATATATAATACGTTATACTGTATCTACAAGACTACAACAAGTTGTATATATGAATCATTAAAATACAACAAACATGTACTGTTATACGCACACAAACCATTTGGTGAAATAGTTGTAGTCGAATTGGATGGGGAACTGGGCTGCTATGCTGCTGTTATATGTCACTCTGCCGACTTAACAAATTAATACGTCGATTATATTACGTCGCACAAGTGGGATGTTATTATATAAAATAGTCGTGTAGAATTAAGCTGGGTAGTTCCGTTTGCCTTTTCTCTTCTCCACTGTCAAGTGTGAATCCAGTCAATCCCAATCCGTCGTTGTCATCCGACCACATGGGCGTAAATTAATGAAATAAAATAAAATAAAATAAAGATATGGATGAAAATAGTTGATTTTGTATTATTTTTAGTGTATTATTGTTCATTTTTTTTTCTTGTCAGAAGCAAACTTAGAAGAAAAGGAGTTGATCAGGGAAGAAAATCTGAGCAATGAACGCCCGTGAGGGACAATAACAAGGTGAATTAATCCATAATTAAACGGATTTGTTTATAGAAAGAAATTGCCAATATTTAAGCGCATCCATAATCAATCAATAATTAATGGCAAATGTATCAAATTTGCCACTAATGTTTTAGGTTAGGAGCAAATATGCCACTTTAATTTTTTGTTTTGCCCAATCTCCTAATAATGTTTAAAATGGGCTGAATATGTCATTGAAGTTTCAAATTAAGAGTAAAAATACCACTGACCATTAAAAATTTAACATAAAATATTAAAAATAACAAGTTTTGAAATTTCAGGGTGATAATGTAAGTTTTAACAAATTTCAAAAATGTTTTATAATTAGACTCTCTCTCTTTATCTCTCGAATGCAGTCGAGGAGATTAAACAGTAAAGATAAAGGAAGAGCAATGATAGAGTTGAGATACTGGTGACGGAGATAGCAACAGGGTTAAAGCATTAACGGCAAATATCAGACTCTATTTTTACAAAAATCTCAAAAGTCTTAATATTTTTTGAAAGATTCACAATAACATCAAGATTTTAAAACCTGCCTTTTTTTACCATTTATTGTTATTTTCTAATTGGAAGTTGTATAATCAGCCTATTTTAAAACATTAGTGGTAGATTGGGAAAAAAAAAACACTATAATGCTATATTCACTCCATATCCAAAACATTAGCAGTAAAGTTGACATTTTTGCCATAATTAATCGATCCACAACTGTGTAAGGGACAACCATAACGTTCAATTATTTCTATATATAAAGTAGTTACTTTTTAAAATTGTCAATTTATCTAAATCATACAGGAGTTTAAAAATTAACTTTACAATATTTTTTTGAAAATCAATACTCATTTCATTAGTTTTTTGGGTCTTCACAAAAAGGATGATGAGTTCCTTCTTGAAGGTTTTAAACCACTAATCTACTTTATTATCCTAATTTAAACTTTCACTACTCATAATTGAAATTAATGAATCTAATCCCTTTTAATCTTCACCAATAGTCTCACTACGTGTAAAAAAAAAATATTTTAAATTTTAGTTTCTGAGATAGAAATGAATATATATATATATATATATATTATAAACTATACACATCCTAATTTCCATATCTAGAAAAATATATCACCCTTTTGGGATAGATGAAGTATTATTTTACTAATTTTTTTAGGTTGGTTAAGTTAAAATTAATTAAAAAATACTTTTTTGTTGGGAAAAATTTTTATCAATACAAAAATTCACATACAATATTTAATGTGACTCTTAATTAGTTTATATTCACAAATGAATGAAAATTTTTTAAATATTGACAATAATAATTATAAAAAGGATATTTGCTCATGACCTATCTAGACTAGGAGTCACTCTCTTCTCTTTCAACCTCATGTACCGTCTTTTTGAGCAAACTCTCTCCCGATACTTAAAATCCTACCACAGCCTGCTTATTTATAGGCTGCACTTAAATTCCAACCACAACTTCACTATTTATGGGCTGCACCATTTGCCTATTTAATTAGGTGAAAATTTCTTTGGGCCCTTGAACTATAGTGACTTAGTCGTTTTAGTCCCTTGTCACGTGACTCAATCAATTTGGTCCCTTGAACTATGAAACTTGGGATACTTGGCCTTTTTGACTCAGTAACTTGGTCAACTTGACGTTAAGATTGTTAGATTTTTAATTATTCAGTTACTAGATTGTAAATGTTTAAAATCTTAGCTGAGGATGTCAACATATCAGGTTTGAGCTAAGTATAGCTAATCCTAAACCCTAATCTCAAGTAATCGAGTTTGGGTAGCGAGAAGGCAAGTACTATCCACCAACCTATATTAAAGCATATATTTGATTTTTTTAGACTTCCTTTTCATATATTTACATATATTTTTAGAAGAATGTGTATATTCATAATTAATTAATACTTAAAAAATCATAAGCTAAAGTAATATAAGGAAATTTATGTTAAATTATAATTTTATTTTTGAAATAAAATCATATTTTGAATATAAATATACTAATTTAAAAGGGGTGACAATAAGATTGGGTAGGATAAGTTAAACTCATACATTCCCCATGGCTTTAAGGGTTAGGTCGGGTTCAGGTTCATGTAGTCTGGTTTGGGAAAGGTAAGAGCAAATAGGATATTTTTTTACATTCCTAATCTTAGTCACTAAATCACGAAAATACAAACTTAAAGCACTTAATGATAATTAAACCTAAACCTAAACTCACATATCTTCACGGTCACTGCCTCTATTGTATCCTCCCTACCTTCATCCTTAACTTCATTCATACCTCCGCCCTTCAAATCTCCCTTCCTCTGCCTTTTGGCGTTCTCTCTTCGCCACCTCTGCCATATTTCACTCTCATTCCCAGCTAAAAAGAGACAAAGATTGGCTTTGGGTCTAACCCACACCACATCCACATCGACCTCCTCGCCTTGACACCCATACCTCCTCAATGCCCCTAGCTAGTTGAATCAATTTTAGGGATCTCCAGAGCAATCAAATCCCACCCAATTTGCTCAAAATGCCAACAAGATTGTCATTGCCATACCCACAATTGGTACTGGTTGCCACCATCTAGTCCTTCATCCTCCACTATTACCACCACCACCTTGTTAAGTGCATAAATTGTTAGTCAAACTAATTGATTTTTTTTGGGGGGGGCAATTTTGGCTCCAAAATTCTACCAACTTGGGCCATATTTTTCATTGTTTCTTGTTTGTTTCTGTCTTTTTGTGGGTTCAAAAGCGTCGTGGAAGTATTGGAAGGAAACAGGAGTAAGCGAAGGAAATTTTGGTTGTGAAAAAATCAATGGGTAAAATGTACTGCGATGCCACAGCTTCAAGAAAGAAAACATTCTTGGTCCCTTTCTTGTATCGGCACTATATCATTGTTGGTGGAGTTACAGCGCCAGTTACTCGATTTCCAGGGCTGCAATGCCAATTCTTCCCCTACTCTGACACTGAGGCACTAACTTATCTAAAAATTGTGGTCCCCCATTCCCCCCATTTGAATCGTAGCTTGTTATTGGATGAGAATTCTTATCCAAATAGGTTGGTTAGGAAAAGGACAAAGTGGAAGAATCTAAAGCCAATTCTCTAGAACTTAGAGAAATGCTAAGGTTTGCATGTTCTTCTTCTTCATTTTTTTTAGAGCTACCATTGGAGCACCTTGAAGGAGCTTGGAGCACACTTGAGGAGCTAGGAAACTAAAGCTTTAATGGGGTTTTGGTTCTTTTTCCTTATTCTCTTTGTTTTATTTATGGACTTGGTGTATTACATTTTTATGGATTTCCTTAGTTTGAACATTGAGTAGTCCTCAATTATTCCTCTAGGATGTACACTTAACATGCATTCCTTAATATTAATTTCAAGTATTTTTTGGAAATTTTTTCTTATGTTGCCGTTTCTCTTGATCTTATTCTTGTATGTTATTAGCCATTTCATACTTGTAACAAAATTTTTACTTTATCTAAGAGATAGAGAGCGGAGGTGGAACTAAAGAAGAACATGGTGGGTTAGAAGGATTAAAGACAATCACTCTTCCTACTAAGCATGTTAAAAGGGTTGTAACTTAAACTACCTTAGTTTAATTAGTGAGATTGAAAAAAACTCAGTGTTAAACTATTGGTGAACAAGATTCCGTATTGAAAAGAAAAAAAAATTTTGATGTTAGAATCCCTGCACCACGTAGGAGGTAACAACCGTTATGCCTCAAGTTAGCTTAGGTAGCAAGGTCAAATAATACCATCCTGGGGGGATAACTTTACTTATGAGTCAATCCAACTTTGGTTAGTTTAGTTAGCTTAGTTAGTTGTAGATTGCATGTTTCACTTTTATTGCATTTCAATTCTTGATTGCATTTCACTTGGTCTACTTAATTCTCTCCAAAATTCAATTGTTTGTTCTTAGCTTAATTTCAATTAATGGAATATCTAAGACTTGAATTTCAATTAGAATCACAACATTTTCTTGTGACAAAATTCATATTCACAACTTGCATATAACAACACTATACACTTGTTTCACAACACACCTACAAATAGGCATGGGTCACTATTGTTGGCACTGCCTCCAATGGATAGGTCGGTTTTGGCGGCAAATTTTATGCCATGGCTTCTGGGCAATGTCATTTTCTTCTTCGATCTCCACCATGTCCTTATTTGAACCGTAAAAATAAAAATTGTTCTTTTATAATTGAATATATTTTTGTTAATTAACTATTTTTGTAATATTGTTTACCTTTTTCTAATATTTTTTTGTAAAAAATTAAAATTAATTTTTAATTATATTAGTAATATTATTTACCTTTTTAGTCGTTATATTCTTTTAATTAATTTAATTTTTTGGGTCTCATTTGAACTTGAAGAAAAAAATTAATTTTGTAATTGAATATATTTTTGTTAATTAATTGCATTTGTTATATTGTTTATAGTAATTTTTGTAAAAAATAAAATTGATTTTATAATTAAT
Organism: Aquilaria sinensis; assembly: GCA_005392925.1. NCBI lineage: Eukaryota > Viridiplantae > Streptophyta > Magnoliopsida > Malvales > Thymelaeaceae > Aquilaria > Aquilaria sinensis. The sequence goes on along the minus strand of SMDT01000670.1, from coordinate 569,748 downwards.
TATCTTTTAAAATTAATTTTATTTTTTTATAGGTTCTCATTTGAACATTAGGAAAAATTAAAATTAAAATATTTCATGTTTGGTGTTTAGATTTGTAGATGTTAAAGTAGATGGTGTAAAATAGAGAAATTAAAAAGATGGCTGACAAGACACGGATTGTCTCTTTTTTAATAGGTTAGTCAAGTAATGGATTTTTAGCCAAAAGGGTGAAGTGCACTATGGTTTATAATTGGGGGGCCAAGTTGTATAACGCCAAACTCTAGGCTCTCTTCTCATCGAGTCACTATAGTTTAAGGGACCAAATGGGTTTTGGCCATTTAATAATGACGAAAAAAATTTGTTAAGTGCATAAATTGTTGGTCAAACTAATTGACTTTTTTTTTTGTCAATTTTGACTCTAAAATTCTACCAACTTAGGCCATATTTTTCATTGTTTCTTGTTTTGTTTTCATATTTTTATGGGTTTAAGAACATCATGGAAGTGTCAGAAGAATACATGAGCAAGCAAACGAAAATTCGAATGTGAAAAAGTCAATGGGTGAAATGTACTGTGATGCCACAGCTTCAGGGAAGAAAACATTTTGAGTCCCTTTCTTGTGTCGGCACTATAGCTTTGTTGGTGGAGTAGCAGTGCCAGTTAGTCGATTTTTGAGGTTGCAGTGCCAATTCTTCCCCTATTTCAACACTGAGGTGCTAACTTATCTCGAAATTGTGGTCCCTCACAACCCCCATTTGAATCATAGCTTGTTATTGGATTATAGTTCTTATCCAAAGAGGTTGGTGAGGAAAAAAGACAAAGTTGAAGAATCTAGAGCCAATTCTCTAGAACTTAGAAAAGTGATAAGGTTTGCAAACTCTTCTTTTTCATATTTCTTTTGCAGCCACCATTGGAGCATTTTAAAGGAGCTTGAAGCACACTTGAGGAGCTAGGAAACTAAAGCTTCAATGAGGTTTTGGCTTCTTTTCCTTATTCTCTTTATTTTATTTATGGACTTGGTGTATTACATTTCTATGGATTTCCTTAGTTTGAACATTGAGTAGTCCCCAATTATTTCTCTAGGATGTACACTTGACATGCATTCTTTAATATTAATTTCAAGCATTTCTTGAAAATTATATCTTATGTTGCCCTTTCTCTTAATCTTATTCTTGTATGTTATTGGTCATTTCATACTTGCAACAAAGACTTTACTTTGTCCTGAGAGATAAAGAGTAGAGGTGGAACTAGAGAAGGAACATGGTGGATTAGAAGGATTAAAGGTAATCACTCTTCCTATTAGGTGTGTTATAAGGATTATAACTTAAACTGTTGTAGTTTAATTAGTGAGATTGAAAAAACTAATTGTTAGACTATTGGTGAGCAAGATTCCATATTAAGAAAGAGAAATTTTGAGGTTAAAAACCATACACCGCATAAGAGGTAATGACCGTTATGCTTCAAGTTAGCTTAGATAGCAAGCTCAAGTAGTATCATCCTACGAGGATAGCTTTACTTATAAGTCAATCCAACTTTGGTTAGTTTAGTTAGCTTAGTTAGTTGTAGATTGCATCTTTCACTTTTATTGCATTTTAATTCTTGATTGCATTTCACTTGGTCTGTTTAATTCTCTCCAAAATTCTATTATTTTTTCTTAGCTTAATTTCTAGTAGTGGAATATCTACGACTTGAATTTCAATTGGAATCACAGCTTTTTCTTGTGACAAAATCCGTATTCACAACTTGCACACAACAACACCATACAATTGTTTCACAACACACTTACGAACAGACACTAGTCAACATTGTTGGCACTGCCTCCGGTGGATAGGTTGGTTTTGGCGGCAAATTTTATGTCATGGCTTCTAGGCAATTTCATTTTCTTCTTAAATCTCCACCATGTCCTCATTTGAACTATAAAAATAAAAATTGTATTTCTGTAATTGAATAGATTTGTGTTAATTAATTATTTTTGTAATATTGTTTACCTTTTTTCTAATATTTTTTTATAAAAAATTAAAATTGATTTGAAATTATATTAGTAATATTATTTACCTTTTTAGAAGTTATATTTTTTAATTAATTTAATTTTTTGGGCCTCATTTGAACTTGAAGAAAAAAATTAATTTTGTAATTGAATATATTTTTGTTCATTAATTGTATTTATTATATTGTTTACAGTATTTTTTGTAAAAAATAAAATTGATTTTGTAATTAATTATATTTCATAAGTAATTTTATTTTTATGGGTTCTCATTTGAACATTAGGAAAAATTATAATTAAAATATTTCATGTTTCAGGATTAGATTCATAGATGTTAAAGTAGATGGTATAAAACAGAGAAATTAAGAAAATGGCTAACTAGACATGCAATTGTCGATTTTTTAATAGGTTAGTCAAGTAATGAACTTTTGGCCAAATGGGTGAAATGCACTATGGTTTATAATTGGGGGACCAAGTTGTACCACGCCAAACTCTAGGCCCTTTTCTCATCAAGTAACTATAGTTTGAAGGACCAAATGGATTTTGGCCATTTAATTATGACTGAAAAAATTTGTCTACCACCAAGCAAAAAAAAAAAAAATAATCTAATCCACATCAAGTTATTCAAGCTTTAAAATTTCAAGCAAATGACACAATTATCTTCATGTTGACTCAAATTCTTCACTAAGAACACATGTGATGATTACCACCAATGACAAAATCAAGAACAAAATCGCAATAATAATACAACCATAACTACAATCCTAATCTATGACCATAAACTACACCCACCACCAAACACATGAATATAACAACGAATGCAAATGACTACAGGCAACACGGCCACAACTCTGAATACCAGCATCATGAACATTATAAACATGAACACAATCTTTAATTCCCAAACTTGTGTAAGCCTTCAGTTTGACAATACTACCACATCAGACACCATGCTCTTGATTCCACAGTGCTACCACATCTTCCTTAAAATGGTCCTATAGGTTTAAACACATTGTAAACGTGTAAAAATACACCATGTGTAATGACCCAAATCCAGAACTAGTCAACGAAACACCTGCCCACACCACATGGGCTATCATTTAGAAAAGGATAAGCGCTAGGTACTTAGGAATGGACTCTCAGTATAAGGAAGTTCCCCCGTCCCATACCAGCGGACACAACCACATACTTTGAACCAAACCTGGCTCTGATATCATCTGTAACGACCCAAGTCCAGAACCGGTCAACAAAACACCTGCCCACACCAAATGGGCTATCCTTTGGAAAAGGATAAGCGCTAGGTACTTAGGAATGAACTCTCAGTATAAGGAAGTTCCCCCGTCCCATACCAGTTGACACAACCATATACTTTGAACCAAACCTGGCTCTGATACCATCTATAACGACCCAAGTCCAGAACCGGTCAATGAAACACCTGCCCATACCATATGGGCTATCCTTTGGAAAAGGATAAGCGCTAGGTGCTTATGTTCTAGAATTTGAGCCTATATATCCACATAAGGCTTCCCACAATTCACCCATGTGGGACATGAGTTTGTAACACCCCCATGTCCCACATGGGTGAATTGTGGGAAGCCTTATGTGGATATATAGGCTCAAATTCCAGAACATAAGCACCTAGCGCTTATCCTTTTTCCAAATGATAGTCCATATGGTATGGGCAGGTGTTTCGTTGACCGGTTCTGGACTTGGGTCGTTATAGATGGTATCAGAGCCAGGTTTGGTTCAAAGTATATGGTTGTGTCCGCTGGTATGGGACGGGGGAACTTCCTTATACTGAGAGTTCATTCCTAAGTACCTAGCGCTTATCCTTTTCCAAAGGATAGCCCATGTGGTGTGGGCAGGTGTTTCGTTGACCGGTTCTGGACTTGGGTCGTTACAGATGATATCAGAGCCAGGTTTGGTTCAAAGTATGTGGTTGTGTCCGCTGGTATGGGACGGGGGAACTTCCTTATACTGAGAGTCCATTCCTAAGTACCTAGCGCTTATCCTTTTCTAAATGATAGCCCATGTGGTGTGGGCAGGTGTTTCATTGACCAGTTCTGGATTTGGGTCATTACAGTTTGGTATCAGAGCCAGATTCGAGGAAGGCAGCGACCTCAGTCAGTAAGTATGCTTCTTGTTTGTTTGCTAAGTTAGAGACATTGGATAGGTTTCAAAAAGTTTCCATAATTGAGCATAATATATTAGCAATGTTTCAAACACAAGTTAACAACTCGGCTTTTTGTAAAGGGACTCGTAAAATAATACACCAATTAATTTAGTGACAAATGATATAGGAGATACCTAGAGCCCCACCTAATGTTATAATTTAAAAGTTACCTCCAAAATTAGTTGCCTGCTCTAGACTAAACCTTTTCTTTTTTAGGTTATAGACTTACATGAACATCCTACTCTTTGGGCTAATGAAGGCACCCAAAGGTTTCATAGATTTTATGAATAAGGTGTTCCAACAATACCTAGATTAGTTTGTCATTGTTCTCTTAAAAGATATTCTGATTTACTCACAAAATGCTGAAAGTCATAAAGAACATTTAAAGTTTATGCTATAAACATTGAAGGAACATTAGTCGTATGCTAAGCTAAGGAAGTGCGAGTTTTGTTTGAACAGTGTCACCTTTTATGGGTCACATGATAGTTGCGGATGGAATTTCAATGGATCCTAACAAGGTTGAAGTTGTATTGATTGGCAACAACTGAAGACTGTATCTGAGATTTGGAGTTTCTTTGGCTCGGAAGGTTATTATAGATGTTTTTGTATAGGGTTATCCAAATTTCACTTGTCCCTTAACCCAACTAACTAAGAAAGATCAACCATCCCAGTAGACCAAAGAGCACAAAAATAGTTTCTAGAACTTAAAGAAACAATTAGTCTCTACACTTGTTCTTACTCTCCCTGATGGTCGAAGTCGCTTTGTAGTTATACAGATGCATCACATTAGGGGCTCAGTTGTGTATTGATGTAGGTGGGGAAAGTGATTATGGATCCAGGCAGTTGAAGCCTCATGAGCTAATTACCCAACTCTTGATCTAGAGTTAGCAGCTATCATACATGCGTTAAAGCTTTGGTGACATTATTTTTATGGAAAAGAGTTTGAGGTCTTCACTGACCATAAAATCCTAAATTATCTATTGCCAAAAAAGGAACTCAATAATCGATAGCGTCATTGGGTTGAATATCTCTCTAATTATAATTGCACTATTCAGTATCACCCAAGCAAGGCTAACCTGGTCGCTGATGCTTTGAGTAGAAAAGTAAGTGCTAAACTGGGTGCTATGGTGGTTTCTGAGTGGAAACTACTAGAAGAGTTCAGACACATGAACTTAGGCATTCAAGTAAAAGGAGACCCCAGGTTCTCATGGCCAGTTTTCATATGGAGCCTACACTTGTCAAGGGTCAAAGAGGCTTAAATGGAGGATCCACAATGCCAAGAATGGTTAGTTTTAGGGCAGAAAGGATTCAGTGTGGATGTGCATGGTACCTTAAAATTTCAAAACAGATTTGTTGTTCCCTAAGGTAGTGAGATGAAGTATGATGTTTTATTGGCGGCACATGCATCTCGGTTGACCATCCACCCGGGGGGCACCAAGATGTACCATGATTTGCAGAAAAGCTTTTGGTGGGGTGGCATGAAGAAGGATATTGAAGAGTTTGTATCTAGATGTCTGACTTGTCAGAAGGTCAAAGTAAAACACCAGAGACCTGGAGGACTGCTACAGCCATTAGAGATTCCTCAATGGAAGTGGGCTGACATTGCAATGGATTTCATAGTTGGGCTACCTGCTACTCGTCATCGACATGATGCAATATGGGTTATAGTTGATCGGTTAACCAAGTCAGCCTACTTTTTGGTAATCCAAAAGACTTGGCCTGTAGCTAGATTAGCTTAATTATACATATCTGAGATAGTTCATCTTCAAGGAGTACCGAGGAGCATTGTTTCTGATAAGGATCCATGATTCACATAACAGTTTTGACAGGCTTTACAAGAACAGTAGGGTACTGTGACATTAATGAGCACTGCTTATCATCCACAGACAGATGGACAGTCGGAGAGGACTATACAAACTATTGAGGATATGCTTAGAGCTTGTGCACTAGATTACAAGAACTCCTGGGATAATGACCTGCCACTAGTGGAGTTTGCTTATAATAATAGCTATCACTCCAGCATTCAGATGGCCCCATATGAGGCTTTGTATGGACGTAGTTGTCGTACTCCGGTGTGTTGGGAAGAAGTGAGCGACAGGCCTTTATTAGGACCAGATTTGGTACAACAAACTTTAGATAAGGTCAAAATAATCAAACAACGATTGGTAGCGGCTCAAGATAGGCAGCAGAGTTATGCAAACCAGAGGCGTCGTCCCTTGGAGTTTTCTATTGGTGATCATGTGTTCCTAAAGGTGTCACCGACCAAGGGAGTTCAACGCTTTGGAGTGAGAGGAAAGTTAGCCCCGCACTTTGTTGGACCTTTTGAAGTTTTAGAACGGGTTGGAGAGGTGGCTTATAGAGTAGCTTTACCACCTAACTTGGCTAGAATTCATAACGTGTTCCACGTGAGTAATATTCAAAAGTATCAGCCAGATCCAGCACATGTTATTCCGTGGGAGCCGTTGCAGTTACGCGAGGATTTGACTTACGTCGAGGAGCCTTTGGCCATTGTGGATCATAGAGAAAAGGTTCTGCGCAACAAAGTCATTCAACTGGTAAAGGTCATTTGAAACAATCATGGAGAGCAAGAAGCAACCTGGGAAGTTGGGGATGAGCTTCGAAAGAAGTATCCACAACTTTAAGGTACTTTTCAACACCCTCTTTCAAATTTGGGGACAAATTTCTTTTAAGGGGAGGAGGCTGTAATAACCCTAGAAATTAAGTAAAATAAAATTACCAAATTACCCTAAATAAATAAATAAAAATAAAAAAACAAAAATTAAAATAATAATAATAAGTAAATAAAATAAATAAATAAAAATAAATTAATTAACATTTTGTCCTCAAGGGTATTTTTGTAATTTTACCTATCAATTTAGAAAATCAATATAAAATTAAGAATCTTGATCCTTAGATGATTCCTTTAGTGGTTATTAAGTCAAATTCCAAACCGGAAGCTCAAAGTCATTTTCTTTAGGCTAGGGGCATTTTTGTCATTTACAACCGAGCATCGGATGGAAAATCTGGGAGCACCATTGGATTCTTCTCAAAAAAATGAGTCAAGAGAAATTTACCTCACTCAATTCTGAATTCGTTTGCTTAGGTTTCCCAAAATTTAGCCAACGCGCGTGTGGGGTTTAAACCGGGTTCGTGCTACCGCTACATAGGATTATTTTTCTTTTTGTCCCTAACCCTAATTTCATTCTTATAAAACACCAGCCGCAAAACACCTACTAGCTTTTAGAAACGTAAAAAAAAAAAAAAGGAATTACCAATTTAGTTTTCCTAATTAATTACCTGGCCATCATTACCTTTTTATTATATTATTATTTATTTTGCCCTACGTTTCTATTTGGCGTGAAGCTTAATTCACCTCACAGACCTTTTCAACATTTCGGCTTTTCTTCTCCCCATCAACCGCCGCCTAAGCCATAAGAAGAAATTGGATTTTTCTGAAGATCGTCCACAATTCTTTCATCCTTTCGCGCCGGTTGTTTGCCTCCACTTAGTGCTTCATCAAACTGTGTAAGTTTAGCCATCTAAGCTTTGATTCTTGGCTCTTCCAAAGTATTAGAATATTAATTTAATTCTGTATTTTTGCCTAGATTCTTTAAGTTGAAGGGAAACCCCATCCGGACACCAAAACCAATCCTACGAGTACCGACGATCCCGATTTGCTTCGTGTGAGCAAAAGTTCTTCGGTATTACTCTTTTAATTTTTTTTTCTTTTCTTCCAGCACCTAAATACCTTATATTGTTGCTGTAAATTCTTGGTAGATTACCATTAATCCAAGTTTTGGGTTTTTCCACTCGTTTCCGGTGCAATCTTGTCCATACTTGGTTCTAAGCCCGGTAAGCCACCGTAGCCTCTTTTAAAAATTATCTTGGCTGCCAATTTCGAATATTACAGCCCTAATAATTCTCTTTTCCTTGCTGTCCATGTTGTTACAAAGGGTTAGAAAATCCTTACTTGAAGGTTTGGTGTTTCTTTGGACTCCCGGAGCGTCAGAGATCCCGAAAACACATCGGTAACCGAAATAAAATTTTTTCCTTCCAAGATCAGTTTTTACAGCCATTAAATTAGCTTATAAGTTAGTGTATGGCCACTGTAATTTTTAGGATCAATATCAAGAAGGCTACCGGCACGATCCCGAATAGGCACGAGGCCACCGAAGACACCCCGAGACCCTTTTTGCCCACTAGGTAAAATTTCGGCCTAGATGCCAAGAACATGATACTTCCAAATACTATTTAGGAAAATTTCTAAATTTTAGCACATTTTCTAATTTTCTACCTTACTAACATTTTGTAGGACTGTCCTAGGAAGTCGCCCCTTTCGCCGTATTATTCCGAACTAAGTAAGAGGAAAGAGCGGGTTATTTCTCGTGGGCCCTCTTAGGCCCAAAATAAGTATCAACCCGAATAATAAATTTTAAGTAAATAATTGGGCTAAACAAAATCTTTAAATGCGTGGGCCACATATGTAGGGTCATTAATTAGTTTTTCTAGAATTTTATTTTATTTTATTTTATTTTATTTTATTTTATTTTATTTTAGTTCTCTTCCATTGAAATGTAATTTTGGTTGGTTGGTTGTATGGTTGTAATGATGTGATGTATGATGTATGTTTGGCGCTAGTATCATACTAGGACCGCTTGTAACAAGAATTAAATTAGAAATATGTTAGGACCGCCTAAATAAACACCGCTAGTACCATGTTTAGGGCCGGCGAGACAAACACCGCTAGTACCATGTTTAGGGCCGACAAGCTCATTAGCAACATGATGAGATTGGAAGTAACCGTTAGTGGCATGTTAGGGCCGTAATAAATTATTATAAGCCGATAGATAAAGGATTAGGAGCGTAAATACTAAATGACCAAATTTAGAAAGAATTCACGAGAAATGAGATGAACATTTATCACAAATACACTTAAAAGATATCATTGATTGTCATGACATCATGTAACACTAAACTAAGATAACATGATAAAAGAAATAGGATGCACTAGAATCATGGCATTCTACTAAAAAGAGCTAAAATAAAATGAGCTACGGTCATGCATCAATTGGTTGTTGCATATGATTGATGTTTGTCATACACAAGATTGCATTAAGTAAAAGATTTGAAGAGTAAGATAAAATACGAGGCATGCAAGGTTGGTGACGAACCATATCTACATGACCTAACAAGCCGTAAATTTAGACGAGAGGTTCGGAACGGACGATTCGAACCCGAGAGGCATGTTAGGGTGGCGGCGGACCGTCCCTAGTCATGACCCGATATTGACACGGAGTATGGAGATATGATTTGTGCGCTGTCAGACCATAGCTGGCGAGGGACCATGCTTATGGCTGGTATCACGAGAGGCTCTACCTCGGCGTAGGTATCCCGAGAGGCTCTGGCTTGGTGGCATCCCTAGTGGCACTGCCTAAGAGTTATCCCGAGAGTGGGTGATGTACACACTCACCACCCTAGGTTCGTCCGACGGCATTTAAGTATTGGATTAAATGATCGATCAATAAGATATTATTTAATCGGTAAAAAGAATTATGCATATGCATGGTAGTTCAAGCATGCTAGTAGGACTTTGATATTGTTGTTATGATGTTGTATGGAATTGTTCTTTAAGTAAATTGCTACAGCTTAAAGTTTATTATTCGTTGTTGTTTGTTACGGGAATATTAGGATCCACGTGATGGGCCTGATACTTCCCTCTTACTGAGCAAGTTGTGCTCATCCCTCCTCTTAACATGTTTTTCTAGGTGAGTACTATGAGGAGACAGAGTACACTGAACCATATAACAAGGTTCAAGATGTGGAGCAGACTGAGTGAGAGTACGCTGTAGCCCCTCGAAAGTAGAACTGGTTGGGACTGGGTTTTAACTTTGTGTTATTTGATTTCTAAATAAACATATGGTTTGTTTAAATTGGCACCTTATCCGCATATTAGTTTTCCTGGGATCGTCACTTAACTACTCTGATTTTGTTTAATACTTTTATTGTTTGGAAAATAATTTAAAATAAAATGCTTTATCTCACATTTCTTAAATTATTTTAATTAAATGCTTTATAATTCTGGGAATTTAAGATATCTTTTAAAATTAAGGTTTATAAAATTGGGGGCGTTACACCATGCTACAAACAAACAAGTTGCTCTACCTAGTACAATTCCCTAGGTTTCACCTTGCATCAAGCCATCATAAATCCAAGTGTTCTACCATGCAAATAACAAGTCATCTGCTCTACCATACCAAGATTCCACCACAAGTTTTGATGTCACCTATTAGGAAAAAAATCATGAAATACCTATCACATATAACAGAAAAACAAAATACTGCCAAACATTTACATACAATATTTAATGTGGTTTGATTTTTAGTTAGTTTACATTAGTGAATGAAAAAAAGTTTCCTTAATTTGATAGTGATAATTATAAAAAAAAAAAAAAAGAAATTTCACAACCTCTCTCGATTATAAGCCATTTTTATCTCTTAAAACCTCATACATTATTTTCACTCGGCAAACTTTTCCTTACTCAAAACCCTAACATTACTTGCATATTTATAACTTACACTCAGAACCTAAACAAAATAGTAAAACTACCATACACACCCTAACTAGGACTAAAAAAACTTACCTATTGAGCAAAAAAATTTAATCTATATCAAGTTCTTAAAGCTTTAGAATTTGAGCCAAACAAACCAACTTTTTTTTTTCACAAAAAATCTTAAATCTATTTTCTAGATTTTATAAAGTATACAGTTTCAATAAATTGATAATTTTAGAAAAATAATTACTCATTCCGTTCAGTTTTAATTGCAATGTTTCTCCAAGCATTGTTTTTAAGGCTTTCATTTTTTCACCCTTTTTTTCCAAGTTTGCCCTTTGGTTCATCTTCCCAAAACTTTGAGTCTCTGCTTCCTTTCCCCCCGCTTGACCTGTCAGCTTATATTTTCCCTTTTGCCTCAAGTTCATCCTCTATTGCCCAACTAAGATGCCACCATCCAGATCTGCCATTGGAAAAGATTCAGCCTTCTATTCAGCCTCTCTCTCATGCCACTGCATGCTTAGTTCTCTGCTTCCCATCACTCCTCACTCACATCTTTCTCTCCGGGCACTACTCTCTCTGATCCGGTTGCTCATCGACCTTAGATTTCTTTGATAGTTTCATCAATTTTGCCTAATTTGGGCTCTGTCTCCTTGAACCGCCATCCAATCAAATCGACAAAAACAAGTTGAGCGATGATGATGTAGATGGTGTCATCGGTGGTGGAGTGATTGTGGCAGCAGCAATGGGGTGTCAAGTTGGAGCAATTGTATGACATGTGCGAAAGACGAATGAACCAACTGAGGAGAGGGGCAGAGCAGAGACGCATGAAAGATATATGGGCAAAATAGGAAATTGAGCATAAAAGGGTTACTAAAGAATGAAATATTTTATTTTTTTTACAGCCAAAAAAGAAAAACATTGCATTCTTTTTTGGACAGAAGGAATACTTTATAAAAATAATATAGAATAAGGTGTTAATTATAATTAATGTAAAATGAACTCACTCATAATTTTGTTGAATGAATGGTAGCATAAAGTATTTGGATGATGTTCCATTTTTCTATTAATTGCATTTCTATTCTTAGGTTAGGGAAAGTGCAAGATAATTATAGGTTTCAAAACTTAGAAGGGTGAAACTATAATTAAGACAAATAAACTATAATTCACCCTTATAAGTGTTAGCTTGTTTTTTTTCTGTATTTAAAAATCCAATGGTCTACGGTGCGTTATCATCATTATAAAGACATATAACAATACCAATTGTAGATTAAAAATCAATTTCATTTGAAAACTAACCTATAATCTATTTAATGACAATTTTTTTTATGTTGTAGTTAAATTTTATGACATTTTAACTTATTCAACCTAGAAGAAAATAAAATTAAAAAACACTTAATCACATAATAATTTTTTTTATTTAATTGACTATTTAACTATATATGATAGGGTCTTTTACAAGTACCCATCAAGTGTTAACATTTTTTTTTTATTTCAAAATCCAATGGCCTACTTTGTGTTATCATTATTATAAATACACATAGTAGTACCAATTATTGATTAAAAATTAATTTCGTTTGAAAATTAATTGATAATATATTGAATAACATTTTTTCATAATGTAGTTAAATTTTTGTGATGTTTTTACTCATTCAACCTGTAAAAAATAAAATTAAGAAACATTTAAACACATAATCAAAATTTTTATTTAATTGACTATTTAAACATATACAATAGGGTTTTCTTACAAGTATCCTTGAATTTTGGGAGACATTATACTTACACCATGATGTTTGAAAATATACTTTATCCCTTGTTTTTTAATATCGTTGGTTAGCTATTAGTTAACACAAGTATACTAATATGTGGCACGTTTGTTAGTTGGGAATTTGGATGTCTTTATTTTAGTGAACCAACTACTACTACTTTTGAAAATGTTGGAACGTTACAAATTGGAAAGCCTTTAAATTGGTTAAGGCCTAATTTGTTTGATATATACACAATTGAGTTAACGCTTTAAGGCTCTTGGAGTAGGTTGGATTCATAGATATTTCTTAACTTGTTTTCACACCAATTGGAATGTCCCTTAAAGTTTTTCATATTTATAGTTGTGGCTAGTCAATTCATTTTCCCGTTAACTCACCAAATTTTCTTTTCTTTGCATACACTATACATAGAGGATGGTCGATAAATGGATGTGATGTTAAAGGAAAGCAGAGGAATAGCACTTTGAGCTTAATACTCTAAAAATCTGTGGCTCCTGAGGTTGTGTGTGGGACCATGGGCCATGAGCAACCTTGAGTGGCTTGGTAGTTTGAAAGCTAGCACAGAAGAACTCCATAAGCCATTTCTACACAATTGGCCATGTGGTAGATGTTAAGGTCACTGTGAGGTGAGAGGTAAAGGGGACACAGACTTGGATGTGTGGCAGCAGGGCAACCCATTTTACATTCTCATCTTTGCGTTGCGAGTACAGAACGGGTCCTTAAATCCACTACATAGAGAGCTCATATTGGTTGTGAATCGCTTGTTCTTTATTCAAGATAGCGAATATGGACCTAAACCAATCTTCATCATCATCATAAACCCTAATGCTCACTATACTAGAAACCAAAATTAAAGTTCATTAAACAAAAAATCCTAAAAAAAATCATAAGTGAATCGAAGTGACAAACATGTTCCTTCTAGCAACTAACCTAGAAGGTGAAAGGTACACAGATTTGGTTGCGTGGTGGCACAAATGGTGACTAAGGGTTATGAGATGATTGGTTAGGTGTCGGAAGGGTGGAGCCGTGGGAAAAACAATGTGGTTATGCATGGGAGGGCAAAGGCCGTAAATATGCAAAACTTCAAGGTGCAACCAAATTTGTGTGAATGTGGGTCAAGACAAACCCATGAATCCGACCAAACCTGAGAACCTTAGTGTGTTAATGTGCTTATGTATCCATCAAACAAACGAACTATAAGTGTGCATTTGTCCTCAAAGCTAGCATGTTCCACAATTTCATTACTTTTTTAGATGTAATAGGGTGAATTGTAACACCCACTGAGCGAGATTTGGTATTGCTTAAACATTTATCTTACATGTTTGAAAATTTAGAGTTAATTCATTTTAATTTAAGTTAACTTAATTCAAAATAACTTATTTTTATTTTTACATCATTTTTAACCAAAAGTAATTTTATTTAAAAGCCAATATTATTTAGATCTAACAATGTCAAATTTTATAACACCAGAAAAAAATTTATTTCAAATAAAATTGTTTACGAAAAAAAAATGTAAAATAAAATAAGTCATTTTGGATTAAATTGAATTAAATTAAAACAAATTGACTAACTTTTACTCCCTACCTTTTTATTTTTTCTAACATCAATTTTTTAAATTATAGTTTAAATACTTTAATAGTTATTTTCCACTAAATTTAGATAGTCTAATAATTTTTTAAAATTTAATAGATCTCAAATTTTTTTCCCATAAATACAAGATAATTTTTGCTGTATTGAAGTTGAAAATAATAGAAGTAGGTTCTAAGTTCCAAATCTCAAAATAAATAAATTAATAAAATTCTCCCAATACATTATAGTCAGTACTATCAGCCAATCCTATCATATAATTTTTGGTTCAATATATTATTGTACTTATTATTATTATTATTATTATTATTATTATTATTATACTTCGACATTTTATAAGAGAAAAGTACATGATATATTATATAACCCAACATACCGTACACATTACCCCACCTACCCACCCATTCGCTGATAGTGAATAGAAAAAATCACTTACACATGATATAACTTGAGCCTTCTTCATGCCAACTGGGAAATAACCTACATGTACCAAAATTTTGGAAAAAATATCATCATCATCATCATCATCATCATCATATATATATATATATATATATATATTATTCATTATACATTAAAAAGAGACTAGAGTGTGATTTTTCTTTTTTGGTGATTAAAGAACTACGATTAAGCTAACTCGGGTCGGATCTTGACCTGGTTGGTTTGTTTTAAAACAAAAAAAAAACAACCTGGGTATTGCTGAATCTGCAGACTGTAACCTTTGCACTGGTACATAGTACTCATGTCTATCTCTTTTTCTCAAAACACGTATGTAATGCAACCAGACCTGCCCACCCACATACCAGATGCTCTAGTGCTCCATCCCCGCCTCCAACCACGAAACGTTGCTAATTGGAAAGGCACTATTCCAATTGTATACTTAATTCATTTACTTTCAATTCGGAACTCTTGCTCAGTTTGTCACAATGAACTCTCGAGTAACGCAGTCGATACCAAAACAAGTATTGATGATAGGCATAAAGGCTGATTTGGCCCCTGGACTCGGTTGACCTGGTCAGACAGCCCCCTAAACATGGACTCAGCCCAACTCGCCATTTGAACATGTGAAAATGGATCAGTTTACCCTTTTTGAGCCTCGTGCACATCACGTGAGCTACATAAACCTGACAGCGTCTCTTCTCGATCAACAGGGCATGGCTGTAGGCACGAAATATCAGACCAAAAGGCTCCAAATCAGGCGGGTGGGTCGGAAGATTCAGTAATTGGGGGAAATAGCCTATGTAGGTAGGACGGATTAGCAATTAGGGTTTAGACACGAAGAGTTCTACTGCAATTGGTTCTCTACCAATTTCCGAGGGTAGGTACTTGTGTTCTGCTGATTCGGGCAAAAAATTGTTGTGCAATGTTGTCTCATTACTCGTCAGCATCATCAGAGACAAGGATAGTAGAATCACAAGTCTCGAAATGAAAGCATGATGTCCAAGCAAGCTGGGGGACAACGTGATGCGAAGAGGGAAAATTCATGTGAAGATTCTATCGATGACGTTATTATAGAGTGAGTTGAGTAAGTATTTACAATTTGCTTGGCTTCTTTATAGGATTTGATCTTATGCTATGCGTCCCCAAATAGATGTGAAACAATGGTGCTCAATTTTGGTTCGATTGTATGCTATTTTCGTGGTCCCCTGTATTTTGATTTTGAATCTTCCCATTGAATTTGTGTTGGTTGATGCTAGTGCGGTATGTTGTTTTACGGGTTTGTGAATTTTATGTCCTATTATGCAATTTACAACATAAAATTTCAAAGGTTTTCAGCATAAGTTGAAAAAGAAGATTTGTGATTGTGGAAAAATTGAAGCACTTTGTTCATATATTTGTTGACAAGTCATTGAACTATTCAAGGGAGGATTGGTTTTTTCATGATGTAATTAGGCTGATAGAGTTCATTTTTCTTTGAAGTTGATTCTCTTCTGGACAGTTTTTGTTGCTTTTTTTTCCATAAAGTGAATGGAAATAATTGTTGGAGGCAAATCAAGTCGTAAAAGAGACACACTTTGCCTCCTTTAATGGCAGTAATGTTACAGGCACAAAAACTCAATATGTGCTAATGTATGTGAAACGTGCAAATGGTTTTAACAACTTTTGCCAATTGGTTGAGTTAAACAGTAAGTAAAGTGTATAAAACCATTAAAATGTGTGTTTCCTGAAACCTTATTCATTATATTTTAGTTGTGTGTTTCATATAATTGGATGGCTAAATGAGAGTTTGAGTCTGATATGTAATGAGAATATCATGGCTTAAGGACATGGTGTTTATATTTTATTTGCAGATTGGAAAAAACTGCAGATTTTTTAGGTAAATGGATCATGAATTCTTAGAGCGTGCGAATGAAGTGATATTTGAGTTTTAGAAAAAGAAGAAGGAATTGGAAAATGAAATCCAAGCTTTAAAGGTCCAACTATCACAGGTTTTATATGCTAATAGGCAAGCTAGTGAGAAGTCATATGGGCTAGTTTTAGAACAATTGGACATTATACAGCAGAAGGTGCCTGAAGTTAAAGTGTGTGTTAGTTTTGGATATTGTATGTGTGCAGCTGTTGTCTTAATTACAATTATGTGGTGTTGGATATGTAGGTACATAGTATAGGGCTTACTAGGTGGCAACCATGGATGAATGGTGCTTTTTGTGTAAGTTGCGAAAGTTATTCTATTTAGGGATTTGGCTTGTAAGTTCACATACAAGCTATATGATCCCCTGGGATTGGATTGTTGATTTGAATTAAAGAAATGTTGATTCACCATTTTATATTAAACCATGCTTAATTCAAAAAATTCTTGAAGGACCAACAACTTGACAGTAATACTTTTGTAGTCAATAAGGTAAACTACAACTTTTACCTCTGGAATGTTTCATAAACATCAATACACATGGAGTAACAAGGGCAAACATAATCATAATAATTCCACTATGACACAATCAGAATAATTTCACATTGACCCACCATTTGCCTAGTCACATAGACACAATCAAAATAATTCCACATAGACACAACAAGAATAATTCCTCATGCTCTATCTTCATGGTCACTGCAAGGAAATTGCCATAGAAAGAAACAGAAAAAAAAACAAAATATATATTTTCCAATATATTCAGGTAATTGAACAAAATGAAGGCTTAAGACAGTTTGTCTTGTTGCATAAATTACGGGGGCAAACTAACAGCATCAACAAAAGAAGACGGAGCTTGCACAAATTACAAGTGTTAGAAACAAAACTGCAATGAAACACTTTTGTTAAAAACGATTCCACTTGTTGACTTTCCCAGACCCAACTTTCCTCCAGACACAAACTGACCCTACAATCAAAAAGATCCTAGTTTGGCATAGAGGTTTTGGCAATACTAATTTATCACTTTCTAATACAGCTTCCAATGGTAAGTAAAAAACTTCAGTACTCGAGACACCTTCCTTGCCTTTCTTTTTCTTCTTTAATCTAGAATTAGTTGCAACCTTAGACATGACACTTATGGGTGTGGCTGGTTTCCTTTTTCCATTGTAAGAATCAGCAGCCTCAGCCTCATCTACCTCCTAATAAAAACTAAAAATGAACAACATTGAATGATAAGTAAAACCTGAAGTAACTCGCAATTACCTGTGTATGAACCTTTTACTTAATAGAAGTTGCAACATATGTGTTGCCCGGACCTCTTGCCAAATTGAACGTTACCAGTTCATCTATTAGCTTCTGGCGAGCAATTGCATAGATAAACATTAAATCATACTGCAATTTCAAATGAAGTATAGAAAATTCTCCTTGTAATGAATATTTCATACCAATATGCAATGAAATGTAGATTAATGGCCAATTTGCAATAAGATTTAAATGTTTAGGATTTTTATACAGTTTATCCGCTATATAAATATGACAAAAGGCATAATTATATACAATATATATAAAAGTGGTAGTGATGGCTATTAGGGTGACATGTGGATGTTAGCTTAGTGAAGAATCTACATTTTGGTCCCTTTGCCTTTTGTCTTTGATTGTTGTTGCCCTTTGAAGATTACTTCCACACTGGTTGATATTATTGTATTGTGACACTTGGCGTGTGATCAATCGTGAAATTATTGTAATGTCCATGTATTGCTCAGTTCTATGTAACTATGTCATTTTAAATTGAACATTGACATATGTGCATCAATAATAAAGCATGTGCTCTTACATGTTTCTTTTCATTTTTATACATCATCTATGCCGTAGGTATTTATATATATGGATTTCACTTGCCAAATTCTTTGCGAATTGGAGAGAACACATGGTCTTTGATGAAGAGGGGAAGACTTTGGGGTGTTAAGAGAAAAAAAATTTCATTATTGGTATAATGCCATTAGTAGCCCCCTATGTGTTTAGGATTGATCTCAATAAGGAATTTTCATGCCTGTTTGCTCAAGTGTGCATTGGTGAACATAAAGGAAGTGCTTTCACATGTGCCAGTCATGATGGGCTTGCATGGCTTTTACATAGGTGATTGATTTTGATCTGACGTGGCATTTAAGGATATATTGCTAATATGCATGTTAGTTTGCACGTATGGGAAAACCAAGCGCATTAAGTCACCTATATGGTAACGTGAGGGTGGGTAGCCACTTCTCTCTATCTATATATATTTCTCTTTCTGTAGTTAGTCAAACAAATGAGAGTTAACATTGTCTGATATTAATGGTGGGGGTCCGACATATTCACATTCTACATCTTCTCTATTGTTGGCCGGATATGATGAATCTCTGATTGTTTGATTGAGACATAGATGTCGTTGCCTGAGCTTTTCTTGTTTAATTGTAATATTGTTTTCAGTTAGTAAATGTTGTATTCTTTTTTGTCTAACTCACTTCCCTTTTTCTTTGTGAGTTTCATTGCTTGCTAGTTAAGTTTTTTTTTCTTTAACATTCACAAAGTAAGTTAGATTATGGAGAAGGGAAACAACTATTTTGATATGTGCTTTATTCTGTTATTCTTCTCTGGAGCAATTGCAATCTAAAATTTGTCTTGCATAGTTAAGGAGCATTCTTTTTAAATAGCTACTATTTCCTTATTAATGTCATTTTTTCCTTAGATTATTTTGTTTCGCTTTTGTTTTTGTCACTTTTGTCTCTTACTTGAGTATCCTTTGTATGTTTTCCTCCAACTCAAAACCTAAAGAACAACTTCTTTATTATATGAGTATGTTGCTTTCATTTGAAATGGTTCTATTATTTTTCAATTTCACAACAAGTTTTTTTTTAGATTTTTTTTTGTTATTGTTTCATGGAGTTGGTCTGCGTATTACCCAATACAATACTTTTTGAATTATGTTTTAAGCTCCATTTCCTTCATCCATTTTATACGTTCACCCATGTCACAATAAGCTATTTCACAGCTCCTCCAACTGACTAAAAAAATAGATGAAGATAAGAATTACGACCTATATGTATAACAAAACTGTTTGTAATAATTAGAAGCAAACAAGCCATGTTTATAATAAAGATTGCGATATCTCTATAATGTAAATGATAAACACAAACCATATATCCTCCTTTATTTTGCTCTGCTTGTAGTATCATGCTGGGCAATTTCACTAGCATTTATGAAAAGACTAAGAGCTCATTTTGATTAGGCGAATACTATCTTTTACAACATAAGAATTTAAATTAAAAATAATAATTGTAAACTTTACCAATAATAAAATAAATAAGTTCAATTCCCTACTCTCATTACCTTTTCATATATATAGATATATATAATGACTGGAAGAAAAAACACACATTTGTATTCCTTGAGAAAGCAAAAAAGGAAACAATAAAGAATTGTGGTATGATTTTGTCGCACAACCACTTTAAGGTTCATGTTAATCGAATATCAATGCTTTTCTGTTGTGTCATCAATTCCATAGTAAATTACAAGACTTGTAAGCATGATATTATTCTGCTGGTAATTTGTATCTTAGTCTAATCATCAGATCCTGAGCATTCATACTTATATTTAATTAGTAAGAATAAATATGAAAGTAACTAAAAATAACCTAACATGCACTAAAGCTTAAAAAAAGTTGGCTTGAGTTGGGTAGTAGGCTAATCATACTCAACTTAAAATGTTTATTGAATTTGATATTTTGTTCATATTTACATTAAAAAAATATAAACGAGTTATGAATGATTTTTAAAATAATCAAGCTTGAGTAATCAAGTTCAAGTGATTTGCTTAACTCAAGAGAATATGCTACAATCAAGCAAAGACGAGTCAAGTAGTAAGTAAATAAGGTCTTGTTTGAGTTGTACATTGAGTTTGAATATTTGTTTAGATATGACCTGATAATAATTTGAATGAATTTTAGACCAAGTCAAACTTAAGTTGTTTGTTAATTATTTAGTATTTGCCCCACTATATTTTTTTTGGTAACAGTACATGCACATTATTAATCTAATTAATTTGTTTATTAATAATAGTTTACAACTATTTAGTTTATAATTCTATACTAATTTATGCAAATCCATTTATTCCAGTCTCGAATCCCCATCCCACATCGACTCCAATCAGATCATGTAACTCTCTCTCACTCACAAGCCATGGAAGCATCCATGAACATGATCCACCCACCCCACCAATCCAACCCATAAATAAAAAGAAGAATATACTAGTAATAAATCAGTACAAAGAAAAAAAAAAGATCAATTCACCATCCCAATAAAAAAACCAATGAAACATGGACTGGTATTAAATACGGAAATTCTTGGCCTCAAGCCTCATATAGTAGAGTTAGACTTCCAAGTTATGTTGAGTTTCATTCGGATTCATTTGGGAGTTAGGGTTAATGTTCAATGTTAGAGATTAAAAAATTTATCAAATATCTAATGCTAATTGTAAATAATATTTTTAAATAAAGTCTCAATCATCTTTACCATAGGGCGCTAAACTAATACTATTAGTGAATAACTGCAGGTTGCTAATGACAAAGAGCTCCTATGCATGAAGTATGAACCCAAATCAACATGAGCCTTGTGTCCTCCAAGTTCAAGATGCAATCTTTAATGATGCTAGAGGCATCGTTGAGCCTCGTCTTCGTAACTCTTTTTGTGACCCCTATAATAACATCATTATCTATAATCAGGCGCTCGATCCTCTTCCTAATACTCGGGATCTTACCTTAGTAGCTGGGAATATTTCCTCTTATTGCAGCAGGCTTTGTGTACCCTGGCCGACGGTCCTTCTGGTTAATACATATTTTTTTCACAAAAAAAAGATATCCTATTTAATAAAAATAAATACCCAAATAAATAAATATATTCAATCCAACAAATACACCCAACAGACCTCGGTAGAACTCATCTACCGCAATCATTCTTCGCTCCCTCTCTAGCCTCTATCTCTCCGCAATTCTCCTCCGGGTCAGGGCCACGATCCGAACCCCGCTGATCGGAGAGAACAAGAGGAGAATCTGCAGCTTGAGCACCATGGTGGAGACGCGCCGGAGTTCTTCTTCCTCCAAGCGCCCCCTCCCCTCCCCGCCAACCTCCAACAAACGATCCAAGGTCTTGCCTTTATCCCTCTTCCCCAGATTCGTCTCGCATGCCATTTTTTCGTTTTCCTGATTCAATCTAGGGTTTTTAACTTCGGTTTCAGGCATCTGAGCCGGCTTCCTCGTCCACCAATGACGCCGCCGTCTCCGGTCCTTCCGCCGAGGCTTTGGGCCAGACCCGTTCCGGTTCTCTGGAACCGGAGATTCGATCCCCTGATCCGCGGGCTACTGATGCCGGCAAGACCGCCGACGCGGACAAGTCCGCCGGTGTAGAAATCGATAACGACATCCTGGCGTCTCCTGGTTCTCTAGGTGAGATCGTCGATTTTCGTTTCTGATTTTTTTTGTTCGTAAATATCGTTGCTTTTGTTTTCTTTTGTGGGTTTAGGAAGTTGATTTGGGGTTTTCGTTGCAATCAGGTGATGTTGCTGTTGAGGCGGAGAAACCGAAGACTGTAAGCTATAGCAGACGGATGAAGAAGAGGATGACGGAACCCGCCTCGTCCCTTCCATGGGGGAAGCTTCTTTCCCAGTGCTCCCAGGTATGTTCAATATTCCCACCTATAGCTTGTTTTCAATTCTTTTATCAATCTTTGCAGATTTGCAGTTGGTCATCATATAATTGGCAACTTTGACTGTCGAATGTGTAAACTTTCTTTGAAAGCTTGGTGTCTATGCTGTTGAGAGCTAGCTTTCTCGTTTTCTTCCTTGGACGTGGCTGTTCCAAGCTGCATCCTACTACCTCGGCTCTTGTGTCTCTCTGTAGCTCGGCTGAGGGGTTTGCATGGGTGGCCTTTCAGGATGATCACGATGTTCTCCTATTCAGATGGAGGTATCTGGATCATTACGTAAGATGTGTCCGCTGAATTGGTTTGTTGAGACTACTCCTGACTATTCAAAGTGTAGATTGGCAGCGAATGATAAAGATACCAGAGGCTGTGATTGTATTTGGAAGTTTAGCACAACACCAGTCTGTAACGGAGTTTCCATTAACGAGGGATACTGAGTCTCTGAAGGAACCTGGGAGGTGTAGTACTTTAGATAGCCAATGCAAAGAGAGGGGAATAGAGCTTCAACTGCTATGGATTATTCATATGTGCCACTGTAGAATGTTCATTTGTTTGACTTATTTGGCAGACAAGTTTGACATTGTGGAGTTGATGGATCAAAGTGCTGGATAATTTCCTCAGCCAGCATAAACTTGAATCATTTGTGGGAGAGAATAGGGTGGAAGACAAAACCTTCAGGATATCTGCCCTTTTGGAAATAAATCAGGACATTAATTGTCACTATGATGTTCATAAAGCTTTTTGGATTTATGAAATTAGAAGATCTCCTTCGCTCCTCGATGTCTGTGTGTTTCTAGGTGATTGAATTGCCCGATTTTCTGGAGGTTTTCCCTGGGGAAGTTTTGAAAGATGACCCCAAATTGCGAATGTAGAGAAAGTTCCATTTTCTGATTAGTTTGTTAACAAAATGGAATGCTTCCAAATTCATTATTGAAGGAATTTCTGGTTTGGAAGTTGCTGTTCGCAATTCACAGAATGAAAGGTCATGCTCCATACTCCACTGCCATTGGGGGCTTTGAACCTTGGACCTCTGATTAACGATCACAAGTCTTGGGATGAATTAGTGATAATTGGTACTTCAGGGATGATTAAGTGGGCCCATGGCAAAATTGAAGTCCTAGTTGATGGTGCACCTTTAGCCCTTTGCCGTCTTCTTCTTATTGGCGGGCTCGGGGATTGTCTTAGGATCCGGGGAAACTGCATCTTGATAGTCTGAATTCCTACCAATTGTGTTGATGTTGACCTTTATTTTCATGTTTAATTTGATTTATTTATTTATTGTTTCTAATGCTCTTGGGTTATTTCTTTCATGTCAGAATCCTCACTTGCCTATGTCTGGAGCTCTTTTCACTGTTGGTCATAGCCGTCAATGCAATTTATGTATTAAAGATCCGACTGTTAGTACTATTTTGTGCAAAGTTAAGCATATACAGGTATTGGCTGTGCAACTTATATTTGAAATTGAATGTAACTCTGTAAAGTAAAGCCATTCGTTCTGCTGTTGTTGGTGGATGGCTAGTTTTAATTATCGTTTTCACCATGCAGCGTGAAGGTTCATCTCTCTCTTTGCTGGAGATTACTGGGGCAAAAGGCTCTGTTCAGGTGAATGGACAGACTTACCGTAAAGATCGAAGTTTACCTCTTAAAGATGGAGACGAGTTGGTTTTCAGTTGTTCAGGAAATCATGCTTATGTATCCTTTATTATGTGTGTAGTATATTTTTCTCAATATTGCACAGAGTTCTGTCACGATCAATATTTTTTTTGTTTCATTCCATATTCTTTCAATTTATTCCTTGACAGGAATTTAGATATTTCAGGAGCTTACAAAAGATAATTTAACTACTCCAGGCTTAGCTTCTTCAGTTAGTATTTTAGAAGCCCAAACTGCTCCTGTTGAAGGGATGATGGAAGCAAGATCAGGGGATCCCTCAGCTGTTGCTGGAGCATCAATACTAGCATCTTTGTCTACAAAAGAAAACTCAGAGATGTCTACTTTGCCTTCTGGATGTGACGTTTCTGATGATCGTATTCCGGAGGTGGATATGAAGGATACTACCAGTAATAATGAGCCAGAAAATGATCCTCTGGGGAATAAAACCATTGATCCACCATCTGATACTGCTAGTGAACACCCAAATCTTGATAGACTTGGATTGGATGACAGTATAGATGCTGAAAATGTTAACATACCTGGTCTACGCCCATTCATACGGATTCTTGCTGGTTCATCTTCTCCCGAGTTTGATTTAAGTGGCCGCATTGCCAAGTATCTTGATGAGCAAAGAGAATTTAGGGATTTATTGAAGGGATTTGAATCATCAGCAGCTTTAGGTTCAGCTAGACGACAAGCATTTAAAGAAAATTTACAGGAAGGAATCCTCAATTCTGACAAAATTGAAGTCTCATTTGAAAACTTCCCATATTACCTTAGGTGAATCCTTTGCTTGCTGTTTTTCTTTCAGTTCTTCTCTCACATACCCCCCCCCCCCCCCCCCCTTTTTTTTAATATATAAATGTGTCTCCTTGTTCTCTGTACTAGCTTATGATATTTTTGGGATTTCACTTTTTAAAGCATGCTAGTTTAGGCAGTTAATGTTTTTGCTATCATTTACTCTTCTTGGGCCAGCCAAATCTCAGTTTTTGAGCATTCAGGTGTATAGATATATGTTAAGAAGGGTAGTTTTTTTTTCTTACAGTGATACAACAAAGGATGTTTTGATTGCTTCCACCTATGTACATTTGAAGTGCAATAACTTTTCAAAGTATGCGTCTGGTCTTCCTCCTATGTGCCCTCGTATATTGTTATCTGGCCCTCCAGGTATGTTTACTGACATTTTTCTTTCTGCTATTTTGGATTAAGTCTACTTTTGCAGATCTTTTCTTGCTGGAGATGACACTCTCTTTCTCTATCTATGATTAGGTTCAGAAATATATCAGGAGACCTTGGCCAAGGCACTTGCAAAGTATTTTGGTGCTAGATTGCTTCTTGTTGATTCTCTTCTGTTGCCTGGTGTAAGCATGCTTTATCTTTTGCTTTCTTCATTTCTATGTGTGTGTGTGTGTGTGTGTGTGTGAAAGATGTGTATTAGCCCAATTTTGTTATTCACACCCCTCTCATACTTGCTTCCTCATTTTGTTGGTTTCTTTTTTGTTTGAAGTCTTATGTTATGAAGAGATTCTTAAGCTGATTTTGAAAAGTTAATCCCATGGGCTTGTGAGGATTGAGTTTCCTATGAGATTTAGGTGATCCACGGGAACAAAATCTGGCATTTATTTGAAGTAGTATTATTTGGTTTTAACTTTGGTTTTTTCTCGTGTAAATGATTTTTTGGCATTTTCTGACCTCTAATAAATTAGCTTTTCCTTACATAAAAAGTAGCATTATTGATTTTGTTTTCCAACGGAAACAAAAGAAAAGAAAAAAATGACTTTTTTTCCAATTGCTACAGATTCTTAAGCCTTCTTTTCATCTGGGTCATGTGTTAAAAGTTACTTTATAAGTCTCCCATACATCTTACCTATTACAATTTCTTAAATGAATTAGGGATCAACAACTAAAGAAGTTGATCCTGCCAAGGAAACTGTGAGGCCTGAAAGAGCAGCTATGTTTGCCAAAAGAGCTGCACAAGCTCCCACCACTTCACAACAAAAAAAACCAACTTCTAGTGTTGAAGCGCATATAACGGGTGGTTCTATTTTGAGTTCTCAGGCTCTGCCGAAACAGGAGGCATCTACTGCAACATCCAAAAGCTATACCTTCAAAAAAGGCATGTGATTTCTGTCCAAAGATCTCTTAAATTTTTATTAGATGGTTGGTGTAGAATTTAGATGTTCAATTGGTCCTTGAGCCTTTGTTGTCTATTGATATGTTAATAATACCAAAGGGAAATGTTCAGGTGATAGAGTCAAGTTCATTGGTCCAACTCCTCATTCTGGGATTCCATCACTGCCTTCTATAAGGTAATTTTATCTAATATTCTTTTGTAGTTTTACTAATAACTGCATAAATTTCTCTTAGGAATTACTGTGATGGAATTTAGAACCTATGCCAGTTTCTCCCTCCTCCTATGAGGCAAAAGCTGTCAATTTTGTTTGAATGCATTACCTGTTGCATCTTACCTACCAAAATTTTTACAAGACTTTGTGTCGCTTTCTGCATGCAGGGGACCAACATTTGGTTTTCGGGGTAAAGTGCTCTTAGCTTTTGAGGATAATGGTTCTTCAAAAATTGGGGTTAGATTTGATAAGTCAATTCCAGAGGGCAATGATCTAGGTGGCCTTTGTGAGGAAGATCATGGTTTCTTTTGCACTGGTATTTCTTCAGTCCATTTTCTTTCTGAATTGTATGTGTTTGTTTTCAGCCATGTATGTCTAAGCTTGTTACTTATTATGTTACTTTACAGCTAGTTCTCTTCGCTTGGATAATTCTGGAGGTGAAGATGCTGACAAGCTAGGTGTTAGTGAACTCTTTGAGGTACCTGATGTTAACAGTAGATAACAAATTATGGTACTAAACTTTGATTTAGCTTTTGGCAACTGGTCTCTGTTGTGTAATTTATGCAGGTAGCATCTAATGAAAGCAAAACCAGTCCTTTAATATTGTTTGTGAAAGACATAGAGAAGTCTGTGGGTGGAAACCCTGAGGTGTATAATGCTTTAAAGAATAAGCTTGAAAATTTACCTGCGAATGTTGTTGTCATTGGCTCACATACGCAGATGGATAATCGTAAGGAGAAGGTATGATTTATTCAGTGCATGATCCTTCAAGAAAAATAAAATGAAATCATTTCCTTGAACGTTGCATGATTGCTGACTAGGTGATCACCATTTCTATGAGTTTCAGTCTCATCCTGGTGGGCTTTTGTTTACGAAGTTTGGAGCCAATCAAACAGCTTTACTTGATCTTGCTTTCCCGGTAGGCTGAACCCTTTGTTTTTTAGTAGTGTAATGTGTACATTTTGAGTGTTGTCACACGTGAAGTTTGTCTTCAGTTGAAGTTTGCTTTCTGCTGCCTGCATGGTTGTCGCCTCTGTTTAGGCATAGAGGTTCTTTGAGCTTGTTACTGTTGAGCTTCATGATACCAACTCCAGATTGGTTGTGATTAAATGGCATTTTAGGTAACTATTAGGTGCTTTAGGTCCTTGTACAGATGTATTTTGTCACATTGCATTTTGTTTTTATTGTGATCACTGTAGGTTTTAGTTGTATCACTAAGTGGTTCAATGCTTGCTGGAAACTGTTTGTCTTCCTGTGGAACAATGAGTTGAACTGTAGCTTTGTTTTTAAGAGAGTGTTATCTCTGGTTTCTCTAATTCCTTGTGGTGGTTTTATTTAATTTGATGGCGTTCCCTCAACTTGGAAGAGTTCCATTTCAAACGGACTTCTGATTAAACTTTATTCAATGATCTGTAGTGTATTCTTATTCTATTAGTTTTGAACTCTGGGATTGTGTTGTGTATATTTCTTTTCATAATGATCACTTCCATAAGTGACCTATTAAAAGGTAAAAGGGGAGATTTTTTTGTCCTTGATTGTCTGGCTTGATTACTGCAGAAGTTTCCATCCATCATGCCCAAAGTATGTCCCTCTTGTAAATTGTTCCAATATTAACTTAATTGCTTCTTTTTATTTTATCTTCTCTACTGTCCCTCTCTTCCTATCCCTCTCTAAGTGCGCCCATATTTTTCCCCCATCTATAAGTTTATGATTCCTGAACCTCACATGTATAAATGGGTGATAAAAATAAAAAAGCTGTTATTAGGTGGTGTCATGAAATTTTTCTTTTCTTGTTTTTGGAGCAGGATAGTTTTGGAAGACTGCATGACAGAAACAAAGAAACGCCTAAAACCATGAAACAGGTCACTAGGCTTTTCCCTAATAGAGTGACAATACAATTGCCTCAGGTATGTTCATCCTGCTTCTGACATATGTTTCTTTTCTACTGTTTTTGGAATCTCATAAAACTTTAAATTGTCCCAGGATGAAGGTTTACTTTTGGACTGGAAACAGCAGTTGGAGCGTGATATTGAAACTCTTAAAGCACAATCAAATGTTGTTAGCATTCGCTCAGTGAGTGCCACCATGAGAGCTTGTTGAATGTTGTTTCTCGTTAATTTCTTCTGTTCATGCTGTTGTGGAGCTTTTGCCAATTAACTAGTGTTCATGAATGTAGGCATTTATGTGTTTTTCATATTACATTATATTTTAACACCAGGTTCTCAATCGAAACTGCTTGGAAAGTCCAGACCTTGAGAGTCTGTGCATTAAAGATCAGACGCTCACAGCTGAGAGTCAGTATTCCAAGATTCAATCTTCTGCTATTAATCTTGTATGTGGGTTTCATTAGCTTTGTTAATTTTATGCTCACTCTATTTTAACAGGTGTGGAAAAAGTTGTGGGCTGGGCAATAAGTCACCACTTCATGCATCATTCAGAAGCTTCTATAAAAGATTCCAAACTAGTGATCTCCGCTGAAAGGTTATATATTCTTCAGATGCTTCTCTAGTTTATTTCCGTGGATTGTCTTTTTCTGTTCCACTGATTTACTTCTCATTACTTCCATTACAGCATCAATTATGGGCTGAGCATTTTTCAAGGCATTCAAAATGAAAGCAAGAGCTCGAAGAAGTCACTTAAGGTGACATTGATTGCTGTTCTTCTATCATTACTGTTTTTAGGATTTGTGGTTGTACTATCTTGCCTTTCTGAGATGCTTTCAACCTTGCTTACTTCCAGGACGTGGTCACTGATAATGAATTTGAGAAGAAGCTTCTTGCTGATGTTATTCCACCCAATGATATTGGGGTTAGTTTTGAGGATATTGGAGCCTTAGAAAATGTAAAGGATACATTGAAAGAATTGGTGATGCTTCCTCTTCAAAGACCAGAATTGTTTTGCAAAGGACAACTGACAAAGGTAACAGTTGTGCAGATGGGTCACAATGGAGTTTTTGCTGATTGTGCTCTCTTTGATTTGTAAATTTGCTCAGGTACATCTTGTATTGTCTCCTTATGTTGATCTTTTAAATGTGATATATCTGTTCAGCCTTGCAAAGGGATATTGCTTTTCGGACCACCTGGTACTGGAAAAACAATGCTCGCAAAAGCTGTTGCAACTGAGGCTGGTGCGAACTTCATAAATATATCAATGTCCAGCATTACTTCAAAGGTAAGTTAAGTCCATGGAAAATTAACTTCCACTTGCATTTTGTGATGTAATTGACATATATTAGCAAAGGGAAACATAGTCAGGCCGAAGTTCTGTATTTTTTTTTTAAATGATGACTTCTTGTCAAACATGCGGCATGCTTGTGTTCTCCAAATAGTGGCATTATCAACCTCATGCTATTGACTCCAACTTAGTGGGGAGATGTAGAGTGGTGATGACTTACCAAAGGATCTTGATGAGTATCAAAGCTAGCTTGAATCCTTCCAGTGTAACGGCTGAAATAGAGCAGGTTATATACAGAATGATGCCAATCTAAGGAGTGGGAAAGGTACCCTGATGGAGTTGAAAACCGTTTGATGCATTTGTTGGTCTGAAAATTTGCGAGTGTTGCATCTTGCCTAGTAATATTAACTGCAGAGCTAGTTGGAAGTAAGGAATGTGCAGTAAAATCATTCAGAGCTGCATTTTTCATCCATTTTGGGCCAATTGGAGCTGTTCTGATTGGAAAGTGTCGTAAAGACCAGAATTCTGCATTTCTTTGGCTTTATTGGTTGTGTAATAATTTGCTCTATCAAACCTAATTGGTGCCTTATTTCAGTTCTGGGATTGGTTTGGAGGGTGTTGGGGAGAAGGGGCTGGGGTGCCCACAACAATGAATAGTTGATTTGGAGAAGCCCAGGTTGGATCTAGGTATTAGCTAAACTTAATGATAACAACGATAATGAGGGTAGAACCACTTAATACTGGTATTAGATGTTGGTAAGTTTTGTAACTACTGTAGCGGTGATTTGGTGGTGGTGTTATAAACAGTAGCATTTTTCTTTAGCCATGAGGGCTGAAAGAAACTATTCTTAGTGACCAAGCCTGTCTATAGCTTTCAGGCATCATTTGTCCTTAGATTGCCAAAGTAACACTGTTTTCGTCATAGAACATACAAGTATAGGGTTTATATTGACAGTGTTGCAGCATGTCATAGTTACCAACGCTTTCTATTACAATGCTACTGATGCATGTGCAACAACAGTGTGAGCAGAACAACTAGTATGGTCTCACATTGTCCATGAAGTTACAGATTCCAATTTGCTGTAAATGGTTCTGAACAATCAACTAGCAGATAGTTTTCATGCTGGGAAAGGGGGATAGCCTTCACATTGAATAGGTCCTGACTAAACTTGTATTTGTGAGGACTAATCATAAATTTTATAGAAGTGCATGATGCCTGAGTAACAACATCAACAATTGTGGTCTTTGCTTTGCCTCGATGAATAGGTGAATGGATGGGAACTTAAGGAGCCGGTTGTTCTTTTCCAAGCTTTATAGGGTTTAGGACAAGAAATATTGACATTTTTGGGTGGTAGAGTGATGGCTGAGTGCATAGGGTGATAAAATACACAGAAGAGCTCAGGGAGCTAGGTTTGGTGAAAGTAGTGGAAAAAAAAAACCTAATAGAACCATAGCCTCGGGAGGAAGTGATATCCAATCAAGTGAGAGATGCAGATGCTATGTTTATGTAGCCCATACCAACAATTGCAGGATGGAGGATTGGTTGATTTATATAGTAAACTAGTAATTGCCTAGGGGTGTGTGCAAGTGTGATTGAGTTGTTTGTGGCTAGTGTCTTAACCTGATTTGGGTTCCAATTTAATTTTTGGGAGTTGTTTATAACTCCCTAGCACAAATTACCTGTGGCCATACTTTTTGCTTTTCATTTTTGGGAGTTGTTTAATTCCCTAAGAAATATCTGTGGCCGTGTTTTTCTTTCTGGAAAGCCATTCTAATGATGTACTGTCTAACTTTGCAGTGGTTTGGTGAAGGGGAGAAGTATGTCAAGGCTGTTTTCTCCCTAGCGAGTAAAATTGCTCCTAGTGTTATTTTTGTTGATGAGGTTTGCTCAATGTTTTGGCTAATCATTATTTCTATTCCATGGTTTCAAGAGAATTTTTTGTTGATTTTAAATGATTAATTTCTTTTTAATAGGTAAATCTTTTTGCGTTCTTAAATTCCTAATCTGGCTACCTTGGGATGTTTTATAGGTTGATAGCATGTTAGGAAGACGGGAGAATCCTTGTGAACATGAGGCAATGCGTAAAATGAAGAATGAATTTATGGTGAATTGGGATGGTCTCCGCACCAAGGACAAAGAACGAGTGCTTGTGCTGGCTGCTACAAACCGGCCTTTTGACCTTGATGAGGCTGTTATCCGGAGGCTTCCTCGAAGGTTAGTGTCTTATGTCTCTCTAGATCTCTTGTTGTTTGTGTTCTGCTGGGCATTAGCGGCTAATCAGTTGGACCACTTGTACAGGTTGATGGTTAATTTACCAGATGCTGCAAACAGAGAAAAGATTCTGAAAGTTGTCCTATCCAAGGAAGAGCTGGAGCCAGATGCTGACCTTGAAGCTATCGCTAACATGACTGATGGCTATTCTGGAAGTGACCTTAAGGTTGATTTCTCCGTTCTTTGCATATCTGGGTTGTTTAGAGCTCCAAATTTCCTGGTTGAACTTGTAGATATGCTGAATAGGCTCTTTTGTTCGGTTTTGGCCGGAAACATGACCTGAAGTAATGTTGTGTGATATATAATGCTCGTCTTGTCTGTGTTAATCATTCTTAAGAGTTTTATACTGGAAAGGTAAAATTCTTCATTTAGGGTTTTCTTATAGTTCAGAATACACAACTTATGTCAGGCTTCTGTTATTCCTTGTCTGTTCTGCATTTCCCTGACAAGATTTTTTTGTTGCAGAATCTGTGTGTGACAGCTGCACATTGTCCGATACGAGAGATTTTGGAGAAGGAAAAGAAGGTTGGTTTAATATCCGAATGTGTTGTCATTTTCTATGTTTTGCTTCAATGGTTTTTGTGTTTTCCTTCGCATGCAGCAAATTTTCATATGAAGTATTGTATTCGTGGTACTAGGCAGGCATAATTAGTTTAAATATGTTCTTTTGCTGCCGGTCGTCTAAAGTAGTCTTACATGAATTGCCTTGGGTCTCGTTATTGTTTGGTGTTTTTTTGTGGTAATAAGTGAATAGAATCATGAATTACAAGTCAAAAGAACAAAAAAAACGATAAACTTGCTAAAATGATGTCATGTATAGTAGTAGTTCAGTTATATAAAATATGGTGTTAGTTTTGATGTACTGTGACCCTGCAATGCATTATGATTTCTTTTGTGATTTCAGGAGAGAGCTTTAGCATTGACCGAGAGCAGACCCTTACCTTCATTGTACAGCAGTGCTGATATTCGTCCCCTGAAGATGGATGATTTTAGATATGCACATGAACAGGTACTTGATTTAATCAGAACAGTGGAGTGGACATATTAATGCCCCTCCCCCTCCTGCTTTCTCTCTCACTTTCTACGTTTCTGTTTTAGCTGAATTACTGTCTGTATTTATGGGAGAGAACTTGGAAGTGTTCAATTTTCCTTTCATTTGTTCAGTAAGGGGACTAGGGGGTGGGTGAGGGGGAAAATTGAAAAAATAAAAAAGGCATTTTGGTGGTTTATATACAAATGTATGTAGGATGTTGGAAACACCCAATTCAATGGACCTAAAATTGAGCTCCGCCAAGTTTTTGGTTTTTGGTGGTGTATGATTGACTGGTGATCGAAGACCATTTTTGGGATACTTGTGCAAAGTTCTAAAATGTTGCGGTCAATAGTTTGTTTGAATGGATTGGCGTTGCAGAGAAGGCTGAGCCCTGGGTGTCTTGTCTTGAACTATATTAGACAGCTCGGTGTTGATCCTTTTGGTTCCAATCTGATATATGCGTGGATGTGTGCAATAGAATGTGTGTGTGTGTGTCTTCAAACGATGAGTCTGACTCTTGAAAATAAAGTGAGTAGAGTGACAGGTTTTCGTGTAAGGTGTTGAACGAGTTGATGCCAAATTCTTGTTTGTCTGTTGTGCTTTTTGATTCAGGTGTGTGCAAGTGTGTCATCAGAATCGTCAAATATGAATGAGCTTCTGCAGTGGAATGATTTGTATGGGGAAGGCGGATCAAGAAAGAAGACATCTCTGAGTTACTTCATGTAGAAGAGGTATTGTGTATAGCATTCTTTTTGCTCCAGTTCATTCTTCTTCAATGGTCGGTCACCATAAAATGGTGACAAAGCATGAGGGCCCTATTTATGGAAATTCCGTTGCAGGTCCCACCCCCCACCCTTGTATCATATATAGGTTTTTTTTCCCCCAGAAAAAAAATTTAACCTAAAAAATGTTTCTTACAAGGAGAATTTTCTATACTTGTCATCTCGGGCGGTAAAGCAGGGAACTTGGTTATTTAAGTATTCTCAGCGGAGTCCTGGGTTCTGTTTCTGGTCTGCCCCTTCGGCTGTAAATACAGGTCCACCAGTTTAGTACAATCTGAGTTGTGTATTTGTGTAACGGGTAGTCTCCAACTTCCTTCGCCCCTGGCCCAACTAATTGTAGCCAAACGTGCTTCCCATTCTATTCTATTCTATTCTATTCAAGGATTAATGAGACTTTCATCTTCTCATCATATAAGTCGTATCTTTTGGACTGCTTCTATTCCCATGAATGTGAAGTTCTGAACTGGTATCAATGTAAAAATACCAGTAGATGTATTTTTAAGTTAGGGAGTTTGGACTTTATTTTGAAAATATTAGATAATCAAAAAGTAGATGTATTTTTACAATGTAAAAAATAAAAAATAAAAAGTAACTTAAAATCTATTAAAATGCTATGTCTATAGGTTACACATTTCCAAAATGATAAGTAAAACTTTATTAAATCTCAGTTTTAATCCATTAATAAATTGGTGATTATAAACTTCTAATTCATATCAAATCACAAGCTTTTCTATCAAAGTGAAATTACTTACGTTATCATATATGTACAAATGTTTGATTAATGCCAAATATCAAATAAAAAAATAATACCTTGTGCATCTTGAGTTAGTTATGTCTTTTTTTTCAATGAGTAAAAATTATCTATTATTTTGTCTATTGAAAAGGTTTTAGTAATTTTTCTTTCAATATAAACAATAAAGTGATTCTTGAGAATATCTTCACTAATGCTAATATGAAGTTTTCTTTTCACAATTTTCATTGCTGAAAATATTATGTTGTTGCAATTAAAACAGGAAGAATCAATATAAGATGAATCAATCTATCAACATGAATCAATCTATCAACTAAAGGGTAAGTTTTTTACTTTCGTGTTTCCTTTAGGCCTCTACAAAATTCAATAATTGCAAATATATTTTTCAACTGTGGATGGTGGGGTATATTAAGCTCATAATGTTACAGTTGATACTTCAAATGAATTTTTTCTTATTTAGTGAAATTTTAAGGATAAAACTTGTCGGTTAATCTTATATATGTTTTCAATATTAAATGACTTATAGGAATATCTAAGATTCAAAGCAATATTAATAAGAAGTTCCGTCATTTGTTTGCTAAAGGTCTTTCTCTGTTTCTCACAAGACATGCCTTAACTAATGTAAAAATTTGCAAAAGTGAAAAAGTTGTACTTTTACATTTCTAACTTTTTAAAATATAATTAATTATTATTTATTAAGAGAGTAAAATTAATTGTTTGATGTTTGATTTATTCTATATTTCTCATATAAATCAATCACATGTATTTATGTATAATTTTAGTGAGATAGAGAAAATTATTATCATTTTACATCTATATTTTTTAAAATTATTGTTATGTTTTATAATTAAAAAATTGAGAGTATCTCTTTTATCTATATATATATATATATATATATATATATATATATATAATTTACAAAAATGTTTGGGCCGGGCAACCGCAGCCCCTATTCCCTCCGAAACTGCCAGGTACATTGCTTTTAATTTCTAGGTAAAGCGAATGGGAAAGTTGTGTCAGTGGCTGGAGGTAAAAAAGAATGCCACTTGTATCATGATAGCAGCTCTGTCACTGTTCAAAACCTCGCCAGTTGTGATTTTCGGCCCTTAAATCAGTGCGTTTGATTTTGGTTTGCCGGTCAATTGTTTAAAATTGGGTGTCGCTTCACTCGCAGCATTTATGTAATTCGTCACTTCAATCAGATTTTGATATGTGCATTTGATATGCAGTGCCTAACCTTTAATTATTAGTTTCTTTTTGTCCCTAATCTATTAATTGTTCTGTTTTAGTCCTTCATCACATGAAATTCATCAACTCATGATACCTGTCTAGTAAATATAATAATCTTTGCCAGTTAATGGACTTTTAAAATTGTAACTTTTTCCGTTTTGCTTGTAATAAATGTGATTAGTCCACACTAACTATTAAAAAATTATTATATGGTTTAGATTTATTGGAAAGCAATTATTGAATAGTTTAGATAGAACCCTAGAAGTTAATGCTGGGCAAGTATTTTAATTTAATAGATGACCTAAAACAAAACATTTTTAACATGTTTAGGACTAAAATGAAGCGTTCTTAATAGGTTTATGATAAAAATAAAACAACTAGTGGATTAGGGATTGAAAGAAAGTGATAATTTAATGTTGAAGATCATCCTAAAGTGTTAAACAACAGTTTATGTTGCTTACGGTAACACAGTTATAGATTCTATTCAGCAATTAAAGATTATCATCTAAAGCTCCTCGAAACTCCGTTTGGAATCCGCTAGCACCAACGTTTCAAAAAGGTCGCCCAAGCAAATGTTCCATAAATACCAAAGTGTAAAAGAACTAAAATGTCACTTATAACCACAAATCAATTCCCTTCCACCCCCTCCCCAAACAAAATTGTGATGTTGTTCCAACTCACATTTCATTAAAGCCATCGAATTTAGCTTTTAATATTAAATGTTTGAAGATCCATCACTTATAAATTATCTAAAATTAACTAGAATGTGGAAAAGATTCATTTTAAGCCGGAGGAATTTGTATTTAATCCAGGGTTCCATGGATGCAAAATTTCCAGATAGTATCTGGAGAAGATCAATTTTCATCTACTGGGCGGAGGATGCTACTGGTGCAACAAAACAATATAGGCTAAATCCCTAAACAAAATTTCTAAACAATATTAAATGAAAATATTCTTTCGTTGAAAGTTCATTTAGTATAGCGAGTCGTTATCACCGGATTAAATATCGATAAATTAAACAGTTAGGACAACATTAAACAAATTTTGAAAATTTAGAAAGTAAATCACTTCCGTTTAAACTTCTGTATTCATCTACTTTGTTTTCCACCCTTTAACAAAATCACAATTTATTTTAGGGTGAATTACATTTTGTACCTTGGTATTTACCCTAAATTACACTTTGCCCCATCTTGTTTTAGAAACCTCATAAAAGTCCCTTAGAGTTGGAGGTGGAGGTTTTAAGAAGCCTATACTTATCTCTCTACTGTCTCTTATGGAATTTAAAATCCACAGACTAATTACACTTTTGAGAACTCAATTTTTAATTCTATTTTAAGTTTTAATTATACTTTAAGACCCCAATTCTTAATTCTCTTTTAAGTTTTCTCCACAACATATAAATTGTTTCATTACATATTTTTTCAGATGGCACAATATATTTATATATATTGTTCCTATTTACTTGCACTATTATTTTTTTTCTTATTATTCAATTTTTATTTATTTTCATTGTTTGTATGTACTTTATTTTATATTTTTAATTTTTTAATCACATCTAGTTAATAATATCATTTTAGTTTCTAAAATTGGTTGTTACTTTCTATCATTTTCATTTTTTTTTCAAAACTTGTAATAGTAATTATTAAAGCAAAAATCAAGGAAATGATAATGCTCATTTTATAATAACATGGAAAGTTTAAAATTTACTTTGTTCAAGTTAATGGAATATTTGGTCATTTTAATTTAATTTTAGTTTTATATATTTATTGAATGATTAATTATTTTTTTAAGAATCTTTCATTTAGAAAATTATTTTTTGATTTCCTTAACTAAAAAAGACATTAGCCCTTGGAGTAATGGTGACGGCTAGAAGATGAAATACAAAAAAAAGTAGTGTCATTCACTAAATAGTAGCGTCTCTTGAGCATGACAAATAAAACTTTCCAAAGAAGTATAAATGTGATGCGTTGGTGAATTATAACCCAAAAGATAGTAATATATTGGCAATCTTAATATCACTTGACATCAAATATGAAGTTAAAGAAGTATGATTGGAAATCATCTTAGCACCTGAAAAAATGATAAATAATCAATAAGCATTTTGTTGAGTAAGACCTTCTTACAAAAAAATTAATTAAGGAATAAGTATGTAAGACTAAAATTATAATAAAATGACCACTTATGTATTAATTGAAACAAAAGTGATCTTACAGTTTTCATATTATTGTAAATATAAGCCTTACCATTTCTTTAATTTTAGATTTATTAATTATCATGATGATTTTGGGAAAAGATGAGAAGAACTATTGTAAAGCTTCTAAATATAAATAAATAAACAAAAAAATTAAAATGAAAATGATATCCTTAACTAGAGATATTTATGAAGATAAAAAAAAAAGCACAGACAATGAAAAATAAATAAAAACATAATCATAAGAAAAAATAAATAATTGGGAGATGTTAAGTTGAAAGGAACTATGTATTGAATTATATTATTTGAAAAAGACAAGTAATAAAATAATTTATATTTTAAGGAGAAAACTTAAACAAAAATTAGAGTTGGGGTCTCAAATGCAATGAATCCATTGATTTTAATATTTAAAATAAACTGTAGCGCATGAGTGTAGGTTTCTTAAAACCTTAAGGGGCTGTTAAGAGGTTTTTGAAATAGGATAGTTAAAGTGTAATTTAAGGAAAACATCAGGGGG
This sequence comes from Aquilaria sinensis, assembly GCA_005392925.1. NCBI lineage: Eukaryota > Viridiplantae > Streptophyta > Magnoliopsida > Malvales > Thymelaeaceae > Aquilaria > Aquilaria sinensis. The sequence continues at coordinate 531,681 of SMDT01000670.1, read as the reverse complement.
TAAAATGTATTTCTCCCTTTATTTTAACTTTTTACGTTTTGGACGCTAAGACAGAAGGCAATCATGCAACAAATTGTTACCTTACAGACATTTTTGTTCTTACATTCTTACTTCAAGGATTATTTTGTAGTTTAGGGACAAATGGTGTGATTTATCAATAAATAGATTATGATTCTCTTATGCTTTCCTTAGTAGGGTTTGTTACTAATCACACTTACAACTCTAGTTCTTGAAGCATGTTCTCATCCCCCATGTTTTTTTTAAGAGAAAAAGATTCTGTTTTAATCAATAGTAAGTCAAAGAACATTTACAACAAATAACATAAGTTGCGCTAGAACAACAGGAACATAATAGACCACCAAATTGGACATTAACGGCATCCATGTATTACAGAATATTAAAGAAGATACTTAAAGCAAATCCACTGCTTCCATCTAAAACAGGATGCACTTAGAAGATATACATATAGTTAACTAAAACAAGCCCCGAACTAAAACTCCATTTACAATGTGACAAACACAAAGTAGAAAGGGGGAAAACTTTAAAAACTATATCCTAATAGATCCACCTATTGACATCTCATCAACAATTGCTTCCAATCATCCCTTCACAGATCACAATCATTTATCATATTTTTGGAGATACACCAAGTGAAGCTGAAGAAATAGGCAAATAAGAGAATAGCTTTAGGGGGAAAAAATAGGGAAAATAAGCAACCATGCCTAAAAGTGAAGAAAGAAAACGTAAAAGAAATAAAAAAGATCTTTCAGCTAGATTCGACATCTTAATTGAACAAATGTTTTAACGTGCAAAAGAAGTGCAGTTATGGTTTTTGAGAGAAAAGAACAGCCCTCAGATCACAGATTGTCACCAGTAAAGAAAGAAGTTATCTTGAATTTTAAAATAAGAAAATAATATTTTAAATTACATATTGAACTTTAAAAAATTAGAAGTTTGGTAGAATTTATTGTAAGGTAATTTCAAATAATTTAAATTAGAGTTTGCCCTTATACGCACAACCTATGGATATTCTACCCGTGTATGCTTACAGATACTCTATATGTTGTCAACCAAAAAAGAAAAAAAACTAGCATTGACTCAGATCTGTTCGCTCTTTGCCGCTTAACAGGCTAACTTTTTGTTCTCTTATTCTTTAACCATTATCTTCCATAATACAAAAGTAGTTGGAAAGATAAGTCCTATGTCTCAAATGAGTTTCCTTCAAAATTTAAAATCAATACGGATGGAATCTCAGAAGTCACTACTTCAAGGTTAAGGTGGAATTGTGGCTACTTCAAAGAGAGTTGGGATGCAATTGGACACTCTTTTGGTGAATATAAACATAATTTCATAGTTCGCGGGCATGACGGGTTACTCTTCGTTGATTATCCAAGCTCTCCACTAACTCTGCCCAGTAGATAGGTAAATTTTTTTACCCATGTCAATTTCATTATAGGTATTCTTACGCACAATCCCATCTGTCACGTATAAATATCCACATGTCATGAGTTTTACCTGTCCGACTGTCATCCATATAGCATAGTCTACATGTGAGTTGAAAATATAGCTTTTAAGTATCTTGTTTGTTTGTTTCTTTTAAATAGTAAGAGATTAGCGATAATGCCCAAATCAGTAATAAGGGAAAATTACCAAATTTCTCATTGATATTTGGCTCTTGGATTAGATTGGCCATTATATATATATTTTTTTGTTTTGATATGGTCACTAATGTTATGGTTTGACACCAAATATGCCACAAATGTTACAATTTAGAACTGAATATGCCATTATCTGTTAAAAACCTAACAGTAAATGCGAAAAGTTGTTGATTTTGAAATCTTGTGGTACTAATGTAACTTTTAACAAACTTTAAAAATTTTATATAATTTATCATTTTTTGTTTTTTGTGCGACAGCTACTGCCATGGCACCATTCATCATTAGATCCGCCACTGATCCATCAAAATATGATATTCAAATTAGCCTTTGTATTCTAATTAAAAAAACACTCACTCATTCAATACCAATGTGTTTATAATCTTTTGATTCCAAATATAAAAGTTGTTCTATTACAAAAAAAATGATGTTCAACACTACCTCCTCTAGCATTACCTATACCATAGTAGCAAATCAAACAGTAACTGATGTAGTGTCGGAAGTACAATAAATTTAAAATGGTAAAAATTACACAAAATTACTAAAGTTCTTTAGAAGTGGTATCAGTATTTTAAGATTTCAAAATCAATTATTTCATACGTTTACTGTTAAGTTTTTAACACTTTGTGATATATTCGGCCCCAAGCTATAACATTAGTAACATATATGGTCTTAAACTATAATATTAATGGCTATATCAGGAGCAAAGAAAACTATAATGGACAATCCAATCTAGATACCAAACAATAGTGGAAAATTTGGTATTTTTTTTCCTAATTATGAACGCTTAGACGCATAAAAGTCAAACCAACAGCAACATCTCGTCTTTTCGAATCAGTGACCAATATTGCCAAGTTGGGCAAAAGGGTCAAAAGATCCGCATAATTTATATGGTTTGGCCAAATAAGCCACTATGCCTTTTTTTTAGTCAAATCCCCCATCAACATTTACCAATTGGGCCAAATTGCCCACTCTACCGTTAAGTACCCTGTTGTGGCAGCCACGTAGCATGATTTTTTTGCTAACCAAGATGCCTCCCGCCTCAATTGAACACGCAGGTGAAAAGTAGCGCAGAAATCCTTGTCTATTTTGAGAAAAAAATCTCTAAAGCAAAAACAAAAGCATTTGAAATTTTGAACTATAGATTCTCGGAAGGATGGTGCCATGTCGCCAAGACGGTAGCTTCCATAACCAAAGCTAAAAAGTCAAAAAATGGAAAAAGGCAAAAGAGACAAAAGGTATTGATTCCCCTACTATAGTGCTTGCTGGTCAATAGTGAGAGATTAGATTTTGTGGTTGAATACTTTTTGGCTATGGAGCTCAAGAATAATGGAAAATAGTTGAATGAGAATAAATAATTTATGCATGAACTAAGTGTTCGTGTTTTGTTCCCAAATTGTGCATCGGTTGTCAATGTGCCACAATTCATTAAAAATCTAATAGTAAATGCATGAAGTTGTTGATTTTGAAATATTGTGATACAATATACTTTTTAATAAATTTTAAAAAGTTTATATAATTTACCATTTTTTTTTGTGCTGCAGCTACCACCATGGCGCCATCAAATCTGCCACCGGTCTTTAAAAAAATGATATTCAAATTAGTCTCCACATTCTAATATTACAGGTAACCTGAATTTCAATAAAAGAAAGCTCACTTATTTAATACCAATGAGTTTTTAATTCTTGGATTCCAAATATGACAATTGTTCTATTAAAAATAGTAATATTCAACATTACCTTCTCCAATATCACCTGCGTCACCTACTAGTGCATCCAATGGTGATCAATGTAGTGCCGGAAGCACAAAAAATTAAAAATGATAAAAATCACACAAAATTCCTAATATTTGTTAGAAATTACATCAATACTCTAAGATTTTAAAACTAACTATTATGTGCATCTGTTAGGTTTTTAACGATTGGTGGCATATTCAGCCCTAAACTGTAACATTAATAACATATATGGTCCTGAGCTATAATATCATTATCAGTAAGCTCTATCAGTAGCAAAGAAAACTATGAAGGGCAATCCAATCTAGGAACCAAACAGCAGTGATAAATTTGGTATTTTTTCTTTATTATGAACTATTAGGCACATAAAAGTCAAATCGACAGCAACATCCCGTCTTTTCTGATCAGCGACCAAGTTGCAAGTCCTCTTCCCAGGTCCAGCACGAAGCGCGTTAGCATGGGCTCGATCCGCCACTCTTCCACTTTCCTTTTGCCCACGATTCCGGCCGAACACCGCCCCTGTCTAACCTACGCGCTCGTCGTTCTTAACCAGAAACTCCCCAGATTCACTCCCTTGCTTTGGAAGCACGGTACTTTTTTACTTGTTTCGATAGACAAGCACGTTTTTGTTTGCTTTTTCCATCTCTTTCTTGGTTTGATTGCTTCTGGGAATCGACGAGCGGCTTTTTGCGTAGTTCAGCACAGTTGCGCGTGTGCGCTGACGGTGGCGCCAACCGCCTGTTCGATGAAATGCCTCTGTTGTTGCCTAAAGAAGATGCCTCCGATGTTAGGATCAGGTTTTCTTCTGCGTGCTTCTTACTTAACGATCCGCTTTATATATGGTAGCTCCGACTAGAGTTTCAAGTTCTTTTTAACGCTCCCAACCATCTTTTTTGAGGATATAAGTTCTTCCTTTTTGGTTCAATTCAAGCATATATTGTTAACAATGGGGCCATTGCGTCTGTATCAGGTACAAGCCAGATGTGATCAAGGGAGACATGGATTCCATAAGAAAAGAAGTCATGGAATTTTATACCAACATTGTAAGCTTGCTCCTCCTCTATGACTTTGAAGTTTTGTTTCTCATCTGCCTGTTGTAGTTCTTTGTTTCTAAGTTCAAACCACTTGAGTTTTTATGTTTGTCATAGTTGAGGCTGCTAAGTATGAACTGTCTTTTGGTTTGCCCCATTCATCTATTTCCTAATGTTCAAATTATTGTGGAAGTCTATAAGTCTATAAGATGCTTTGGGTTATTATTACATTCCAGGGGACAGAGATAATAGATGCATCTCACGATCAAGACACCACGGACCTACACAAGTGTGTACTACACATTTGTAACTCCACTCCTGAGTTGGATAAGTCTAATGTAAGTTTTTGATAGGTTTTTATGTCTAATTAGATCCAGCTCAATGTAGTTTTCAACTGAAAGTAGGAAGTTTCTACTTGCTAGCAAGTGAAGGATTCTCCAGCAGACTCACTATGCAGTTTGGACTAGAACTTATTTTCATAGGAAGTTTTTACTTGCTAATTGGTGAAGTGTTCACCACCAGACCTTCTACACAGTTTGAACCAGAACTTATTTGCGTTCTAATGTCTTTACTTATACATGTTTTCTTCTGACTTGCCAGCAGCTTTGCATTCTTGTTGCTGGTGCACTTGGTGGACGATTCGACCACGAGTGCGGAAACATTAATGTTCTACATAATTTCTCCAACATTCAAATTATTCTTTTATCAGAAGACTGCCTCATTTACCTTCTTCCCAAAACTGACCGCCATGAAATATACATAAATTCTTCTATTGAGGGTCCGCATTGTGGACTGATTCCGTTTGGAGCTCCATCTGGAAGCACCACGACCACTGGGCTCGAGTGGGATCTAAGTAAGTATGGATTTTTTCCTTGTTCTTGTGTTTCCATCTGCTAGGCTAATTAGTACCAATCAAAACAATGTTTTTACGTTATTCATGCTGCAACATCTCAGTATCAAGTATCCATGAGATATATCTTGGCATGCCCTTCTGATATTGTGAGTGATTCATGTTTCACATGCTGTTGGTGGAGGTTCTTTCCACTGTTTAAGCTCTCTAGTTGGTAGCTGCAGCAATTAGTTTGATCTTTGCGTGCTGAATGGGGATCTGTGAATTGGTGGAGGTTCTCTTAACTATTAATGCACTGTAGGTAAGTTGATCCTCTATGGGGTCATTTGCATGTTTAGCTGGAAATACGGATCTCTTATGTTTAATAAAAAAAAAGATAAAAAAAGTAAAACTCGGACTCAAGCAACCTGCATCACAAAGCTGAGCTATTTTGTCAAGATTTGCCTTGCGTGAATGAGTTATCAAGGCCATGGGGGCTCAATTATCTGAAACATGACAGTGAAAACAGCATGTCTAAATCCCTACCAATTCGACAATGCCATATCATATGCTTACTGTTACATATGTTGCCTAATATGATGTGTGGCATATGACATGCATATAGCTCAGTTTCATTTGATTGATACTGGGGTGTCATTTGATATTGTTGGTCATCCATGTGCCATTTGTTTTGTCCGTCATTTTTGGCTTGTTTTTTAGCTATGTGCCTGAAATGTTATTAGCATTTCTGATATGTTCCTTCCATCCATGTACTGTCCCAGCCGATACAGAGATGAGATTTGGTGGTTTAGTAAGTACATCAAACAAGGTTCGAGGAGATAAGGTAACAGTCCGATCAGACGCAGATCTCCTTTGGACAATCGAGATTAAAAACGACCATTGATTTTATATCAGGAACGAGGTGCTCCTTACGCCTATATATTAAGTTCTCTAACAACAATGGACTTTGTTGAAACTGGTTCCTGTCAATGTTATAGTTAAAGCAATCTCGCCATTGAACTTTGACCATTGGGCATGGTGTATATTTGTGCCAATATTATTTATTTTTCCCCGAACATCTTCAGTGTCTGCTCCCGCGGAAATATTACTGTTATGTTTCGGTCAAGAACAATACAAAAAAATACTGAAGGTCTGTTTAATCATGAGCTTTTTTCCTTTTCTTTTTGTTCCCTTCGTAACATATAGACGATTTTTGTCCCGTTTTCTATTTATTTATTTTTTCTTTCACTTTTATAAATTTTTCTCTTATACTATGAACATAATTTAAGGAAGAACTTGAAAGTGCCCTTCCAAATCGACACGCAGTTTTAAGGATGATATAATGGAAAGCCATTGTCAGGTTGATGCGGAGGGCTCAAAAATTGCTGAACAACAAGATACCATTTAAGGCTCCCGCCCAAATTGACGAAAAAAAAAAAAAAAGCTTAGATTAGGTTGGATTGGCTTTGGCCTGATTTGAGCATCTCTTCCCTCTTTGACTGTTTCAACTTGAGTCACTTGACCTCTATGCTTAGAACCCCATCTCCAACTTGACCTCCATGCCGATCTAATGTCAACAAAACACAAATTCCAAGGAAATCGAGGTAGACGTGAATTGAGATTTGAGAGTGAGAAGAAATCTAGAAATCAATAACATACTGCGCATGATGGGTGCAAGGATCACGAGGACGCCAATTGTGGAGCGATGCACGATGGGGGCAAGGTTGACGAGGAAGGCGACGACAGAGTGATGGGTGTAAGGCTGTTGCAGGGCTGGTGAGGAGGTCGACGTCGGAGCTATGGGCAAGGGGCATTGTGGAGGAGAATGATACCTAGGCGACAACTATGATCTGGTAGCAGCGTTGAGGAGGAGCTTGATGGAAGACAACGTTGGTTGATGACGACCAAAAAGGCAATGAGGGAGGATGGTGGTGGGTGAGCCGGCAAGGCGAGGGATGGAGGTGGGAGGGCGGCGTGAGGTGGGGCCAAGGAAGGGCGGAGAGTAGAGGCAGCAAGAAGGGGCTAGGGATCACGATTGATAACATGAACATATGTCTAATTAGACATACTTATTATTTTATAATTTTGCCCTCAAACTTACTTACTCCCTAAATTCTCTCTCTCAATTTTAGCAATCAAACCTACCAGATCTAACTTGAAATTTGGCGTGCAAAAAAGTCAAGGAGGCTGAGCACGAAGAAACGAACGGCCGACACAATCAAGCAAAGAATGTGGAGGACATCGAGGCACCACAAATGACGAGGCACAGGAACGCTGAACACCAAGGAATCGTGAGATCTAGAAGGCCGATTAAATCGCCGATCATCAGATCGAATCATCGCCTAATCGAATCGGTGTTTTAATCTTTGATCGACGTCTCATTTCCTCACCGACGATTCGATCTCCTGCCTCGAGCTCCCTATTGTCGATCAGATTCTTGGCTCACTTCCTAGATTCTCAGCCTCTTCGACACTTTGGTCTCTCGCCGAGGACATCCAATTGTCGAATTTGCCCGACAGCCACCTCCTCGACGCTTTGACCTACTGCCGAGGACCTTATGCAACAATAGCGGTGGTGCGGTGATGATTTGACCTAAAACATTCCAAGGTGAGATGACTAGCAATGATGAGAGTGGCGACTATGGAGATGACGGTTGTGATGGCTTACTTCCTAGATTCTCGGCCTCTTCGACACTTTGGTCTCTCGCCGAGGACATCCAATTGTCCAATTTGCCCAACAGCCACCTCCTCGACGCTTCGACCTACTGCCAAAGACCTTATGCAACGATAGCGGTGGTGCGGTGATGATTTGACCTAAGGCAATCCGAGGTGAGATGACTAGCAATGATGAGAGTGGCAACTATGGAGATGGCGGTTGTGGATGGAGGGTGGCGACTATGGAGAAAAGATGAGAGACGGGAGGGATGAGAGGGAGAAGAGGAAGATGAGAGATCTATGAAGGGGAATTTGATTGTCAAAAGAAAAATATTTTTTTTTTGTTGATTATTGTATAAACACTTTTATATTTCACTTTAGACATTTTTATACATTTATTTAGACACTTGTTAATTCATTGGATTGTATATTTTTATTTGAACACTTCTTTAAATATTTAGACACTTTTGTATTTTTATTTAGACACTTTTATTTATTTAGTTAGACACTTATTTTAATAATTTTTGCCACTTATTTTCTAAAAATAACTAATTATTCACAAGTTATTTAGCCAGACACTTTTACATATTTCTTTAGACATTTTTCAATATTCAATTAGACATTTTGTCTTATTTATTCATACATTATTTTTATTATTTCAAATAATTATTTTCTGAAGATCTAGAACTATGATGCTTTGTCAGAGAAGGCGGCGAAAGCGGTGGCAGAGGTAGGTTAAGAGTGATGGTAAGTTATTTAGCTAAACAATTTTACTTATTGATTCAGACACTTTAGACATTTATTCTCATAGCTTTAGACACTTTTAATTTAACCTTATAATAATTTGTTTTATATAACTTGGTAGATACTTTCACATACTATATTAGACACATTTACATTTTATTGTAGACACTTTTGATGTTCGAAGAAACAAGGACCCGCTTGGAGGCAATGATCAGAAGCAAGATCCGGCGGGTGATGACGAGATCCGGCGGGTAACGACAAGATCCAGCAGGTGATCGATGAGATCCGGTGGGTGACGACAAGATCCGGTGGCTGACGATGAGATCCATAAGTCGATTGACGAGATTCGGCGGCTGATCGACAAGATTCAGTGGGTAACAACAAGATCCAGCGGGTGATCGACGAGATCCGGTAGGTGACGACGAGATTCGATGGGTGACGATGAGATCCGACAAGATCCGGAGTTGAGCAGTTGCGAGATCTGGAGGCAGATGATGGCTATAAGATTTAAAGGTGGTGACAGTTCATCAGAGGATGAGACGGCGGAGGTGGCGGTAAGAGAGGTGAGTTTTCAAGAGTGAGGATAAGTTTTAGTCAAGGCAAATTAGTCAATTTATTTATTAAATTGTGGGTTATATAGAGGGAATTAGAGCTAGATTAGTATGTCTAATTAGACATACGTTTACAATATAATATCTCACTAAGGATGGCCGAGGCAATGAGTGAGTAAAAGTAAAATGAGTGACAACTAGGGATAATGAGAAGTGAGTGTTGGAGGATGTTAGGGTTTTGAGGGTTAGGCTTAGGTAGTCCTTTAGGTTTCAGGTTGAATCGGGTTTGACCCATACAAATTTAATTTTTGTTTCTCAGAATTGGTTCGGGTTTTCATATACTAACTCAATCTTATATATCGGGTTGCGAGTTAAGTCAAAAGCTTTCACCCCTAAAAAACATCGATTATGACTCTTTAAGTAAAAATGAAAAAAAACAAAAAAAATGGGTAAGTCTAATGTACACCATGCTCTTTATATATATTTATATATATATATATATATATATATATTTGTATTACAATACTATCTTTCATAATAGAAAATGAGTATATAAACACATCAAATCCCGTATTTCCTTCAAATTAGAGATATGCACAAGTTAAATACAACTTATGCACAAACTCGGTTTATAAAGAAAGTAGAGGATCTGTATAAAAAATGCATGTCATATGTACAAATGAGACCATAAATATATTATCAATATATTTAATGTATGTGCGAGTTCAACCTCCTATAAAAAAAATAGATGTGGATGCATCAAATCCCTCTTATCACACAAATCGGAGATATGTACAAATCTAATGATAAATATGTATAAAACTCAATGTACAAAACAAGTGACAAATATGTATAAAATATATGACACATTTACAAATGAGATCAAATATTTGTTACAGGAATATTATAGATTTATTACATTTGTTACATAAATACGATTTGAATCTCCAATGCTGAGGAGAAAAAGTAGCCTTTTGAAATCAAGGGCAATATTGCAAGGTTTACAAAAAATTGAGGTGGTTTACATAATTTGACCCAAGAAAAATAAAAAGAAAAAGAGGAATCTCCTTGTTCACGGGCCTTCCGCCTCCGTCATTCAGATCTTCATTGCCCGTCATGCCACCATAGTAACGAATCACAAAACTCGAGCGGCCATCGCCGACCTCATCGTCCAGATGCCAACCAGCGTGCTCTCCTAATTTCACTGAATCTAGAGGAAGACGAGCCAGTGGTTTCTGGTATCGGTCCCTCGCCGCCGCAGCGACTCAGTCAACAATCACCGTCGCTGGTGGCTAGAGACGACCAAGAACAACGACGCTGGCCGACTTGGGATGGTGGCAACAGGTAGCGGAGAGGGCAGCTGACGGTGCTAACATAGAGGACGGCGCGATCGACATGATGGTGCTGCGGTTGGAAGGGAAGGGAGATAGGAGGATTTACAAATTGATTAAGGGTAGCAGGGTAATTATAGAGGTAGAGCACATGTAAGGTGGGTGCATATCAGCCATTCCCAAAAAATAATCGATCCTCCTCCCTCACAAAACCGGTGGAACCCACACGGCCGGGACCCACCCTCCTGCTTCCCCTGCACGCTGAAAAATTGCCATTTGCTACTTCCCGGCCTTTGCAGCTAATTGCGCTTTTACGTCTAGGCTTACGGAGTCTCTATGGATACCTTCGAAGCTGGGAATCACCCATTAGACTCCTCCGATCGAAGTGTAATTTTTCTTCTTCACTTCCAAAGTCGGCATGTTTCTTTTTCCTCCTAAACCAATCTGGGCACGCAAATTCAAATGATTTCCTGCAATGTCATTTTCATTCTGTTTGCTCGGCTGGGATTTGTATTCTGGGTATCGCTAGTTTTGCAATTTCTGGTCTATTGAATCTATGTGAAAATGCAAATTATCAACGATAATTGAGGGAAGTAGATATTGGCATGTCTGCTGTGATGAAAGAAATAACTGATTAGCCTTTTTTTTCTTCTTTACTGTAGTGTAAGCTTTGGCTCACAGAAATGGCTTTAACAGAGTTTCTTATTTGCTAACTACTAATACTTTGTTCCGGATGAACAAACATTGGCAGCCTCTAATGGATTTTTTCTTCATGTTTCGCCGTTAAATGTGCTGTTTGATCTGTTGCCTGATTTCTTTTAAAATCTGCTAATCTATCTGGATTCTGGCCTTCTTTGTTGCGTGCATCAGCATTCATATTTGATAGGTTGTGTGAAGCTTAGAGCCAATATTGGTATGTATGGGGTGATGAGAGAAGACTGATTAGGCCCTTTGTTTTTCTACTCTGGTACAAATAGAGGCATTCTTGTTTGCTTCTGAACGAGAACTATGTTACATTATTGGCTCTAATAGAGTTGCTTGTTTGCTGGTTATTGCAGTCTGGTTTTCGTTTTAGAGGTGTGAAACTGACCTTTAATGGATATTTTATTCCTGGTGGCACAGATAGATGTTCATTTGAGGGTGACAAAAATGGTTGCTCTACGTGTTAAAAGAACTCAGACCGTTGAGAATCTCAAAGCTGCATTATGTGAGAAGGAAGGCCCTGATTATTATGTCCATGAGCTCGCACTTGATGGCAGACACCTTCTTGATCATGAAAAGTTACTTGATCTTGGAATTGAGGATAATGCAGCTCTTGATGTCACTCTTGGGGATTATAGGAGATTGTTTATCAGAATACCCACCGAAGGCAGAACCATGGTGCTGCAAGCTAGGGCTGATGACTCTTTGCAAATGGTTAGGTCTATGATTATGGCGCAGGGTGGCATTGTATCAGATAAGTTCAGCCTTCTTTATGGTGGAATCCTACTGGAGGAGGGTGGATCATTGTTCTCCCTTGGCATTACAAACAACTCAACTCTTCATTTGGTTTTCTCTCAGCCGGATGTGCTGTCGGTCCTCATAAAAGCACCTGAAGGACAGGAGTTGAAGCTTGAAGTTAAAGCAATGTTTACCGTTGCTGATGTCAAAGCGATCGCTGGAAGTATGCTAGGCATCTCAATCAAAATTTTGAGCTGTGCTGGGAAGCAGCTTGAGGACTCGAGAAGCCTGGCCTCATACAAAGTCAAAGATGGCTGTATTCTCCAAGTCTTGTCCACGTCATTTCAGATATTTGTTAGAACCTGGTCTGGAAAAACTATAGCGCTTGATGTACATTCTGAAACCACCATTGCAGATGTGAAGAACATGAACTATCAGAGGCTACAAATTCCTGTTCAATATCAGCGTCTACAGTATGGGGGCCGAATTCTTGAGAATGAGCGGGTTTTGATGAGTTATAACATTGGAAAGCACTGCACTCTCTCCATGGTTCTTGTCCCCTCATCAATGGTGATCCCTATCAAGGTAGATGAAATTGGGGGTCCTTTGGATAAGCACACCACCATTGGTGTCCTCAAAGGGATTATCAAACTAAGGAAGGGGTTAACCGTGAAGGATATATTGTATGAACACATGGTACTGGGAGATGATTTGTCGTTGGAAGATTATGGGATTGGAATGGATGTTAAGTTGTCTGTTGCCTGCATCACATCAACAGATGAACATATTCTGGACCTTCTCCACTGATATATGCCCCAGGCTAGATTTTTCAACAACGTGTGTGTTGAAGAAACTCTGATGTACTGTATTTTTTTTGGTCTGCTATGAACTACTTCAAATGATCGGAGGTTTTAATTTGTGGTACATAGATACACTTTTTGTCCAAGTTTCCTCATGACAAGTACTCTTAAAATTTTTACAACATTTTCATATTTAATAAGTTTTTTACAGTTATTTTAAGAGTAAATTGTACAAATGGTCCTTAACCTTTTTATCATTATTTCCTTTTAGTCCCTAACCTATTGAATGTTCTGTTTTGGTCTTAAATCTATTAAAATTGTTTTATTTTGATTCCTTACTAAATGAAATTCATTAACTCAGAATAATTGTCTGATAGAAACTTTTGAAATACTAATTTAAATATTCAGTAATTGTCTTCCAGTAAATTTAAACTGTTTAATATTTTTTAACATGAAATAGACAATTTAAATTAATAATTTTTTCTTCCAGAATGAAATATGTTTAATTTACAGAGAGGAAAAAAAAGTGACTTAAATTTTTTATTAACTATAAAAAAATTATTTTACAAATTAAATTTATTGTAAGACAGTTACCAAATGATTTAAATTATGATTTAAAATGTTGTTATTAGACAAATACTTTGAGTTAACAAATTTTATCAAATTGGGATCAAAATGAAACATTCTCAATAGATTTAGAATTAAAACAAAACATTTTAATAGGTTTAGGACTAAAACAAAATATTCAATAGGTTGGGGACTAAAAGAATACAATAACTTATCGTAAAGGTTATGGACCATTCATGAAATTTACACGTTATTTTAATATATTGTTCTCATTTCAATACTAACTCTAAAATTATAATGTAGAGTCTAATTTTTGAAGGAATTATAATTTGGTTCCAACACTTTTTTAAAATTTCACTTTAGTCATTCTATTTCTTAAAAATTTATAATGACCAAAGAATTGAATAAAATTTTAAGCAGGTTACTAAAAAGTAAAATGTGAAAAGTTACAACAACTTTTTTAAAAATATTTTATAGAAATGTAAAATTTTTATATGAAAATGGTACATTAAAGATTATAGCTTATAGATATAATTTTAAGAATTTTTTATAATATAAATTAATATGAAATATTTAAGTCAAATTTTAGTGGAAAAAAAAAAAGGTAGAAAGATCATAATTGTGAACCGGAGGTAATTTAGTGGGAAAAAAAAAAGATAAAAATTTTCAAGTGTAACTCAGAGTCCAGTTGATGTCAAGGCTTCCCTGCGTTACGGTTTTGGCGGCAAAATTGGGGGGTTTGGGGCGAGCTAGGGCTTTCTTCTTTATCAATAACAGATCTCCTCCTTGGGTAGAAGGTTTTGATTCCAATCCAATTGCATAGGTGGTTCTGAAAAGGTCTACTAGATGCTGGTTTCACCGCGTTAGGGCTCCGATGGAAACGTCCCTTCCAGCCAATTCGCCGGCGATCAAGCCTATTAACAGAAGCGTGGTTCACAGAATCTGCGCCGGCCAAGTCATCTTGGACCTCTCCTCCGCCGTGAAGGAGCTTTTGGAAAACAGCCTTGACGCCGGCGCCACCAGCATCGAAGTTGCCCTCAAAGACCATGGGCTGGAGTGGTTCCAGGTCATTGACAACGGTTGCGGCATTTCTCCCGAGAATTACAAGGTTTTGTCTTATTGATTTTAAGTTTCTCGTTTTCCACCCTTTTTGGTGCTGGTCTTTTGAAGGATGGCTGATTTGTTCTATTTCCTCAAAACCCAAAGGTTGTGGCACTTAAGCATCACACTTCTAAGCTCGAGGATTTTCCGGATCTTCAGTCTCTGACTACTTTTGGGTTTAGAGGAGAGGCTTTGAGCTCGCTATGTGCCTTGGGGAATCTGACAATTGAGACCAGAACTAAAAACGAGTCAGTGGCTACTCATTTGACATTTGATCATTCTGGATTGCTGACTGGCGAGAAGAAAACAGCGCGCCAAATTGGTACAACAGTTACTGTGAAGAAGCTGTTCTCCAATTTGCCTGTTCGGAGTAAAGAATTTAGTCGAAACATACGCAAGGAATATGCCAAGCTTATCTCTTTGTTGAATGTGAGTCAGTTATTCTCACTACTCAATATTTTCTGCCGCTGTTAATACATTCTTGCTACTCTTTACAAGCAAATTGTACGTCATTAGGATCTTAATGGTTAGTAATTGCAAATATAGAATTCAGCTATCACGGTCATATAAATTCAAGTCTCACTGGAATTGCATACTCTGCTTCGACTCAAGTTACTTGGTCTGGGTACTTCATGGACTTTGGATGGTTTAATATAATTTTGGCTAAATATATTTTGAAGTCACATGCCGATGGTCTTCCTGATGAAATCTTCTTGTAAAGATTATGTGTAGTTATGTTCATAGCACTTGCGCAATATGTTAGGTTATACCAAGGTTTATCCTTATGATTTTATGCTTTGCTTATGTTAATTTTTGACAGAAATGGAACCATATGTTTTATTATGCAATTCATTGATCCTGCCCCCATATTGCTTTCAAATTTCTCTGGCACCAAGATTATCTGTTGCTTATGTTAATTACAGGCCTATGCGCTAATAGCAAAAGGAGTAAGGTTAGTATGCTCCAACACGACAGTGAAAAATGCAAAGTCTGTTGTACTTAAAACACAAGGAAGTGGATCCCTTAAAGACAACATCATACAAGTCTTTGGCATGAATATCTTCAACTGTTTAGAATCTGTGACTATAGATATTTCTGACTGCTGCAAAGTAGAAGGCTTCATTTCCAAGTCTGGGCAGGGCTGCGGACGAAGTCTGGGAGATAAGCAATACTTTTTTGTGAATGGCAGGCCGGTGGATATGCCTAAAGTGAGCAAGCTTGTGAATGAGCTGTACAAAGGTGCAAACTCCCGGCAGTATCCCATAGCAATCCTGAATTTCACAGTTCCAACCAAAACATGTGATGTCAATGTCACTCCTGATAAAAGAAAAGTATTCTTTTCTGATGAAACCTCCATTTTGCAAGGCCTCAGAGGTGGTTTGCAACAGATATACTCCTCAGCTGATGCCAGTTACTCTGTCAACTTTGTCATGGAGAGTTCTGACAAAAAGGATGGTTCTGACTTTCATTCTCCACAGAAAACTTTTCTCTCAGAACAGAATATTGGAGTTGATTCCAACGTTCACAAGGAAGATCAAATAACAGGCTGCCATACACGTGTCCGGATAGACAAAAGTGAATTTCTGCATTCATATTCTATGCCAGTAAGTCACAGGGCTAATGAAACTCCATCAGATAAAAATTTTTCATTGAGAGTTCATGGAAATCAGAAGTTTGATGGGCTTATGGAGTCCATGGATAAGCGGTCAACAAAATGTGACAACAGTGCAAGCCACATGGATAGTTTTTCTCCTGCAACAATTGCAGAGCGAGCTATTGCTTTTGGGAAAGATTCAAATGGTTGCTCAGGTTGGATTCAATCATCACTTAACAAATTCATAAGTGTGGATAAGAAGAGGAAGCATGAAAGCATTACTGCTACTGTGTTATCTGAAGTTCCCATTCTAAGAACTCAAGGGGTTAATTGTCAGCCAGAGAAGAGTGACTCTGAAACAGTACCATTTGCAGCTAAACATATTGAGCATAAAGATGTTGATAATGCTATCAAAGCAGATAAAATTTCTCATGAACTGCGAAGTCCACCTTTTTCTACAGTCCCGCCTAATAACCAAAATCTTCTTGAGGTATGTGACCTCTTTCCTAGCTTTTTGGGTGAAAAATTTGGAAGTGTAAAATAGTGAAACCATTGAGTATGAGAACCTAAAAAGGTTGGTTTGCTGCAAATGCAATATTGGAAATGCTAGGTACTTTTTTTACTTATAAAACAAACTTCAATAAAAAAAGACCTACTTCTTTTGGTGACTTTCATAACTGTGATTTAGCTAGTTTAGTATATTCATTAAAATTGCATTTATCATCATCTGATTGTGGGTATTTTTCATATTTCTGGTATGCATTAACAGGAATTAGAGGAGAAAAAGGGAGTGCCCCCTTCAACTGATAGTGCTCTAATTTCTCCACCCCATAATGAAGAGAGCAATATGCCAGGAGAAAATTCATTTACTGCTGGTGCATTGCAATCTCCTGTTGTTGTGACAGACTCGCACATAGCTTCCTCTGGTGAAAAGGGATATGCCCCTTTACACTTCAGTTTTCAAGATTTATTGACAAGAAGGAAGAAGAGGATGTCAAGATTCCAGGATAGCTACTATAGATCTCAAAGCATGAAGCCAAAAAGTTCTACGAAGTAAACTCTATAACTCATGTGGAACAAACAAAATTAGCAATTCATTCATTTTATGACTGGATCCTCATTATCATCATAGGTTTTATACTGCTGCAACACTTGAGCTCTCTCAACCAGAAGATGAAGAGCGGAAAGGCTTGGCTTTAGCTGCAGCTACCACTGAGTTGGAGAGGCTTTTCAGGAAAGAAGACTTCTGCAAAATGAAGGTTAATACATGAAACCACTAAAGTATCTGACTGAACATATATTTTATTTGGTGTAGACTATCTGAGTAGATTTGGGGATAGCATGAATTAAAATCTGAAATATATTGCTTTATTTATTTGGACAGTCACTTTGGACCTGCCACAAGGTTTTCATGGTTAAAAGCTGTGAATCTGATGGCTTTACCCCACTCATACATGTTATAATAATCATTCTGAATCAGCACAGCAATGTATATTAATGTTTTCTAGGTGATTGGGCAATTCAATCTTGGATTCATAATTGGGAAGCTGGGTCAAGATTTATTTATTGTGGATCAGGTTTGTTGCACCGGATGAACCTATGAGGTTTTCCTCTTCCTGTTGTTTAAAATAAATCAATTGTGTTGACATGTTTATTTATATTATCAGCATGCTGCAGATGAGAAATACAATTTTGAGCGTCTGGCACAATCAACCATCTTGAACCAGCAACCTTTGCTAAGGTCAGAAAATGTAATTTTTGTAATACTCCCTTCGTCCTAATTTACTTGAAACATATTCCTTTTTTAGAAGTCCCAAAAGGTTGAGACGTTTTCTCTTTTGGAAAAGTTTAAACAATTAAATTATCATTTTACACGAAATCCAATAAAGACTTTTTTTTTAATCTCCACTCAATCTCTCACTGCACAAAACCCAAAAAAGAATCTTTTTTTTTAATCATTATTTAAACTTTTACTACATAAAAAAATAACACAAATTACATATACCTTAATCTCCGTGCCCAGACAAATGTTTCAACTAAAATGGGACGGAGGTAGTAGTATTTCTTAATTGCACTTTCTCCTGAGGATATTGCTCCTAAGCTAGCAAGTAGAAGCAAACAAAGAAACAAAAAATTGGCACATAATGGATTTTAGTGCAATCAACAACAGTGGTTCAGAAGTAGGGATTTTTTAGCTTGGCATGTGTCTCTACCATAGTAGTTCTACTTCTACCTAATAATCTTATCTTTTCCTTCCACGGGCTGCTACCTACTGAACTTGAATTCAATATATATTCAGACCACGGAGGTTGGAGCTCTCTCCTGAGGAAGAAGTCCTTGCTTCCATGCACTTGGATATAATTAGGTTTGCACTTTAACTCAATTATCCTTTCTGTTTTTTTTTTTTTTTTTCTGTTTCCTTCTATTCTTTTTGTTCCCTTTCTGGAAACTTTGCAGTAGAACAGAACTCATGTATAGAGCAAGTGTTCTTGCTACTTTCAATTTGACTTTTTTTGTTCTTTGAGAAAAATTGGTTATTTGTCTATATATTTTGTTTAATTTTACGTCTTGGTGATTTCTTCTTATTGGGATCTTATATTTTCAGGAAAAATGGATTTGCATTGGATGAGGATCCACATGCACCTCCAGGACAACATTTTAAGTTAAGGGCTGTTCCATTCAGTAAAAGCATCACTTTTGGAGCTGAAGGTAACCCCTTATTTCTTTTCTTTTGTTGCTGATTCCCTATATAGGTCGTTAATTGCAACAATTCTTACAAATCGATTTGAGCTAATTAGTTAAGCAAGTTCACAGAGCCTTTGATACTTAAAATATGAACACTGGTATTGAAGCGGTTAACCATTAGAGCAATTTCCCCCAGACTTTCATTATAGTTAGCTAATAAGTTTAAAAACTCAGATTTCAAGAAGAGTCTATAAACGTTGCTTTCTGAGATAAGAGAGCCATGTACATAAATCCTGAAAGCTTTATCGTTTATCTTGTTTCACATCAACATGGTGTCTCTTGTAGGTGAAACTCATATATTGGATTGGTGATGGGGATAAGATAAGTGTTGCATGTTATTATAATCATAGCTTTTTTTTTTTTTTCACTGCACCAGATTATGGTGGGTTTGCTGTTTGAGCTTTTTATGATGGGAAAAAAATAATATCTTGAAATAGTTTTTAGCAACCTGCTTGCAAAACCTTGATAATGGTAGTTTTATTTGGTGTTAAACTCCAAGTAATTAACTTTAAGCATTTCATACACAGTTGAACCTGGAAAACCAAAGAATGTCTCATTGTGAAAATGTTGATTTTTCTGGGTGTAACTTAATCCAGTGATAAGCTAGGAAGATATTAACTTCAAATACATTACTATTGGTTATCCATGCAAATTAATATATATTATTAAACAAAATTATGATATGTTCTTAACTTCAGTACGACTGGAGACACATGAAATACATAATTGATTGGTTATTTGAATTCCTTTAATCAGATCTGAAGGACCTTCTCTCCACTCTTTCGGATAACCAAGGCGAATGCTCATTGATTGGTAGTTATAGGATGGATACTTCTGATTCTGTTTGCCCTTCTAGAGTACGTGCCATGTTGGCTTCCCGTGCTTGCAGATCATCTGTTGTGATTGGAGATGCACTCGGCAGAAATGAAATGCAGAAGGTAACCCTGTACTTATTTAAGTAAACCTTCGAAACTTTCTTTTCTTGAAGCATGATTTTTTAAGAGGGCATTGTATAATGGTCCAGTCAGACCCATATTCCCTCTTCTGAATGCTATGTGGGTATGTGCTGTGCCTTAGTTGCATGCCCAATCTTGAGTACAGGAAAAGGATGATTGTTATTATAGGCTGCTGCCAAAGATACATTTAACAGCATCCATATAAGCATAGATGCGAGCATGCTGTGTGATTTTATATGCGTAAAATGATTACGAGAACCAAGATAATAACAGTTATCCCTTAGTTCAAACTTAGCGTTTTAACTACTTGTTGCCATCAACCGATCCAAGTGATCCTCTTGTATTCCTTATGACTTTGATAGATACTGGAGCATTTAGCAGACCTGAAATCACCATGGAATTGCCCACACGGCAGGCCAACGATGCGGCATTTGGTACACTTAACAACTGTACACAGCAAGGCAGATGAAAATAACGAGATTTTTTAGTGACCTACCCTGTTATCAGTGTAAATTCCACTTCTCCCGTGTATTGTAAAGAATTTTTGTTAGAATTTCCAACAGGTGGTCGTGACTGGAGCATCTGTACCTGTAAACTCATGTAACTTGCGTTACCAACTAGTAGAGAATCGTTCCATCCCAGGTTTCACCCGCCTTCTCTGTAGTAGAACTTCAAGCCCCTGATGGATTTCTTTTGGTGTTTGATTTGATCCAGCGTACATGCTCCTCCTAGACTGTGATGTTAGATCTCCATGATCGCTTTTATTTTTATGTAACTTATTAAATGAAACTCGGGGTCCTACTTTGAATCGTTTTTTGCCATGTGAGATTGAAATCGTAAGATTAGATCGTAGATCTTAAAATCCTACAAAAATTAAAATTTATTGTCTAAACAATATAATTTATGTAAAAAATTAATTATATTTAAAACTCAAATAAAGTTTAAGTGTCATGACAATAATAAATATACTATATATTACCACTTTAAAAGTTTCAATTTTAATTTTTAAAGGTACACAAAAATTCCAGTTGAGACAAAATTTAATATAAAAGGAAAGAAGAAACAATTTTTTCATTAAAAAAAAACAGTACATATGCTTGGCATTTATTAAAAAAATTTCACCTCTCCCAAAGTATTTTTTATTTCTTCCTCTAGTTCCTCCTGTGCTACCTCCTAAAAAATTACCATTTGAAACTAGTAGTAATATTTTATTTGTTTTTTTTTTAATTTTGTTTATTTACATTCACTTGAAATTTAATTGTTTTATATTATCTCATTGTCTTCTCTCTCTCCCTCCGTTTGACCGATTTCTTATCTTTTATCTCTGATTCTCTCTCCTCCTCACTTATCTTTAGCTCCATTGCTCCCATCTCTCCCTCTCTGTCTTCTTCCCTTTTCTAATCACCAGACTTCCTCTTTCCCTCTCATCTCGCATGGTCTCATCTCCGCCTCTCTCTCTCTCTTTCTCTATCTCTCTCTCTCCTCTATTTTTTCTTCTGTATCATTCTCTCATCTTACGTTATCTTCTCTGAATTCACGATTTTTTAAGAAATCATCACCTAAAATAAGCATTTTCTGGCACCTGGGTTCTTCATCCCTCATTTTCTTCTTGATTTCTTCCCCATCGTCTTCTTCATCTCTCCTTTATGATTACTTTTTTTTTCCTTCAATTTTTAATTTCATCTTCATTGTCATGAACCACCCATTACTTATTTGGCTGAGACAATGAGACAGCCGAGATGTATTTTTCAGCCATCAACGACACTGTAAGCAGATGAGTGAAGAAGCAAGCAAAGGCAAAATGATCCTGCCGATCTTACAATCCTGGAAACGATCCTAATGTTTGTGCTCAGGTCCCTTACCTTGGTTAAGAATCTCGCTTGGACAGTTAGCTTTATTATTATTATTAAAAAATATTAAAAAACATAATGCAATTCTAGGAAAATAATAAAAGTCATGAAATTTTTTCCCCATTTTCTTGACAAAAGTTGTTTCAGGTAGTGTAAGCATATTTCAAGTTTTTATTTGTGGTTTTCATTTAGATTTGTGATTCATGTGCTTAGAATCTCAGTTTATGGTTGTGTGTTGGAGCTAACAAATATATCCGGCAGCAAAGCACAGATTTAATACCAACCAATTAACATATTCTAAGAGTAGACGTTGCATAAATTTGCACGTAAGAGTAGACGTGTTTTAAGCACATGGTACCATCTCCAACAACACTGGGCCGTATGTAAATATTACCAACTTCGGGGGCAATTGGATTACGGGCCAACACTGGTTTGGCTTCCACCCAATCACAAATAACGTGTTAAATTGGATTACGGGCCAACACGTGGCTCATATTAACAATCTACCTGTTAACATGTTTTTACTTTTTTGAAATGAGACTCTCAGTGGGTCCTTAGTTTTCTTCCTTAGTTGCCCCCCACAATTGTGTCAATTGTACAATTTCTAAGAGCCTATGTGCTGAAGGCTACTCCACCCAAGCACCCATCAACAAACCTGACAAACCAGGCCAAATCGACAAAGACCAAAATGCTCCTCTTGTCGATGACAAACTTGGGCAACAAAATGGTTTACAGACCTCCAACGAGGCCGGGCCCTCTAAATTGTTGCAATGGATCTTAGGAAACCTAGCCCGATTTTAATAGCGGCCAATTGGCCATGGTCAAACACCCGTACGACCTCTGCTCCACAAGCCAGAATGCTCCAAGTAGCAGCTGGTATTATCAATTTACCGATCAATTGCCCTATCACTAGCCAGAAAAAGGACGAAAATTTAATTGTCCCCGTTTTGCTGCAACATCCATCCATCCACTGGAATTGCCACCGTCTTCCTTTTCTCCCTTCTCTTTCTCGTACACCTAAATCCTTCAAAAGTCTTCCTCTGCCTATCATCGCCACCGTTAGAACTTAGAAGTCCGAATCGCCCTCAGCTTCCTCGAGCTTTGCCTTTGACCTAATAGAGGCCCAAAACACATGGACCTAAGGATGAGACCTTCTCAATACATAGGTGGCAAGACGGGAGGTGGGGGGACGGATTTGGGTGGTCGTAGTGCCTGCAGAGGAAGGTTATTATGGGCGGGCGAGACGATCACCTTACGTAGAACCGGATCTGACCAAACTTAAGATGTTGACTTGTCCTCCCATGTAAATAATGCAAACTCTAGGGACAAATCATATTTAGTTTCACCTTTGCCCCACTGAAGTCTAAAAAACACATTATCAGAATCGAGTTAACTTCTACCGAACTGGGCTGAACTAGCTACAGTAATGTAATTATGGTTTCTTGGCCCATATATGTGTGTATTCTAGCCCGGCCTTCCATGAATGGTGAAATTATGGGCCTCGCTTGGCCCATTTTTGCTTGTTTTCCACCCTGGCCGTCCCATGAATCGTGCGTGGTTCTAATTTCTCCGCTCTTTCTCCTCTCTGCCTACATGTACAAGTTTACTCTCCTCAATTCCTGAATTGTTCTCTTCGAGGTTCCGTTCCTTTTTCTTTCTCCTGCTCCAGCAACACCTGCCACTGCAAGATGTGAGGAAGGCCGAAGCATCTGCTGTGCCGTTGCCGATTTAAACAAGTGCGGTTGGCAACTGTTCACTGGATCTCAAGGCCGAATTTTGGAGGCTTTGTGATCTTGATGGCCTCATGCTTTCTCAACATATGGAAGCTATTAAGTTGGAGATGGAGATAGACATGGGACAATGGAACGGAAGTCGAAGCTCTCGACACCAACTTTTGCTCAAAACCCAAATTTGGCTGTGCATCTGTATTGGATGGCCACAGTGATCTTTGTGCTCAACGTGCTAGGGGTGGAGCGAGTTCATCATGTGCTTAGAGAAGGAAATTACGCAGAAGACATCTCACTAAATGTAGAATTAGCTTAGACTGTGATTTCTTGCATGACCGAGCCTCTCTTTACAGTAAGGAAGCGATGTAAATTTACCACTAAGGGCATTTTTTTTTCTTTTCAAATATGCCAGTGATGTTACTGTGTCGAAGCAAATTTATGGCTGATGTTTTGGTGCTAATCTATCACTCGTTGTTAAAATTATAAATATGTTTAATTGAAAATTAGAAAAAAAAATATCACATTTTGATCCCATGATTCTTTATCTGGAACCCAAGCCCCCTAAGATTTTGAATCTTTTATTATTACCGTCACCTTCAACATGCTCAACCTTTAAGTACCATTATTGATATTCCATTAGTTGTGAATCATTGTTACTTCTCCACTCGATCTATGTTACTAATATGAGGTGATACCATCCATCAATAATCTCAATCAAAGAATGAATGACACTTAATCATGAATCCACTCTCTTTTTGATTTCATCAACAATCCCACTATTTCAATGCTTAAATGTTTTTATTACTCAATCTTTAGCAGTTATTACTCACCATCAAAAGGGCCTACTACTCTTGAGGTTGTAGCAACTGCTACATTAGTAGAGGAGCGATGTGAGGGGGTGTAAATAATATATTTATAAAGTTATGGTAGATAGGACCCAAAGAGAAAATTTTCAAGAACTAGATTTAGATTTGTGGTAACTTGGTATTTGTTGATGTGGTGCTAATATGACAAGAAATATTCTCTTTTTGACAAAGTATTTTTGCCATTAGAAACTCAGTTGCTATTTTGCTCTTATTTCTAACTTCAATGGTAAAATTGCTATTATACAATAACATCAGTGATAGATTTGAGACAAACAAATAAGAGTGGAAAAAGTTGCTCTTTTAAATAAAAAGTAGTGGCAAGTTGACACCTTTTTCCATTATAATAAAGATGTGCACGGGTGTGAAACTCCTGGAAGTTGGATTCAAATGGTTGAAGACATTGTGTTTAATGTTTCTAGGTGTTCTATGACAAAGAGAAGTACCAAGTTGAAATGAAAATGAAATGATGAGTTGAGATGGGAAGGTGTTGGAGTTACCTTTGATATACACGAGACTAAGCTGCAGGGAAGTAAACTCAACAAATTGAAAAAATTCAAGTGAGTAAAACTAGAGCTATTTGTCACACCCAAGAGCATGTTTATTTTTGGATAAGAGAAACAACCGGTTGAAAATGGACTAAAAGGCAAAGTAACAACTAGCTCTTTGGAATTTAATCTCCAAAGAATACCAACTATCCTCACCGTCTTCAAAGCCTCCTTAATGGTCCTCAATCGTCAAAAGGATCTAAAGGACTATAAATGTATCAAGCAACACCTTGGGAAACAACTATTGGCAATTCAAGTGAAGAATTATTGTCAAATCTAAGAGAAAGAGCTTACCTTGATAAATTTATTAGTATTCTTATACTTTACTTGCAAATCTAGCAAATAGTGGAGCTTGTAACCTTAAAAATACTTTATGTTTGAGAATTTCTTGTGTGAGAGAATGGCTTTCTGGTGCGTATTGAAGAAAACTAAAGAGAGCGGTTTCTAATGAATCTCAAAGAAAACTAGGGAGCATGATTTTTAGTTAGCATTGAACAAAACTAGGGATTGATTAAGTATGAACTTTGAATAAAACACCATTGTAAGCTTTGCAAAAATAGTGGAGGAACTTTCAAGTAAACAAACTTAAAGAAAGGACGTAGATTTCAATTGGTGGAATTGAATCCTTATTAATCCGGCAAACTATTTCTCTCTTTATAGTTTTCTCAAAGTTGCTTAGCTTGCTATTTGATATTTGGTTGAATGATTTTGGTTGCAAATTTAATTTTTCCGAAACTTTTAAAGCAACTAATTCATCACTTTTTGGTTCTCAAACTATCATATTATAAGAGGTGGAGGACTTAGACTGTTAATTACTCCTTGTGTTGCAAATCTGTAGAGATTTCGGCATTAACAATTGTTCAGATGGGAGGATTGATTTCGGCCATCAGGTTAAGAGAAGGATTCGCACTACACTTGTTGGATACACTATTGGAGTGCCTCGACTAAGTAGGATTTGGTTAGGGTTTTCAAATTTTAGAAGGGTGAAGCACTTATGTGTGTCCATAAATAGAGTTGTGCGTATGAGCTTCTATAAAAATAAAGTGAATTTAAAAAGAGTAATCAATTTGAAAAGTAAGACATAATGGTCCTTATTGAGAACAGTGTTTATTATTGCACTAGAATTTTATATAATTTATTTAATAATTGAGATAAAAATATTAAAATTAAAAGTTAAAGATTATCTTTAAATAATGTTTTTAAAATCCTAATGCAAACCTTGACCCTAATCAGACGGGCCAATATAAGCACCAATAGGTATTTAGACTACCTGAAGCTAAAAGTGCGACAGTTGGAAGCGTAGAGCTGATTGAACTTCGAAGATTTGTCTGGTTCACCAATCTCTCTCCTTGTCGCTTGACTCGCTTCGAGCTTCTACTAGGTCTCTTTTCTCTCTCTCTCTTTTTCTCTTTTCCCGTTTGGTCTCAGCAATTCGTTTCTCTCTCCTCTCCACTCTTTCCTAGGGTTCTCTGTTTCTTTTTTTTTTCTCTCTGATAAATTTCGGATCAATCTTGCAGCTTGATTTTTTTTCTCCTGCTTGTTTCCTGCCCGCCTGCGATATGGTAAGCGTCTCTCTCTAGTTCTAATTTTTAATGTTTGCCTGTTAGACAAAGATGGGGCTTTATATGACGCAGTAGTAGTGATCGATACAGGATTTAGGATGCTTTTGTTTAGGCTCATAAAATTTCAGAATGTCTGTGGATTCGATTCTGACTGCCCTAATTCTCTTGTCTTTTCATGGCAGCTTCCTCTTTCCTTACTGAAAACTGCGCAAGGCCATCCTATGGTAAATAGCATTCTTTCATTCGTATTTGGGGTTTTCCCGGTTTGAAGTCTGCGTCTGCATAAAACTATATACTCGTGTTGAATTGGGTTGTTTAAACCATCATTTGAAATTTCAGTTGTTTGATTCTATAACAGCTGGTGGAACTAAAGAATGGGGAGACTTACAACGGGCATCTGGTCAATTGTGATACTTGGATGAACATCCACCTCCGTGAAGTGATCTGCACTTCTAAGGTACGATGCACATCTGGTCGAGTTTCTTATGTTGTTTTATTTATTGTCTTGTTTCTTTCTGCTTAAGTGGGTTCTGGTTTCTCATTTGTTGGATGATGCAGGACGGAGACAGGTTTTGGCGGATGCCTGAATGCTATATTCGTGGGAATACGATTAAGTACCTTCGAGTTCCTGATGAGGTTTTGTAGTTCAATAGTTTAAATTCCTCCTGCATTGGTCACATTACACAGGATAAAATGTTCGTGGCATATATTGTTTAATGTTTTGCTGCTATAGGCAGTTCTTAGGTGTTTAGTGGGTTTAGCAGGTTTCTTTTGGTGATCGGCTGCTTTTTATAGCCATGGGTGAAAAGCTGACCAAGAATTTTTTGGTTAAATGAATATGGGTGGTGTATTCGTCCATAAGTCAGTTATCTGTGAGTCACTTTAATATAGATAGCAAGTATAAGCTTGATCACTGTTCTTTCATCGTAGTGTGTACCCCTTTTGCTTGTAAGATAAGATATTACTGATACATCTAACTGGAAAGAATTCACTGGTATACACTTAGTTAATTCCTGGAGTCGGAGTGGCGATGGTGTTCTTCACAAATTGAAGGGTGTATATGAATCAATTTTTCGTCATTAGAAATGCTTTCTTCAAAACATTTTCATATTCTTTAGAGTTGTTACGCCAATTTACTTGGTGTCCAATTTCCTTTGAACTTTTGTATGCTCTGTTCTTCTGATATTTTTATCCTACTTCAGGTAATTGATAAGGTTCAGGAAGAAACTAAGAGCCGTGCAGGTAAGCATTTAAATTTGAATGCCTTTCTTTGGCTAGAATTTTAGTTCATGATGCTTATGCTAGTAGTCCATTTTTCATGAAGTATTTCCCAAGACATGTCTCATGGAAAGAAATTTTGATGACTGAATCACAATTATGCATGCATTTTTCTACCTTATAGTGTCTGGTCGTTTTTAAGTTTTCCTTCTATGCTTTTCTATACCTGTCTCTTTGGTCCTTTTTCACTCTCTCGTCTTCAGATTTCATAATTTTTACATGTAAGCATTTTAGCAACATAATAATTTTCTGTTGCATTTACATCAGTTTTAGCATACAGGTAGAGCAAAGAGGTTATAACATTCGTTGTAAACAAACCTGAGTTCTGATCTGTTTCTAATGTCACAGATAGAAAACCACCTGGAGTAGGCCGTGGTAGAGGCAGAGGCAGAGAAGATGGTGCTGGTGGAAGGCCAGCACGAGGAGTTGGACGTGGAATGGATGATGGAGGCGCAAAGGCTGGTGGTGGAGGCCGTGGCAGAGGTGGACCAGGCGGAAAAACTAGTGGAAACAAAGGTAAGGCTTGCCCAACAGTTGGGAAGGGAACTTTGTTATATCAGTTAACACACTGAGTTTATTGGTGTATTATCAGTTACATCTGCAGTTATTTGTTGTAATATTGAGTTTTCCATTCTCCTTTCGTCTAACAGGTGGAGGCCGAGGCCGAGTTTAATACCATGCTAAATTATCTTTGGGGGAGTTGCTAGTTTTAGAGGCAGTTGATTGTATTTCCTAAGCCATTCTAGTACCGGTCAAGGATATGTTGCTTCTTTTGGCGAGTGAGAAATTGAACGTCTCTCTTCGTCACGCAGATTGTTTTTGCATTTGGTGTAGCCTTTTAACGGAAGAGGGAAGACATTTTCTGTTTCCTCCCTCCAGCCTTCACATTCCTATCTTTCTGAGCTCTATGTTTTACAAAACCCAGTATTATATTTAACAAATTGAATAAAATGAAATAAGAAAAATGAATTTCTGTAGCAACATAAATTAAGATTTGCCCTACATTGTTGATTTGGTCCAAGTTTGCTCGTAAAAACAGCAGAGACGAAAGTCAATTAGTACAATATTTTTCCTTTGTTTTCCTTAAAGGACAGAAAGCAAACAACGAAGAATGAAACATGAAAGACAATAGATGGCAACAATCTGTCGAGTACAAACGACAAAACTGAAAAAGGGTTAGTAGGGATTATGCCGATTCTTTTTGTCAATCCGAGGTGATCGCATGACCAGTGAACTAGAAATCCAGGAGTGGTTAGTCTTTGGCGAATTATCAGCTGTCCAGCAGCACAAGCGACCATCCTCGCCACCAGTCCATCCAAAAAGGCTTTGGTTTTGGACCGGGCCGCCCCACATACTTGACATAGGCAATGTACTTCTGACAACATCTGCATGGCCACCGGCCAGAACTGCTTCTGGGGAACCTATAGTTGTTCCTTTGTAGTTAACTGGGAAACAACCTATGCTTCCAGCGCTTGATCCACCAATCACCCATAAGTCATCACTTTTTGACCACAAACAATCAACAAAATAATCCACCTGCAGAAGGGAAAAGTAACTTTCATATGGTTTGAACATTGATGTACAGAATTAAACATCTCTGCCTTATCAAAAGGAGCTTTTCATTAACATTCCATTTCCATGTTATGCATCAGATTCTGCATCATATCTCCAGCTCCTTGCTAAATACCTTGATTGGTACTAATTCTGTCCCTGGAGAAAGCTGCCAGAATAATTTCGCAGTACCTCATTCTCTTAGCAAATTGTTTTTAATAATTTTCATTCGATAAACTCATGTGGACAGCGGTTAGCTGCTCTCACATGAACTTCTAACACCTTTATATAGATTAAGCAGAGCTTCCTATCTATCCTTATTTAGCCCCAAAGGCCATCCACGGATAGACCTGTTGCTAGAAGTTCATAGAATAGCACCTATAGTCAGTAAGACAAGTTTTCCACTAAAACACTGACAAATTTTTACATGATAAAAATTCTATATAAACTGATCTGAGTTCTAGTTTCCCCAAATTTAAAAGGAGAAAAAAATCAGTAGGTTGTTCGGGGAATAACTCACAGGATCTAAGGTCCAGCTGTCTGATGCTTGTGCACGAGCATTCTCAAAGTTCACTTCACACTTCCCATCTTTCCAGTCCCAGACACTACAAGTGCCAGTGAGAAGGAGCTTCAGTTGTCTATAAACTAATTAATCAAAATGACTACCTTTACTATTAAAAGAAAAGGTCACAAAATTGGTATTCTAATGCCATGTGAAAGCATGTTGATGGGAGTCTCAGGGTATGTTGGTCTATGATTTAGCTAATCCATGCAGAAGATGAAGCAAACACAAATTAGAGAACAACCAAAAATCCATCATGGGCATCCCAAACAGCAAAGGAATAACATAAAAACAGTTCTCTATATCTATTGCAGTAATAAATCACATTCAAGATTCACAAATGAAACAAAAAGTGTACCTTAAGGTCTCTATATTTGTCAAGCACCAGAGCTTCTCATATGTATCCCCGAAGAAACCAACTTTCCCAATTGAAGTACCAACATTGATCACCTAAAAGAATTGTCACCCAAGAACACATAAAATAGTCGTGGTTTTATCTGATTTAGAATTCTGAAAAATCATACATGGGTAAATAATAATTGAAGACGTAAAAAAGCCCATATTTCTTGAAAACTTAACATATCCAAACAACATTATTCATTCACTCATCTTAGACTTTTTAAGCACTTGCTACTCCTCCATTTTGTTCTTTGGAAGTTGTGGCCATAGTTTTTTGTGCACTTAAAGAACGCTTTGTATTTAAATCCAACTATGACACTATGACTCTATGTCCTTCCAAGCACCCCAGCTATTAAGATGCCTTAGATACAACACACTCTTACAAATAGTCAATGTTGAGAAAGCTTAAGATTCAGGCATGCACTTACTGAGTCAAGTTGATCTTCTTCATTTATATCCCCACTGCAATCAAATATGCACACTAATCCATCAGCAGAAGCAGAAGCTAGTTTGCTTTTATGGTTTGGGATAAAATGAACCTGTTAGCAAGAAAAGGTAAAAAAATCAATGAATAAAATCCAACCATCATTGAGGATACCTTCTCACCATGCACAAAAGAAATATATTTTTGAATGTCTTATTCAGAAGAAGAATTACATGAAAACACTCGCCTTACTTTTTAAACATATAAAACAACTCAAAACTCACTTGAGTTACATCATCTACATGGGATTCTTCCAAGCAAGCAACTTGGTTGCTGTTTCTCCAATCCCAGAAAAGTATCTGTCAAATGAAGTAATAGCAAGAATAGACCAACATAAGCAAATTAGTTGAAAACTATTCTACTAGATGTAGCATAATCACTAAAGCAGCAGCATAAACAATTAAGTAACGACCTGAGACTCACAGCCAGCAGCAAGAAGATTATCATTTGATCCTCCAAATGAGAAGCTGAAGACCTCAGAAGAACCAGACGCTATACATGAAATCTGCAGCATTATGAACAAAAAGGGGAAAACAAG
The DNA here is from genome assembly GCA_005392925.1 of Aquilaria sinensis. Classification (NCBI taxonomy): domain Eukaryota; kingdom Viridiplantae; phylum Streptophyta; class Magnoliopsida; order Malvales; family Thymelaeaceae; genus Aquilaria; species Aquilaria sinensis. The sequence continues at coordinate 500,589 of SMDT01000670.1, read as the reverse complement.
ACCCAACGATACAAATTATCATTGTCCACCCTAAAAATGGCCAAATAAGATAACTCGAGAATAGAAACAAGAAATACCTACTTGCTGGAAAGTTCGAGTATCCCAAGCTCTAATGGTTCCATCAGAAGAGCAAGAGTGCAACACATGAGGAGCAGAGGGAGACGAGAAAGAAATGGAATTGATAGTAGAGGAGTGACCCTTGCACTCCCCATGGTACTGACCCGTCATCGGAGAGTACAGCTTCACCAGGTTGTTCGACAACGACACAGCCATGGCCGACCAGTCATTTCTTCAATGACCGCAAAAATCCATCAGGAAATTCTCCAAAAGCTCAATTTCCGAAAAGTTTCGATGAGATAGATACAGAATAGCGATCAATTAGGGGTCTGAGAACAGTGAGCTTACTTGGGGACGATCTGGAAGACGTAATCGTCGCCAAAGTTGGTTTGGATGGAGTTCTTGAGCCCTAATCGCTTCGAGGAGCCTTGACTAGGAATGGGCCGGTGCTCATGCTCTTCTTCGACTTCCATTTCCGACGCCTCTTCCATCTTCCTCGGTCGGCTTGAACCGGCGAGAGCCGCTGTGTATTTAGCAAGCAACGGCTAGCGGCGGCAACCTCTTTGCAGCGTTTAACGCGCCACCAGGGTTTAGACTTTAGAGAAGAGGGATTAATAATTTTTTGGCGTACAGGCACTTTTGGTCCCTAAACTCGTTTGGTACAGACACTTTACCCCCTGGACTATGACTCAGTCAAACTCGCCCCCTGAACTTATTAAAATGGGGCACTTTAGCCCTTATGCGTCATGTGGCCATCACGTGACTGATTTAAAAGAAACATTGTTTATCATCTTTTCCACTAGGGAATTTGGAAGTGTGGGTGGAATGAAAATGGGGCCAGACTTGAGCAAATTTACGCTCTTATGCCATTAGTGATTTTGACAGGTTTTAGAGAGGCGTTTAATCATGAACCTGCTTTGGATGCGCAAAGGCGAACACGAGGAAGTGCGAAGATAGTCAAACACAAGAAGGCGAGCGGACTTGACTCAACGGAGACAAGGTCAACGGTGATGAGGCCGACATGAATCAATGAATTTATTGAACTGAGATTGGGAAGAGCGTGGAGAGGGAGAAAATTGGTGGCGTCAAGTGAAGGCGAAGTCGAGCGTCGGGTTGAGGGAACAGATTGTCTCCAGCAACCCAGATTTAAAGGTTGTGAATATGGGCACACTCGGTGTCTCGGTTCAAAAACCCACGCGTCTGTGATTCGGAGAAAGAGGTTGATGGTGAAGAGAAAGTTGCTGAAGGATGAGCAGATTGAAGATAAGGGCAGACGACGATGGTGATTAAGGAAACAACAAAAGACCAGATTCATTGTTAGGTTTCCTCGGGGGGAAACAGATTTTGTATTGATTCGCCATGTTTGAGAGCAGTACACTTGTGGCAATGCTCACTTCTAGTAATCAGAGTGATTGGTGTATTTACAGAAGAGGATCCCCACAGTCGGACTCGAACCCAATAGAGGACATGTCTGACAAGAAGAGGAGATAAATACATTGAGGAACCTAAGGAGATTGCGAACAAGGCCGAACCCACTCCACCGTCGGATAACACCATTGGACGTAGGAGTATCGAGGAAGAATTAGATTGGATTGGTACCACGTACCAACTGAACCTATGTCGGGTAAGGGACCACGAAGTCATTATTCCAAGAATCGGACTCGATCAGATTCGAGTAAGACACAGAAATTGCTGCCTAGTTGGAGCTCGTGTTAGTACTTTGCCAAAAATCCAGTGACCAAGAAATGGTCCCTCCCCTGCATCTTTTTCAACTAGTGTTCTCCTGCAAACCACTTCATCAACTTGATTCCCCCGAATGTCCAATGAACGTATTGAAATCCCTAGAGCTAGCACCACAAATCCAAGCCAGCATGGTAGGGGACAAAGACGGCAAAACCAGTAGAAGAATTATTAGCCAAACACCATTAATATCTAGAATTGGAAGACCTAGCCAGAGTTTAAGATGCAAAGCTCTTATTCAACCAGGAGAATAAAGGAACCAAACCCGATTCAACCAGGAGAATAAAGGAACCAAACCCGATTTTCGTAAGTAAGAAAATGAGAAACGGTGATAAACGACGTTTAGTTTAAAATCTATCACGTGATGAGCACATGATGCATAAGGGGTAAAGTGTCTCATTTTCGTAAGTTCAAGAGGTGAGTTAGACCGATTCATAGTTAAAGGGGTAAAATGTCCGGGTCACACGAGTTCAAGAATCAAAAGTGCCTTTAGGCCTAATTTTTTTTAGTACACAAACATCTTTATAAGTGTAAGAAATATCTTGTATGTTAAAGAAGAAGATACCTGTTTTTTAGGACACGAAAAACACCCAAAACAACTTTGAATGGCACTATACGAAGAAGTTCCACTTAAGGATGTCAACGGTTGAATTTGGGAAAGATAGAGTAATTCTCAAACCCCCCCTCCCCAAATACAAAAGCTCTACCCAAACCCTCACTGTAACTTGCAACCAATAAGATTTCGTCACACAAACCCTCCCTACATTGAGGCGGATAAGGTCAGATATTATACCTGCAATATCTGCACAAATAATCACATAACAGAAAATTGAAACTAAAGAAAATAAGACATGATTAAATAATATAACATGACCAAAAAAACAAAGTAGCTTAGTCATTCGGCTGTGAATTTTAGGGTTTACTAGTTAGAATTATATTATATATTTGGGTTGTATATGACTATGATTGAGTATGCATATATAATATATATAATATTTTAGATCCTTATATATTATGTATAATATGTGGAGTAAATTACGTAAGTGGTCCATAACCTTTAGTCATTGTTTTCTTTTAGTTTCTAACCTATTAAATGTTCTGTTTTGGTCCTAAACATATTAAAATTGTTTCATTTTAATCCCTCATCAAATAAAATTCATTAACTTAGAATAATTGTCTAACATAAACTTTTGAAATTCTAATTTAAATATTCGATAACTGTCTTATGGTAAATTTAAACAATTTAATACTTTTTGACAATAAATAGACAATTTAAATTACTAATTTTTGCTTTCCAAATGAGATAAGTTCAATTTACAATGAGAAAAAAATGTGATTTATCAAATTGGGACTTAAATGAAACATTTTCAATATATTTAGGACTAAAATGAAATATTTTTAATAGGTTTAGGATTAAAACATAACATTCAATAGATTATGGACTAAAAAGAGACAGTGACTAAAGATTATTGACCATTTATAAAATTTACTCATAATATGTGGGTAGGATACTGACTAAGTTTGGGGATGGTAGATCCGTAAACCCATACCCTCTTTCGTATTTTATAGGTACAAAAAAAAAAAACTACCCGTCAATTATAGTTGGGTAGGGTATCCACGGGTAAGGTTGCAACTTCATATAACCACTTCTCTTGGTTCCCTTTTGCCACTTTGCTAAAGTGAATGAGATGGTTTTAATAATTTTAATCGTAAAACTTTTACTAATTAAAAATTGCAGTTAATTAATTTACTCTTAAAACTTTGCTAAACTTTACTATTTCTCCAGTGCTAAGTTACCATTGTTATTTATATACTCCCTCCGTCCCATGTTTTCTGCTCCATTTGTGTTTAGCGTGGAGCTTAAGAAATGATGAAAATATGTATGTTTGGACAATTGTACCCTTAGTTCTTTTCTTCCTTCCCCGCCACCCCGCCTCCACCACAAGTTCGGCCCTCATCATCTCCTCGCCGGCCTTGTCCTGTAGCCTACTTTCCCCTTCCCCCTCCTTGATCCGTCACTCCATCCATCGTTCCCACCACCTTCTTTGCATCCAGTTGCTTCATTTGCATCTGATTTCTCTGTCACGCATGATCTCTTCTCGCTGTTCGATCGCCTCATTCGTATTTGATCTCTCATTCATGTTTGATTGGATCCTTCGCGTCTGATCGCCTCCTTCATGTCCGATTTCTCCACACCTATCCCCCATCATCTCGGCTGCCACGACAACAAGGAGATGGTTCGCGATTCTGATAAAAACGAGGAGATGGGTTTGTGATTCCGGCAACAACAAGCAAATGGGTCCGCGACTTCGGCAACAATTAGGAGATGGGTCTGTGATTTTGGCGACAATGAAGAGATGGTTCGCGATTCCTGTGAAAACAAGGAGGTGGGTTTGCAATTTTGGCGACAACGAGGAGATGAGTTTGTGATTCCGGTGACAACGAACATATGGTGTCGCAATGATGCCGGCGGTGGCCACCGGAGATCAAAGAAGCTTTTAACAAAATAGAGCAAAACAAAACAATTTGTATTTGGTGAATAAGAGTGTAAAATGGGAAGGGTATAAGTAAAAAGTTGATTAGTAAAACTTACTAAAAAAGGAAATTATGCAAAAAAATATGGAACATCCCAAAATGGCAAATGGAGCAGAAAATCTGAGACGGAGAGAGTATGTCTCAATAGGCTGCAGGTTCATCGGAGTTGGAGTTGTCCCATCATCCATCGGAGTAAGTCAATAAATGCAAGGACCAAGGGATCGGGAAGGATAAAAACTAGGATTATCTAAATTAGGGAAGAGAAACCGATAATGCCCTAGCTTGGTCAGATTTGCAAGTGCTTTATCACAGTAACTTGGTGAAGATACACGTGGTGGATGAGGACATTTAGGGTGGCCATGTAATTATACATAACTTAAAAGATGAATATAGTGAAAAACGATTTGTCCCACGTCTGATTACTGGTCTCATTGGTTAGAACATATCAAATGACACCCCTTTAATTCAAACCAACTCTTAACTTGAAATACATGAGAAACAATAAGATTAAATCATTATTTAAACCCTGTTTGGGAACATTTTTTTATTAATATTTAAATTTTAAATAATTTATTTAATAGTTAAGATAAAAAAACAACTACTACTAAAAGTTACCATTGAATAGATTTTTTAAAATTTTAATATTGATATTAAATGAGGCCTTAACCATCAAGTTTTATCAGCCAAGAAAAGAATATAACTAAGGAACTTGTCCCACGACAATGATATATTTCAGTAGGTACCTTATATACATGTTAATTGTTAGGCATCATAGTGGAAAGTTTTGGCCTGGTACATAGGTATATGCTGGTTATTGCTTAAAGGCGTGTATAGGCACATGTAATGTTTGTGCCTAAAGTATGACACGAGACAACATAACGCATATTTAAAGTCTCTAGTATTTATTTTTGGCTTAAAGCCCCTTTTACCCCTTGAACTTTGTTAACTCAGACCTTTTACCCCCTAAACTTTGACTAGGTTTAACTCACCCCTCAAACTTTATAAACTGGGACCTTTTACCCCCTTGGTTCAATTAAATGAAAAATGTGTACTAAAATGAAAATAAAAGAAAATTTGAAGGGGTAATTAAATCATTTGTCCAATTATTGACTCTTGTGAGTAAGCAATTAGAGGCCTTAACACAAACTTATATGCGAAAGCAAGGGAAAGTTGAGTAATCTTAAATATGAAACTGAAGCATTTATGCTTATTATTTACTCATAATGTTCAACCATTGGAAAAATAATTTAGTTAGTCCTTCAGCTTTATTTTTATTTTCATTTTAGTACACATTCTCCATTTAATTGGGCTGAAGGGGCAAAAGGTGCCAATTTACAAAGTTTGAGGGGTGAGTCGAACCGAGTCAAAGCTTAAGGGGTAAAATGTCCGAGTTGACAAAGTTCAGGGGGCAAAAGGGGCTTTAGGCCTTTATTTTTTATGTTTTATACTAAACACATAAATGCATAGGATAACATGTGGTATGATGGCAAAAACACATCATGCAATGATGCGACGAAGTCATTCCTACCTTCAGATCCAATAAAGGCACAATATAAGATACAAGGAAAACCACCTTACAGTTGACGGATAAGCTTTTACAGCCGCAATTAATTCTAAAATGATTAAAAAAAATGCTTTTACAGCCATCATACACACATCCGATTCATCTACGATTGAAAATTTTGGTCAAATCATTACGGCTTGTTATCTCATTGGTAGCTCCATGTCCGCAAGTGTAGTATAAAATGTTAGAGATTAAAATTTTGAAATTTTTTTATGCTTTTGCATTTGTTGCCATTGAATCGGCATGTTTTCTTGACACATGAGACAAAGGACGAACTGTTTTTACCCATAAATAAAAAATATAAATAGAAAATAATAATTTAAAGAGTAATAATTTGGTAAGTATGGAATAATTTTAAAATTTAGACAAAAATGTCAAATTGCTATTAATATTTTGGGTAGGGAGCAGATATACCACTATATATATATGTCCAATTTTTCACTAATGTTTTAAAACAAGCAAAATATGCCATTACTGGTTCAAAAATAATTGAAAATGAAAAAAAAAAAAATTGTAGGTTTTGAAATCTTAAGGTTATCTTATTATGCATCTTTAAAACAATATCAAGATCTTTGAAATTTTTTCTAAGAAAGAGTATAATCTCTGTCATCAATGCTTTAAGCCTATCACTGCCTCTGTTATCAATACCCTAACTTCATCACTACACTTCCTCCACCTCCGCTATCTAATCTTCTCACCAACATTTGAGAAAAATAAAGATAGTCTAAGTACAAAAAGTCCTTAAAATTTATTAAAACTTATATTATCACAAAAAAAATTCAAAACTTGTTATTTTTAACATTTTTTGTTAGATTTTTAATAACCAGTGAAATATCCACTCTGAATTTCAAACGCCCATTTTAAAACATAAGTAAAAGATTAAAACAAAAAATAACACATCCACTTCCAATCCAAAACATTAGTGACAAATTCAATATTTTTACCTAAAATTTATGAGCAATTTTCTTTAACAACCTAGCCGACCAGAAAGGCTGGATTCAGAGATGCCGAACAAGACCAATTTCATTTGTAAAACCCGACCCTGATCGTTTTCATGCATGACATACCCCACTCTCAGCGAGGAAACGTAGATACGCATCGTGACACTGAAAATTTTACCAATGTTGAAATTTGAAACAAGGCTGGTTATTTGCTTCTAAGTGGCCATCCAATCGGTTATCAAGCACACTGCTAAAAGGTACAGCATTGCCAAGAGAAATATGTGCCGACTCTTGGACAGAAACAAATAACCCGCCGGATTACACGAACTTCAAGTTAGTCCCACACACGAATGGCAAAACAGCACACTTCAACAGCATCATAGATGCTACGAATATACGGGCTCTAAAGTATATCAGATGGAAGTTAAATCATGCGCTTGATGTCGACTCTTTGGCTTCCTTCTTTCCAGCATCCTCTTCAGCTTTTGCAACTTCTTCAACCTTGGCCTCCCCCTCCTCAGGTTTTGCAATTTCTATTCACAGCAAGTAAAATGCATCAATATGGTCCATGACAATGGTACGAGTTTCAGAACAAATATCATTCCTACCTCACGGACCTTATCAGACTTCATCTACCTCTATTAGCGAAAAATAAAATATCCATGTACCATTAATGTGAAACGTTAATGATGTAGTCGTTCCACATAAATCAACACTAGTAACCCTATTTGGAAGGGAAGATGAAATCAGCCATTCATCTATAGAATTGCTCCTCTTCCACTCTAGTTTGTCAGTGCTTTATCGATTCTCAAAAATGCTGGTAAATACATCGCATTAAGATTTTCCGTATTCATTGAAAGCACCAAATTTACCAGTTTCAACTCTAGCTCAAACTCCGTAGAGTGCAAATGAACAGAATAGCATCTCAGAAACGAAGGAAGAAAAAAGACAGAACCTTAATGATAGCTTGTACCGTTCTTACCTTCATCATCACTGTCTTCAAAGTCGCCCATTCCACCATCACCCCCCATCCCTCCAAAGTTCTATACAAAAAAACGCAATGACCATATCAAAGAACGTTCAAAAATTATTAAGAAGTTGCCGCTCAGCTTAGCTGGCAAAGGCATTCAGTGATGAAACCAAGATATTAACATTAAATTCCCCATTTCCCCAGGATGGGTAAAAGAGAGCTACATTCTGGTGTGTAGCAAAACTAGACCATGATACCAAAAAATATACTTCAAACAAAAGAAAAAGAATTCCAGATCCAATAAACTCTTACCGAGAAGTCCATTCCTCCTAGGTCGAAGTCACCAGCACCTAACCAAAAAGGTGGTTCGTTATGGCAAAGTTCATAAAAAGACCCAAAAAAAAAAAAAAAGATAAGAACACATCATATCAATCCGCTGACATCACTAGCGACAGTACCAGTGGCATTTTCCTCATCTTCATCCACCCATTTGTCCCAGTCTACTTTGAGGTAATGAGGTGGTTTTCCCTCCCCTCGCAATAACCTTTTCCACCACCCTTTCTCTGCCTTCTCCACTATAACAAATATACCCCTCACTCCAACGTTGATCTTGCTTTCCTTTGGAGAAAAAAAATAGCAGAGAAAATATATCAATAGATACATTTAAGCAGAGAAAATGCAACTCAAGAAACATATTCAAAGCACAAGACTATTAGACCTTGGAGATTTAGATTCACATAATAATAAATCCATCCTGAAGGACCACCAGATGAGATGATGACAATCAACATAGGCACACGGAACCACATCATTTGTCTACAAAAACTTCTGAAATGCGTTCATTGTATCATATCAATAACCAGAATCCTAAAATCTAACATCTGCTGAAAGACGCGAATCATCATAAACCCAAAATATTAAAATACCTATATCGTCAGTTCTTAGTGATTAATCGATTTTATTCCCCACTCACAGCTTCAAACTACAATGCAACAAGTAAATGACTCGACACAAAAAAAGATGATAAACCAATTCCAAGTCATCATGTCCAGCAGCCCCTCACCTCTACATTAACCTTATCAAAAAGTTCCAGCTTCACCTCATACTCCTTATTGTCAGCTCCAGCCATAGCTGTGAAGCTAAAAACTCCGTCTGGTTCAAGATTGACCTTTGCATTCTTAGAATCCGGCAACACCACCGTGATGAAAACCTTATCGGACCTCTGGGCCCACTTCACATCCGGATGACGACTGTACATACACAAAACCAAAAAACAAACAAAAGTATGAGAATCACAAAATTAACACTATATACATAGAGAAATGAAAAATTCCAACCAGAACATTCCGGTAAAGAAAATCGCCGATATTTTCTTTCTTCAAATTAAAATTGCATACAAGAAGGTAGATTATAGCACGTTAGATTCCATCATTGATCGGTCCAATACACGAAAATACTGCAGAAGATAACATCATAATTCTAGTTTGGTAAAAACAGAAAAACAAACAAAAAAAAAAAAAGATAAACTAGCACAAAAGAAAGCAAGAAAAAACAGAACCAAATTTGATTTCAAAAAAAGGACATTGAGAACTGACAACGCAAAATTTTCTCCGAAACCAAACAAACGTTAAATAAACATCGCCGCGTGATCATGGATCGATTCTGTAGAAGACGACGGCTACAGAAGAGAGATTCCAAACATAGGAAAATCTAAATGCTGCAGAGGAGCTTACCTCATATTGTTTGGGAAGATAGAGAAAGCAGAAGCAAAAACCCTAGCGAAAGCTTCCAGCTAATGCCACAAAGCAGACACTGTGATTTATGGGTAAGCGTGTCTTCTAGTACTTTCTCCAGATTTTCAAATGCTTCCAGAAAGGCCTGGAACTCGAATCGCTAGGTCATTTCTTCTGGGCCTTCAAGGCTATGCCAGCCCAAACTTAAAAAGCAAAAGCCCAATGCCGCCCAACATCCTTATTAAACGACGCCGTTGTGAGTGTCCTTCAACCTAAGAAAAACCCTAGTGCGAGCCAATGGGGGAGAGAGAGAGATGGGAAGGTCCAGGAGGAAGTACAAGAACTCGAGGCAGAAGGTGAAGGTGGGTCTTCCCCGGAAGAACCCGCACGTGTTCAAGGCGGCGTTCACTGTGCCTCCAAAGCTTCGGGAGCTTCTGGCAGAGACCAATCCCAAATGGGATGACAAGGGCAGCGTTATCCAGAACTACAAGTCTTTCGGATTTGTTTCCAACCCTAATTTGCTCGGCGTTCGATCCAGGACTTCCCATATCGTCGAGAGCGATTCTCTTCAGGTTCCTCCCCCGCCGTCCGATCACGCTGCGCATGAGTTCGAGCCGCTAGACTCGGGGAGCGACCTCGAAGAAGATGGTTAGTAATGCTCATTGTTTGTTGAAGTAAATTTCCTCTTTCTGGTGATATCTGAGTTTTTCAGTTTTGGGTTCTGTGAAATGCATGATTTTCAGAATTCATCAGACTGGTATGAGCATGGCAGTGAAGTTGTTGGTTTGTTTTCTGGCTGTGTTTGTTTGCTTACAGATGGTGGCACTGACTGTATGCGAAAGTCTCGATACTTCCTTAGATTGTTTTTCAGGTTCTGTTTTCATTTTACTTGGACAAATAATTGAATATATCAAGATGTAAGGTTGAATATGGTTACCTGTTGCCAGTTGGACCTCATTTTTTCCCCCTACAATAAACTTTCCTGTTTGAAATTATGTTCCTTGAACTAATTGTTAGTAGCCAAGTGGTTGGAGGTAGTTATGGATCTTCAGCTCTGAGGGGAGAACTGTAATAAATCCTCCTTGTTAGACGCCAGTTGTTTGATCAGGAATGCTTCTTCGTTTTAGTGGCATGTGTTTCTATAGTGACGCGTTTCTTTTTACATAGCTTTTAGTTTAGCATCCTAAGCGTCAATCACTGGTGACTGGCTTCATTTGGAAGGAAGAGAATAAAATGAAATTGCACTCTATTGCTTTCAAGTGTCTTGCTGTTGGCTGGTGATATATTTGTTCATAGATCACAACTTTTTGCCTGCTTTCAATTTCGGTTTCTTTTGGATTTTTGTGGGTTTCTTTTGAGAATTGAGAGATGGTGCTTTCCTAGTCCAGCTTTTGGTTTACGAGATTCTAGGGTGCTTTCTGGTCACTTTTGGTATAAAAGCTCATTAGTCTAGCAAATCTTGCTTTCATACTGAAATTGTAGGTTGCTAGGTCATGCCTATTTCCCTCTTGCTAGTCTGCAAACATGATCAAGAGTTTCTGATTGCTTGGAACTGGGAAGACCCTGCATAGCATATCCCTTCTTCATGGTAGAGAAGTCAGATGGTTGCATTGTTTGCTCTTATCTGATCACTTTACTGTGTATGGTTTGTCATTTAATGGGTTGTATCATCTTCTGATTGCACAGTTTGCTTATTAGCTGGAAGGACGTACAAGTGTTGAAGTGAATTTTTTGGTGCTACCTTTTGTGTTAGCCTGTAGATGACATATGTCTTTCACTATGTAGACTTGAAAACAGCACTTGGAAAGAAGCGAAGCAATGGCAAAAGCGCACATTTGCAGCCTCTGAGCACTGTGCAGCGTGCCCATGTACGTCAGTTGGTTGAGAAATACGGAGATGATTACCAGGTTGTACTCTGATTTGTGTTTTGATATTTTGGAGTTCTTATTGATGTTTAAGATTGCTGAATCACTCACCATTCCTTGATTTAGCAGGCAATGTTCATGGACACGAAGTTGAACACGATGCAGCATTCAGTAGCCACTCTGGAGAAACTGTGCAAGAGATACCACATATTTGGAGAGAAAAATCCTTTGATACTGACAAGATGAGAATAACACAGTTTTGTATGATTTCTTAGGAAACTGCTGAATACATTGTGTGATTTCAGAATTTGGTGCTGAGTGTATTCACATATCCTGGTGAGCACTAAACAGAAATCATAGTATGATATTACAGAAGATGGCTCTGGATGCCCTGCGGATGGTTTACTCGAGCAAGGTCTGCAGGACCGCATCCCTAGCCAACCAAATTTCGAGTTCCACCAAACAAAACATGCATGAAGATGTACTCAATAGTTGAATCAATCTAGGTCGGGATATTTTCTTCTGTCGCATGTTTCGGAAATAATTTAGGGACAGGGTAAGTGTTCCTATTTTCAAATTAAAATTGAAGCAGATGCGTTTCAAGAGAAGGGCTTAAGGTTTAGGTTTTTCAAGAAAATCCGTTGGGACCAAAACATCTGCGTCAAAGTTACCAGACTTGCGGGTAAGATAAGGTGATCAAGAACTTCTAGATTTCTTAAACTGACATTTTTTTATCATAAGATGGTGCTTTTCACTTCAGTTCCTTGACATTGATACATGTAATTCTGGTGACCTCCGTTCCCCAAACCTGATTCTAGTAAATATCTTCGACTAAGAAGTAAGAAAACTGATGGGGCTCTTTCAAAATGATCAAAATGCAGGTATCGGCAGCAGTGAGCGTTGGTCTTTCTTCTTTCACTTTTTGTACGTTGCCATGTTATGTTGCCGTAAATTTGTCAGTCTTATTTCACTTTGTTCATCAAAATCTTGATAGGGTTAATTCTTCGTAAAGTTATTTGAAATAGCAATACTTAGGGTACAAGAAAACACTACAGAGGAGAGGCGTATATATATATACACTACAACGAGAACACTGTGGTTACGGATTGCCAGAAGTGGCGCTGTCCAAGCCAGAGCTCGCGAGTTTATTGACGAGAGCGAGTGAGTTGCTCGTCATGCAACTCGCTTTTAGAACGTGACTTTTCAAACTCCCTACATATTTCCCTCCTTGCTCCTCAAATCCATCGAGGCAAGTTCCCTCGTCCGTCAAAGCAGCACTAAGCCAAGTGGTCAGATCACCCATCTGGGTCTCGAAATTGCTAGCGCTCAGGCGTCGGAGCACCCCGAGAGACATGTGAAGCTCGTCAATGGCGTTGCTGAAACATTCCATACAATCTGAGAGGGCCGCATGGGTGCGCCGGCTGAAACGGCCACTCTTTTTCAAGGAACCGATGAAGCGGGCGACGGCCTTGGTCTTGCCTAAGGCCACGGAGACACCCACACGCGCCCATCTGCTGGGGCTCTGCTTGGCGAAATGGGAGAAGGATGCGAGCGAATGGATGCACAGGCTCTGGTATGTGGTGACGCTGCAAGCATCTCTCACGTAGCTAGTGGATGGTTGTGCCCGACCGCAGGTCAGCAGACACAGGAAGAGCAAAATTGACACTTTCAGAGAAAACTTTGGTCCTCCCATATGGCTTGTTGTAGACCTTGTTAGATATTTTTAGAGTGGAAATGGGAGATTGTGTGGGATGGGACCTTATTATAAGAAGGGGGGAGCTGGCTTAGCTAGATCTCATAAAGACGTGTGAAGAGCTAGAACATGTGAATCGAATACAAGGGGGGGCGGGCGGGCGGCAGGTGGGTTGGTCATGGAATAGGGATGATGAAAGCAGTTAGGTATCTTTCTTTCGATGTCATCTTTTCCACATCAAATCTGAGACTGAGAGGTACTGATTTCAGCACTAGAGTTGTGGTGCTTGTGAAAATAATCAATTCCTCCTTACCACAACTGAACCCACCCATGGCAGACACTTCTACTTGCATGGGTTTGGTGGTGAGAAATTAATTACTCGCATGCTCACTCTCTAGGCATTTAGTCAAAAAGTATAAACCACAGTACTAATTGATCCAATATAACCACATGAGAGAGTAGCTTTTTAGCATAGGGTTTCCATGATTGACAAAAACAAAAGCATATTTACGTAATTGCATTACAATGAATTCATTGAACTAAATTCACTTCATAGAAAGCAAATGCCCCAAAAAGGGAAGCAATGGAATCGGATCTCAGTGAATACCTGAAGAAGAAGATTGAACTTGGGTCGAGTTATACAACGCACTTTTTTGACAAAGACGACTTCTTTAACTAAAGGCCCTTGCTAAATCACCCATCTTTTCGAAAGCTGAAATAATTCCGGACAGTGATTAAATACTGTTTTTAATGAAACAAAAAAAACAAAGTAGTGCTAAAAAAATCTTAATTTTGTTCACATTGTTTCTTCCCTTGTTCTGTTACTGAGTCATTTTTATATACAATAACTCCTGGGGAGATATAACAATGGATAAGATGTGGGTAGGATAGTACTAAATTCGCATCCTATCCACCATATTTGATACTCAATCTGTATCCTATCCACCATTCATCGGCTTACAATTTTAATATCCATATCCTATCCATTTTAAGATTGATAGGATTAGATAAAATCCACATTCTCACTGCATACTTTCATAATAAAAAATAATAGTGCTATAATAAGGTACCATTAAAAATTATTAAAATTGATCTTGTGAAGAAAAATATTAATAATAAAAACAGAAATCAATTTAGCCATAGATCAATTATAAAAAATTTGTCCAAATCAAATTAGTGAAATGAACACATACTTAGTGGGTAGGCCTAAACACGCATCCTACTCACATCCACCAGGTACAAAAAAAAAAAAATGAAATCCATATTCGCTCTAAATCTATTTAATTATAAAAAAAATTCTATCCATTAGATAGGATATAATAGGACATCCGTCGGAGCAAATATCCATTGACATCTCTACTCCCAAGAGTCAAGACACATCTCGACCGGGTGCTAGAGGTTCGAGCGGTGGAAATGTGTCCCTGAGTTCTTTTCTAAGTTGCGAACCTCCTCCAGCATTTGGGTTTTCCTTTATGACCGAAGCCATGAAGCAGTGAAAGGAAAACTGATGCAAATTGCAAAGCAACGGGGAAACTGCATGCTTCTACTTGTTTTATATAAATGTAGATTATCGTTCACATAACTCAGGTGAGTTGGTCTGGATTGAATATGCGACCCAAAAGAACCAAAGTAAGTCAAAATAAAAGAGGCGAAAAAAGATACAAGAAGAAGTAATGCATCTTATGCAAAGCAGTGGAGTTGTACAACTACAACCATCTGAGACCGGGAGAGAAGCAAACACTGGACAATTCTTCAAACGCAAAACACAATCTCACACGAGGGTAATGTACATTAAAACATCGAACAGGGAGGAAACCCAGAATATTGAGAATGCTGCTTTATGAATCGCTTAGTTGGCCCAATAGCTATTAACAATGGGAAAATTTTCAATCTGCTCATAAATTGTAATTGGGAATGTATGTCCGAAGGTCCAGCCAAAATGGACAAGTTGCTGGCTTCTGAGACTGACGGGCTCTTAAAAACTAATTTGATGTCATTCAGAAACTGCAAAACTTATCTCAGTGACTCCACCATTCTGTAATCATGCTTCTTGCGTCGACAACGGTGGTGAGCTTTCTGATCGGAGAACTTGTTCCCTCCGACCATGCCCATTTTCGAATCTGTAAAAGTCAGAAACCCCAGTCAGTTTCTATTTTATTGAACGACAAACGAATAGAAAGAGCAAAAAAAGAGACACAAAGCACAACGCACCCATGTTCATTATTGCTTTCTAACACGTTTGCTCAATAGCCAGCATTAGAATTCAACATGCAACGCCAGTGATTTATTTCTCCACAAAAAAATGCATAAAAAGCTTTGGCCAGATTGCAGAGTCCATGTTACAATTTCACCCAGATTCCTCCCATCATCAGCAACAGTATCACAGATGCATGGTATACAACTAACCAATAATCACAGATGCATGGTATACAACTAATAGCCAATACACATAGTCCTTACCAAAATTGAATAAAATCTCTATCAAATACGAGGGCATATGCTTCATAAGCCTTTGCCTATAACTTAATACTTTAACACCCTACACCCATGCTGAATAACCCAGTATAAAGAACACCCTCATCTCCAACACCTTTTCCAGTGTAAATCAGAGGAAAGGAACCAACAACTGAAGCAAAACAGAATAGATGCTCGGCAAAAGGCACCCATATGCAAAATAAATTGGACAAAGCACCATTTTTTTCCACCATTCATACAAAAGAGAGTCATAACCATCCCCCATCCCTTGGTCTCTCCCCTCACTACCCAAAGAAAGGCAAGTAAAGACAGTTGTTTCCTTCTTTCCCCAAATCTAGCATCAGAACTCTTCACATGTTTAATAAGCAACTAGCTTAATTTTATTTCATAGTTGCTCAACATTCTTTTTCTTCCAAATTGTGTAACACCCTACTCTCAAAACTTAGCCATTCAAGTGCAGGGTTACAGTCACGGTCAGCAGATTCTTGACAAAGCTACTTTCACAATCAAATTCAAGTTGCAAATGGTAAGTCCACATGGTCGATGAAGTCAGTGGAAGCATACCATCCATGCATAAAATTTAACTATTCAAGTGCAACGCTGGAGATCATGGTAGCAGATGCATAAGCAAACTAATTTGACAAAGATTTTCATGTTTGGGACAGTAAGCCTATGTGGTAGACATGGTTGGCAGTCTAAGCCTATGTGGTAGACATAGTTGGCATATTAAAACATCGGAAATTATTAACTACCAGCGCAATGCAATTTAAGTAACCTTTAATCCTAAACTAGCAATTGAGATAGCAAGAAGAATCTTATTTCCCCACAACTATGCTAAGCCCTCCTCTAAAACCCGAACCAATGTAAACTTTTTCTGACCTTAAAAGTTACCTGGTCAGATAATAAACAGAATGAGCATAACATCAGGAAGCAATGCATGAAACATGAAGCGCGTAGTAAGCAAGTTTAGTTAAGTGGCCATTAAAAAGCATACAGAGAAAAACGGTCTTCCAGTACGTTCGTGAAGAAGAAAACGATATAATGTATAGACTATGTCAAAGTTACCTCCAAACTGATCCCCCCAAAACAACGCCCTAGAATCATCCTCCTCCTCGTCAACCTCATCTCCATACCCAAACTCAGCATCACCACGATATCCGGGCTCGCTTCCGTAACCCGATTCGATTCCTTGACCATCAAAGCCTCCAACTTGGCCCCCACCACAACCCACGCCAATCAAACTCTCCTTCTCCCCACTTCCACCGTTTCCGCCGCCGTCCCCCCTATTATCCCGCCGCGAATTGCGAGCTTCGCTGACATCGGACGGCCAATATGAGGAGTCCGCGCCATTTCCAAAAAGCTCGCCGCTGGAATCAGTCCCCATTGCCATGGGGAAATCCGAGCACGTACCGTAAGCCGCAGACGCTCCAACAGAACAGCACCGCCTCGTCCCGCTTCGGTCGGAGCTCCGACCCGACACCGAGCGCGACCCGCGGCGCCTACGCTTCCGGGCAATCAGTCTGTAGCTGCTTCGCCTTTGGCTGTGGGCACTGGCGACAGTACGGTCATCGTCGACGAGGGTGAGCTTGGAGAGGTCGATTGAGAAAGAGGTGGTCCGATCGGAGAGGCAGGGGCGCTTGGCGTGAAAAGCATTAGCTGAAGGCTTCTTGGGCTGTTGCTGGTCGGAATCTAGGAAGGGCCGCCATGAGTGGAGTAGGAAAGTGCAGGAGTCCAGCGGATGGCGTGAATCCAAGGACCTGTGCGACATCGGATTCTAATAGGGTTTTCGAGTACAAGATTAAGAAGTGAGGATTGAACAGTATATTTGAAATAGGAGGGCGCTTCTGGGATATAAGGATCCGCCGTCTCCGGCATTCGCCGTTGAGTTGTCCGGCGGATGAACGGGAGTGGAGAACACGCAGACGCAGATGGTGAATTCGTGATTTTGTCTACGTAGCGTTACAGTTGGCCTCTCGGCCCTCTTCTAAATTCTGGAGATCTATTGAAAGGGAAAGCCTTTTTCTTTTTTTTTTTTCCAAGTAACCTGTTCTGAGTTCTCCCCTACATCACAGTCCGCAAGTGTGAGAGGGACGGAGATTGGAAATATGAAATACTGGCTTGTTTGGTAGGGATGAATATAGGTAGGCTAAAATCGAAATCCAACTAAAATCATCTTTATTGATTTGGATTGAGTTGAGTTGGATAAAAATTGACCATAGTTTGGGAATTAGTTTCATATATGTAAAATTGATAGTTTTTTTGTTGGTTCTAGTTCTACATATATTTATGTATTGAAAAAATAAAGAATTGTGAGGGCATTTTAGTCTTTTATAGTAAACTCCAAAACTAATATTCCTAATCTTGAATCTAAATTGTTTACGTTTTCATATTGTACGAAATTACAATGACATGCTGGTTGGTTTGGTTTAAGTAACAAACGGATATGCATCAGATTGAATATTATTTTCTTTGTACAGATAAAAATAATAATAAAGTATCTGATTAGTGATCTTCCAAAATTTACAAAGGCATTTTCTGAAATCACATGCAACTATATACATTTGAATTCATGTTGCACTATGTAATAACATTTGAAACTCTTTAAATATTATTAAGAACATATGTATTTAAATATAGATTTAGTTGTGTATTATGTTAAATATTTGATAAACTAGTTATGAATGAAATTTAATTGAATTTAAATATTGTTATAGGTATATTTTGTAAACCAAAAAACTCGAGAACCATAACTGAAAAACCTAGAACCACGGTTCTGGTTCTTTCTAGGTTCTTAGGTTAGGTAAAAAAATTGTAAAACCGAGCTTATTTTCAAGTTGATTCGGTTCTACAAGAAACCAACCCATGCTTACCCCTAATGTTTGGTGAGTTCTTTTTTGTCTTGATAAAAATGAGTAAATTGTGCGAATAATCCTTAAATTTTAACCATCTGTCTCTTTTAATCCCTAACCTATCATTTGCTCTATTTTAGTCTTAAGCCTATTGAAAACATTTTGTTTTATTCCTAACTTATTAAGTTTAGTCATCTGCTTGATGGATTTAGGGGTGTAAGTTGTGCCCCGACACCGAAACCCGACCAAAAAATTTGGGTTCATGTCGGGTTGCAAGAAAAGGAAATGAGAATTCGGGTTAGCCTGACTAGACCCAACTTTCAGTTTGGGTATACTATATAATAGCTCAGTCCATCCTAATTTCTAAACCCAATAACTGGCCCAATCTTCCCAATTCCTAATTTCTAACTTTTGACCCAATCTTCCCAATTCCTAATTTCTAACTTCTAACCCTAGCCTTTCTTCTTGCTTCTTATTAATAGATTCATCGATCCTATTCATCTTACCTCAAATTGATACCGTCAACCTTGTTCACCCCTTGTTATCAATTCGCTAACCTCCAGCCTCCCTCTGTCCCTCGTTTTCCTTCCCTTGATTCAACATCACTTGTCGTCCCTTCCTTGATTCGACATTCCTCATTGTCCCTCCTTTGATTTGGCCTCCCTCCGCCCCTCATCATCACCTCCTCCCAGCCACGAGCCACCTACCAAGCTGCCACTATCAGTTGACTCTAATGCTATACGCCTCTGAGGTACACCAAGCTACTACAGTACCGAGCCCTTGAGTCACCGTTGCGCCTGTGCTCTCCTCCTAGTTAGTCACCACAGTCAAAGAGGCAACACTCACCGCAACAGTTAGCAAAAACAGTGGACTTTCAACACTATTATTCAAAATATTAGGTTAATTCGACCCTAATCGAGTTAAGGTCAGTTTGGGTCATGGCTAAAATAGGGTCGGGTTAGAGCTAAGGTTATTCAAGGTTAGGGAAAAGCTATAAAAATCGAGTTTCAACCTGAACTTTCACCCCTAAATGGATTTGTTAAGTTAGAATAATTGTGTCAACTCTTATTTCATGATTTAGTTTATGGGAGCACCTGGGTAGGATGTTCCTTATTGCCTGGGGTTGTTAATGTGGCATTCGAACAAGGAGTATAGTGGGACTTGTGTGTTGGAGCTATGGAGCTTGCTCTTGGGGGCACTATGGTGATTAGGTGTGCACAAGAGCTTGCTAGGGCATGCATGGTACCCACACATGCTTACAACCATGTTTTTTTGAAATAGTTGGGCTTGTGTGACACATGTGGAGCATGCTAGAATAGTTAGCGAGTTATGGGCACTAAGTGGACCATGATGAATAGTTGTTATGTTCCAAGCAGTTAGCATATGTCCATAGATAGTTAGGGTGTAAGCACCACACTTTTTGTAGTATTTTTCATGTGGGTGACCCTAGTCTGGTTGGTTGGGTATACACACACTGACAAACATGTATTTCCCTAGCCCTTTGCGAATAATAAAGGGTGGTTAGGGCACTGCTCTATAGGTTGCTTTTGTTGCCTTTACTTTTAATGTATTTTGCTTGTTGCCATGTGTTATTATTGGCTTGGTTGCTCGAGTATGGGCTCGACACCATCACGAAACACTCCTTATGTGTTGGAACTCTTTAGCCCGTAACAAACTAGCTGATATCAATTTTTAAATTTATAATTTAAAATGTCTGATAAATCATAATTTAAACTATTTCATAGTAAATTTAAACTGTATATTTATTTCATTGAAAATAAAATAAAAAAACTAATTTAGTTGTATATTAATTGTAGGAAAATTTGTTAAACAATTTAAAATATACTTGAAGACAATTACAAGATTATTGAAATTATTTTAAAAGTTGATGACAGATAACTACTTTAAGTTAATAGATTTCATATGTTAAGAGACCAAAATGATATAATTTAATAGGTTTAGAACCAAAACAAAACATTCAAAACATTAAAGACTAAAAAAATGTAATTAAATGTTGAGGACTCTGAAATTTACACTAATAAAAACTTAATTCATGGTGTGCAATTCGGATGCGTTTGCAAGCCCCTGGATTAGACTTCAAGTTGTCCTGATAACTTTTTCAAATGTCCATGACTGAATAAAACTGAGGTCCTGAAAGTGAGGCATCTCATGTCCAACAAGAGAACTGACATTTTTGTTTTCTCTGCAGCTTTGTTTTCTCAAAAATTTTCTTCAATGAAAGAACCGCCATTTTATTTCACCAAACCATGTAGAGGGTTTCTTTTCTACATTTTTTGAAAGAAAGAAATGCATACTATTTTAGATGAATGAAATAAAACATTGAAATGAGGTAAACACCCTTTTAATTCCACACACACTTATATACACGTGAAAACCGTTTCCCTACGAGTATATTATATGTGTTTGGGTGTATCATTGTGGCCGGAGCTGCCGCAGCTTCTGGCCAGACGCCGCAGCAATGGGAGGGGACCCAACAGAAAAAACAATATGGATGACCAACGCCCCACCTCAGCGAGCTGCAGGATATGTAGGAAAATTTGAAGAAGGTACTCAAAACCCTAATACCTTATGATATGTGAACTGAACAAAATCGGAGGAGATAGAACTGAAATTAAAAGATAAAAAGCCACCGCCGAATATAATCGCATGCCAGGATATGGTTCAGTGAGGATTGCAACTGGTTAACTACTTAGTACCATTAAGAGCAATCTACCCGTTTGAAGAATTAAGATACATATACCAGCTAAAACCGAACAACTTACTACGCCGCAAGTCAACGAAAAACAAACGCGCGCTGAACTAAAGCACCGCGATCCCCGGAACTAAACACGAATAACACGAATCCAAATATCATCTAGAAATTCAGCACATCAGTTGCCCACTTGTACAACGTAGTTCGATCTCCAAGCCTTACTATGAGCACGTCTGACAAAAGAATCCAACTCTTTTCGGGTCATATTCCCAACAGATTTCTCCATCTTTGGTCTTTAGCCCAACACTTCTTTGCCAGCTCTTATACTACTCTTTAACGTAACCTTATAATATATATACTATACACATCAATACCGGCAACCTTAGTACCTGTAAATTTCTCATAATCATCTCAGCACACGCTGTATAAATGTTTGCGTATAACGTCAGCATAGTTACCAAACTGGATATCAGTTGGCGGATGCAGGTCAAAAACGTATGAGATTGCCCTCGACGCTACCATTGGCTTGTTAATGGCGACGCTTCCAAACAATTCACCAAAGCTTGTCACATCATATGGAAATGACTCGGTAAGGAAGAAGAAGCTGTCCCTGCCCAACTTCTCAACCTGAAACAGCATCATCCTTTAAAAAGCTTGGACAATTATGATTAGGGGGATTCAAAACAACAATGCCAAAGACAGTGAAATGTAAATCACATAGCAAGGTAGGAAGCAGCTTGCCCGATCATATCAGTGATCAGATTTTTTATGAAATTCAATTCAATGTAACTAATTAACTGAGCCAATTGCGAGAACTATACCTGCAGTTGACAGAATTTGATGTTGTTGATGGTAAAAACAATCCTCAGATCGTACAGGGCATCAGCCAATATTCTTATGGCCATATACTCAAAGAAATTCCGTACATGGATTATTTGTTGATCCAGATTTTCACTATATCCATCGAGATCAGGTGACCATAGTATGACTTTGACTTCATCCCACTGAATTGGGTTCTCCCCAGCCTTGGAGATTATAGTTTGATAAGGATGGCGGAGGCCCCACATAATTCTGGCACCAGTTAATGAAGGAATGTTCATGTATGTCTCCTGCAAACATGTTGTGGAGATAATCCTCTTCGGATCAAAATGACAAGCCAGGCTGGCAGAGAAATGCATGTCTGTGTCATCTAACAGAAGGACACATCCATCAGAAGAACTAGGCAGCAACTGTAGAAGTAATTTGTTGTCGGCAGCACTATCCTCTGGAAGGCATCTAATTGGGCAGTAAGATGATACTGAATGAGGCAGATCATGAGAGAAAGAACAGGCTTCTCCATTTCGACAACCCTGAATGGCAAAGAACACACATATCATAGATATTATGAATAATGGCATGCAAGGAGTGGTCCAAGCAAAATTGTTCAACAGGTACAAATACATCTTGAATAGGGAGTGGCTGACAAGGCTACAGATTCACATCCTTAAAGGATACACCACCATGTGTTAGATTTTAGCCTTGGCATTCTCGAACTTAAACCAGAAAATTCCAATAGCAAAAACTGCCTTGGAAATTGACTGACTGTTGCATAATATATGTAACAAAATCTTAACGCACTCAAAAGATCTTCCAGATCTATCATTGTGAAACTTAATCTTAGATGCTCTTCTCACTATCATTCTGTTCCGCAACAAAGACTGATACAACTTTCTTCGGACCAGGCCAAGCAGCTGCGACAAAATCTACATAATCTGCCAAGTTAAAAACATAATCATGGAGACCCTAAATCCTAAGGTAAAGTTCGTGCTAAGGTTGTGACATTCTAGATTTTACATGGAATCCTTTTTATTCTCTCGTAAATCATTATCATAAAATCAAAATGAAATTGTAAGACTCGACAAAAAAATGATACAAATATATTTTAAAAATTATAGGCATGATCTAAACATTAAAATTAATAAATTTTAGTTTGCTCATGTAAAAGTAACACATATGGGACGACATGTAGAGTAATAATAAAGAAAAAAGTCACAGATGTTAAAATATTTAATATTGAAGTAGACATTGAACAGAACTCCGATTTACATAAGAGTAAGATAAGTTAACCATTGATATTAAAATTGAAGCATTTTTCAGAGAACGATAGGAACCATATTTGATTCTATAGTTAACTAAAACAAATTGGTAATGACGTTAGAATAAAAGAAATAGTTTGACATCATATACCCATTTCTTATCATCCGTTTATCTCTGTTTGTATATGTTACATATATTATACCTGGCATCCAAAAGAATTTGAGATGATTAACCACTTTCAAATTTCCAATAGCTGGTACATTGATTACAAAAAAAAAAAAAAAAGTGGTTCTTCTAATCCGTGAAATCAATTCAAAATACTACTAGAAAATTCAAATTCAGAAAAAGTGAGAAGGGAAAAAGTTGGTGGGTCCACGAGCCCAAAACAATTTCAATCTCTTCATCTTCTTCCTGAAGCTTTGGTCGAGTTGCTGCTTTCAGTCAACAGATCTGAAATTCTCTCTGCTCTTCATCTTCCCCCAAAACGAGTTTATTTTCACAGCTAGTAGATTAAATCGTTAACTGCCATAAATTCTATGATTACAAGATCAAAATTGTGATTCCTCACGCTTTCACTAGGTCACTGGTTTTGCAGCAACCTGACTCGTTTTGGCAGATCTAGATCATAGAATCGTACAATTCTCCTAGCCAGATGGCGATTTTGACAATGTTGGCTAAACGGATGTCCATATTCAATCACTAAGAGAACAACCACTCCTAAACTAAATGAAATATAAAACGATTAGTTGTTACTACAAGAACCCCAAATCAGTAAGAGTCTACAGGATTCATATTCAATATTATTGTAAGTTGTGTACTTGTAGTCATTGTAGAGGGTTGCAGCTTATCCCAAGAAGCATTATTGTCAACAGTAAATCAAGAATCAATGCAACAGAAGATACCTGCAGAGAGAAGAAGAACCTGCAAGGCGGCCTTTTTGCTTCAAGAGAATGAGAAAATCTGCAGAGACTACCTCTGTTGCAAGAACCCTTCAGGAAAAACACACAAAGAGAAGTGTCTGCGTCATAATGAGAAGAACTATCACTGCTGCTAATCATGGGCCGATCACAGTAAATGTCTACTGCAAGTTGAACTCTTATCTGTAAATAAGATAACAAATTATCAATCACAACACCCATTAAGATAGAAAAGAAACCAATAAATGGTCCAATAGAACACAAAAAAGTGTATCGATGTCACACAAAAGACAGCACCTCTTTAATAATATTTGCGAACTGTGCAGCCACTACATTGATCTGAAATTGATCAGAGCCAACAAATGGTACTGCAAAACATTTCATTGTCTCGGAATCTTGTCCAGGCTGCTCATCAAAAGCAGAAATTCCACTTGATTCTTCTTGTGGTTGACATTGGAGAAGGCAGGTGTGCACAAATTCATAAGGGTGATAGTAGGTTGGTAAAGCATTTGCCGTGGACAAGAATTTAGGCCGAAAATGGTGCAAAGAATTTAGTATCTCTTCATCTGAAAGAAGAAACTCCATTTTAAAGACGGATGCAATTAAAAATTGATAAAAGTAAAAGAGAAAATAGTTAAACGTACAATGCAAGGAAAAGGAATGGAGAAAACAAACACTGGCAGCACTGGTCATATGCATTTCAAAGAGAAAGAAGACAAGAAACTGTACGAAAATCCAAACTTCGGAATCATAAAAGTCCATACATATCTCAGAGACATGAAGCAATGCGGATTGCAGGAGATTATGGAAAGAGCACCATTCTTCTTCAAGGCTGGCAAGCAGTGACATCTTAGCCTTGATACCATCAAATGGCAAAAGCTGTTTTAGATGTTCAAGGCGATGCTTGTCCTTCAGAGAAAGGTCAATCCCAAAGTCATTGAGAACATCAAATCCCAACTATTACAACTCACTGACAAAACTGAAATGCTTGTACCTTAAAAGTGCGCTGCCAAAACTGAAATGCACATAAGTTTGCCACCAAATCAACCTCCCTTCGACCAGTTAAGACAGTGTTTTTATCTCCGTTAAAAAAATTGTGTGTGTACTTTAGATGCTGAAATAAGGTTCCGTCAGAAAGTCTGTTCAGAAACAGTACTGGCACCAACATATAGAATAGACATTTATATCATAGGTAGTACCAGGTACTCATCTGCAAAGGGATGAAAAATTGGCAGGGGTAGCGTATCCATCAATATACCCAGAACAATGCCTTCACGCAACATTCCAGCTTCCCCAAACTTGACTACCGTCACAGATGCGTCAAATGATAATGAGAAACTTCCTAACAAGCGTCCATACAAGGTAGGCTCATACCGACCCCTTGAGGAAGGTTTCTCTAATGCTTTCATGTGAACAAGCAAATTCAGAGCATCTTCGACAACTTCAGAATCTGGCGCACTCAGAGCCTTCTGCAACAAAGCTGAACACAGAATAGAAATCAGTGACGCTAAGAAGAGACAGTAACAACCAGAACAGCAAGTAAAATAGTAAAAGGAACCAAGAAGCATGCAGAAATTTTTGACCAAATTTACATTTCCCAGTGTAAAAAGCACTGCACTCACTGACACATGCTTTCAGAACAAACTTGGCTTTAAAGATTCAAATTTATTCCCTATCATCTCACTAATTCAAACTTGCATGCTTTTAGGCACTAATTAGTTTATCCAATCTAGTTAAAACCAAAAAAAAGCATTCCACTAGTAAGGGTGTAAAAAAAATTAAAAGGATCCATTGAAAACTTTACTGCACATTAAATAAGCAATGGAGTAGGTTCAGAAAATGGGTGTGAAACATTCATCAATTCTTATAGTTTGACACATGGAAATTAGACAAGAAGGTGGACAAAAGCTGGAGGGATTCTAACAGGTCTAAAGTGCCTAAATACCTGAAAACTAGAGATCACTCGCAACTTTTCTCATAAGCAGAAACTAGTCCATAATAAAAACAGATAAGTGTCAGCCATTAGAGCACAGAACAGTCTTATCTCTGATCCTCTTTGACTGTTTTGGATGGGTCTAGTGATGAAGGACCACAATAGCTTTTGAAGGGCAAGAGAGCTATGTTTTTGCACTACTATAATAAATGGATGTATTCTACTACCTTCAGGGTCACTTGGAATAGATCAATTAGTAAAATTAGTTGAAGCACTAGATTATGAGGGTGTTTGCAAGGACTCTTAAATCCAAGATTGTAGGAAAGTAACATTTTGGAAGGCAACAATCCACAATTTTTAAAGCATAAAAATGATCACGTGTCAATGGTAGGAAAAAGAACAAACAATGTTGTGTTTGGTTGGACTGAGGGAATAATATCATGGATTCTCACTTTATAGTAGAGGCCATCCATTCACAATTTTTGCAAAGTAACTTTTCCATCTCCACAAGTAGGAAAATGATTTCCCAGCAAACAAGGAATGAAAGAACTCTTTTGGAGAATAAGAATCCAAGAAATTATTTTCTCCATCTAACCAAATGCAATCTTGTTTGGATTCTTTTTCCTGCCATTGATACTCGATCACTTTTAAGCTTTGAAAGTTGTGGATTGTTACTTTCCAAAATGCCACTCTCCAACAATCTTACTCACCAAGGAGTTTCAAAATCCTTGGAACCAAACACTCCCTATCTTTTTTGTAAAATGCTTTTCTTCGTATTTTCTGGACACCTGCCAAAGCCAATAGGATAGCATACAAGAGTTTATTCCAACTTTTAGGATCTTACTATGACTTGTTTGAAATTTTTTGAACAAAAAAAAAATGAGCGATGATATCACTGCTTACAGTTAGCAAGAGATCCATGAATAAGATACTACTGGCTACATACACAGATACCCCTTTCAGCCATGCCCAAAATGAACAATGGACAATGTAGCCTAAGGCAGTATCACCAATGCCACCAAATCTTAAACAGAGCAAAGGCGAGCAGCTGTTATCCAATCCCACCATTCATAATCAAAAATGAAGAATTAATACCAGGAAAAATCTGTCTCCCCATTAACAACATTTGACTAGAGAGATCAAATAGGGAATAAATTGTTTTTTTTTTTAAGAAGAAACTTGGGAATGCATATTTTAAGAAGAAAACAACAAAGGCGAAACAGATTAAAGGGGAATACATATTCTAGTAAGAAGACAGCAATGCCTTTCTCTTACTGTGCTGAAAATTTAAAAAAGAAATTCTTTAAATATACCCTTGGGATCATTTATTGCTCGAGATTCAGCACAACAAATCTGAAGCACTTGAAGTCTCAACGATAGCTTTAATATAGCTGGACATTCATAATCTTCAAGCTCTCTAAAAAATGAGCTTGTGACCATTCGGTATACATGGCCATCACAAGTTCGACCAGTCCTCCCTTTTCGTTGCTCAGCCTGCAGCAATTCTTTTGGTAAGAGATTATGTAAGGGAGAATCAGTATGGAGAAATTCCTTTGATCACCTGAGACTTAGAAACCCAAACAAGCTCAGGTGAATCCTTTTTCCGAGCAGTGTCCCAAAATATTTGCAAGGATCTACATGAATCAATGACAAAGGCTACTTTTGGAATGGTCACCGAAGACTCTGCAATGTTTGTCGCTAATATAACCTGCAGAATAGTCGTTTCAGAACAACAAAACAAGTTGTGCATATTCAACTTGCAGAGAACAAAATCTTTAATGATCTAGTTGTTACAAACAGAATAAATTTTACACTAGCTGTCTACAGATTTGATGCAAATTTAGTTTTGTGCAAAAGCTGTTTTATCTCATCATATTGAACCTATATCATGACTGGTTTCAGCGATATTGACATTATGTCATGTAAATATGTTTGAACTCTAGAAGCCAGTGGGAAAACATACTACCAAGTGTACCTTACGATGTGATTTCCAAATTTTCATAGCCATGAGAGCCTGTTCAGTGTCGATGCTACGATGCAATATGTGAACCTTGAAGCAGGAACTGAATGGCTTCAAAAGGTGCCATTGCTGCTCCAGAGCAAAATAAGTTGGGAGAAAAATCAGAATGCTCTTCTCAATGTCTGGCTCATTCTCGTGAATATGCAACACTAAATCATGAATAAGTTTATGCACTTCAGGCTTAATTTCAGCATCTGCTGTTGAAGGGCTTGTTCCGCAACAGTATCTTGAAGATAATAATTCTCTGCTCAGTCCGAGAAGATCAACAGCCTAATCAAAGAATTAGATACTTTCACCACACGCATCACGTGGATAATTCAATTGCACTCACATCGCATTTTTTAGTCTTAAATTATTTTAACAATGTCAGCAACTAACCAACTAATCAGTGGCATTTTTAAATCAGTTGGTTTGCATATGTTACACCTCACACCCTCCTAAATCCCTTTGCCTTAAGAAAAAGAAACTGAATATGAATGGAAGTATAAAATTTCTAGAGCACAAAATGTGATGCTTTTAGACAACCATTTCATTGTTACATTGAAAACTAGATAGATAAAATCATAGCCGAGAGGCAACTAATTATATAGATGGTTCACAAAATATCAGCAGTTGCAGATATACATACTTTGGAAACATTATAAGACATCAAATGAAAATGGATGCATCAGACATAAAATAAAGAGATGAAAGAATGAAGAATTTCATTTAGAAAATCTCACTTTTTAATAGGAAAATGCTTAATAAATCTTAGTTTCAGTAACCTCTTCAAGATATGTAACTCTACGTTGGAAGACTGCTTGCTGGTCAGGGCTAGGAATTGCTAGCACCTCAACTCTTTCCCCTCTGCCAAGATCCCTGAAGTAATCTCTATATTTCCCAATATCAGCAGTAGCAGACATCAACACAATCCTGGAAAATGCACAACCACAGATGCAGTTAATGATGACAATGAAGCTCTATGTTAGCACTAAGATCAAAAGCAAAGCAAAAGCTGGGAAGTTCTAAGACCAGTTGGATACAAATGAGACTTAAGAACCCATACTCGATTAACGTAAGATTTAGATATGACATATGAAACAGAAGTTTGACCTTAAGTCATTCATCTTCAACAGGAACTGTTTTAGGCAAACCAGAACAAGATCAGATTCGACTGATCTTTCATGCACCTCATCAAGTATTATCACCTTGTATTTCAGTGCATTTTGTCCCTTATCATGCATTTCATCCAACAAAACTCCAGCAGTTTTAAAAACAATTTTTGACCTATAAAATGATAAAAGAAACAAACTGTGAGCCAAGATGAATGATGTCAGGTATGTAAAATGATACAAAGGACAAGAACCATCTTTGACAAACACTTTCCTCATGTATTATGTGATTAGGGAGAATTAAGAGGCATAGCAAAGATAGGTAAGGGGAAGAAAGGAAAATAAGTTACCAAACTGAGCACAAGTTGCAAAACCGAACTTACAACAGGGTGCTTGAAGAATGATAATTGTGCATAACATGAGTCAACTATGTGATCAACGTATATGGTTCTTTTCAATGACATATCATCACCTTAGACCACAACACAAACATGAAATGATCTTACCAGATCAAAATCAACCATAACACAAACAACAAAGAAACATAAATACTAATATAAAGAGAACTTATCTCACTTCATTTCCACCAAAGCAGCAATATTTCAACCATACTATACCCATCACCAAGCACAATGAAACAGTTAGCAAGCTTCCTACTGGCAATTCCATCTT
Organism: Aquilaria sinensis; assembly: GCA_005392925.1. NCBI lineage: Eukaryota > Viridiplantae > Streptophyta > Magnoliopsida > Malvales > Thymelaeaceae > Aquilaria > Aquilaria sinensis. Next base: position 470,745 of record SMDT01000670.1, on the reverse strand, counting down.
CTTTAGCTAGGTTAAAGGGCAAAGAGCCCATGTTCAAACGTTCTGATCCATGCAAACTTGGTATAATGGATAAAACATGATTGTCTCATGGAAGTTCTATTCGATGCAATACTCTTTGACTCCATAATTATTATTAAAAAAAATTAAATAAGCACATAAGTGTCATGTCATTTACGTTCATTATCCAGTAAAAAACACTTCCTGATAAGTTAACCTCGCAGATGTCAACTACCTCTGAGATAAAAGTTTTGAATGACCTATATGGTATCCGACCTCTTCACCCAGTTCGCAATTTCTAGCTTTAGCAACCATTTTAGCAACAGCTACAACAGCAAATCTCCTTGGTTGCGTACATAAAATGGGAGCCATGTTCTTTTCCACCAAGAATTGAGGAACTTGAGAGCTTTTCCCTTATTCAAAAAGAAATAAGATAAGGCAATTTATACAGATATATAAAATTATCTTACGAAAAGTAAAAATTAGTATGTACCATGATTGAAAATCTTAAGAACAAGGTGGCTCATCTAGATCCTGTTTAATTGTAAAACGTTTTCTTAATTTCTTTCAAATTTTCCTTTAATTAAAAACACTGTTGCATGTTCTAAATGATGGAAGTGAAACTCATTGTTTTCAGATATTGATAACTAAGAAACTTGAAAACCAAAAAGTGGAAATCTATAAACTAGAATACCTCAACATGTTTTTCCTTTGTGTTTAATCACAAGAAAGATGGAAAAGGAAAATGTAAAAGATTTCCGAAACATGTGGGCCTCCTACTTTTTTTTTTTTTTTTTCATGTACAGATAGAAGCAAGCATTGTTAATGTTGGTGACAAGCAACTAGACAAGTCTTCAGATTAATCTTCAGTTTTCAGTCAACTAAAAAAAATCCCAGCAAACTTTTATCCCATAAAAGCAAAAAAAAAAATCCTACTAGTAAAATTTGAAACAGATTAACGATCAATAGATACTCAGGTCAACTAATCTAAGTGATGAAATTAACTGTTTGTCGATTTAAAAGATGTTGCACCAGCGAAGTTACTTTCACATGCAAACAAACCCTCGCCAGTAACTTCTAACAACGAATTACATAAGTAGAAGCCAATTAAATACGTAGCCAAAAAAAGGAAGAGAAACGCAAAGATACCCACTAAAACATCAAGCAGTGATAAGATAATCTATGTCAATAATCTTAGCGACCAAACACGGCCTCAATGGCGTAAACGGCAAAGTAGAAAAACAAATGTCTGGCAGTAAAGAAGAAAAGTGGACCAACAGTACCGCAACCAGTTTCGCCGACGATGAGAGTGACGCGATTTTCAAGGATTTTCTCGACGATTTTGTCCTTGAGGGCCATAACAGGAAGACCCGAGAACTTTGAAGACGACGGGAATACGGACGAAGTGGAAGAGCTGCACGACGGCGTCGGAGAGGGCGGTGGTGACGACGCCATTGTTGCTTGAAATCAACTCGTTTCAGCCTGGGTACGGGGCCGACTCGGTTGTTCCTCTGCAGGAGAGCGAGCATTTAGCGGAGCCGCAGAACTGGAAAAGAAAATGGGAGACGCCTTGTCCTTTGACAGGTCACGACTCTCCCGCCTTAGGTTATGATTTGGTGTGTTATGGTACACAACAGGTCGACAATTTTTGCTGGGGTGATTCTTCTAGTTCTATTAGCGTTAGACTTTTCGTCTTGGTAGCCAATGGGATGACGGCTTTTAGAATGAGGCAGAGTCAGGCTGGTATAGTTGGCGTACGTGAGGACAGCTCTACTCCTTCCTGGACACGTTAGATTCCAGAGTGACTACTGACGAGTGGTGAGTAAGTTGCACCCATGGCCCCTAACCTTTTATTGTTATACCGTTTTGGATCCTAACCTGCATTTCTTGTAGAGAACGTTTCAAACCTCATTTAAGTGTTCCATTTTAAATATTTTATAAATGAAAAATGTCACCTGGTATGTCAACATGGGCGATTTGCCACAGTATCACGATAAATTAATTGCCACTGATGATGTGCAAAAAGGAAGAAATTTTTTTTAAAAAAAAACCTTGAATCCAAATCAATGTTGTTGGCCACCATGTTTGATTGGACATATAGCTTCCCATTTGCCACCACGAAGAAGCCATCCAACCTAGCGGAATCATATGAATGACAAGCTGGCAAGATCGACACCTCGTTAAAAATTGACATTCGAAATCACTCGCATCAACCTCCGATTCTATTCTGTTTTTTCCAAACCTTGCTGGACAATTGCCATCGTCTTATTCTATGTTTCAAGATTCACAGTCAGCACATGTGATTCACCGCCAACAAGTGCAATGACAAAAAGTGATTTTGGCTGGAAGTTTGAAGGATTTGAATAAAAGGGTTCGAGGATAAAATGGACCCTGTTGATTTCTTGGACCATGAGGGGGTATAGGGGGTGTGTTGGTAATGGTGGCAGCAAGTGGAGGCAGTAGCCATTGTGTTGTTAGTGATGGTAGATGTCGAAGGTGTAGGTGAATAGTTCAGTGGCATCGAGTGCCACATTGATAACCAAATCAAGATTGATAATGATGGCGTCTCCCTTGATAGGCAATTGGAACCACAAGCAACGATGGCAACTGATAGCCCTAGCTGTGGTGGAAATCGATCAAACCGAGAGAAAGATATGAAGAGAAAGAGAGGGGGACATGTATGATTTTAGGCTAATCCTATATAGACTCTAAATTTTTTTCATTTTTTGCAATATTCTTGTGCCATTTGTGGCCAATAGGTCAATTTTGACGTGGCAAATCATTCATGTTTGCATGCTACATGACATTTTTCATTCATATTAACATTTTATTTCTACAAAAAGTTTGAAATAGAACATTTAGATAAAGTTAGGGACATTCTATACAAGAAATGTATGTTAAGGTCTAAAATGATATAATAATAAAATATTAGGGATCATAGGTGCAATTTACTCGACAGTGAGCTAATGTCATGATTCAGCCCTTAACTTTCAACAAACTACTCAATTGGCCTCTAACTAATTTTCAATTACACATTAAGGTGGTATTTGGATATGAAAAAAAAATTATTTTTCTTTTTCAAATTTTCTTTGATAAAAGTTTGGAAAATGTTATTTTCTGAATTTTGGAAAACTCATGTTATAAAATAGAAAGCCATGTTTTAGATGTCTTTCATTTTAACATATAAGTTCTCCAAATTTTAGAAAATAATATTTTCTACATCTTTAACATAAGCTATGCACTCAAACTTTTACAAAAGAAAATTTAAACAAAAAAAAATTGCACATCTAAACACCACTTAAATTTTTTAATTCTTATGATTTTTTCTTAAAAGTAAATATAGTATTATATTAAGAATCAATAGCAAGAGACGAAAAAACCATTACGGGAAAGTCAACCCAACACAATTAGATAAGGTATTCCCAAAACCTTTCAAGCTAGTGAATTAGTTAACACCATGAGTCAACTTTGCCACATGTCTAAAGATAACAGAAAAGAAATCTGAATAAAGTCCCTTAATAGCATTTAGAATTACACCAAGGTACCTAAAAGAATTTGGAGCTGTGAACAAATGTCACTTAGAATCACGAAACAGGCAAACAATCTAACTCTACAATTAATATTTGAATACCAAAGCAACGAGCTTTTATGAGAGCTTGTTTAATAGCCAAAGTAAAATAATGGTCAAACAATTATCACATTACTAAAGCACGGCTATTCCAATAGTTTCAGGAGTAAAACAAACCATCAAAAGTAGTTACATTCATATGCCATCACAATGGCAGAAACAACATAAAGAGTCAAATCATCCCATAACTCTATTGTTATAAAAAACCAATCTGTAAGAGAGTTCAACGTTTGTTTGCTACATTCTTGTATCATTGAGGCATTGAAAAACAGTTCCAACCTATATCTCTATTACCTTAAATTATACCATATTAGACTTTAGCTCAAGGGAAGTTCATTTGGCTTTAATGCTATTAATTCAACCCAATTATTTCATTAGTCAAATAATGGTCAAATATGGGATATAAAAATGTGTTTGAGGTTTGGCTAAATTATAATCAAATGCCCCTAAATTAATAATTGCCAAAAAGACATTTTTTTTTGTCATATCACTACAACATTTGGACATCATAAACAGATTCATCAACACCCCAAAACAACATGATTCATAATACATGAACTTATTTGGATAACAACGAAAATTCGGATGTGAATAAGTTGATAATGGCTATATTTTACAACGTCAAGTAAATGGTGATGAGGGATTTTTGCGTTACCTGGGCAAATGATGGCAAACATGGATGGAGTATTGCGAATTTGGTATAGTCAAGAGATTGGGATGTCATAAGCTTTTGCCTAGTTCTCTAACATAGGATCCGACAGTATAAACCAATTTTGACGCTGGAAGTTTGCTAACTATGCATGATTGGAAGTGGGCTATCGAATGAGTAAGACTTTGTAAATGGGGAGCTATGAGTAGTGGAAGTATGAATTACGAATACTGAAAAGAAAAAAGATGGTTTTTGACTATTATTAACTTATGTGCATTTTATTAAAAACTAGTAAAACCACATGTACATTTTCATATTCCATCTTTGATCCTCATTTGACCAATGGAATAAATGGGTTGGATTAATGACATTAAAGACAAATGAACTCCTTCGATCACTAGCCTAATCCCTTTATCAAGTTCTTCAATGCATGATTATGTCTATTGGAATGGTACCTCCTCAGGTCAGTATTCATATAAAAAAGGTTATGGTACTTAGTTGCTATATAAATCTAACCCTCTTAAAGATGTGGACTATATCAGTAATAAGCTTTCCCAATATCCTTCGTTTTTCACAATTATTAAATGGCTTCAGGCTTTGAACCTCTCTTAAAAACCCAAACTTTTCATTTGAAGGTACCTTCTGAATGTCTTGCCAACAATAACTAATTTAACTTCCCATGGCGCTGTAATTAAACTCATGTGCTATAGGTGAGATTTGTAGGAGGAAACATTACATCTCTCTATTTGGTCTAAGGTTGTCAAAATACTAAGGAAATTTTGGAGCAATTCTGTATTAATCCTTTGTTTACCCAGGCTATCTCACTTGAACCTTGGTTTTTGAACCTATTAGCCTATTGTATAAATTGGCAAAGGGATTAGTTCTTCTTCCTAGTTTCCACTTTTTGGACTATATAACTGAGGTGGAATACGGCAATTTTCTCCAATGCTCAATTTAGTGGTCCTTCCATCATTACCTAAAAGAATGATATTATTCAGCTACTTGCCTTATCTAGAGACTATGTCCTTCACATTTCGTCATTACTTTCACATTCATCTTTAGGGCAAATATAAGTGGAGCAGGCTTTTTGGGAATCCTCGACTATTTTATAGTTGACGATACATGGTGTCATTCTTCTAATATGGGGCCTATGGCTTGGCTTAGAATAGGAACTAATGTTCTTCCTAAATTCCAATATAGGCTTATCTGGAGGATTTGTGAATCAACTTTAGAAGCCAAGCTTTCTGCTATCCAAATAGCTGTTTGATCTGTCTTTTTGCGGTATTTAATTAATATTAATAGTTTAATTGATTGTTCTTAGGTTTTGTCAACCTTGCATGGACAAAGTGGATCTTAGCAATCTTATAGCCCGAATAGCACAAGGTCTTTCCCTTTTGATGAAGTCATTTGATCGTTGTTCGTTGTTCGTCATCCTATTTCAGCATGTTACTTTAGCTCATGAAGCTACTGCTTCTTTCATTTCATCCCCTTTCTTTTAGCGTTATTGTTATTTTTGTGTACCAAAAAAGAAAAAAAAAGTTTTCACAAATGTGAAATCTATAAACTTATATAGCAAATTATTATTGAGAGATAATTCTACAATACCCAACATGATATTAGGGTACTAGTACCCAACTACTTAAAAATATATCATTAATTATTATTTTCAGTTAAAAATTATGTGGTGGCAAATTTATTACATGTTTAATTACAACTTTTCTTTCGAGATAGAATTTAAGTTAGAGATGTTCCTACTAGATTGTTTTAAAACTAATAATTAATTAATCATTTTTAAGTATTTAGGCATTGGTAACCAAATATTGAGTTAGATATAATCGAATTCCATATTACTGGGTAGCTTAAATTTAAGTACAGGTAAATTTCACAAATAACCCATATCTTTAATTATCATTTGGTTTTTAGTTGATAAATGTTAATTTTGTGGTCAAACATGTTGACTTTTTGTCAACTTTGATCATAATTTTCTACTTTACCACTTAATATTGTTTGTCGATTCTTGCTTTGATCCTTCATTTTGTAGGTTGGAGAAGCGGACCATAGCATTGGAATGGCACCGGGACGAGCGGAACGAAAAACAGGAATGTAAAAGTCAACGAAAATTATAACAGTGAGGCCTAGGCCCCAGGAGCGAGGCTTAGGTGCCACAGTACAAAAGTTCTTTGCCTAAAAAATGCACCCTAGAGGCCTAGACGCCACCTGAAGCCTAGGCCCTAAGCACCTGCGAGCTTGGAGGCCCAGGGGCCTAGGCACCAGAATACTTGTGAGCCTAGAGGCCTAGGCACCCAAGCACTCCCTCCTGGGGCCTAGGCGCCAGAGCACCCTCGAGCCTGGAAACCGGCGCCAAGGCACCCCCTCCTGAGACCTAGGCGTCAGTCACTCGGGAAAGTGGTCCCCTACCTCAAATTTGAACTCAAGCTTACTATTGGCCAAATATTTCTATCCAATTGGTTTGGTGAGTGAAAGAGACACCTCTAAAGGGTAGAAGGATCTGGAACTAAGCAAAAGAAGGGAGCTTTATCTTCATATTCTCTTCTTGGAACTAGTTCTTCCATATCTACCATAGTTAATATTTTTAGCTTTTCTTAGTTTTTCTTGGTTACCATTTGAGCTAGCTTGCAGATTGCTTAAAGTGCTCAAGGAGACTAGCTTAGAGACTTTGGATTCAAGAGCTTCTAGCCATCTTGGGTTTACTTTTTCATCTTCTTTGTAGTTTCTCATGGATGTTATTATGTTTACTTTCATGATTATGTTTTATTTAGTTATGGAGTAGTCTTCTTTTGCACTTTCTATGGATGTAGCTACTTGGATTGATTATGTTGGATGAATTCATGATTATGTGATGTTAGTTTCTACTAAATGTATGTTTATTCTTCTCTTGAGCTTAATGTTGTGTTAGCTAGTTGATGACCACAATTGGTTGCACTATAAATTGCCTCTAAACTCTTGGAAAATATTAGAAGCTATTGGACCTAGGAAAAGAATTTAATGGCTATGGACTTGTTGGAAAATTAGTCTAAGTCATTAGGTAAAGATAAATTGAACTCTAATGCCTCTTTCTAATCTTGTAATCGGATGGAAATCCTTATTAAGTTGAGATTAGATGGATTAATTCTTTCACTTGGAAAAGTAAGAATTTAATTGAATAACTTTACCAACATACATTGGAAATTAACCCACTCACCTAAGTTTATCAACAAATCAAGACAAATAGTGAACCCATAGAAAGTGTTCTTTCATGATTTGATAAAAACTACAATTTTTACATTGCATACTTGCATTCTAGCTTAATAGTATTCTATTTAGCTAAGTTTAGTAATTTGTTTAAGTTGCATACATTTCCATCTAACTTTGATTGTTTAGCTAAAGTTTACTTTGAGTAGTGGTACTTGGCAATCAATTTAATCAATCATCATGGGAACGATACTCACTCATCCCATCTACACATCCACCGTGCACTTGCGGATAGTGGTTTCAAAATTTCACTACATTAGTCTTTAATCTATTGACTGTTTTATTTATTTATTATCATAAATCTATTAAAATGATTTCATTTTAGTCTCTAACTAGATGAAATCTATGAACTAAGAATAACTACTTGACACAAACTTTTGAAATTTTTAATTTAAAATATCTAGTAATTATCTTATAGTAAATTTAAATAGTGTGACTTTTTTTTATAATCGATAGGCATTTCAAATTAGTAGTTTTTTTTTCATTCTGAATAAAATAAGTTTAATTTAAAAAAATCGGTGATTTAAATTGTACATAAAAAATTATTGGACATATTAAATTCACTAGAAGATAATTATTGAATAATTTAAATTACAATCTAAAAAATTATTGTTAAATAGATGCTCTGAATTAACAAATTTCATTTGTGGGAAACAAGGTAGAAGAATTTTAATAGATTTATGACTAAATTAGAACAATCCATGAGCTAGAGACTAAAACAAAATAATAACTAAAATTAGGGACAAATCATGCTTACCCTTTAAATGACTTAAGCAAACAATTTTGTTTTAATCAAATTTTGCCACATGTATTTGTAGAAACTGCCTTTTTGTAAAACTCTTTATATGTATAGAATTGTTGTACAAAAAATATGATTTCGGGACAAATTTTATACCAAACTAAAGTTATTCATGCATTGCTTTGTGCTATGAGATATTAGTGGTTAATTATTTGGAAATGTCATAATTTCAGGAAATACACATACATACAGACATATATATATATTTCTTAAATGGGTTGGTGGATTGTACTTATCTACCTATGAGTTGAGTACTACCCAAACTAGGAGAATGCATCAGTGGGTTAAAGAAAATTTTGGGAAAAATAAAATATGAAATTGGGTACAATTTTTTTATTATGCAACTTGACCTAAGTCTACACCAATATTTGAATTGAAAAACATGCATCAAGTTGGGTTGATTTCTCGAGCACTCGTAAAATGAAATGATACCTTATTTTAAAGTTGTCATCTTGAAATCATTTATCTCATATTGTGTGTCCCAAGTAAGTTCTTTTTATCAATTTCATTATTAAGTTAGATAAAAAATACTAATGTAACCTTATTTAATATTAAAAAATATAAACTAATAAATTTAGTCCTTAAATTTTTTCAATCAATAAATTTAAATTTTATACTTAGCTATCTACTGTTTATGCCCTCTGTTTAAACCCCAGACTCTCTCGCTACCACCCTCCATTTAGCCTCCACCCCTAATATGCTACTCCTTCCGTCCCATAAATTTTGATACATTTGACTTTTTGTTGTATTTTGACTTAATTTTATTTATATTATTATTTGTTAAAAAAATTTTAAAAAATATATTTAGAAACTACATATTTTGAATTATCATTCATATACAAAAATTTTGTATTTATATATTAAAATGTTAAAAATAAAAAATTATAAATTTATTGTAAAAAATAAATGAAGCAAAATTTTTGGGACTGAGGAGTATAAAACACCCACCGTCATTCTCTAACTCTATTCATCTACCGAGCACAATGCCACCAGCACCCCCGCCACGAACTCCACCATCGCCATAGCTAACTCCTTCGACGATCTCGTTCTAGTTAAGATGATCTCTGCTCGTCGGATTTGGAAGGTTTGAAATCGAAAGCAAAATTAGGCCAAAATTGAAGATGATGTCTATTTGCCAGATCTGGAAGGGTTTTAGGCTTTTAGCAAGAATAAAGTAACAGGGGTTTAAAATCGAAGGCAAAATCAGGCAAGCTGGCGAAATATTGATCTCGCAACCGTAGGAGTATCTAGCCAAAAATGTCTCAATCTCGCCGCCGCCTTCGTCCTCCATTGAGTGATTTCATCACCGCCTCCTCTTGCTTCGTCAATTTCGTCCTCCTTGTTTCATCGATTTTGTCCTCCTTGTTTATCGGTGGCCACCTTGCCGCTCTTCAATTTCATCTGAGATAATTTGAATAGTCTAAGATCGCCCTTATTTCTCCGTCGACCGCAGCAAAGCCATAAGAGAACACGCGGCCCAATCACGATGGCATTTGGCCAAAATAGGTTCTTTTGCTCGAGAGGACGTAACTGGATGTTTGCAGGAAAGGCACTGGTGGAACCAAGGCAACGGGTTGAAAGGCTGACACTTCCGGGTTTGCTTTGGGCAGAATCGGGGCGGCGATGGAAGTTTCTTTTTTTTTTTTTTTTTTTTTTAAAATATAGAAAATGGGAAGATTAGAGAGTAGGGGTGTAAATATTAACTTTAGAGTTCTATGGTTAGAATTATTAATTGGGAAAAGTTTGAGGACAAAAATTGTTGTTTTACATTTATTTTAATACTAATTAATACTATGTCAGTAATTTTCATCTAATTTAATAGCAAAATTGATGGAAATGGCTCAAATAAGACGCAAAAATTAGTTAATGTATTTTAATAGGATAATATTAAGGTAGGTATCCTATTTACAACACGAAAATAAGCTAAAGAACTCCGGAGGAATTTACCTTAAATATAATGTGGAAGAAAGAATTGGTTGATAAAAAAAATAATTTTTTAAGAAATGTGACATTTTTAAATTAATTATTGCAAAACATGATAATTATATGATGGGTCTAGGTGTATATTAGCTGAACTAGATGTGGTTAAGATAGGATTATGTAAAAATACAAGCAGACTACAAAAACACATGGTAATAGATTACTTTCAAAGTTGGGTTGGGTATCAGGTGATTTGAAATTTAAAATCAAACCTCACGGATTATGCCTCATATTTTTGGTATGTTGTATTTTCAGTTATAAGGATTTTAAATTTTTTAGGTTTGAGTTTTAGATTATTTTACATAACTTTAACCAAAACTTATTTAAATATCGAGAAAGTATAAGTTCAACTAAACCCAACTCTAAATCATTTGTAATCGTCTCCCAAACCAGAGAAAATGGTAAGAGATTTGTCCTATCATATTTACTGTTTAGGTTCGAGATATACCGAACTCATTCCCTTTAAAAACTCTCCTTTAATGCAAAAAAATTCTGAGTACAAAAAAAAAAAAAAAAATCCTTCGCGGTGAGATCCATAGTCACAATTTTAAGTTTGTCATATTTTGTAATTGAGTTGAGCGCATGATACCTTAAACGAAAGAAAAAAAAATATAGGGACTGAGTTTAAATGATCGAAGAATAACGAGGACCATAACTGATTCCATCCGGCATTTTGGTCATTTGACCCGCAGCCGAGCCACTGTGCTGGGGCTGTTCTTCACGGATCGCCTTACGCTCATTTCACCGTTGGTTTCTCGACAATCAGATTGCGATTATCGGAGAACACAACAAAACCATCGTCGATCGGAGAGAGGCCAGAAAATGGCGTCGGGTTGGGGAATCACCGGTAACAAAGGCCGATGCTACGATTTCTGGATGGACTTCAGCGAGTGCATGTCTCGTTGCCGCGAGCCCAAAGACTGCGCCCTCCTCCGCGAAGACTATCTCGAGTGCCTCCACCATTCTAAAGAGGTCTCTCTTTTTTCCTTTTCTTTCTTTCTTCTCTCGTGATTATTATTTATTCTTGTTCACTTCATTAGTCTGCTTGTCGAATCTGAGATCATGCTCTACATATGCCTGGGAACCCTAATTCCCATTCCAATATTACTGCCCGACATCTCAACGTGCATTTTGACTGACTGATTGATTAAATTGTTTTGATTTTTTTAAGTTTATGCTTGCTTGTTAGGTGAAGTATGCAGGTGTTCTGATGATTATAATTCATAATGTCTGTTCTCTTTCCCAGCCTAGGGCCGTAGCCCATGAGTTAAATTAGCTAATATTAGCTAAAATAAGCTGATCTTGATGGCTAGTTGTAAGTGGGTTGTTTGAATTGCGTGCTCAAACTCATCCGTTGGTACAAAATACTACGTATCTTTTTAAGTAACGAACTCAAGCAATAACTGATTCAAACGGTAATCGATTTGCCACTTTGAAGAACGATTTGGTACTGGTTTTGTGTTTGCTTTCTGTGACCTTCCCATGGTTTCCTGTTTAGTGGTTGTCGCTAAGCAATGATTCTTCTTTGTTCCTTTGATTTCGTTGTGCCCCATGTTTTCCCTGAATATTGGTGTTGTGTAAACTTCTGATGTTCTCTCTTTTTATTCTGTATAAAAGAAGAAGTTATTCATAGGGTGTCTGCTTCTTCTTGACTTCTTGTCTCTTCACTGGGTTTTCGCAATGGACCTTATCTTTTTGTTTTTGTCTGTTGAAGCTATATCATTGTTTCTTTTTATATGTCCACTAAATACGTTGGGAAGTATTTAACTCTAGTCCATGAACTTCTTAGGGATGAGATAGTACGTCGCTTGCATATTTGAAATTAAACTGGCTCAAGAATTGTGCTAATTTGAGCTCCAAAGGTTAATTATTGTTTGTCTTGCCTTATGCAAGAATGGGCAGCTTGAGTTGTAGTTAGTCTAGCGCAGCAAAAGAATACCTGTTTCATGTAGTAATGTTCTCATATTTCTTTCAATGGGGAGGTTACACACAGCATGTATATATCTCTTCTATGAAGGAAAAGTTGCGTAAGATGAAATTACTTGGTTGGAGATGAAGGCATGGCAGCAGCTATGATCAGTTCAGAATTTTATGTTAAAATTTCTCTTTTGTTAGCTTGAATATCATCTTAAGCTTGGTTATTGCTTCATCTGCATGGGAGTGGAAGTGCACTCTACAATTTCTGGCCCTTAATGATGATCCTGATTGGCCTATTTCACTGAAACTTCACCTGCTGCTTTTGGCCATTTTCTAACTTGATTTGAGATTGTCAAATCCACGACTGATGAATTGCCCACACGCTTCTAATTTTCATGGTTCGAAAATCAAATCGGTTTTGGTTGTTTGATTTATATTGAAAGGAAAAACCCTTAAATTTGTTCTGACGGCATCCTGACTTATTGTATCTTCTGAAGCTGGCCATTTAGATTCATAAAACATTAAACATATTAAATTGATTTATAGGGAATTTTGCGAAGCTAGCAAATCAATGTCAATAATTGGGTGGACAGAATCGGTGCTTATTGCTGTAGCTGGTGCTGTTATTGATGTCTGTGCTCTTTACCTCGGTTTTAACTGCAGTTCCAACGTAGAAACAGGATTTATAAGGAGGAGCAGCGTAAAATACGAGCTGCTGCGAGGAAGGACAAGGGGGTTGAAGATGGTGTTCATCGTCACGCCTAGTTGTGTGCTGTACTTGTAATTTCAAAGAATAATGATATGGGGAGGTTGCTTGAATCTCATCCTGCATCGGTGGACGGTGGTACACATTGAAAGTTATGGTGTTTTTCTTGGAGAGTTCGAATTAATACTTGTGTTTGCAGGTCTGCGACTAGGCATTGTTTGGATGAAGCTGATAATGTAGTTAATATGCAGGTGTAACTCGAATTTCATTATTTATGTTGGACATTTTCCCTCGCTGCCATAGGCAATACTAACGAGCGCTTGCCACAAACTAGGAGAGGCCAAAATAATAAATAAATAAATAATAAAAATAAGAAATCACTATTATTTTATTTCGGCACAAATTTGCCACCATCTCTAAATGGCCTAAATATCCTATCAGTTCCTTAACTTGACCAACTCACGGGATTGGTCTCTCAAACAAAAATCAGTTGTAGTTAGTCTTTAAAGTTGGCAAAACATATTGGCTTAGTTCCTGAAGTAAGTTGGAATGACATGTGTCCTTACATGGAGTATTGCAGTCATTGCACAATCAATAGGCAGCTTCCCTCTTTGGACTCCCTTATACTGCTGTCCTTGCCCGGCTTTTCAACCCTTATCACTATTGCTCTCCCCTCTCTCCTTCTCGGCATACCTTCCTCTCCTCACGGTCGTTGCTCTCCTTTCCCTCCCTCTCGGCTTTACCCAATTTGTGCATCCTTGTCGTTGCGATTTCTTCATCCTCCGTCCGCCTTCCCCTCCTCTTGAAACCTTGTACTCCATCTTGGATTCGTTTCCTCTTTCCCATCTCTGACATCAATCCGTCAATTTGCTCTCCCCCCCATCCCCATCATCAATCTTTGGAAAATCTTCATTCCTCAATCAGACGCTTCGATTTCTTTCTATAGGTTAAGTCAATGAGTGAATGAAATCAAGTGAATTGAGGAGGCGGCAGAGCAAAGGTGGGAGAAACAATTGTGGGAGAGGCCAATGGGGAGGGAAGGTAGAGCAATGGAAGTGGGGAGAGGAAAGGAGGCCAAAAGGGAGGGAAGTGAAAACGAGGGCGGGAAGGGAAGTAAGATCGACCAGGTTGAAATTGAGGCTGTCGTCATCTTTGCTAGCGTAAATACAGCATCAACAGCAAACAAATTCATAGATTGAGGAGCATGGACAACATTACCCCCCATGTGATGACACATGTTGATTTAACTCAATTCAAAGACTAAGTTATCATGTTTTGCCAAGTTTGGGGGCTAACATAAACCGATTTTCTGTTGAGAGAGTTTGTCAAGTTAAGGAATCGGTGGGGTATTTAAGCCTCTATAAATAGATATGAAAACAGGTAGATTGACCAAATGATTTTTTTGCAATTCCAAAAAAATCAAAAAAATTTAATATGTTGTCACGTGTGTTTTGCGATTTTCAAATATACCTATACTAAACACCATGTGTCACACTACGATTGGATATTCATTTGACTTTGTCCACAATAAAAGATAATTACACTTTTACCACTTTTTTTATTATAATGGCACGTGTCACTAATTTTACTATATTCTTAATGCATGTTCTCTTTGCCTGCTTGTTTTACCCTTTTTAAATCATTTTTTACGCATGATTTATCAGCAACTGGTGGCTTCTCTTTTAAGCCACATTATGCAATTTTCTTTTTTGTTAGTGTGTGTTTTGAGCATTTTCAAACTTTAAATCCTTATATTAACTTCCCCATCCCACGACCCCACTACTCCGTTATAAAATATAGTTACACCAGATGTCCAATGGTCCTGTCCATTAACCCACTTATCCAACAAACTCATACAGTTATTGTCAGTTACAGAAATAATGGATATATATGGATAGACAGACGGTTTTTTCCCATTTCCAAAGCTTTGCATTTCATTTCCTTATCTATAATCAAACCTACCAATAGTATTGTGGGTTTTCCGCTAACCATCATTCTTAAACATGGCAGTCTTTAATTTTCTTGCAGCCAGCTGTATAAAAAATCTCAGTTTTGGTCCTTCACCATTTTTCCTACATCATTTTACAGTACAAGTTACATCTCTCATTTTTATAATACTAGCAATACATGCAACTGACATCCAAATTTCCAAACGACATAGGCAATTTCAAAGTGATACAACCATTGTAGCATGAAGCACCATCAAATAACAACATAAGTATTTTTCTTCCCCTATATTTTCAATCATCATTTTCATTACAACTATTTACAATGTATTCATGGCAAGAGAATCACCAAGTACAAATACATAAAAAAAACACATACATATAGCAACAAATAAACATGTATGAAATTAATTATGTTTATGTGATTCAAAATGTTTGCATCCCTTGTCTTTGTTTATTGCTTTGTGTATGTATCCCTAAATAAATGCACAATTGGCTGCACATCAAGGTGGAAATGGGCTTGCTATGGAAACTGACCCTTTAGAGGCTAGTTCATCTGATAGTGACCTTTATGTCTTTTTTTCTTTTAGTTGTTCACCTTTAATTTCTATGCAAACATGCTTCTACTGAGTATTGCTTATTTGGCATCTATTATATTTTTTTCCCCCAAGGTTTATAGCTTACCATTTTTTTAAGAAAGTATAGAACCACATTTTCTTTCCATAAGTTTCCTAATTAATTAGGATATATAAGGAGAAGATTATAAACCTACTTAGACAATCATGGGAAGTAAGTAAATAGGCACAGATAGTTTCACCACATAATTCAACAAATTCTAAGAATTTTGATTATTAATCTACTGTATTTATTAGTGGAAGAACAGTGTGTCTTAACTACAGTGTAACAATCTCAATGTATTTATCTTCTAGCTCTATTTTCATTGAAAACTTTGTGCATTTTCCTAAATTTGTCCATCACGGACCTCACGTGTGTCGCAGTTCAGATGAAAAAGGCAAATGAGTTAGATAACAAAACGTGGCATTGTAGAAAAAATTTTCACACTTTAGGGTGAAAAAAAAGAAGATATAAACGTCGATGGTGGCATGTCATTGTCATGAGCCAAACAAGCAACGGAGCAGGTGGCCCAGTTATATTCTGATGCGCCTCTTAATCAATGAAGATAGCTGATCTAAACCATGTAAACATCATATGTTCTTTTTATAGAAAAACCAGCCCTACCACTTTGAAACACGACCTAGGAAAAGTGGTCAACCTTTTGTGAAATATTGTTTTAGACAAAGCGGAAGAAGGGAGAAAGATCCATCGAACCACATAAATATTTTTTAAACTTGGATAAAAATTTTAGAAGACACGACGACTGTTGGCCAGCAAATTTATTAGGAATGTGGCAAACCACTTGGAAAACTGTGCTGCTAGGAACTTCAACTCAGTGGCTATAAAGCTTATAAACCTAGAAAATGCCAAGAATTTTTTGAAAGAGAAGAGAAGGGGAGAAAGGGAAAGAGAAAAAATGTGTGTGTGTGTGTGTGTGTGTGTGTGTGTGTGTGTATTTAGCTAACAAAAGCTAGTGAAGTACAAAAGAAGGCTTTTAGAACTTGCCACCGAAAATTTATGCTAAGGTGGGAGCCTAGATATGTATCTCAGTAGTATAGGTCAATGCAAAGTTTTCAGGCACAGTTTATCTCTGATGTTTATAAATGAGCAGTGCACTCTGAAGTCGTTCTTGAGTGTAAGCATAGTCTACTTTTGTATAGATGCCTGTATGCGATTAATTATGTGCATTTAAATTCATGTACTTTACATGTTTTGACTGCTTTATAACTTGGATTTATGGGAAAGGCTCAGGCAATGTTTTGTGGTCTATGTTTTATGTTTAATACTTTTTTTATCACTTAAGTCAAAGCATTACTCATGTATGGTTGCATAGTAGGTTAATTAGTTAAAAACATGAAGGTTTTAACTAGAGCACACGTAACCAATTAGCCAACTGTGACTAATATAGGACACAATTTGCATAAGATTCATGAGCAGACCTATGAGGGGCTGTGTCACTTGCTCATATATCTAATTTCCTCAATCCACGTGCCTTTTCTCCTCGACTTCTTATTTAGGACCTCTAGCTGTTATTTAAGGTGCCAACGATAAAGGACCTCTACTACTAATGAAGGCGCCTTTTTATTTCAGGTCATCTTTCCACTGTTCCAAATGCCAGATCTCGAAGCACGCACAAAATTGATTTCGATGCTAATGGTATAATAGGAGGTGTATGGTATGAAGGGTATAAAGAGGATAAGTTTCCAATGTTGATGCTGATACTAATATCGAATCTCATAAATTAAAGAGACGTACGGTACGTGAGCTTAGAGGCAACCTTGGTGGAAATAATAGGAGCGGAAGTCCAGAGGTGTGATGTAAGAAAAAGATGAGTTTCCGTGACTTCAATGGTGGCACAGTTGGCAGATTTGGCTGATTCAATGCTGGAACCAACGTGAACAGAGAATGAGATTTGGTGGTTGATTTGTTGATTTTGGGTTAACAAAATGAGAATTTGTTTGTTTTGGGATAATGAGATCCAATGGTTGATTTTGGATTGAATAAGTTGATGGTAGATGAGATTTGGTGGTAATGTTGCTGGTGTTAGCAAGATTGACAGTGACAAGCGAGGAGTGATGGTGATGAAGGGCAGAGGATCTAAAAACTGAGGGGATTCATTACATTAGAAATATAAATAATAGATTTAAAATATTAAGGTTTAGAATTGTTGATAGAAAAAATTAAAAGACCATAAGTGTTATTTTTTTTATTTATTTTAATGTTTTTTTATGTCAAATTAGTATTTTCTGTCAGGCTTAATGCTGAAATTGACAAAAAGTAGTTGATTGGCACGCGTACTAAAAGGAGAGATACCTCAATATGATAATTTGAAGGTGAGGTATCCAATTATGACAAGGAAATAAGCTAGGTGACCCTAAATGGATTTTACCCATATTTTCATGTAAAATGAGTATATTGTGTGTGTGTATTGCATGGCAATATTCTAATTCAGAATAGTATGTTTTGTTACAAGTTAAATAAAAATTGGGGTTTAATGGTTGTTGATTTGTTAGGCTTTGGGTAGAAACTAAACAATTATGCAAATATTAGCATGGATAAATCAAGGAAAAAAAATACTCTGGAAGTGATTTGTTCGTATAACAATAATTTGAGATTCAATAGACCACTAAATTTAACAATGACTAATTTGAAAAATTTAAAACTGAGTTATATACTTAAGCCAAAGAAAACAAAAGTGCTATATTTGGACCAAAACACAAACATGATTTTTTTTTTGTTATTTTAAGGTGCATCTCAAGTGTCCTCTTTAGGTACTTTTACTACTATATTCCAAATATCAATATTGGTTATTGTTTATCAACAATAACCTGCTTGTGCATTGATTCGACTCACAGTTGTATGCATAGTGTTACCTTAACTCATATATGTTTTATTGGGTTAGTTTTCGTAGTTAGGCTCGTTAGGTGCTATAAAGGACCTCTCTTAAGCAAACTGATTTTTAATCCATCAATATAAAAAGATTTAGAAGTGATAGGAATGTAATGACTTAATTGTATGGCTACACATTTCTAAAAAATTAATTGCATTTTTGTAAGCCTTTCAACAAACACTAGAAGCACAAGTCATTATTCATGCATTATCTTCATTTTTTCTGACTTTTCATCTAGAATTAATATCATTTGAAAGCTAATAATAACCTGAATAAACTTTTTGTAGAAAATAATTTATTTTTTTATAATTTTTCCATACATAATCTAATAAAAAATGAAGGCATAAATAATTTTTTGTCCCTTTAACTATGTTGACTCATTCAAAAGGGTACCTAAATTTTGACACGGTGCAACTCAATTCCTCAACTATAAAACATGGGGCATTTTATATTTGGATTATTTTTTAATTTATTAATTTAAACTTTTAATAAATTTGTGTTTAATTTTTATTAAGTTCTTCATTTAATGTATTTTTGTCATTTAGTGGCTAAGGCTTAAAATTTTTTCAATCAAGTCACTAGATCATTAGCAATCTAACGAAGTTGGCCAAGTTAATGGGGTAAAATCCACCGGGGGTCACCTAGCTTATTTTTTTGTCCTAAACGGGTACCTTACCTTCAAATTGTCTTACCGACGTACCTTACCTCTTATCACGTGTCCTATCTGGGTACTTTCCGTTGATTCCATCGTTAAGTCTCACGGAAATTGCTGACATGGCATTAATTAATGCTACAATAAATGTAAAATAATAACTTTGGACCCTAAACTTTTCTAATAACTAATTCTAACCCTTAAACTTCCACCAAAACCATTTTAGCCACCGTCAACCTCTTCCTCTGTCGCCTACCATCCCAGCCGCCCTCGACCTCTACGTCATCCTCCCCGTCCTCCGCCGATTTGTCCTCCGCAGCTTTCGATTCATCATCTGCAGTGTCTTCCCCGTCCTCTGATTCATCCTCATCGTCCTCCCTTTGCTGTCGCCCCCAACATCTCTCTTCGCCGCCCCCGATCTCTTCCTCCGTCGCGCTCTACCTCTCTCTCTGCCACCATTGACCTCTTCCTCCGTTGCCCACCATCCCAGACGCCTTCGACCTCTACTTCGTCCTCCCCATCCTCCGCAGCATCCTTCGATTTGTCCTCCGCAGCTTTCGATTCATTGTCTACAATGTCTTCTCGGTCGTCCGATTCGCCCTTCTTTCGCCGTCCATCCCATCGCTCCCAACCTCCGACCTCCGCGGCTATGGCGACTTCGACACACCGCTGACCATCAAGAGCTATACCTACTTCCACATCGCCGATGACCTCTGATGATGAAAAGGCTTTTATCGTTAGGTTTAGGTGGATCCTACAAGAAATAGTGATTTAGGTGTTAGATCTGTAAATTTTAGGTTTAGAATTAGTGGTTGGAAAAGTTTAGGGTCCAAAGTTGTTATTTTAAGTTTATTGTAGCATTAATTAATGTCATGTCAGCAATTTCCGTGAGACTTAACGATGGAATCAACGGAAAGTACCCAGATAGGACACGCGATAAGAGGTAAGGTACTTTGGTAGGACAATTTGAAGGTAAGGTATCCGTTTAGGACAAAAAAATAAGCTAGGTGACCCCCGGTGGATTTTACCCCAAGTTAATGTGTTAATGGAGCAAAGTGTCCACATTTTATAGTTGAAGGAATGAGTTGCACCACACTAAAATGTAGGGATTCTTTTGAACACATCAACATAGTTCGAGAAATGAAAAAATGATTTAGAGCCAAAGAAGAATCAATAAAAAATATATTTGTATTTTTTAAAATTTAAAAAATACTGTTTGAACTTTTAAAATGTAGACTTTAAAGTGGTGTAAAAGTTCAGTGACTCATTAAAAATAAAAAAAATGTTATAATTGATTCATTATTTAATTAATGACACACAATCGTAACAATAGTCATGCAAATTGGCACAATCATGAATTGTTAGACTTCATCACTAATTTTATAGTTTGAAAGTTAAAAGATTTATATTGAAAGCCAATTTATTTCAACTTAAGTCAACTTAATTTAAAATGACTTATTTTTTTTATATCTTTTTTACTCAAAACTAATTTTATTTAGAAGCTAATATTGTATAGGTGTAATAATCCACTAAAAATAAAATTTTTTATAATCTTATTGAATTTTTATTTTTTAACTCCTAAAAATGGAAAAAATTCATAAAATTTTAATAGCATAATGAAAATTTATTTTCAAATAGATTATTACATCTACACATATAATATTAGTTTGCAAATAAAATTAGTTTCAAGCAAAAATTATGTAAAAATGAAAATAAATTATTTTGTATTAAGTTAATTTAAATTAAAACGAATTAGCTCATAGATAGCAAATAATGGGGCGGTTTGTTTTAAATTTATGGCATTATGAAGTTGCATTTTTCCTGAGTATAAGGCAAGTCTAAAATAGGGGTTAAGAAGATCTGTGGGTTAAGTTTGAAATTAGGGTATAAAGTTGATTTTAATTACATCCATATGCCCCTGGTTAAATCATAGCTTTGTCTTATCTTCCTTCTTTTGCTCAGATGCACTTGTGAATTGTCATCCGCCATTAACCACTTGATTAAGCTCTGTCAGCCTCCCCTGACCTTGAATATAGTTATTTTCATCGGTCCGTCATCACCCAAGCATTCTATATTTTTCAAATCTAGGACAATGGTGAATTGTGGTAGGTAGAGGCTTTTTTTCTCCATTGTAGTTTGAATGTCACCGGCGATTTCTTTGAATGGAGCTACACCAAAGTGAACGGGGTAAGGAAATTGGATCAGGAATTGTTGTTGCTGGCGAGGAGGAGAAAGCCAGTTGGCCACTAGCTTTGGACTTGTGCGGAGGACAATGACAAACCAGTGCTTATGGATTGCATGGAATAAAGCAATTTACTAGAGAGGGAAATGTTTTTTCAGTCGCCATCTATCCTAGTGGCATAATGTCATGATTTCTACCAACATCCGCCCCCATTGCTTTACCCTCCCACATGCTCCCATCTAATCGACCTTGCCCATTAACCATTTAATCCCATCAATGAGATCTAATCTCACCAAATAAATTAAACAATAATTGCTAGTGATATCTACTATTATTATTAAGGTAAATGATATCAAATGCCTCTAAACTATACTTATGTTGCTTATTTGTCCTTAAATTATCAACTTTGCATAATTGGTCTTGAAACTATGGTTGATGTTGCATTATTCAGTACCCATTTGTTTTACCGTTATTAGAGGCTAAATTGAGCAAATGAACTAAACTAGGGGTTTAAAACATGAATTTAACCACAATATGAAAGCTTTTTAGTTTCAAAGTTCAAATTATGATTCAGAAGTGATAGACTAAGAATTTGGATTTGGTATTTCAGTAGGAGTTATAGAGGAGAGCAAGAAAAATTGAAACATAAAAACATTTAAAAAGGTTTGGAAATTTTTCATTACCGACCACTACAAATGGTTGTCAAAAGCAATGATTCATAGCGGCCAACAACAAAAGTTCCAAATTTTTCAACATTTTTTATATGGTTGAATTCATCTCACTTTTTTCTTTGTATAACTTTTTACTAGAGCATTGATTTTAAAATCTCTGGCTGAAACTTTGAAATTCAAAAGTTCTCATGTTTATGGTTAAATTTCCTTTTTAAATCTCAATTTAGTTTAATTGCTTAATCTGACGCATTTTAGCGAGGGACTGACAAATGGTGCAATATTAACAATGGTTTAAGAATGAACGACCCAACAATTGATAATTTATGTACAAATAAGCAACATGAGTTTTAGTTTAAAGATATTTAGTGGTATTTACACTTACCATTATTATTAATAGATTCCTTATCTAACATACCATTCCGTACATACGCACCTTATCGTGTTGGTCTTCGGAAATTTCGTAGCCTTCCCTCATATATTATCTTGCAATTCCAAAACCCTAGAAGGCAATCCGTCCCCGAAAGCTCTCGTCGCCGAAGGATCCTCCGCCTGTTTCCTCCAGAAGGATGAGCAGCCGTTCCAGCAGAACGATTTACGTCGGCAATCTTCCTGGCGATGTTCGTGAGAGGGAAGTGGAAGATCTGTTCTACAAGGTTGCCCTCTTCTCTTTATATTTGTCCTCAGTTTGATTTGATTCTGCTAGCAATGAAACTTATGAGACCAGATTTAGGGTTTTTAATCGAATAAGTGAGGGAACGGGTACTCGATAAGTGATTGCGTGTTTTGATGTATCATTATCGTCAATGCCTGGAAGAGGTCTCACAGATTATGATAACACACAATTGGCAGTCGATACTTATATTCAAAATTGTAGGAAAGTCTGTTTTCTACTGGTTTGTAGCATGAAGTTTTTTAATCTCTATCCCTGATTATTTTGTTTTGCCAAGATAATTTGAAGTCTTGGTTTCAGTTTTTCAAGTTGTGAGCTTTTATCACACTCATCGTCTGGTCTGGGTGCTTCTTGAAAGAAAGGAAAAAAAGAACGAAACCTTCTTTTACTGTAGAGAAGGTTTGCATTATGTCGCACAAGATTTCAGTGATTTTGATGCTAAAGTTACGGGGAATGATCAGTAGCTGGTGTCCGATTAAATCATATTTTCACGTAATAAATGAAAAGGAGAAATAAGGAAAATGATCTAAGGAATTGAAGAATGCCCGACATGTCGTGTGTGCTAAATTTATTTTCTATCCTGGGTATGAGTTTTAGCATGACTATTGGTGGAATAGGCAAACAAACTTAGAGCCTCTTCGGCATCACCTTTATAATGTTAACAACACAACTGCAAGAAATGCAGATCTTTGGCTTGGCTGAGAAAATTTTATAAAATTGCTCCAACTCTCTGAGTAAATTTGTACTTTTACTGCAGTATGGACCAATTGCCCATATTGATCTGAAAATTCCACCAAGGCCTCCTGGCTATGCTTTTGTCGAAGTAAGGTTCTCCCTTTTCAAGGTTTAATTTTAGTTATTTGTTTATGCTATTCAAGTAGTGTCTCTTATACTGAAGCATTTCGTTGGTTTTTTTCCTGCTTCAATTCCACTTCCTTTTCAATATTTAAGTTTGAGGATGCTCGAGATGCAGAAGCTGCAATACGCGGGCGGGATGGCTATGATTTTGATGGCAATCGGCTACGGGTTAGGCTTGTTTTCAGATAGGGTTAGGCTAGCATCAAGTTTTTCCTACATTTCACTGCTAAGACTCTTGTTACCTTATGTACAGGTAGAGCTTGCTCATGGGGGGCGTGGACGTTCGTCATTTGACCGTCACAGCAGTTATAGTGGTAGTCGTGGACGTGGACCGTCCAGACGTTCAGACTTTCGTGGTTAGTCTGAGTTCCATATGGTGAAGTGAATTTGCATGATTGGCAGATGAGTGATGTCTATTTAACTCATGTATCATTTATGCAGTGTTAGTAACTGGGTTACCGCAGTCTGCTTCTTGGCAAGACCTTAAGGTGCTATGTCAACTTCAGTCATTTTTTTTGTTATGATAGATTATTTCTGTTCTTGTAGTTGACAACTGCTAGGCGTGGTAACTTTTAAATAAAATTTCTCATCATTTGTTTTCCATATCTGCCAATTCTTTGCTTGTTTCATCCATGGTTTCTCTTGATTGGCCAAGATAAACAATGATATGTTCTCTGTCTGTACCAGGATCACATGCGTAAAGCTGGGGACGTTTGTTTTTCCCAAGTTTTCCGTGATGGTGGCGGTAAGCTTTGCTTTTTTTGTTGGATATATTTTACTCTTTTGATTCAACTGATATGTGGTGTTTGTGGTACTGCCAGGTATGACTGGGATTGTAGACTACACCAACTATGAAGACATGAAGTATGCTGTAAGTTTTTTTCCTTTTCTGTTGGAGGATTTATTTTACTTATTTAGCAATTGCTCGCTGCAGAGTTACATGCTTAACGTTATCTGTTTCTTTCAGATAAAGAAGCTTGATGACTCTGAATTTAGAAATGCTTTTTCACGTGCCTATGTTCGGGTATGTTTGCTGCTATAAACTGAAAGATGTACACGTGGTTTGCTTTTTAGGTTGAATCTAATTAGGCTGTTGGAACATTTTTGCCTATTTATACTCCATGTTATAACCCAGTTTGTTGACTGTACTGCTCACAACATAGGTTAGGCAATACGATCCTAAAAGGGATTCCTCCCGAAGCCCTAGTGGTGGTCGATCTCTCTCCAGAAGCAGAAGCCGCAGCCGTGGCCGAAGCTATAGTCGAAGCAGGAGCGCCAGGCAATTTTCTTTCATTTTGGACTGCTTGTTTTTTGTTTGTGGATTTGTTTATGAATGTTAAAGTTCTTTTGCAGCAAGTCTCCAAGAGAAAAGTCTTCCCGCCGTTCACCCTCTAGGTCAAGATCCAAATCTGCATCTCATTCCCGCTCTGGCTCTCCACCAAAGCGTCGCTCTTTGTCAAGGTCTGTGTTCACCTCTTTTGTTAAATGTTCAGTAATTTGTATTGCTCCTACATTTATGTCTTGAAACGTATTCAAAACAATTAAGATTACAAATTTCATTATGTATCTGACTTTCCACTAGCAGTTTGGTTACTTGGGGATCATTTGTGTGTGTGTGTGTGTGTGTGTGTGTGTGTGTGTGAGAGAGAGAGAGAGAGAGAGAGAGAGAGAGAGAGAGATCAATATGCAGTCAAGTTGGCAGCTTTTGATGTAGTTATGAAGAAATTTACTGTCTATAATTGGTTTTACTATTTGCCAACCTTATGCCTTAGTATTGTTATTTGTTGATTTAAGCTGGTTTTGGATAAGATTTATTAAACCTGTTGATCTCTGTGTTGTACATGTGCCATGGTGGCATTGCTGGTTTGATAGTAATCATATCTTCTTAACTTTCATTGTTGAACGACATTTTTTCCTTATGAAATATTGTTTGTATTTGCTCACTCAGGGAACTGGTTAATGGGCTTCTACACTAAATCTTTTCCTTTTACGTTCTGAAAGTTGCCTTTTTGTTGGATATGGATGTTATGCGGCAAGTGGGTTTGGATTTAGGATTTGGGAGAAAATGGTTCAATTGCTTGCAACTTGTTTGGTGGTGGAGGTATGATGTGTTTTAGATGGGAAGCTTATGAAACCTTCATTAGTGTCTTTTCTCATCCTTACATACCATTGCATATCTAAATGGCTGCTAGATTTTTTACAAAGGAGACACTGGATTGCATTAGTGAGCTGGATGTCATTACGAGGATTTGGAATGTTAGAGCTGGATTTTATTACGATGGAATGCAATATTAGAGCTGGATTTCTTTACAATGGATGCATTATTAGAGCTGGATTTCAGCCGAGTAAATCAGATTGGGGATTGGAATTGAGCATCAATTTCAGCTCCCAACATTGGCTAATAGGACGTATCTGGATTGTCAGTGGATTTTGTGGCACTGTAGGGAAGCATGCTTCTATCCCCGTATTGCATCCATTTATGTTAAATATGAAAGAATAGTTTGCATGCAATGTTTTCATTAGTTGGTAATGATTTAGGATGGTGTATTTTTATTATATATTGTTGTCAAAAGCTAAAGTTTTTTGCTTATGTTTTTTTATTATTGAATATGCTGACCCTGACGTGGAAGGGGCATCAAGACTCTTCGATGAAAGTTAAGAGGAACGTGTTGATTTAAATTTGCATTGTTTATGGAACTTTTGCAGATCTCGAACAAGATCCCGATCTCCTGTGCCGTCTGTAAGTAGTCTTATTATTCATGTTACCTAGTGTGTCAGGGTATGCTGGCCAGGAAGTTGAATAATATTTGACATCCTTTAAACCAAGTAATTTGGTTGATTCACTTGTTTCCTTGAGAGTTGCAGTAGATAACTGTGAATCCTATGCAGCGCCAGAAGGGGGCAAGTAAAAGTCCTGAGAAGCGCAGGGTGAGCAGGAGCCCAACTGGGAGCAGAAGCAGGAGCCGGAGCAAGAGTTTATCCAGGTTGGTTCTTGGACCCTTGGCTTAACTCTGTTAGCTCAAGTGCATGAACTCTATTAAATTGAAACAACTATAATGTGATGTTTGTTTTTTGTTGATACCTGGTTGTTTGCGAACCAATTGATGGAGTGCTGGTTCATTGCATTTTCTTTTACAGGTGAGAAATGGTTAAGAGTAACAAGGGCAATTGCAGGGGCTTCTGATAGCTATTGTAATTGATGGAAGTGCATGTTAGATGGCAAATGTTATGAGCTTGGCTTAATTTGGGGATGTTAAAAGATTTGGTGGTTGTTTCTTGTATTTGGAAGAATAATCAAGTACTTGTATCAAACACAATATTAGGTACTGGTCCATGTTGAAACTCGGTGTCACTTAAGCGGTGGGATCTTTATTATTTATTGGTCTTATTGTAGTCGACTGGGTTTGGTGGTAAAGCAGGTAAGTTGGGAGGGTTCCATAGAAAGTGACTCATAAAAAACGTGCGCTGCTGTTAGGTTGCATGGCTGGCTTTAAGTGTTATTTATGTGGTAGCGCTCCTGTCTGTTCAATTCAATTCAATTGAATTCTGCTGGCCTGTCCAGTGTACAAGAGCGTAATTCGTAAAATACGCACTCACCCATTGAAGGGGCCGTCACAGATACGAAACGAGTCTTAGCTGGTGGTCTTGGACAAGATCAAATTGCTGGCAAGCAAAGGAGTCTCTACAGCCTGAACAAATCCAAATCCAAGCAGCGCATGCGACGACGCATCTAATTTGAAGCCATTTAACCATGGAATGGAATTAATGACGTCTTTATCGCTATGCTCGGTGGACACGACAAGTTGGTAAGTGAGGCACGTGAAGTGCGAAGTGCTGTCGCCTCGACTTGACTGGACTGGTGCGTCTCTCGTCCAATCATGTCTTGTCTCGCTCAAATTAAGCGGTGAGGGAGTTTTTTTTTTTTTTTTTGACTTTTGAGTGGTCGCCAATCGGAATGGGAATGGCCTAAGGCAATCAATCACTTTCACTTTAATTCTTATCCCCACAAAAAATTCCATCCTCGACTCGACCAGCCACCACCAATGGTAATGGATGGTGTTCAATCCTGGCAGATAACGAGCACAAGTTGTCCCCGAAATTCTCAGTACTTTAAGAGTGGAAGAGAATTACTCCATTCGTCTCGTGAAACTTAATTTTTTTTCACTATTTATAATAATTAATTTATATATATATTTTTTGAAATTTTCATAAAAATATAAATTTTTTATATGAAAAATGATATTTTAAATACTCTAATTTATAAATATAATTTTTATAATATGAATATATTTAAGTCAATTTTTAGTAAAAAAAATGAATAAATTTTATGAATGATCCCTAACCTTTAGTCATTGTTTCCTTTTAGTCCCTAACCTATTAAATATTCTGTTTTAGTCCTAAACCTATTAAAACATTTTGTTTTAGTCCTAAATCTAATGAGAACGTTTCATTTTGGTCCCAATTTAATAAAATTTGTTAACTCAGAGCATTTGTTTGATAACAATGTTTTAGATCATAATTTAAACTACATGGTAACTGTCTTACAATAAATTTAATCTGTAAAATAATTTTTTTATAGTTAATAAAAAATTTAAGTCACTTTTTTTCCTCTTTATAAATTGAACTTATTTCATTCAGGAAGAAAAATTATTAATTTTAAATTTCTATTTACTGTTAAAAAATATTAAACTGTTTAAATTTACTGGAAGACAGTTACCGAATATTTAAAGTAGTAATTTAAAATTTTCTATCAAGCAATTATTCTGAGTTAATGAATTTCATCTAGTGAGGGACCAAAATGAAACAATTTTAATATGTTTAGGACCAAAACAGAACATTCGATAGGTTAGGGACTAAAAGGAAACAATGACAAAAGGTTAGGGACCATTTGTGCAATTTACTCTAAAAAAAATGTAAAAGGTCATTCTTTGTAAAATGGAGGGAGTATTATTTTCTTTCCATCAATCTTGCTTATTTTCTTTTTAAGTCCAGTCTAAAATTTTTGTATTATTCTCATATCTAACAATTTAATTTACCATATTATTTTTTACATTATTATTTTAATATTTAATACTCTCAATTTACATAAAAAAATTAATAAAAATAAAAACAACTTGTAATTTTTTTTATTTTCTTAATCTCCATGCCAAGTTATATGCAACAACGTTGGTTTATGTACACTACTTTATGGATACACCTAGTTTTCAACACATCTTTTCAACATTTTATTTTTTGGTAATCAGAAATATATTAGGAAACTAATAAAGAAAATATGAAGCAAGATTGTGGGTATGCAAGACTTTCTATCTAGGCATAACCAGAATTGAACAACGCTGTATGGGTCCAAGAGCATTCTGAATTTGATAAACAAGATAGAGAAGTCTTGCACTAATTGATATTGTGCCCGATATTGTTTGCAAAATCTGCAAACAATCAATGAGAATAGTTATTGCCCTCAAGTCTTTATCTTGTGTAAAAGAAATCGCTCTAAGGATAGCAGAAAGTTCAGCTTTCAAAGCAGAATTGCATTGGGGAATCAAGATGCCCTGTTGGTGTCTTAAAGGGGCATTGATTCCCAACTTCACCTAAGCCGCTACACCCTTCCTTGATGAGCGGCGCGAAGCACCATTAGTGACAAAAAATTTTTGGACACTAGTAAACAAGTTGTTCCTGATGTTGACCCAAAGATTGACATAAAGTAGTTGGAGGATTATAAGGGAAAAACGTGTCCTTCCAACGAAAATCATTAGCTATTGATAATTGCAATAAAAAATAATCTTGTCGAAGATTAAAGAGGGAGTATGAAAAGATGCATTCTTAGACGTGCACTCATTTCGACCAATCTAAATAATCCATAGTGTTTCTACTAGAATTTGAAACCAATCTTGAGGCCAATGTCGTTGATGGGAAAGAATGGAAACCAACCACTTTTCAAAGGAGCTATAGATGGTGGAAGACTGGTGAAAACAGAAATTACCTCATTGTTTTTAGAGCCAAGCGGGAATGTGGGGACATAGAGCTCACAAACCCACAATTATTGCAAGATTAGAGTTGGTTGGCAAAGCTTGCGATAGACATTTCTATAAGAATATTTCAAACTTCTAAGGAATTATAGAAGGCCATATAGCCTTTAGGATAGAAGTAAATTCCGGATGCGGAGATCTTCCTATAGTTTCCCTCCGCATTTAATAACATGACCAATTTCCTATGCAATTCTAGATTGTATCATTCTTTTACTGTAAAAGAATGAAATGCATTACCTAACCACATGATATCATCATGGGCATCAGACAAGGGCTGAAAACGAGTTGAGAACAGCTGAGTAGTAGACTGATATATTCAACTTGAATAATTTATCGACCTTAATATTTTGTTTATGTTTGGATTGAAAACATTATGAATGAGCTATGAACGGGCTTTTATCCAATTGAGCTCAAGCTGTTCGTTTAAATTAAGAAAAAAATCTAAAATTAGATTGAGTCGAGTGACTAGTAGCAAATCGAGCTTTGTTTGAATTGTATATTAAGTTTGAAACTTTGTTCAAACTTGATTTGATAAAATTTTTGAACAAGTTACGAACAGACTTTAAACTGAGCCGAACTTAAAACGAGCTTAAGCTGTTTGTTCATTTTTCACCCCTACATTAGATGGGTATGGAGGAGTCATTTGTAAAATGAGATCAATAATTTACAATTTGAGGGGAGATAGAAGCTTTTCAACTTTTTTCAATTGTTGTTACACCACAACAAAAGTCCAAGATGATCCAATCCATATTTATTGAGGCAGCAGTAAGTTTTAAATGAAAAAGAAAAAGGTTTATGGCTTCTGCAAACTCAAAATAAAGTAATAATAACAAAAGAGCAGTTGGTTTGTGCTAGTTGCTGTTATCTACAATGTACTTTTATCTGTTTAATCAAAGATTCAATAATAAAGGGACTGTTTGGCTACAGTTCTTTTTTACCCCTACTACCCCAAGTCCTTTATCCAAATTTACGCACAAAAACATATTCACAATGGAAATGGTGGAATATCACAATAGGTCCCTAGCTCAAAAACAAATCCACAACTGAAATGGTGGAATGTCACAATAGGTCTCTAAAGGTATTGTATTTTACTTTTTTTTGGTCGGATAAACTTTCCTGAATGATAATAACCCCTCATATTCATTGTGTTCAAGTCCTTAAAATGTTAATCTTTATAGTTTATCCTATTGGTCCCTAGACTTTGCTTTTTTCTGGCCAAGCTCTAAATATCATATTACCGCTGCAATGCACGCCATTCACTCAATATATATATTAATTAGGAGTTGAGAGTATTGTAGATCTACAGCAATAATAAGTTGGGCTATAGAGTTTTAGTCCCACACAGACAATAAGTTTTGGTCCTTTAAGTTTTGTTGATGCAATTGATCCCTCAGCTCCTAGAAAAAAGTTTGGCTCCACCTGAGCTGGCGTGACACACAAAAATTCTAGGATTTTGACTTACATCCATGAGATATTATGCTTTCATTTTTTGATTCTCAAACTTTTCTATCTATCAATGGCCTAAAGACATTTTTATCCCTCAAACTCGTACAACTTGGACACTTAACCACCTGAACATCCATTCGATCTAGCTCATCCCCTTCAACTGGGTAAAATGGTACACTTAAGCCCTTTTCCCCTCCTTTGCTCTATTGGATAAAATGTGTTAGAACCCTAATTTTTTTGTTCATTTTCATCCTTAACCTCATAAATGAAATACTAAAAGAAAATAACCAAGCAAGGCCATATGCAAGTGCCAGGGAAAACTAAAAAACAACAAGAGAATATGCTATGCATGGATTTTGGGGAAGTTGAAAAGTAGAACAGGGAAAACCAAATAGTGAGAATCGTCACATTGCAACACATATAATCCACCAAATTAGACAAATTGATTATATTCAAAATTTTGGCATGGTATTAAATAAACCCAACACAAATTAACTCAAAGCCAATTAAAGAATAGAATTTATCCATTATCTTGACATTGTAATTGATCATGATGACTCAAATTTGAACTCAACCAAAATCGTCCAATTAACCTTTAATTCCATACCCCACATACAACAAACTCATCAAGTAAACCACTTTTTAATAGACTTCAAGTTAAAGAAAAAAAAAAGAAAATTCAACAACAAAAATGCCAAAATCCCAGAAACATAAAAAGTTTGTACAAGAAGATAATCAAATCAGAGGAACAGACATAATAAGTGTTCAAGCTTGAATGAGCTTTTGGGCATAGTTTGAAACTTGAACTTCAATTACTCTATGGAATTTAAACAGTGAAATATGATCAAACTCTCACAATAAAACTTGATTAATGAAAGAAACCTCAAAAGCACTAAATACAAATTAACAATACTGTTCGAGAAATAAAATCGATGTCCAAAAACATTATAGTAGAGTTGAATACAAAAATCAAACAAAATCAAGAAATTGGAACCCTAATTCTTATCGAGTAAAAAGACTCAATTTATCTTTTGGCATGACAATTGACTCAAGCAAACCATTAGGGATCCAAAGGATTGTACTTAAGAAAGGCTTTACAACTTGTCTCCCTTTTACTAATCAATCTCCATTTCCTACAATTATTACCAAAATTCGGGCGAGTAGCCGTTTTCACCTTGTTGCTGCCATCGACCATCAACCACAGTGTGAGTTTCCAACAACAACATCCTTTATCCCATCAACATCCATCTTCTCTTGATTGCAATTTATCTATTTGATCCTTGCTTTGGAGGCAAATCAATCATAGTGTGATGTTACACCTAAAGAGCACCAATAGCAACGCAGACCCAAAGAGCTCCTCGTCACTAGGGGTTAGAAATTGACCGTTGGATCATCACACCTTTCCTCATGTTATGACCCAAAATATAAACCAGAGTGAAGAAAAAGACCTACCCTTAGGTCAAACATAAATTCAAATGGAAAAAATACTTTTTTGGGCTTTTTGGAAAGGTTGGGGAAAGAATGACGAAGCATTTGAGGTTAGGGGTGAAAATGAGTGAAAAATAAAGTAAGGGAGACTTCCAACATATTTTTCCCAATAGAGTAGGGGAGAGAAAGGGATTAAATGTACCATTTTACCAAGGGGCAAGTTTGACTAGTTAATATTTAAGGGGTTAACTGTTTGAGTCATCTAAATTGAATGGCTAAAAGTGCCTTTACGCCTTTTCAATTAACCTATTAATTTACAAGTTTTTATCCTCCGGAGCCGCAAACATTACTCACTCGCAATTGGGCTATGATTTATGAATTGCCGCAGCAACTACAATCAAATTTATTAACTAATTAATTAATTAGCAGTAAAGTTGTCTAATTATTTATTAACCGCCCACAATATCGCTCCCTAGCCACCAGCAATCACCGCCAGCCACAATTCCCATGCCTATTTTCTTACATTTCATTTCACACTCCACATTCGCCTCGCCCGTCCTAATTCGCTCTCCTCTACCTCTTTCCGGACAAGAGGCCACTCAAGAAAAAACCAACCCAGAGGAAAAACAAAAAAAAAAAAAAAAAGAAAACCGCCCGGACGGCACAGAAGGTTCATGCCACCCTCTTCGTCTTCATAAGCACAATGGCGGAGACTGTGTTCTCCAAGCTCTCCGACGACGTGGTTCTCAACATCTTCTTCAAGCTCGAAGATGATCCCAGGAACTGGGCCCGTCTCGCTTGCGTCTGCACTAAATTCTCCTCTCTCATCCACGCCTCTTGCTACAAGCAGAAATGCTCCAAAAACATCCCCGCAGTCTGCTCTGACCTCCTTGCCGGCGCCTCCTCCCCTCCCGGCGGCTGGGCTTCCCTCCATAAGATCGCCGTCTGCTGCCCTGGCCTCCTCCACGCCGGCGTCCTCCTCGAGAACTCCGATTTCGGCCTCGAGCGCGAGCTCGGCCCCGAAGAGAATTATCAACGCCGGCCTGATTCCGGTTCCCAAGTATCCCCCAGAGATCCGTGTTCGAGCGTACCCGAAGCGAATCCTGAATTGAGTGTTCCAGGGTCTGATAGTTCCTGGTCTCTTTTCGATGATCTCTATTTTGACACGGTTTATAACGCGTCTGATTCGCACGATGGTGTTCCTGAAGAGGTTGCTGAGAAGGGGACGGTTGTTAAGGTCGGGGCTGATTTCTCCATTTTTAAGCGAAGGAAAATCTGCAGATCTTTTAGGGCTCATTTGGCTTCTGGGGTATGGAATTTGAGCAGGGAACAGGGGAATAAGTTGCTTGCGAGCCGATTCCGAGGGGATTGCTTATACATCTGTGATTGGCCAGGCTGTGTCCACATTGAAGAAAAGCGAAACTACATGCTTTTCAGGGGAGTGTTCAAGGATTTCAAGAGGTCTAGAGTGTGGAGGACGATAAATGATGGGAACAGGAGCAGGATCGATGTGAGCTGCGCGTTTTGCTCCTCCAAAGAAACCTGGGATCTCCATTCAGCCTTCTGTTTGAGACGTGTTTTCGGGTTCCATGACGATGGAGAGCCTGTTGTTCGAGCTTATGTCTGTGAGAATGGACATGTTTCTGGTGCCTGGACCGATTTACCTTTGTACACCTGAATGATGTAGTAAGTTTACCTGTAATTTGTTTGGGATCTCTCTCATTGGTTCAGCGGTTGATATGCTACTGATTGTTGTTTTTTCTTCTGCTTTTGCTGCTTCATTTACATGTTTACTGAATTGACTCTGAGCTATAATGAATAATTTTATTAGTCTTTTGAATTTAATTCCTGCTGATTGCTTTTATGGAGTTTTGTGATGGACAATTTCATCATATAGTTTGCTTCCTCTCATTGAACACTTTGATGATCATAAAAGATAGTTGTTCATAATTTTCCTTGCAAATTTATTGAGTATATTTTCTGTGTTCTGTGCATCGAACGAGTTTTGGATGAGTTCTACATTTTACGTTCTGGTAGCCTTCTCATAAAGTTTGTGATTCGTTCTTGGAGGATGAGATTGACTGGCTTTGCAAGATCAGTTCGATCTACTTAACTGTAGGCTAACCTTCTGGTGCTAATCTTACACTGGACACGAAGGCAATAAACATGTTGCATGATCAAAACAGTCCGGAAGGTTGTAGGTGGGCAAGCCGTGGCTGGCCATGAAAAAGGCTCTTCATGCATAGATTTTGGGATCCACCGACGGTGATAAAGAAAAACAACGAGCCTTGGTCTGGCTTTGTTGGCTTATTTGATTCATGGATGGGCTTTTCTTCTTGGGAGCCATATGATTTTAGTGTTGAGTTAACTACAACGAAGACACGTATCTGTTGTCTGGTACCCAGAACAAAGGATAGGTAGTGAATGCTATTGGTCTGAGTTTTTTATGGTCCTACACTATAGTATAGATTAGAGCCTTGGTCTCCAAACTCTGAAATCCAGGAGCTTGTAGCTATTTCTCTCCTCCTTATAATCAAAATCAATTGTTTGTCTAGGCTGATTGCTCGCCTGTTTTGTCATCACGCGTTACAATATATACTCAGCTCAGGCGTTGTCATTTTTTATGAAGGAATTGATGCCGCTAAGTGATGGATTATTGAATCGTATTGGGATTCTGATTGTTGGCATAGGTAACTATGTTATGGTATAATAGCAGCTGCTATCTGTTTTGT
Organism: Aquilaria sinensis; assembly: GCA_005392925.1. NCBI lineage: Eukaryota > Viridiplantae > Streptophyta > Magnoliopsida > Malvales > Thymelaeaceae > Aquilaria > Aquilaria sinensis. The sequence goes on along the minus strand of SMDT01000670.1, from coordinate 435,704 downwards.
TGATGACTTGAGATTTTTTTTTTATCCCTTTGGTTTCTTCTACGTTTCCTTTGTTGCCCTTTCTACAGTACAGTAGTCCGGTCACATACAGGAAAGAATTCAAATTCGTAAGTTCAATCAACTCAATAGGAACAAGGGCAGGCAGGACGTTCTAACTCCCTTGTTTCTAACTGCTTCAAGTTTGGAAGCTTCATCTGGATGTAAAACCCTTTCATCTCCTCCAACATTCATCATGTGTTAGCAGAGGGCAACCTTGGACCAATGATATCAATGGCTTCTTCCAACATAGAATTTTGTTCTCCCATCCATTTTGTGGAACTCAGAGACTCATTAGGTCGACCAATCTTCTCTACATTGAGCTTGCTTCCGACCACAAATTGCACTATTTTGTTCTACAGACACTTCCCCCAAAGTCCATCTTCCTTCCTTCTTTGGAACCAGAGACTGTCTCCATCGTCCAGTGCATGCAACACCAGAGACTGGTTATCCTAAAAAAAGAAAAAAAGGTGCAAGATACGTAGAAGCTAATTGATCCCAATCTAATTCTCCTTGGGGGGGGGGGGGGGGGGGGGGGGGGGGGGGGGGGGGGGAGGGAATATTAATTGACGTTGAAACGTCCTCCAAAATTTCCTGGCTTTATCACCAGGTGGGAAATTCCAACCTTTAGAGCTCTGATTCTTGGTCCTTTACGTTTGGATGAAGAATACCTGGCTATTAAAGACTTGAAGGGGATTGGGATTGGAACAAAATTTCCTTTGATCTCCCTGCCTCCATCAGGGATCTGATTCGTGGCCTTCCCATTGGTTTGTGCAATCCTGACACTGATAAACTTTATTGGAGCCTCTCAAAAAATGGGCCTGGTGGTACCTACCGACCCCTCCCTCTGGCTCTGGCGATCCACACAACTGCTCACGTCGCATCGCCGCCTCCACAATCTCAAGAAGACGTGTATGCTGATGCCTCTCGGATGGTGCATGCGGTCTCCGTCGGAGCTTGAGATGCAATGTGCCGAAAGGATCAAGGATTTTCGAGGTCCCAATGATGAAATTGACGAACTAGAATGCGACACGGGCCGTCAGAAACGCAAACGCTGTGTTAACAAGTATATATGCTTCCGACGCTACGATGAGGGGAAGCCCAACCTCGTTTTCAAATTAAGATGAAGATTACTACTATGATCAGACGCCTGATTATATTTGGTATGACGATTTTACAGTTTGTTAGTGTTCTATGCGAGTAAGTTAACAATGAACCTTAGGTCAATGAGGTCCACATGCATAGAAAACTACCATGGTAACTCTGATGTTTTGGTGAATTAGATGCGCCAATGCATTTTATATTGTCATGCTCCGATCCCGCTAGTATTACATCTATGTATAAATGAGAAGATGTTGCTGCCTTGCTGCCAAAAAACCGAAGCAAGGGTAACCCAGTGGAAAGGGCTAATCCAACAAATTATGGTACCCAACTAAGCAAAGGATGAAGTGAAGGCTCGAAGTAGTTCACGAAAATGACTTTAGCTGATTCAGCGACTGGATCAGTCAAGTCTTTATGATTCAGCAACCGGATGAAACACTGAGGATGCGATTTCTAGCTGACGCGATAATGGGAGCAACAAGTTTGGTCGAGCTTGAATTTTTCAGCAATTGGATGTTTCTATGAGGATTCAGCTCGTTGTTGACTTAGCTTTTTTCTTTTTCTTTTTATGCTCTCCTTTTATTTCTGAATACCAAAAGAAAAAAAAAACTGACGTTTGCTATAAATAACAATATTCGACCAGTCAATTGGATAGTGATGGTATTTGGAAAAGAGAACTAGTTGAACTAAAATTCTTTCATAAATTCTACATGTAATATATATTATGAATGATTTCAAAGAGAGTTAATGAAATGTTTTTTGTGTTCCTCATGACCGTTTGTACAAGTGTATAAAGTTGAGTGAGTACATAATTATCAAAGGGAAGAGAAATATCTGCTTTTTCAAGACTTTGAAAGTCACCAAACCAGCATTTGTGAATTTAAAAAAAAGGTAAAGAATTGTGATTCAAATTCTAACATTCATCAAGTATCTCTCACATTTTAAACATTGAACTGAGGCGCTCGAATAGGAAAATGTTTTTAAACGTACATATGTTGACAGGGTAAAATCTAAATTTAGTTCCCTAACTATTCAATTTGTCCTAAAACAGTCTTCTATCTCTAAAAGTGACTATTAAGATCCTTTAACTCAAGCAATACATTCAATTTGAGTCCATCAATTAATTTTGGCATTATTTCTAACAGAAAATGCATACATGGCATTTAATACCCTCTACTTAGTCCCACATGCCACATGGCAAGTCAATAAGTAACAATATTGAGAGAATAATAAATCTTAGGCTCAAATTAACAAAAATATATAACTTTAGATACTTAAAAGATTAATAACCCAATCTTCCCCAACTCCAAAACTAAACTAATAACACTAGTCAAGCGACTGCCACCGGCCGCCGGCCGCCACCAATCTTCTCTTCATAACAAGCACCGCCACCACCACCACCATTGGAGAATCAGCCATGGTACTTGCGATGCCAGCCACACTCTGTCGAACGGATTTTTATGTCGAACACCAATTTCACGTACGCTTGCAGGAGGTAGTCAGTTGGGGGGTGCGTTGAATGGAAAGAATCACAGCAGTCAACAAAGACAGCGGTTTCGTGGGGATAGAGATGGAGAGAATCTCCTACAGTGGTGGTTGCAATCATTGAGGGACAAGGGTTGTGGGTGAGAGACAAGGAATCGGAGTGATTCGTCGCCTGAAATCTTCTCCTCCACTAGAATTGCTGATCGAATCTTCTCTTCCTCTCTAATCACTAGCTAAAATCGAAGGCCCACTTGAACCCCTAGCTCACCAACTCGATCATCGATAGTCTTTTGCCCTGCCGTTCCCAATTGCCTCGATCTTGGCCGCAGCGAGATGGTGGTAGTGGCACTCGTTAAGAAGAGAAGATTGGCGGCGGCCAATGGCCAGTAGCGGTCGTCCGACTGGTGCTATTTGTTTAGGAAGATTGGGTCATTAATTTTTTAAGTATATAAAAATAAATTTTTTTATTAATTCGAGTCTAAGATTTATTATTCTCTCAATATTGTTACTTATTGACTTGCCATGTGGCATGTGGGACTAAGCAGAGGGTATTAAATGCCATGTATGCATTTTATGTTATAAATAATGCCAAAATTAACGGATGAACTCAAATTGAATGTATTGCTTGAGTTAATGAACTTTAATAGTTATTTTTAGAGATAGAGGACTATTTTATGACAAACCAAATAGTTAAGGGACTAAATTTAAATTTTACCCTATGTTGACGCATAACATTTAATATGATTTTTGTACTTTTTATTTATTTATTAATTTTATCCTTTTTCTTTAAGAGAGTGAGGGTATTCTAGAAGGGGAAATGAATTAAGACATGTGGAGCACGCACTCCTATGATGCGAAACACTGATGGTGGCTGTTGGTAAATGCTGACTAAAATCAAAAGCCACCAGCAGAACTAAAATGGACATGCAGGTACGTACTAGCTACATTAATGGCCTTTACGGTGTCAATATTGCATGGTTGATAAAAAGTGGGGAAATATTTAAATTTGCTCCACCTCACATGCTGTCTGAAGAGTCAACGTTGCTTAAGATCCAATCTTTGCTCCGTCGCTAAGTGCTCACCCGTCGGGTCGTGCCTTGTTTCGAAGCCACGCGTATGTATCAATGTATGATCAAATGTTAAACCTATAAAAAATATATAAATTTTTCAAGTAAAAAAATATCAATTAATGATTATGCATAAAATTATATGCGAGATTTTATTTAAACGGGAAAGTTACAATTACCCCTGAGATTTATCTTAATCTACAGTTTATCTATTTTATTTTTAAAAACATACAATTGCTCATCGTTATTTTATACTATCCGATAACAATTTCTGAAATTGTAATTTAAATTGTACGTTATTTTCAGGTTAGGATCGCTAAGATTTTCAATACTTATGGGCCACGAATGTGTATCAATAATGGCTGTGTTGTTAGCAATTTTGTTGCTCAAGTAATGGTTTTCTCTAAGATTATGCTCTTTTAATCTGCATTGCCAAGTTGTTTGCTTGGTTAATAACTTTGGTTGTGATGATGTTTTCTATCATTGTGTAGGTATTGAGGAAGGAGCCTTTGATAGTCTATGGTGATGGAAGGCAGACAAAGAGTTTCCAATATATATGTCCGATATGGTAAATTTTATTTTAGTATTGCTTTTAGTTTTTCTCATTCATAATTTTTCCTTTTCGGTGCAAACTGCAATGTATCCTGAAATTTTTTTAGAAAATATAGTTAGCATGTACATTTTGTTTTCACCAGTTCTTGCCAACCACAAAAATGGCCAGAAAATATTGTATATGTCCAGCACAGGATCCATAAAAATCATGCTTTTCAGTTTGATGTAGGCCATATGGTAGGAGTATGGTCAAGTGTAGTTTGAGTTCTATGCACATGATGTTCTGGGTAAGAAGGTTATAAGATAAAGGTTGGATGCAAAGACAAACGGAGAAAATGAAAAAGGACAGGAAAGAGGACAAGTTAATGAAGCACGGAAAGGGACAATACATTAGTATGAATTATCAGAACATTAAAGTTATACTCAAAGCTATAAATTGAAGTTTCTTCAAGTTATCGCTTATCAGTTGAGTTTACAAAACTAATCTGAATTCTAGTTAAGTGGACTTTTGGGCGAAGATCTAAGGCGAGAAAAAGTAGAATGGAAATTTCTAAATAACTGTAGAACAGGGTGAGAACAGGATTCAGGATTGGTTGAAGAAATCAGATTTTAAGTTATTGCTATGCTATACTTTTCTTGTTCCAATGCTTAATGGACTGGTGCAATCAAAGTTGGGTTTATGGAAGTCCTTTTTCCCTTTCTTCCTCATCAGCTAAAACTAGCTCTTGATAGCTTCTGCCTAAAGCCACAGGGTTCATTATATACATGTTATCTGTATTGTTAACTTGTTACTTGATCTGTACTATGGAACGAGAAAATAATTCCTCAAACAGAACCTATATGCTGGTACCAGAATCGCAGGCTTGCGGTCTTGCACCTGCTACTGGATCTTTTATATTGCTGCTCCAATTGCACAGTAGGCTAATTCTTTGTTCTCAAGCTGCAAGTAAACAAAATAGGTTCAATGTTGCTACATTATTGATAAAAGTGATTGTCCTGTTTCTGTGAAGCTTCAACAGTTATTGAAGTTCCATAACCATTAGACCATTCTTTGGTGACTTTACCTGGTTAGCTGCATTGGGATTCCCCACAAATAATATATGTATGTTTTTCTGTTGTTGTCTTAGGGAGGCTATCAGACTTCAAATATATGTTATCTGCTCCATATTTATAAGTTTTTAACCCAAACAAAGTAACAAAACTACAGGTGGAAGGCCTTATCCGCTTGATGGAAAGTGAACATGTGGGACCTTTTAACCTTGGGAATCCTGGTGAATTCACCATGCTTGAGCTGGCTAAGGTATTAAGTTTTGTAGCCTGTTGTTTACTTGTTTGGGTTTTGTTATTGCTTTTGTTTTTGCGAGTATGTTTACCGTGTAGATACTAGATACAATACCTATGTCATAGACTTGTCTTTCACTTTTGGATATGAATTAATAGAAATTAGGTCACAGTGAGTTGAAAGAGAGAGCTAATTATAAGTTGATTGTTGGGCATACATATTTCTCCACCTCTTTTGGTCTTTGTCATCGGACACTAGGGAATATAAGCAACCACTAGAATGCTAAGAGTGCCAAGAGCAGAGAACTGTTCTACACTCAGAAGCTTGATACAAGACCATGCAAATGGAAGGTTTTCTTCTAGATCTGTTAATGAATTTAAGTTTTGGTTCATGGAAAACCAGAGAGCCATTTATGATCTTTCTCATGCTGGTGGGGTTTAAGCAAGCAGAAGGAGAGTTGATGTACTATTAATCTTAGGAATAATGGAGCCAACTGGTTGATCTCATATATCACCAACTTAGTATCCAAGTGATGGAACCAGCGAATATGGAAGTAGTAGACCGAAGTGCCCAGCATCTGTAAGAATTGGTAACGACAATTTTGATGGTGACAACTTCTTGTTGATTCCTAGCCATGTTTTTCGTTCCCCCAGTATGTTCATTATGATGCAATCAAGGAGTTCTTAGCAAACAATCTGTTTACAGGTGGTCCAGGAAACAATTGACCCAAGTGCAAGGATCGAGTTTAGGCCGAACACAGAGGATGACCCCCACAAAAGGAAGCCTGAGATCTCAAAAGCAAAAGAACAACTTAACTGGGAACCAAAAGTTTCGCTTCGAGAAGGTCTGACTAAAATGGTGAAGGACTTCAGGCAACGAATCTTTGGTGATCACAAGGTTGAAGGCAGCACCAGCAAAGAGTCATCAACATCATCAACTTAAGTTGACATTTTAGGCATGAAGATGACAGTTATTCAGGAATTGGAGGACTCCCCATTTCCTCTTTTAGCTGTAGCAGACAATGGATTCGGTAATTCTTTTTGCAGGGAGTAAATTTTAGATGTCCCGATTTGACATACGTGTCATTGTCATACCTTGTTACATTTGAATTCTTTGCCATTCAGCAGCTTCGATGATTGGTGTTTGGTGATGATCTTCTTCTCTTTTGGGCCTCTTTCTTATTCTTTTTCTCTCTCTCTCTCTAAATTTTTTTTTTGGTATTCTCTTTCTTATTCTTTGATTTGAAGGAAATCCTATCATTGTTTGTCAAATGCCCATTGATGCCTACGGATGAAAATGAACAGAGCCAAATATTGAGTCGATCATGTTCAGCCTGGAATATGTATAATGAGCTTTTAATTGATAGAGCTCAAGTTGAACTTGTATAGTTGGCCTAAATTGAGGGAAGAAAAAACTAAAATTGAGCTAATCCGAGCTAATTGAGCTTGTGTGAATTGTGCATTGAGTTAGAAATTTTATCCAAGTAAGTTTGATGATAGTTTGATTGAGTCATGAATAAATTTTAAACCAATAATAATTTGATTGAGTCACGAATAAATTTTAAACCAACTTAAACTTGGCTCAAACTTGAGTTTTTCATTTATTTTTCATGCCTGACCCTTACAGCAGTTATGAAACCTGCTAAATCACTTGAGATGCTGTGAAAGTGAAGCACCTAAATCATTTGTCATCATATTATTATTTCACAGAAGGTAAAAGGGGCAATTTTGACATTATACTTGATCAACTTTCAAATAAATTATTATAAAAAGAAACTTTCAGAAAAAGGAACACTTGAATTGACATAAACACGCAAGTGAAAAATCTCAATAGTCCGTATTCCTCTTAACTTTATTTATGATACCCAGTTTCAGCTCTATCATATTGTCTGAAATACATACAAATGCAAATTTCTCGCCCTTTATTGGATTAGCTCTTCAATATATATTAAAGTATTATGTATCCCACATTTCGAAGGCAGATAGGAATAGTGATGTAACAAGGAAACAGAAACACAGAAGAGTCATGTCCCTCAAATCAAAAGACACCGCCCCATGCCATGTCCCAAAGGAGGGGCTGCACTACAACTACTACATTGCAGAGTGATGAAGCTTTCGTGGCGACTTTAATCCACAGAGATAGCTCCCACTGGAGCGGGTTTTGCCCATGCTCGCCATAACCGGTGATGCTGCGATCCCAAGTTTCTCAATCCCATCCACCAGACCTCCTCCGTTCATGGCCAGGGGTTCAACGATGAGAGTATCGATGCGCTTTTCAAGCCAGGAAATGATGTCGGCAAACACGATTTCGACGTTCTCGTCTGGCTCCCCTTCCGTCAATCCATGCCACATTCCGGCGTAAAGTTTGATGGTCTTGTCTTTGCTGCTCGCCTTCTCGTACAATGCCTTGCTCACTTCTGGATCCGTCACCGTGTCAGCTTCCCCGTGCAATACAAAAAATGGCAGTGTCACCTGCCCACAACAAACCCCAACTAACCCGTGTAAAAACAAATGCTTTACGATACATGAACCACAAACATAGAGCCTCTCTTCTCGCAACACCACCAAGTTGTCTCATCTAAAGTCTCCTCCCTTAACTTGATTGATGCTATCTTTTTCCAACTCTACCAAGGGTGTTAGTGATTAACGTCATAGACTTAAAAAAAAGTTGATCTCCACTGTTAGTAAGCTATCGACAACTCTAGCTCTAATAACAAAAGTTATTCTCAAAAGAAGCAATATGCATCGATACGTGAATAATTGGTAAAAATATTGCATTATGTATATCAATCCAACAAAATGAACCCTTTATTCTTATGTTTGGTACAAGTCTTGGTCCACAGGAAGGGGTAGGGTATTGATCTTTGTTGGCTGGCTAGGTGAAAAATATTAAGCTTGCCATTAGGGCAGGTAAACAATACTCCACCATACTAACTTTCTGCTCTGATCCAAGGCAAGCATTTATTTGCTACCTAGAAGTTTTCACTACATTAACATAGGCCTCCTACTATCTCTTTGACCATTATTACATGACTTGATGCCCTACCTAACCAGGCCAGTCTCTTCTAGAATTCCGTCCAGTATATGGGTTTGTGTTCAATGTTTTTTCAGCCCAAATGACTCTAATACCCCACCCCCACCTACCAACCCACCAAGGAAAGAAGGGAAAAAGGGAAAATGGGGAGAAAATATATGTGGTTTTGTTTTTCAGAGCCACCAGGAAATGGGAGAAAAGCAAGCAACAAGAAATTTAAGGGGGAAAAAAAGGCCAACAAAGGAAATGTGCATACTTCATGTAGAGTTTTTTCAAGGTTCATGCTGGTTCTGAGAAGTTCCAGAGCTGTTTTAAGTCTTGGCTTCTCTTGATATATCCACTTGTTGTTCCTTATCTGCATTATTTGGTAAAAGAGGATATACTGATGACTGGTAATTCAGTGATTAAAGAAAGACCCATCTCCATCTGAGGTGATCAAGAAGAAAACGAAACAAAATTGTACTCACCTCTTCTCTCTTGATGGGGTCCTTGAATGCGGAGTCAATAACATCCTTGGTGGGTACAATTTTCCACTTTGGAATAATTTCCTCCATCTTAGTCAATATATTCACAACAACTGGGTGGGGCTTCAACTTCTCAGATATCTAGCAATTTCAAGACCATTATTAAATTAACCAGTAGAGCTTTTGTTTAAGAACAGGGAACCAATTACAGAAACGCCATTCTCTAATTCACCTTACACATGGGAGCAACAAAAACTGCACCGTTCCAGAAGGCAGGATCCTTCTTGTGTAGCAGAAGGGCCACTGCTCCTCCCATGGATTCACCATACAAGAATCTGCCCTTATCCCTGTAATCTTCTTGTGCTGCAAAGAGAAATCACTTTCCTGTTACTTGAACCAAGCTAGTTGTACCAACTCTCTTATTAGTTCCACAGTAAATCTCCATACCACAAATTGATTTGAAATATTCACCGCAATCCTTGACAATGTTCTCAAACTTCTTAATGTAGCAGCGAGCACCCCCGGATCTGCCATGTCCTTCGTAGTCCAATCCAAAAACCGCATATCCGGCAGTTGATAGCCTGATTCCACATTCTAATAAAATCATGATATCCCATTAATATTCAACCATTCGAAAACATCTTATATGCTAGAATTTCACGCTCCACAGTTCATTAGCATTTTCTTTATGACAAACTTGCTTAGGTGGCATTTAGTTCTAGAAAATTATTATGTGTCTAGTTTTTATCAACTGAACTGGATGTAGAAATTAGCTACTTTAGGAGTCTGCAGGCAAGTGTTTTACGCATGTATTGTGTTTCAACCCATCTCATACCAAGTATGCACATACCGAAGATTTCCTATTTCTCTTCTCCAAATTTCCTTCAACAAATGTATTAGGGTTCAGGGAGGCAGAAAACCACATTCTCTAAAACAAGATTTTCCATTTCAACAGAAAGGAGCTGTACAAACCTGCAAAACAAGGTTTCCAAGTTCTTAAACATGCTAAGCACTCATACTTTTAGCTAAGAAAATTCGGGGAAGAGAAATAGAAAAATTGGTACACCTTAATGCTTTTTGGCTTTCTGTTTCTTCTATCTGATTTATAATGCTAGACTTTACAGTCTCTAAGTACGTAGTAGCATAGGGACACCACAGTTGAGGAGAAGCTATTGATTGTTTGCCAACCTAACCAACCTGATGTAGCTGACCCACTTCTTCACATTTTTACATCAGACTTCAGAATACGACCCTCAACTGTATATTACTCCTTCTTAATATGCCAATAAGGAAAAATCACAAAGAAAATTTTCCTAACATACAGAAAAAAAAAAAAAGTTCGCACAAATAAAAACAAAAATTAAAAAGGCTGACTTCTATGGTATAAAAAGCCAAAAAAGAATATGTAGTTGAGTGCAATAATTGTCCTTTTCTCCTTTTTGCGTTTTGAGAAAGAAATGGTGTCAACATCTCTAGGTTGCAGGTGGCTCCTGTTGATTATTGTTTAAACAACATAAGACAGGAAATTGATGAGTGAATAAGCGGTCCTAGCTAATCCATCTAATTTAGGAAATCAAAATGAACTCCTGAAAGGACAATTCCCATCCACCAGTGCACCATAATTTCCCAAGATTTGGTTCCTTCACCAACTATCAAGATAGACCCAGGTTGGTTGATGCCTCCTATTTTCATAGTTTAATTTTCACTTGTTTGCAGTTAATATTTCCTGGGTCAATTGGTCAGAAAAATTGACACTTTGTATTCAGTGGAGATCTTGGGTTCAGCATACAAATCAAAGTTTGATATGCTAAGCAACCTTGAGACCAAATATATATATATATATGTATGTATGTATGTATGTATGTATGACTTTCTTTTTTGTAATGTATGACTTTCTTGTGTAACATACAAGCAAAGCAGTTGACAAATTTTTTTTTTTTTAAAAAAATCTAGAGTATACAGGGAACAATGTGAAGATCAAACGTGAATGGAAAAGAGGTCAGTCATGAGGAGTTTATTACCTTTCATGAAACCACTGCACTCCATACCATAACCTGCAAATAACATTAATGTAATAAATAACTCACACCCAACCCGTGAATTTAATTTAGATTTTTTTTATTAAAAAAGAAAAAAAAACTTCTGGGGGGTCCTCCAGAGAGAGAGAGAGAGAGAGAGAGAGAGAGAGAGAGAGGGTACCATGGCAGAGGAATACAAGGGCCTTTGGAGAAGAGAAAGGAACCCATCTGCAAGTGAAAAGCAGGACTCCTCTGGAATTCCTTATAAGCTCCTGTGACAATACAAGAAACACAAAGTTGCAAACTTTCATGTCAAAACAAAAGAAACCAAACAGAAAAAAGAAACACAAAAACGAACATTGGAAAAACAAATCTAGAACCACTTCAGAAACATGTAAACCAACTCACCTCCTGATACTCATACGCCATCATCTTCACACAAACGACAAGACAAGCCGAAACGACCCAGGAGTCAGTCAGCAGAACTCGGCCATCAAAACCAACAACAAAGAACCGTTCAGAGGAAAGGCAAGGCGATAGGGAAAACAGAGGAAAAAGGAAAGAAAGGCAGGGCCGAAGATGATGGATGCAAAAGGATTGGGATGTGTAATGGGGACGAATTGTTTACGGAAGAAATAGTGGAAAGTTCCAAAAGGTGGATGAGGTGGCGTAACTGGATGGATGGATCACTAAAATACTTTTTAAAGAAAAACAACTCCGAGTCAGAGTCAGAGATCGTAAGAGTTGATATCACATTATATCCTTATCTCGTCGCGGAGCGCGGAGGCTCTGGTCTGCTCTGGTCTCGAGTCTTAGAGAGCAAGGCGTGGCTGATTTTGTCAGGTTCCCATTTGCGTTCGCGTTCGGCTACCTTAGCCTTTACTCCTTTTTCAATCGCAATATATATAATAATACTGCTACTATGTTTTTTTTTTTGAAAGAATAATACTACTACTATGCTATTGAAGTAATAATATTAATACTACTCCGTTGATTTAAAAAAAAAAATAATACTACTCCGTATTTATGTTTATGTACGACTCCCTCTGTACGTCGACGCGGACATGACTAATGCGCTATCTTATATTAATAAAGTACAAGATCATATCTCCAATTGAAATACGAATAGGATGGTTGCCCTGTGAGGCTGTGATACGAAGATTAACACTGCCTTGTTTTTTTTTCTTAAATTTTCCGTTCCTATAGGAGAGAGGTCAATAAATGAATGAAAGATTAAATTTTAAATTGTTTTATAACTTCATTGGGGTGTTTAGTTTAATTGACATAAAAATTACCATATCACTTTGGCCGGCTAGGTTTGAATCTTAATTTGTGCAATTAATTTTTTTTAATAACCATTAAATGAGTTTAAATGGTGTGAAGTAAAATATACGGTAAGTTAGATATTATAAAATATCTCTATAAAAATAACAAACCTTTAAACAATCTTAATTACCATGGCATCATTTCTTTAGACACCATCTGTCATTGCTACACAATGGTAGGAATTGGGTGTATATTTTTTAGTTTACATCTACAGTTGTTCATCATATTATTATTATCATTATTATCATATTCCGTACAGCAATTTCATATCATGACATAGAAAACAAAAACCATTCGTTAAGTCCTCCGAATGTCATTTTCTTTGCATTTTTACCCTGAAGTCATATTTAAGAGAAGGGTTAATATTACTGGTCATCCCTGAACTATTTTCATTTTATTTAATCATCTCGTAACTATCAATTATTGCATCTATTATTATCAAGTTATTTAATTATTGCACATGTTGTCTTGCTGTTATACCAGCTGTTAAATAGCGATGGAAATGGCGAGAAAGATGAACAGTTAGCACTAAAATTTAGAAAAATTTTCTATCTGAGCCTTAAAATTTTATGATTCTATAAAACTATGAAAATGTGTATGCTCTCTTTAATTTTTTCTTGGTTTATTCTAATTAAGCATGGATTTCTTGACTTTGCTTTTATAAAATTTTATAATTGAATTTTCATTAAGTATTAATTCTAGTAATTTTTTTTCTTTTTTGTTGAACTTTGGTTTTTAAGTTTTTTATTTTGAAAGTTTTTTTATTTTATTCTTCTTATTTATTTTTTGTTGCTACCTTATCCTTATCACTTTTTTTCTTTTATTTTTTCTTTTTTTGATCCTTTATTTCCTTTGATTTTCCTATTATTTTTCTAAATTCCTTTTGTGAATTTTTTTCTTTATTTCATCTTTTGCTTACTCTTTTTTTTTTTTCTACAAATAACCTCTTACTCTTTTTTTTTTCTACAAATAACCTTTCACAATGGAACATATTTTGTTGGTATTATTAATGTTCGTTTAATTTTAGGACTTAGAATAATTTAAAAAAATTCTTACTCATTCCATCTTACTCTTTTGGATTTACTATATAATTCATAAAAAAACTTGAGAAATATAATTTTTTTTCTCCTTTTTGAATTTAACTTATAATTCGTAAAGGAACTTAACAAATTTCTACACCATTCTTTCATCCCTTCAAGATATTGTTTAGATTGTTCTTCTATATCCTTCTATTTTTCTTTTTTTTTCCCCCAGAATTATTTAAGTCTAATTTATGTTTGGGTTTGTTATAATTTTAACTTCTAGTTTATTATAAAGTGAAAGAGATTCTCTCCCAAGCCCTTTTGCTATGTTGTTGATAACAACTGTAGTGGAATTTAATCATTTCTTTTTTGTATTGTTTGTCAATTTCATCATTTCATTTAGATTTCCAAATGATAAAAAGGGAGAAAAAAGAAGTTAAATTTCCCTAGTTTCTTTACGAATTATACATTAAATTCAAACAGGAGAAAAAAGAAGTTAAATTTCTTAAATTTCTTTATGAATTATACAGTAAGTCTAAAGAGTAAGATGAAATGAGTAAAGATTTTATAAATTATTCCAAGTCCTAAAATTAAATAAACATGAATAGGATTCAAAAAAACATGTTTCATTGTGAAAGGTTATTTGTAGAAAAAAAAAAGAGTAAGCAAAAGAAACAATAACACTTAGAAAATGAAAAGGGAAAGATGAAATACAGAAAAACATTTACAAAAGGAACGTAAAAAAAATAAAAGGAAATAAAGGATCAAAAAATAAAAAATAAAAGAAAAAGGAGTGGTAAGGATGAGGCATCAATGAAAAATAAATAAGAAGAATTAGAGAATAAAAAACTTCAAAAAGAAAGACTTAAAATTGAAGCAAATGAAAAGAAAAGAAAGAAAATTAAAGAAATTGGGATAAATACTGAATTAAAATTCAATTATAAAAATTTTATTAAATGAAAGTCAATAAATTCATGCTTAATAAGAAGAAACCAAGAGAGAGATTAAAGAGAGTATGCACATTTTCACAATTTTATAATTGAACTAGAAAATCATAAAGTTTTAGGACTCAAATTGAAAGTTTTTTAAGCCTTAGGGCTGATTTTCACAATTTTATAATTGAACTAGAAAATCATAAAGTTTTAGGACTCAAATTGAAAGTTTTTTAAGCCTTAGGGCTGATTGTGTATTTTTTTCACTGTTTGCGTTACTTTTTAACAACTGGTATAATGACAGGACAACGGATGTAACCATTAAGTAGTTTGAGAATGATAGATGCAATAGTTGATAATTTCGGAATGATTAAGTAAAAAGAAAATAGTTTAGGGACGACCAATAATATTAACCCTTGAGAGAACCTTCATTTTCTATGGCCCCATGATTCTGTAGTGATTATGTAAGTTGTCAAAATTAATTGTTGTCTTTTGGTCCTAATATTTTAAATATTTATGTATTACTCTTGAATGTTTTAAGAAATTTTGTATTAGTCATTCACGAAAGTTGTTACATGGTGCTAATAGTGGAACAATTTTGATAATTTAAGGCCTAAAATACTTTTGCACTTTCAAACTTTGTCAACTCAGCAATTTTTGTTCTTAAACTATGACTCATAACAACTTAGTCTTGAACTGTGAAGAGTAGAACATTTTGCCCATTTGACCTTACATTTGTTAATTGACTAACCTATGAAAAAAGAGGAAGAAGAAAAAGATGATGATGAAATGGCATGCTCATCAATCTAACTTTTTTGTTTATATCTTTTCTATCATATAAGTTAGTATCTACAACTTCAGCCACCATCCTTAACTCATCTTCTTCTCCAGCCAATACCTTGCCCATTTTTTCGTGCTCTTGGAGTTGCAATGCTGAGGTTAGGGCTCCGTGCGAGGCATAGATGTTGGCAATTCAAGGGTAGATGGACGACACAGGTTCATTCTCTTTTGAATCAAAGGCAAGTTTTGGGTTGTGATGGTGGTCGTGAGGGTGTTGACAATTTCTTTGATAGGCTTCACACTAATGCCTAAACTATGTCTTCCACTTTGGGAATGGGAGAGTGGGCTCTGGAGACAGCAAATGCAACTAGATAGTAACAGTTTGGGGTTAAATGATTATGATTCCAACATAGAGGTTTTCTATAAAAAGTGGTAGCATGAAGCTCATTTTGTTTTGTTTTGTTTTGTTTCGCTGTTTTGACGGTGACTGGGCTGAGGACACTACTAGCAACTTGATGACAGGAAAACCCTAAGATACAAGGACTTAGGAGTTTGTTGCTGCACTAGTTGCTGTCGTGCCTAAAGAGCCTGTGGTTTATCTCACACTATTGTTGGACATCATTAATGACTTGTGACCTTGGGCAACAACAGTCATGTAGGGGTATAACAAGATGGATGAGCCAATGGTTAGTGGAGTCCACAGTGGCAGCAATTGGAAGTTTGTGCGGGAGGAATCAAAGGTGTGTTCAATTGCGGGGAAGAAAGTAAAAGAGATATGCTTACACTTAATTAACATTAAGCCCCTAAAGTTACATGTTTTGATAATTTAGGGCCTAAATCTTTAAATTCTAATAGTTAAGTGACATGCAGTTTCAAATTTGACAATGTTAATATCACATAATGGCATATGGATTGAGTTAATGGGTTAAAAAAGTAAGGTGCCCAATAACCCACGGTTTGAGGATGAGTTGACTCGAATCATAGTTCAAAGACTAAAATACCTCAGTCAACATAGTGCAATGGTGTAAAAGTGATTTAGGTCTAATTTAAACTATTTATTAATTGTTAATTACATAGAAAGTGACTAAATAGTTTAAATTAAAAATTCAAAAGTTGGTGTTAAATAATTACTCTAAGTTAGCCAAATTTATTGATAAAAGGCTAACATGAAATGTGTTAAAAATGTTTAGTACCAAGAAGAGAACAATGTTAGTTTATTTTAACTTAAATCAACTTAATCTAAAATGACTTATTTTTTTCGTTTATATCTTTTTTACCCGAACCAATTTTATTTAAAAATTAATATTATTTTAATAAAATAATCTAATGATTGTAAAATTTCTATGATACTATTAATTTTTTTATAGATTTTTTTGGCATTAAAAAAAATTCATAGAGATCAAATAACATATTAGAAATTTTATTTCAAATGAATTATTACACCTACAAAATATTAACATTAAAATGGAATCCATTTCTGATGAAACAAATATAAAAATAAAAATAAGTTATTTTAAATTAAATTAATTTAAATTAAAACAAATTGGCAACAATTAAAAGTTAGAAATTGCCATCGAGTTTGAAACTAACGTGTGTTTGTACGCTAGAGTTTGGAAGCAAACCTATATGCTAATCAGTAATGCTTTTTGTGAGCAATTTATAAATGCCGAAATTTTACCAAATGTTCCTCGGTGACTAAAAAGCAAGAAGTATCGGCCTTTTAGGGACAAGTATTAGATTGCATATATTTGTTCTTCCTGCAAAAATGCTTTTCCCTTTTTGCTTTTTTTTTCCTTTTTTGAAAATTTTTTATCTAGCGTGATCTCATACCTATGTTATAGTTTTCCACTTCCGAAAATAAATAAATCACCAAAGTGATAAAAATACAATAGAGAGCCCGTATAAAGAAACGGATATAAATGTGATGTAGCGTTACCTTCTTGAAGATGAAACACCAAAAAAAAAAAAAAAAAGA
Organism: Aquilaria sinensis; assembly: GCA_005392925.1. NCBI lineage: Eukaryota > Viridiplantae > Streptophyta > Magnoliopsida > Malvales > Thymelaeaceae > Aquilaria > Aquilaria sinensis. Next base: position 418,631 of record SMDT01000670.1, on the reverse strand, counting down.
TCAAATAAAACAAATGCTATTGTTTTAATAATAAAGACTCGCCTTTGACGAATGGCCAGAGAGGTCATCCTGGTAGATCTAGGTAACAGATGAGAAAACTAACAATTAATGACACTAAAAAGGGACGCAGCAATAACTTGAGATACAAGGCAACGTTTTACAACAAACTAAGCGTTATTCTTCATGCTAAATGGCTGCAAAAAGGAGATGACCACACCAAAAGCTTACAGTTTTCACTTCTACATTAGCTTGTTCTGGCGAAGTCTGCAGCAGTAGCAAAAGCAGAAACCAGGCAGGTCATCCCAATCACCTGTGACCAGCTTCGTGTCTGAGCCGCAACAGCTGCCCCAGCTACAGCACCCCCAATAAAAGAATTTTTCTGAAATATAACAACATTGATAATCCTCATACCCAACCAACCAGGCTATATCAGGCATAAATAGTTGGGACACGTGAAATATGAAAGAGAAAGCTCAACATCCTTTTCTTACTGTAATAGCAGTATTCAGCTAGATTTAATATGAAACGTAATGCTTTTGTGACTTGATTCTCTGCAGACTGCAGAGCATAGTCCAGGAGAATGATAAGGGGCTTTTTTTAAGTTTATAGATGCTAAAGTGTACCTCATCCATTATATTCATGTCACACCCCATGCTTAAGCAAACACAAATGGCGTTTTAAGCTTAGAAAACTAGGTTGAAAGATGCTTGCTTAAATATGGGGTGTTACAATTCATATCAAGTGCAGCTAAAAGAAAAACGCTGAAAGAAAAGGAAAAACAAAAACAAAAACAACTTGTAAGACAGACACAAGCTCAGAACCTTCTACCTAAGCTTACCTACCATGGGACATTCTTAATATCATTACATATTGGAAAAACAAAAACAAAAACAACTTGCCACTTTTTCTTTTCGCATGGATGTAGTGTACATTAACTTTTAAATAGTTATTACTTGACAATCTGAACTTCACGCCAACAACTATAATACAGTTGGAATTAACATTGAATATGATAATGCTGAATTAATTTTGAAGAGTAGGAGGATGCAATACGTCCCCAGTTTTCTCATATTCAAGAAAACTACTAACCCAGTCATCTTTCTTCCGATATCTTTGGATGCCACAACGAGTTAGGGTACAGATACCAGCAACAAGTCCTGAAGATTAAAAGTCAAAATGTTACCCAAAAAACAGAGGAGCAGTGACATACATTTTTTACAGACTACCGCCATAAACACCATTTCAAAGTATCAGAACAAAACAGGTTCTTTAAGAAACTTTAACAGTGAAAGGAAATTGTGAACTACAGCACTAACAGGTGAAAAGGGAGAAAATCAAAATAATACGATTTCATTTATCATTAGAGATATGAAGATTTTCTGAACAGCATATCACTGTTTATCATTGCTCAAATGTGACACCTCAATTACGAGAAGTAAAAAGCATCATCAGCTCATGATTTGCATAACCATTCTAGCATTAGCAGCACAAGGCTCACAAAGTTACTCTAGCATTGCCAGCGGACACCTTCCAAACATGTGATAGGATTTTCAACATTTTTGAAGGTATGACTTTAAAGATGTTTAATCAACTCATGCTACCTTGTGACAAATGAATCCAAAGACCTCTGAACCCCCAGGCCCCCAGAGAGCCGGTCTCAATACCAAACATTTGGTTGATGTGTGCCTTCATGCGTTTAACCAGAAACTAGTTTATCACCTCGGCTCACAGATTGGCCTGGTTTTGGAAGGCAGAGCTTAAATGTCTAATCCCTTACCGTGTTTATTTTCATTTTTTTTTTCAGTTTTTCTTATGGGAAAAAAACACAGAGAATTGTGCTTCTGCGTATGTATTCATTTAGTTTTTACAAATGGCATAAATTTAGTTACCGCATTGATAAGTGAATTTTCCCATAGACTTTGCCTGCAATCATTTGTAAACACTGCATCAATCAGACTGCTGCAAGGCCTTCCGCAATCAACTAATGGCGGGAAAAAAATAGTGAGGATAAATATAATCCTACAAAAAGGAAAAACATATAAACCTTATAGTACCCATTAAGCTCCTGGTGTCCATACCACAAACTGAGCTCGACGGAAGCCGGTTAATCCTGCTCAATTGCCCAAATTAATCCAACTTAATTAGGTCTACTGATAACTAGAAACCCATCAAGGTTAACAGAAAAACTCAATCTTGAGGCACTAGCTCCTAAAAATACGCTGAATTTCTTTATGAAATCAAAAGTTTACCTAATTTACTTGCTTCATAAGGGGCTGCGCATGCTCCCCAAATCGCACCTGCCTGAGAAAGAAGAACAAGAAAACAGATTAAAGAGCGCAGAGTTTCTGGCGTTATCACGAAATCCATGGTGGAAAGAATCTCTTACCGCTCCGACTCGAATGACGGAATCGACAGCCAGGGAAGAGCAAGGAACGACGCCGCTCAAGTCCTCCCCCATCTCCATCTCCATCTCCCATTCGTTCTGCAACTTCACCCCTTTTAAAGATTTTCCAACTTTAATTTTATACTTGGGCTTGTTTATACCATAATTATGGGCCTAAAGGTTCCACTTAGATCTCTCCCATTACGGGCCCAAATAAGAAAACCCCTTCCGTCCTCGCGCTGAAGCCCTAGCTAGCTTGCACTTCCGTTTCTAGCGTCTTCCACATCCATCGTAGTGATCTGCGAAGATGAGTCGGGGTACGGTTGCGGGTGCGGCGGCGAAGGGGAAGAAGAAGGGAGCGTCGTTCGTCATCGACTGCTCGAAGCCGGTGGAGGACAAGATCATGGACATCGCTTCACTGGAGAAGTTTCTTCAGGAGAGGATCAAGGTAGGCGGCAAAGCTGGAAACCTGGGCGATTCCGTCACCGTGACCCGCGAGAAGAGCAAGATCACTGTCACTTCCGACAGCAACTTCTCTAAGCGGTGAGCTGCTCATTTCCCGTTTCGTGATTCCGTTGCGTTGGTCTCCGACTCTCCAAGTTCCAGATATGTCTGGTGTTTTTCAAGAGCTAGGAAGTTGATTCTTAGAGCTTTCTCTTCATGTTATTTATTTTGTATTCTGGTTTGAGGTCAGTGATGACAACCCACAAGGGTTGTTTCTCAAAACATTCGCAGTGGCCTCCTAAGAGCTTTCGCCTTGGCGGGCCTTGAGAGCTTATGCTGCGTTAATCCTTCCTTGGATGTCTGAGACCTTCTTCTGTATAGCTGCTACATAGCTGCTACTCTTGACGATAATGGTTTCAGTTGAATTATCTGGTCTACAATTTTAGTTGTTGATCTGGTACATGTGTATCAGGTATCTGAAGTACTTGACGAAGAAGTACTTGAAGAAGCATAATGTGAGGGACTGGCTGCGAGTGATTGCTTCCAACAAGGACAGAAATGTTTATGAACTTCGGTACTTTAACATTGCAGAGAAGGAGGCCGAGGAGGAAGACTGACTTATCTGTTCGGTACATTTTCCCCAATCATCTTATCCTTTTTGTTACAACGAGTGAACCCATATCCTTTTCTTCGTGTTCTGTGGAAAGCAGTAACATATATCGGGAATGTTCGGCCTCTTACTATTTAACTCTGTATGAAATTTTGGTTTCTTGTAGCTTGACTTATAGATTGTAAGATGTTATTGAGTGGAATCAGATGCTCCTTAGCTAATTACTGGTTCTCTGGATCCCTCTGATACGTTTTCTATGAACATTTTCCTCAAGCCAATCGAATTCTGTCTATTGAAGTATGGTTTGATTGAAACCGATGGTGGGCGGTTTAGAATAGGAACGAGGGTTTTTGTTGAAGTGGGCCAAACAATATTTGGTGTGTTTTGCTTTGGAAACTTATTCTTAAGCTTCAGTATGTCCTGGTATAATGCTAGCTGGTTATATTGAATTTGGCATGAAAAATCTTGAAAACAGCTGTATTACTTCGTGCGTTGTCTTGTTCCTGATCAGCTTTCAGGTCCTTGTTTCTGAACCTCTGGCAATGGAAAAAATGAAACACATTTTCTCCAACAGACTCTCAGGCACCAAGGAACAAACGTATCTCATTAGCAAGAATTAGACCTTCCAGTGCTGGTGCGAGTTGTTTATCAAGATCGAGGTGTCGCAAATGATATATGAACGTTTTGAAAAATATAACGGTGGACTTAGGGTGAAAATCATTTAAAATAATTGTTTGGAAATTGTAAAACATAATACAAGATTACATGTACACAATTGATACAAAAACGCAGGAACGTACCGCAAATTAAGTATGAGGTTTTTGGTGTTTTGCAATGTACCAGCCAGAAGCGCTTCCATAACGTCTGTCGCTTCGCCGGAGGGCATTTCATGCTTTGCATGTTATCCTTTTCTTTGTGTGTGCATGGATTAGGTGTCGGATAGCTGTGAAAAAAATATTAAAAAATTTAAAATTATTGGAATATAATTATTAGTCATTTTTAATTAAGATTTTAAAAGTTATCGTCGAACACTGTAAATAAAAAAAGTAAAGTATAGGTTTCTGAAAATAAAGGGGATAAAGTGTAAGTTAGAACAAACCAAAGGAGGGTTTGTAATTTTTTCAATAAAAAATATAATTTTAACAGCATAGAAGAAATAAAAATACAAAATTCTTTCAAATATTAAAATTTTTTTGTTGTACAAACATTCAGTTAAACATAATAATTATATATTTTACTTCAAAATATCAAAAATGAAAAAAAAAATACATTTTTCCCGTCTCGTACCGTTTTTTCCATCCCATATTGTTTTCTAATTGGTACAGTTGCTACGAGACGGTACCAGCCGGCACGAGACTTAAAACCATCCTTTGTACCATTTCAAAGTAAGCCCAAAATAGGTTGAGCCAGAAGTTTGAACCATTATGGGCCACTCTATCAAATTCTAGTTGGCCCAAATAATAGACCCTTGCCTTGACATTTCTTCTCAGCTCCCATTCCAAAACCCTACCGCTTATACGATTGCATCCTCGAAAACGGTCTCTTGTTTCTTCCTAATCGATTGAGATCCTAGAATCGGACAAGTGACAGGCGAAAATGAGTCGAGGCGCGGCTTCTGCGGCGAAGGGGAAGAAGAAGGGTGTGTCCTTCGTCATCGACTGCTCGAAGCCTGTGGAGGACAAGATCATGGACATCGCTTCTCTGGAAAAGTTCCTCCAAGAGAGGATCAAGGTCGGCGGCAAAGCTGGAAATCTCGGAGATTCTATCACCGTCACTCGCGAGAAAAGCAAGATCACCGTTACTTCCGACAGCAACTTCTCTAAGCGGTGAGCTTTCGGTTCCTCTTTTCTTGATTCCGCCTTGTTCATCAACAAGTCCTATATCCGTCTGATCCCCTTTAGTGTCCCTTTGTCTGATCTATGTTCGAATTCGTTTTCTTTAGTGTTATTTGCTTCTCTTTCTGATTCAAGGTCAGTGATGACATCTCCGAAGGCTTGTTTCTCAAAACATTCGCAGTGGCCGCCTGAGAGCTTTCGCCTTCGCCAGGCTTGAGAGCTTATGCTGCTTTAATCCTTCCTTGGATGTCTGAGACCCTGTTCATTCATTTTAGATTGTTATTATAGCTAGTCTAGTTTGTTTATCTAGAATTGCTCCAGTTGAGTTATACTGCCGGCGAATTTATGCTGATCTCGGTCATGTTTGTTAGGTACCTGAAGTACCTGACCAAGAAGTACTTGAAGAAACACAATGTGCGGGACTGGCTTCGGGTGATTGCTTCCAACAAGGACCGTAATGTCTATGAACTTCGGTACTTCAATATTGCTGAGAATGAGGGAGAGGAAGAAGAATGAATGTTCAGTGCGGTATAGTTGTCTCTATTATCAATCTTTGTTTTTCTAGGATCCAATACCAATGTGTTATTTCATGTTAAAGAATGAAATTTTGGTTGCTGGTAGTTTGATTTATGGAGCATTAGCTGTTTTATTGAATGGGTAATTGCCTTCAAGAGTTCTTTTTTCCGTCATGTATCTCAATGTGCAGACACTGTTTTGTAGTTTTTTAATTGCCATTGAACTTTCTTTCTTTGGTGAAACTCTAACCCAAGAAATGCTGAATGCTAATGACTGTTACCAAGCGTATGAAGGGATAGAGTTGAGGGGCCTTTACCTTGAAACTCATTGTTTATAATGATAGAGTTAATTGAGCAGAAAATGTGTTTCTGGAATCACCCTTGATGCATGTAGTTTGGGTTGAAAACCTTGGAGAGAGGAATTTTCATCTCAAGCAAGTACCCTGGGAGTGTTCTCTTATTTCGACTTTGACACATGAAATATAGACTGGTAGGTTTTGGTTCTGCTGATGGCTCGCAAGTCTTCATATTTATGTCAGGAACCTGTCAAACGAACTTGTGGATGGCATCCGAGTTTAGTTAGAAGTTGTTTTGAGAAGGTGAGCATGGACAATTTCGTGCAATTAGTTTTTGTTTAAATGCTTTGTTGCTTCTGGAATGTGGTTATTGAAGGCATTTGAAATTGTCTTGCAAATGCATTTATCTGTCCTCGAGTGTACTTAATTGCATTTGCGCGCACCGAAAAGAGGGTGTGAAGAGTAGGATGTCTATTTGGCATGCCAGTTGCAGCAAACTTCTTCATTGACTTGAGTGGGAGGAATAAATTTGGACTCTTCCAATAGCATTTTGACTAAGATATTTGATACTTGTTCGTTTCTCCATTGTAAGAGCAGCAGTGAACAAATACTTAATATTAGCACCAAATTCACTGCACTAGTTACCGATCTCTGAGTTGCAATTCTCGACATCTTTACAGGATGTGGGGCTTTTGAGCTTTATGTATCATGTTTAGGTCGGGCTCCTTAATAGGCTTGGCATTACTAAGCTCATCATCCGAAAACCAGTATTGTTGGTTAAGGGTTTTAGCTCTTGGATCAGCCTGGCATTTTCTCATATCCGAGAAGTGTGATTCTGGAGCTGAGGCTTCTGAGTAATGTGGGTTTTCTAAGGTTCGAACCGCTCTTGATCAGGAAACATGTGCTCATGGCGGTGCATAGAGGAGATGGATATGTAGGAGCTGTCGGCTGAGTCCATGAACATCAAGAACATGAAGAATCGGGGAGGAGACAAGAGAACCGCGAGGAGAGAAAAAGAACCTGAACTGAAGGGGAGGTTGGGTTTTTATGGTTGTAAGTTGTGACTTGTCAAAATTGCAGCACCATCACAGGGACTTCATAATTGGGATTTTTTGCTCCAGTTTGTCGCACGCTCTTTGATCTGGCCCTCGACATAAAAGTGAATGAATGCAAAGTTTCTGCCTTTCTTCAAATTATTTTGTTATTAACGCTAGAATTTTGAATAATTTATTAACAATGAAGAATAGATTATTTAAGCTAAAACCTGTTTTTAAATATTCCCTCCGCTCCAATTTACTTAAAACGTATTCTTTTTTGGGAAGTCCCAAAAGATTGAAACGTTTCCTCTTTTGGAAAAGTTTAAACAATTAAATAATCTTTTTATACGAAATCCAATAAAGACTTTGTTTTTATATTTTTCACTCAATCTTTCACTGCATAAAACCCAAAAAATTATTTTTTAATCATTATTTAAACTTTTACTATATAAAAAAATAACACAAATTACATACATCTTAATCTCTGTGTCTAGAAAAATATTTCAAATAAAATAGGACAGAAGTAGTAATTTTTTTTAAATTATAACACTAATAACTAAAGTTAATGTCATGCCTTGCTAATGTTATTTCAAGGCTCCAAGCCTCGTTCGCAAGCGCAGGCGAGCCTGGAACCATGCTCAAATTCATGTGTTAATCCCATCAAAGTTACTCTTGTGCCTTTCCGATTTCCAAACACTCATTATTTTTAATTTTGCTTATTTTTTGCTAGAACGAATATCATTTGAAAGTCAACAGTTTATACCTAAAAATCACTTGAATAGAAACTAATCAATTTTCAAGGAAAAAATAATAAAAATTAATTTACTTTAATGAAAAAAATTAAAATATATTTTTTGGGCTTCTTAAGACATTGAGCTTTAAATTGGGTACAAGTTGAATGAATAATCACTGTACATACCAATAATCACTTTTTATCCGTTTTTTGAATCACCAAACCAGCATAGAATCTCAAGGCAAATTCGTTTAACTTAATATTGACTTTTAAATAAAATTAATTTCAAGTAAAAAAAAATATAAAAATAAAATAAATTATTTTAGATTAAGTTGATTTAATTAAAATAAATTTGCTTTCAACTTTCAGCATCTTTTATAATAGAGTAGAACTCACATACTGGTGTCACATTATTCATGTAGGACATCTAAAAGTATAGATTGAAGATGAATAAAATAATGAGTTATTTAATACATTATTCTTAATCTGGTTGATTTTTTTACTTAATTTATATACCAATTAAAGCTCAATGGCTCAGAAAATGATTTGAAAATATTTTTTTGAAAATTCATTTTTAAATATATTTCCCTTTTTCGAAGTTGGGTACAGAAAAAGTTCATAAAAAATTAATTACTTTTTAAATTTGTTTACTCAAGTGAGTGTTAAATAAATAAAGTGTTAGCTTTTAAATAATATTAATTTTAGATAAGAAATTAAAAAAATTAAAAATAATAAGTTTTTAAATTGAAAAAAAGAACAATATAGGCTTAATTATTTCATGATGTCGATAAAAGTTTCTCGACTGAAATCGAGCACTTGCACAGTAAAGGGGCAATATATTACCGGTGGCTGTTTTCCATGAGAAGGCCCAAGGGAACGAAAGGAGTAAGTCCGCTGCCTGAAGGGCAGTTGTTGACTGCACTGCAAGGGCAAGAACGTCATTAGCGCATAGCTTTTCAGTGTTTTCGGGTTAAGATAGATGGCCTGTATCGTTTCTTCTGGTCGCTGCACCAGACCCAGATGGCTTCTTCTCTTGCCTCTTCTTTTCAGACCAGGTAATCTTTGCTCATCTCTCTCTAACTCCCCTCCAGTTTTATTATGTTCTACTCTTTCGTTTTCGTCATTCCTCTCTGCTTCCTTTCTTCATATTTCCTTCATTTTGCTAATAAAATAGCTGAATTCTTAAATCGTAATCTATGATTTCACTTAGATTACGAGCATTTTTCTGTAGCATTTGGATCCAAGGTGCTCTAGAATGAGTTTGTATTAGTTGCCAATTTGTTTGGCACACGCGACTCCGCTGCTGGAATTATACTCCCTCCGTATGAAACATGAACTCAGATTACAATCCTCTTTTCCTTACTTGGAGGAGTACTCTCTTTGCTTCAAGAAAAAACGACTCTTTTTGTTTTTTTCCCCACAAAATTTTCACGAACTTTGACGATATTTTGTCACATCGTTATTTTTGCTGCAAATTCCTTTTGTACTCTTTTATGTCATGTTCATTTGTAGATTGCATGTATGTTTCTTAGTAGCAGCTTACATACTCCTGAAATAACTTGGAGAAAATGTTTGTGGAGAACATCCACTTTGGGATACAAAAAGATTAAAAAATGCATCTTACTTTTTGGTAAGGATGAGGCAGCTTTATTTGTGAGGGCCAAGCTCAAGCAGCTTGGACTCTTTTACTTGCTGCGTGAGTGAAAGCGGGTCAGAAGTCGAAAATTCCACTTCACTGCACTTAGCTGATAACCTTCTCTTCTTGTTTGCGTGTCTGTATGCATATGGCCATACGTTCAGGCAGTCTCAATTGTCATGTAAATCTCGCTGTACTGCTATCCTTTGCCTTGGCATCTGCATGCTGCAAGCTTTTCTGCATAAAAAAAGTAAAGGAGTATTGCTTTGTTTCTTTTATTGTCATAATAGATGCTGTGCTTGTATTTCTGTCACCTCCTTTTCATTAGTATGTGCTGCTTTGTTTATTTAATGGGCCTGGAGGGAGGGGCAGGGGAACTGCAGTGTAGTGAATTGAGAATTTATTTACAAGTAATCTTAAACATTGATTCACTTTAATTTGGCCTTTCAGCAACTTGAGGTCTTTACTTTTGGGAGAGAGGAACAGTTTACGCATTTCCAGAAGTCCAGATATCCGTGTTGGTTTTTCAAGAAAAACTATAGAATGTAAGGAATCTAGAATTGGAAAGCAGCCAATACGTGTGCCGTATAATGTAACAATCACATTGGAAGGTCAGGATCTGAAAGTTAAGGGGCCTTTGGGAGAACTGGCATTGACTTATCCACGAGAAGTGCTACTCGACAGGGAGGAATCTGGCATCCTAAGGGTGAAAAAAACAGTAGAGACAAGGAGAGCCAATCAAATGCATGGGCTTTTCAGGTAAGAGTTTCCATTTCTAAGTATATTTTGAGCTTTCTCATTTGATCCTTGGAGAAGCACGTTGCCGTTGTATCCATGTTTGGGCATTGCTTGGACTTGGTTGACAATTGATTGGTTGTTCAGATCCTCTCAAGTGCTCTGTTATATGTACTACATTCATCTTCTATAAATCCCTTTGGTAGAAGAGTTTAGGATTTATGCCTGATTCCTTGCACTTAAAATGATATCAGACAGCGATGTATGCTCAAGAATTTGTCTCTCCTATCCAGTGTGAGAGGGGGCACTAGAGATGTTTTGGAGTGTTTCCTAGCTCCTAAAAGGAACGATTGAAACTCTTTGTATTAAAAATAAAAGTATGATCTCTTTCTAGTGAACATGAGCTGCAAAATCTTTACCTATCATTGTATAATTGCTAGGACTCTTACCAGCAACATGGTGGTGGGAGTATCTAAAGGCTTTGAGAAAAGGCTGCAATTAGTTGGCGTAGGTTATCGTGCAACATTGGAAGGTAAAGACTTGGTTTTGAATCTTGGATTCTCACATCCAGTGAGGATGGAAATCCCGGAAGGGATTCAAGTGAAGGTGGAAGAGAACATCAGAATAATTGTTAGTGGCTATGACAAAAGTGCCATTGGTCAGTTTGCCGCTTCAGCTAGAAAATGGAGACCACCGGAACCATACAAAGGGAAGGGTGTGAGGTATGCTGATGAGGTCGTCCGCAAAAAGGAGGGGAAGGCGGGAAAGAAGAAGTAGTAACTCGTTTCTCTTTTTCATTTATTTGTCATGAACCATATGTATGTAATCATTATGAAATTGCTCCCCACTTGTCGAACGTTCTACTCTTTTACTTAATGGAGACAAGCACTTGTTAAAGCCAGGATTCTGTTTTAGCCTGGACTTGCTATTCTGCAGATATCAGTAGGTATAGCTAAAAACCAGCCAGCAATCTTCGCACAAAGCATACCAAGTTCTTATGATTGAGGGTTGAGTAATGTAACAAAACAATCACTTATAGGTCTGTTTGCGTCAGAAACGCCTCCTCTCATAACTAGCTTCAACTTGCACATATTCATCGGCCTTTTCGGAGGTTAAGTGCGAGTTCACCAACTTCCTGTCTGAAGATCACATTTCTTTGTGCTTTTTTCCTTTTCCTCTTTCAATCTCCCTGGAAATATCACTCTGATGTTGCCCACTTGATTTTCTTATTTTGGGTTCTAGAGATCATCCAAGCTTAGTTGAATCACAACCAGAATTAACTGAGATTCCTTCTCTCTTCCCAGTAAAATCAGAAAGCAGTGGAAACTAGATGATTCAGGATTTTTGGTCTTGAAAACAAACTATGAATGATATTAATCAAGGTTAACTGAAAAGGAAGACAGGAGCTGCTTGGATTTATTTCTGTATTCATACAACAAATGTAAACGTGATACAAAAATGAGTTTCACGACTACAGCGACCCTTCAAGAGCCAACCGACTGCCATAAAATATACGGACATCCAAGCACTGAAAATTCATTATGACAACAAAGCAACTCATGACATCCAAGACCATATATGAATGATGAAATGCGGGGAGAAAAAACAAAAAACAATTTTCTTCAGCAAGGGCATTAAGCCTCCCCGCTCAAGCAAGTGTAGTTGCAGGAGCTGTGGCAGGAACGGTTCCAACTCTAGCAGAACTACATTTCTTAGTGATGAACCTACAAAAGAAAGATCAGAACCAATAATATTAGCACAGTTTTGGGGGAAAGTGCGTTGATTGATACCTTACAGGGTTAATCTAATCAGAACAGACTTACCTAAAGAAATCCCTCCACAACAACTCAAACATCAACCAGTTTGATCCGGTATTGGCTAAACCACCATCACCATCCTCTTTATTTGAATCCACAGACATAGTTCTGCAGACCAGATGATGTTGTTCAATGATCCAGTGAAATTCTGAAATCTACAAGGAGCTGAGCAGTGCAAACTATGTATTGTACCTCACTGTTGTTTTCTTTAATTCATCAAACATGAACCGAGGAGACAGACATCCTGTGGCTAACCATGGGGAGATTTTGCATGAGAAATTAGCACCATATATGCTACTGTCATTGCCCTCACAGGTTGCCTTTGGTGGCTGAGCTTGACACTCGGCTGCAAACTTCTTAAGCCTCTGCAACGCTTCAGTCTCACCACCAACCATAGCATTTGGCTTACCATCCTACACAACATGAAAAAGACATATTTTGATGATAAACTATCACCGAGAGAACCACAGAGACTCAACTAATTGCAGTCCTGCTACGAGCAAATCTACTTGCTGAAGAAGTAAGCTTTGCTGAAATTCATCTACCTATCAACCAGACAAACAAACTCTCGGCAGACCGTGCCAACTACACTTAAAACGTCAAATTGCAAACAGAAAGAAGCAAATTGCAAGAAATTGAATAGAGGAAACTGCTGTGTACATAAATTTCATGTATGTAATCGACTGAGGTTCCTTGAGCATCAGAAAGCATTCCAATTTATCAACTTGTAGTTGAAGGCGATCACTTTAGTCTTTCATCTATTCAATGGCAACTGTCTCCTACTTAAGAATGGGACTGGCAACAATTGGAGAAACCTTATGCAGCAGTCCGAAACCAAAAGTTATGTATCACTGTAAAAGCTAAAAAAGATAAACAAAGGAAAAGTGGAACCTGAGCCGTTGCTTCGCCTGTGCTAACCCCCAAATCCGTCAAAGAAGGAATATCTCCGACTTCCACATCTCCGCCGGAAGGCAATCCCTTCAACTGGTCCAATGCCTGAATCGTCTTCCTTATCTCCAAACCCGTCAGTTTCTCTCTAAACCCACCATAATTTGTGGGCATTTCCTCCAATTTAAACGGCAAATCATCAACATGGTACAACGTACTTCCCCAGAAATACTTCAATTCCACTCCTTCCTCCTTCAACGCCGCCTCTATCGTTTCCTCCGCCTTAACCTCGCCGTAAGATACTTCTCTGTGCGCATAAACGGCGTCGGAGCCGACGGCCTTCGCCAACTCCACCAGAACGCTCTCCGGTTTTCCGATTCGCACCACGAGGTCAGACCCTCTCGCCTGGAGATTCCTCCGAAGATCGGACACCGACTCTATCAAGAATGAGGTTCGGCTAGTCCCGGCTTTGTCGAACCCAGAAGATGACTTCCCGTAATCTTGAGGGTCGAAGCAGTAAACAGGCAGCACTGAGGAGGACTCGTCATTGGCGGTATTGAGACACTCGTTGTCGTGGACGCGCAAGTCGTTGCGGAACCAGACAATGGAAGATCGACGAATTGCGGCGCCGTTTGATGGGTCCGAAGGGCGGCGCGGGACGAGGGTGAGAGGAGACTCGAGGAGGCCGTTGGAGATTATGGATTTGGAGGAGAACTTAGACGGAGGAAACAAAGAGGAGGAAGAGAGAGATGGGTATGAGAGAGATGAAGCTTGAGTGATGAATCCGACCCTGTTTGGTTGAGAGGAAAATAAAGCTGCAATTCTGGGTTGGGTGAAGAAATTGGAGGAGAAAATTGTCGGGAGTGAGAGAGAGAGCGAAGCAGTGGCAAAAGGGGGGTGGCAAGGGACCAGTTGAAGAGGGTTGTTGTTTTGTTCTTCCGAGGATTTGGTTTCTGGATTTTCAGCGGAGCTCAGGGTTTGATCCATTTTCTCGGTGGTGGTTCTCCCCCGCCCCGTTCGAGCTTCTGCCTGCCTGCCTCACAGAGATGACGACAATAAGGTACTCTGGGAGAGGAAATTATAGAGTTGGCTGCCCATTCTTCTTGAAAAATTTCATATTTTTCCTAGAACTTCCATTTATGTTATCTAGCCACTTATTCTTTCAGTTGCACTCATTGAGAGAGTTTTGTAACAAACTTACTTGGTTAGTTGCTGCAAATCAGCCCAACGCACTCTATAGCTAAAAGACATCCTTTCTTTTGTACGTTAATTCTCTCCATTGTTGATTTAGAGTATTAATATAAATAGGTCTTCCAATTGGTACTAAAAGCGAACTCACCGGTAACTCACTGGAGGATTGATATGAGAAATGTACCAAAGTTTCCCAATTTGGATATTACAATGAGATAAATTTAAACTCAGAGGGTCTATATGAAAGAAAGTGAAGAGGTTAACGACTAGAATCTATAGTCATGATTCATGTTTGCAGGTTGGAACCGTGTTCCTTCCTTCACCAACCGCCCCACACGGCCACACTTACCTACCAATTTCTCAAACCTGTCAAAGTTTGCGGCCCATTTAATAATAAAAACCTTATTATTTTTTTTTGGTTAATACCTCATATTTAAAACTAGAGATGTTTGTGGCGCAAGTTAATGCAATTTAGAGCAAAACCCAATTTAGAGCAAAACCCGTAATCGTATTGTATAGTAATTAATTTTAAAATTAAGAAACCATAATTGCATTGCTTTGAATACAAATTCGAAAGAAAACTGCATTACATAAATACGATTCAATTGTGGTTTTTTAACGTCACAAATGTATTATACTAAATTGAAATAATTAATATAAGCACATAATATAGATAATAAAAGAAAATATAATCCAGTCCATAAAATTAACAAACATAAGAAATACAAATCTCCAATAAGTAAAATTTATCATCTTAAATCCTATACACATAAGAAACATATTACATGTGGTGGCCGCGGGGCCGCCATCAGGATCTCCACTGTGTGCCGAGGAGACTGCAGCAAGGACTTCCGGGGGTGCAAACGAGCCCAGGGAGAGGGTGCTCTGTGTGGGTCACCCGGGACGGACGGCAGCATTTTCGTCTCACGGTCGGAGGGCCTACCTGAAACACTCGGAAAAAAGGGTTATGAGGTCCCCGGAGTCTTTTTCCGGGGAGGAACCTCCGATGCCCAAGTCAGTGCTTAGCAGAGGTGGAGAAAGAGTAGTAAGCACCAGGAGTTCTTGCCTGTCGTGTTCTCTTTTAAGGGATGAAGAGATGAGGGGGAAGCCCCTTACCTTAGAATATTTTGGCGGAGAAAGGAGAGAGATCCCCCCCTGTCTGAGACCATTCCCTGGCATGTATAGGAGGGGGTGAACCCTTCAGATCGTAACACGTGTATGGACAGATGGTGTTCGTATTTCTGGGCGTGGGGTCCCCTAGCCACTTGCAGGCTCCTCGGGTCACAAGCTACGTCAGGCGCAGCCCTACATGACAGGACGTAGGTAGGGGCGGCGCGCCAGAGTGCATACGAGGGCGGCGCGCCAGAGTGCATACGAGGGCGGCGTGCAGGGTGTTCGGGCAGAAATGTCAGAGACTCCTTATTGACGCCTGCCGTACCTCCGAGGTCCCCTTAGTTGGTGTCTCCTTTCGGAGTGAGGGGCCTTCTCCCAGAGTCACATCGGTACTTTGGGGTATTTATGGGTGCCGAAGTTGGTCCCTTCAGGGGGCTTTCGCCTACAGAAGGTGGCTGGCACTTCTCCCCGAAGTTAGTTCTGTCGCCCTCCTGATGGGGGCGATACGGTAGTTTCCCGAGGTTGGTATTGGCGAGCTACCGAGGTCGCGTGCCTCAGGTGTTTGGCTCCCTTCTTCCCAGGGTCCTTAGGTGTTCGAGGCGACAACACTTTGGCTATCAACATGTTTTCCATTACCAAAACAAATAAATAAAAAACTCTTTATTTGCAACATTCCATCACCAAAAACCATCAAAGCAAATGCTCATTTCTCAAATCTTAATGTCTACACAATGATGCAAAAAACATCACCCACTACCAAACATAACAATATCAATCTATCATATTTAAATGAGTTAGAAAATAAAAGTAAAAAAATATGCATTCTTACCTAGAAGAGGAAGACAAGAATAACATTTTAGTTATCATTGGTATTAGGAGGAAAAAAGGATTTAGGTGGTTTCATAGAAAACTTCACAAAAGTACAAAATAAATTATATTAATAAAATAGTCATAAGTATCAATATGGCTTGAGCTTTCCTTTTAAGTATTAAAGTTTAATTTTTGGTTTAAGAAATTAGTTTTAAATGATAGAATTAGAGATCAAAAGGAAGAAAGAATTAGCCAATTATGTATAAAATTTTAATTTATATTAGATTAGACATCTTCTATTGAGTTAGTATAATTTTTACTAATTATGACATTCAAGGCGTGTAACCGCACAATGTGATATTTAGATTTAAGATTTATAAATTCAAACTGTAACCGGAACTACATTGGTGCAAATTAGTTTGTGCCGGTTATGTAGGTTGACCGGATTCTGTATATACCCCAATTTAAAACTATTATAAGAACTGAGTTAAGAGGAATTTTACCACTCTTATAACTAAGAGCTCTAAATCTGAGGTAAGAGAAAGCTCATGAACTCGATATTGAATCATTATTGCCAAAATCTATAATTCACTTATGGTGATTCTATATATGCTAGCTATAGGAGCGTGTTGTTATAGTAAAATAAGACCATCGTCTTTCTAGCTATAGTGGATGAAGTTTTGTTTAAGTAAAATAAAACCTATGGCCTTTCTAGCTATAAGGTGTCGTTTTATTTATGAATGATTGTATTTATATGTCTCCTCATCTCTATTCTAAGGCACTTCTAATCGAAGATTATCAAATTCTAAGATAATCTCATATTTAGTCAATAATATATATATATATATATATATATATTTGCCTTATTGGCTCTAGAATTTCATATGTTATAATTAAGCATCCAGTTTTTTTTATAAAATTCCAAAAATTAAGTACCTCAGTACTATGTCGTTTGCCCTAATTCTTTGCAAACGCCTATAGTCCTCTAGTCTTATCGCACAGTTTTCCAGTCTGTTGGTCCATGAACTTTCTCTAGTCCAAATATTTGATCTTCATGCAAAGTTGTTCGTTTTTTAATATAATTAGAAGCAAAAACGAAAAAATCAAGGGAAAATAGAGGAGGTTAAGTGATGAGCTTGGGAGACTTGCAACCTAGGTATAGTAACCAAAGAGTAGCAATGAAATTTCTTCATAAGTGTTGTGATCTGCTACAATAAAGCAGTCAGCTTTGGAGTAGCAATCTCTATATCACACAGAATCGTCAGTATTTTAGAGCGATTCGAAATAACAGTGATAACTTGCAGTTTAAAAGTAATAGCAACAATAGCTGCTCTATGAATAGCTACCAATTTGGCTTTGAGGGCGGACTCACAAGAGTGAATTAGTTGTGTCCCTTGGCTCCGAAGAGGGTTATTAGTACCTATCCATAGCCATGTTGTTGCTCCCATTTGTGAATGCCTAAGTAGTGCCCCATCCACAATGAACACCTCAAAGGTTTGGTTGGTATAAGCTCTCGCCGTTTGTCCCCTAGAATGGCAAAAGGGGTTTGGGTGGTACGAGTAAAGTTTGGCTTGGGTAAGATTGTAGTCTCCAGCAACAACTGCCTATTGAAGGAATGTATCCCTTTTGGCCATGACAGAATGAGGTAGCATGGAATGTAACATATCAGAAAATAGTTTCATTCTGTCCTATCCATAAGGACACAAGGTAGAGACTAGAAAAGCAAACCACTCAAAATCTCATTTTGGGGAGTTAGTTAGAGTATTTATCAGCCAGGTGCGGAAGGAGAATAGTGGATCATTTGGTGGCTTGTCATGTAAATCAGCCCAAACATGATCCAAGCCAGGGCAATCCCACAAAAGATTGTAAAGGGTTTTAGCCTCACTATGACAACGAGTACAGACGGGGTCAGCTAAACCATCATGAGAAGCTAGGGTGCTGGCTATGGGGAGGACATCAACCATACATTACCAAATGAAGAGCTTAAATTTCTATGGAAAGTTGACGACCCATAGTCTTTTCATAACTGCTTCGGCTTTAGGGTGACAAGGGAGAATAGCAGGGTTACTTTGATTAGCCAATAAAGCAAACGATTGGCTCAAAGTCCTCCATGAGTAGTCTTGCTTTGTGGGGTAGATACTTGAAGAGTACCTTCCTGGATTATTCAGTCAAGTCCTTTAGATGGATTCGGAGGGGAAAACATTTGCAAATGGTTTACAATCTCAAGAGGGAAGATAAAATTGATCTGACCTGCCTTTGACCTTTCATGGCCAACTCACTGACAGTCAAAGGCCTCAATGAGGAGGGGGGCGGGGGGATGTTATATATTTAAGGTGTTGAACTGATACATTTGCAATCCAAAGATCCTCCCAGACTTTGATTTAGCACCCGTTCCCTATATTCCATTGAATCTTTGGAAGTAGATCTCTATCATACAATAGACTTTTCCAGATTGCTAAAGAATTTTTTTGTGGCAGTGGATGACCGTATAGACAGACTAGGGATTGCTCACAACTTTAAAATGTTTCTACTTTTTAATAAGTTTTATTTAATCATTAGTAACTCTTCTTTAATGTTTTTTTTCCTCCAAAAAACTAGCCCGTATGACACATTTGTGTCTGGTTTGATTAAGAGCTTGCAATGTACTAATAATCCTAACATAAGTCACTACTTTCCGAAACAACTTCACAAAGAGGTAAGCATAAAGGTAGATACGAAGCAGAGAGTACCCGAAAGAGAGAATAAAAATAATCTACCAAACAGGTATTTGATTGTCACACGGCTATGACCTTGCTCGTATTTACGGAATGAAGAAAGGCAATCGCCTCTCTTATACTTTATAATTCATAAACTTCAACACAAAGCCCAATAGTCGCACTCTTCTTTTGTACGTAGTCTGAGGGAAACTCATGGCCCAAAAATGCCTTCAGGGTTGAAAAACAGGTGTCCCAGCTCTAAATAGTAAATACTCTAATGCAAACTGGATATTTACATGACAAGAAGCCAAAAAAGAAGAGGAAGAATAAATTCCTATCACAAAGATTTATGAGCTGTAAACAGGATACACCGTAAGTCAAGCGCAGACCACTCCGATATCAGCAGATATACATAGCCATCAACATTGCACCGACGAAAGGAAGCTTTGAATCGAGGATAGCAAACATATGGGCAGCAAGCTCCGTACAGATCAAACTTTAAAGCCACAACCACACGACAGCCGACTGCCCCAAACTCGTATCCCGCTAGATCTCCAGTTAGTATGAAAAACATGGCAAGGCACCATAAAAGAAATGGCAAGGCCGATAGACAGCATCATCCATGTGATCAGAATGCCAAACTACAAAGCTGGAGGTACGAATTGATTACCATTGGACAGTTTAGCATAAGTTGAACTGTAGACACATTGCCGTACAAAGCTCCTTTTATCTTCAAGATGCTACAGCTGATTCAGACCAGGATGCTCTGGACGTGGTCTAACAATATTTAACACCCCCCTTGCAGTCGACTGTCCATGGAGCAAAATTAGTTCATAAGGACTAACAACAAATTAAACCACATTTTTCAGCAGCTCATATCCAGCTTAGGATAGTTACCTCAAAGTACATGTTGAAGTTGAGACGCAAAAGAAACCGCCTCAAGAAGGGAGCTCGCTGACTCCCGACAAGCCTACTACTTCGCAGTATGGTATACAGGGAGTTTGATTTCTTGTTAAATTCCTGGACAATCATTTAAAGGAAATACTTATTTCAAGAGGCGCAAAATGTTGAAGCACAGAAAAAATTCAATAAAACTATGAAGAGCTGAAGTTTTGAACATGCCAACACCCCATGTATGCAGAACTTAAGTTCTGCAACGGGACTTGCAAGAGATAATTTTGCTTCCAAAAATGCACAAAGTAATATACAGAAAATTAAACAATTGCACTTGTTCATCACTCCTAGTTTGCTGGGTTCAACTCTAGGCATAGATAACTATATTGTATATTGCTGAACATACAGGAACTTGAAAGTCTTTTGATTCATAAGACAAAGCAAGATTAAGACAGAGACTTAACTTCCTACCTTGTGCAAAAAAGAACCTAGTGTCACCATTTCCATATTTCAGCAGTTCAAGAGAAAGGAACTTAAGACACCAAAGGCCAGCTGTAACTTTATATCTCCATGACACTTACCAAAATATAAAGAAAAAGCAGGCATTATCAAATTGAATTCAGCAAATGTTTTATGAATTAAAGTTGCAAACATATTACCTTCAATTATCAATAACGTGTAAGATGAAACGGTATAATCGCTTTACCAGACACCTATTGTTGTTTCATGCAGCAGCAGTACAGAAAATGATGCTGTCTATTGCCTTACCATTTACATCAAGTGTCAACTAGAATTCCTTCTATGTTATGTGCACAAGCATCATTTCCTATAATCTCAATACCCTCTGTTACTAATCTTTTGTGCAATTGGGTGTTCCTAATCAACCACTTTTTTATGTTTTTTTTCCAAAGTCCTATGTTTCGTTGTACATGTGTGGCCATTTAAGAACAATGGATAACATGAGTACCTCAGCTATCTTTTCTAGTTCAGATGTATTTTGGCTGCTGTCTTGGTTTTCAAGATTCCAGCAGAACTGCAGGCAAAGTTTCATTATGCTGTCCAATATCCTTGACACAGAGCCAATGTCTAAGAATGACTGTGATATTAAAGCCAATAAGTACCTGTAAGCACAAAAAGCATAAGAATTATAGAGCTACCAAATCTTCAACACACTATTGTTAGCAATTCAGTGCAAATTAGTGAAAAATCAGCACGATGTCATCAAGATAAAGTGAGAAATCAGCATGATATCATCAAGAAAGTATTCATCTTACTTACTCTTGATGAAAACCCACAAGATCATTGAAGTCATGAGAGTCTTGTACACGAGATTGTAACATATTCCACTGAGATTCTATCACGTCAACCTACAACAGAAAACCAAGATTTCAGTGCCAGAGAACCATGTATACATGCAAATTGTAAACAAGGGCAGTGATAAACACCTAACCATGCTTGCATGTAGCACCATGAATGATAACATGTTGCATAGATCATTGAAGACCTAACATGCTTCAATAAATACTAGTAGAAATTCAGAGAACCTGGATATAAAATTGCAGATTTCTGATTAAAAATGCCATATGCTCTCTAATGTGCCACATTGGTCTGAAGTGTTGCCGCCACTGCTGAGACAATGGGTAATTTTTCCTTTCATTCCGGTGTTTGGCAAAATCTGTGTGATCTTGATGCATAACAGATGCCCATGATTTTTCCAATTCCAACTGGGTTCGTTTTAGCCGCAGCAGATACTGGAAAACCCTCAGATACCTGGACCACAATCATCAGTAAAATGTAGTTTCAGTTGTTTCAGACTGCCAGTAATCAAGCACCTATAACTTTTGATAGCACTTTTAAAGACCTAGAGAGGACAAGCTAACAAGTATTTATTTATTTATTTATTTTTGGTAGCATAGCCAGAGAAATCTTACTTTGAGAGCACTTCCTGAGTGAAGAAAAGCTGCAGGGGCCAATCGACAGAGTATTCAAGGGCAATTCCATCCCAGCCATCAAGGAATGCTTCTGTAGACATACCTGACAATGCTAAACCTGAGCTTCCATCAATGTGGGCCTTTGCCTTTGGCAAATCTACTTGAGAAGATTTAATTATTCCAAATGAAGGCATCCTGGCAGAAATCAAGAAACAGCTATAAAATCCTTTTTATGACTCCTAGGACATTAGGTAAAATGCAACAGACTAACCGCAGAGATACTCTAGAAAAATATCTGTCTTCCTCACTGATTGTTTTTATTGCTGCCTGGAAAGAAAGAAAGAGCCAACTATCAAAGAAACTATGAATGAACAAAAAGCCCACAAGCTGTCAACTGATACTTCAACACGTTAAGGGCCACAATTATGTCCATTACATTACTCATTTAAAAAGAAACATACCAATTGGAAGGGAACCATTAGATCAGCTTCTGCAGTGGACTGGCGAGGTGGCAAGCGCATCAACTGGCGGCCTTCCTCAAGGAAACACTGATATATTTACATTTGTCAGCGGACAGAACGTTATTGATAACAGCATTGAAGAGGGTGGAGAAAAATAACTGCACAGTTAACAGTCAACTGTAAAGGAAACCTTCATTTGTCATATCATCTTTAGCAGTAAGAAATCAACAAATTTAGTCACTTGCACCCGCAGGTAGTTGACTTTTTACATGAAACAATCTTCTACATCATCCATCCTTAAGGCCTTTCCTTGTGCAAAGGAAACCATAAAAAATATGTAGATTCTAAAAAAAATCATCTAACCGGTACCTGAAAGAAATCACCTTTTGCCAAGAGAAAATAGTCTTTTAGGGCTTTCAAGTGACCATTCAAATCGGCACGTACAACCACAAGCTGCAGAGAAAGAATAAAATGAAGAATCAAAAGCTCAGAAACACTAAAAGGATTAATTCCTGAATTGAGAACCTGATCTCAGGGACGAGAAGAGAGGACCTTGTTGTCTAAGAGGAGGTTCAGTTAAATTATCTCTATTAGAGTATTTACCTGCCACAGATGGCTGGCTGCAATAGACCGAATAGAGTCAACTGCACTTTCAAACGATCTTCTGTGAAATTCTGATGATTCCTGCACAAATACGGGAAACAATGGTCCCTGAAACTTTCAGGAGAACCACCATCTACAATAAACAAATCATGGACAAAGAAAACGAGAACAACTATGAAAGGTAACCTTTAGCTCGCGGAGCATAGCTTCAATCTTATCAGCCTCAGGTTGTGGAATTAACTCCTCTCCCATCAACTTTGCACCTAGAAAAGTTTCCTTCTGGAAAGGTAAGCGTCCACTAAATCCTTGACTTTTTGTTGAACCTTTCTTTACCTGCTGACGTACAGCATCCTGAGACTGAAAGGTAGGACTTGGATTACGGAGCACTCTTATGGCTTTACCTGAAAAGAGTATTGATTCTGCGACACGCATGTGAATATACTCAGGAAGCATATCCTGCGAGTAGCATTATAAGAGTGAGCTGAGAGCAATATAATGGAACAAGGACTTCAGTCATCCATTTATGTCTAGATGTGCAAGATGGCAACCCAAGACTAACATCATCATTTAGCTTCTAGAAGTTGAATTTATTGTTTCCTAATATTCTCATATAATATCTCACCTTCGGTGCAGCCATACAAATGAAATATATAATGCAATTTAAGCAGCACAAGAACCATTCAATGACAAGGACTAAATGAAATGAAACGAAAAGCCACCACAAAAATCTGAACAAAATTGACAGCAAGCACCATAAACTGGTTAAATGTTGCCCGCAGAAGACTTTCTCTCAAAGTTTGAAAGAACCCCTGTTTCTTGTATAGCATAACTCAAATGTGGTTGAACTCAATAACATTACATATGATGAAATAAAGTTACCATTTCTAACTTGAAAAAAAAGGGAATCTACACAAGAAGTTCTACAAAAAGAGAAAAGAAAAGACACTCGGAAACAAATTAATTGACTATTTAATGGCCGGTTAAAGGATGTAAACGGAGAACGATGCATTCAACACTATTGCTGAGATTAATCATATTCTTGAATCACAGAATTTATTACTTTATTTTTTCTTGTGAGAAAATTGTTCTCGTTTGGATATTTTTACTGATTTTATTGCTATAAATGATGCTATATTTGCATGCAAACATATCATCTGCAGCCTCTTCTAATCCTATCTAACTTGAAGACATAAGCAGTGATGAACGAAAGCCCCAAAAGATCTTATAAAGAACGATCACAAAGATAGTACAAGAGAAATTAAGCACCAGGGCAATGTGGAAGCCCAGTTGCCAGTCTGTTAAAGATGTATCATGAGTTGATAAGCGTCCGTGCTTTTCTGACACATCAGCATTAGATGACCCATGCTCTGCATCCCTATCTTCTTGCCTGATCAAAAGTTTATTATGACTCCATAAGTTCCCAAACTTAAAAGAAACGTGACTTGAAATAAGGTAAATTGCTAGCCAGCAAAAGTACGCTTACTGTACCTTCTAATGAAAAACTCTCCATGTTGGTCATGAAGAATTCCATAGACCATCCATGACGCAAGCTGATTATACATCACTTGATGCCCATGCCAAAGAAGTCTGCTTTGGTGCAAAACCGTAGAAGTTCCATAAGAGTCACGGTACTGAGAGAGTGTTTCCCATATATTTGAATGTATATTTGACGAATGTAAAGCAGTAACTGATCAGTAAACAGAAGAGAAGGTTTACCTCTGGATGCAGGTCTGCAGTTCAGGAACTCCACAGTGGCGTCGCTTGTGTAAGAAATTAAGGAGTTGTCCTCCCCGGATATCATCACGCTCGATCTCTAGAATAAGCTCATACAGAGGAGGCAAAATAACAAAAAACTGGAACAAAGAAATTAAAAGAAAAACCTTAAGAATCTCCACCGAAAAAAAGGAAGCAAAATCCACTAAACTAACACACTGAGACTAAAACAAAAAAACCTTATTGAGGCCTTGCGTAACGATAGCCAAAATAGGCATGGTTTCAGACAACAATTTCTGCTCGATGTGAAGCACAGCGGACCTGTAAATGGAGAGAATCTCGAAAATACCATTGGCAAGGGCTCGTCGGTAAACGCTTGTACTCCCATTGCTCCCTTTGGACAACTGCGCCACTCGTTCCAGCGGAGACACATCGGCGGACCTTATCCAGCTCAAATTGCGAGACTTGGAAGCGAAGCGATCAAGCTCTCTGTAGTAGAAGCCTAAGGTAATAAGCCTCTCGATGATGGCCCTGACATTGCAAAACAATCGAATTAGGTTTCTTAAAGTCGGAGACTAAACAATTCGAATTGGAGAGGTCGAAATTAGCGGGTGGGCAAGTACTTGTCAGAGGGGTCAATGAATGAGACATCGGGGGCGAGCTTGAAGGTGCGCTCATCGGAAATGGGAGCAGCCGGCGAGAGTTGGAGGCCGAGGGACTTCCGGTGGTCTCTCTCGTCTATAATGAGATCTCCGGTGTAGCCTAAAAGCGAAAGCAAGAGCTCGTGCAACATCCTGGCGAGACGGCGGCGATTTACTCGGCTGAATGGGAATTGATCCTGGAGCCAAGCATTTGAATCCAGTACAGTGTCTGTCACTCTGAAATCCGGACGGCGAGGCGCGGGACCATGGTTGCCTTCTCTGGAAAATGTTGGGCTTCCACGTGTCAAAGACCAGCCCAGTTGACAAGGTTGGGCTTTTTGCGGACTATGAAATAATGGAAATTGCAATTTATGATTTATCCCCCATCACGATCAACCAAAGATATAAATTTCATAAACCAATATATTTATAGAGGGAAAAACGTTCAAAACCTATGAATAAAAAACCAAGTCTGATTTATTCCAATTAAAGGTTTTGAAAAAAATAAAAATATTTCAAAATTATTAACCAAATTTATTTGGGATTTAAGCACAGACTGAATTTTGATCATAAGACATGCAAATTCCGGAGCCTAAAACACGAAACCAAAAATTTTAGGACATTTTGTATTTGTCATACAGACTGGCAAAGGGGGAAATATGCTTAATTTCAAACTTTCAAAATCAAAAGATACTATCATACACAAATAAAGGACTAGTTTTGTAATTTACGGACTTTTTAATTTTTTACATCATGATGGCTCAAGGGAAAAATGGGCTTCAGCCAAAAAAGATAATAAAAGAAGTACCATACAGCCAAGACACTGTGCCAAAATGAAGACGAAATATGAGTAAGTCAAATGATGAATTTGAGTATTCATAGGGAAAAAGCAAGAATGAAAGCATACATTATCAAAATATTTGGTTTTTCTAAATGTTAGGTTCAAGAAATCCTCTTTCAATCCATATAATCTTTTACTTCGATAGCTATATTTTTCAAACATGTAGATATGTCAATTCCACCGTTGCCTTTATCTTGTTTATTTGGGTTTGATTGTCATATGAAAAATTCTAAGGACCAAAAGGCAAGAAATGAAATTAAGGACTAAAGAAAGGATTCGACCATTATTAAAAAAAATGTAAAAAAATGACATTAAAAACCCTCTTTTAGTACATCTAATATTACTCTTTGCTAGCTATAGCCTTCAAAGTCACAGATCTGCCAATCTCGCACGGTGCTTATATCATCTATTTGGGCCTAATTGTCATATGAAAAAGTATAGGAAACAAAAGATAAGAAACAAAACCTTTAGGAACTTGAAAGGGGGTTTCATCATTGCTAAGAAAAATGCAAAAAAAAACACCAAATGACAAAAATGACATTATTCATTAAATAGTAACTTTGTTCCATCTTTAGAATATAATGGTAATAGTGGTTTGTTTCCGTGTGAATGAATTGATATCAATCTCTTAGTTAACAACCGTAACAATTAGCAGGTTTGTGATTTTGCTTATTATGTTTTGAGCATGAAATGACAGATTTGGTAGACATAGAGAGATGTCCATTTTATGCTCTTGCAAGAATATTGATACACATGATCTCTTATTCATATCCTTGAGGACACCAATATAGGGCACCTATATGGTTATTTTGTAACAAGACTAGCATACGCGAAGTTATAACAATTAGGGTTAGGGTTCAAATGATAAGTTATTTTTAACTAGTAAGAATATGAAATGAATATCAACTTGATACTCTATTGAGCTTCATCTTTTGTTTGTGTTCAGATTGAAAAATAATATGAATGAGTTTTAAATTAAACGTGATGGAATCAAGTTTGAGTTATTCACTTAAATCAAGAGAAAGAAAAACTAAAACTAAGCTGAGCGAAGTAATTAGCAAATTGAGCTTTGTTTAAATTTTGTATCAAAATTAAAATTTTGTTCATACTTACCTTGATGATAGCTTAAACTAACTACAGCGGAAGAAACTTTAAACCGAGCAAAACTTAAGTTGTTCATTCATTTTTCACCACTAAAGGTTATATTGCTCATATAATAAATAGGTAAAATTCATTTTCGTCTCCAACCCTTTCGTGTTGTTCTGAACAGATTTCTAACATTCATTTTGTCCTTTTAAAGTTTATAATGTGTTAAATCGTGTCTTAGTTCTTGTCCTTCCGTCACTTTTATAGTTAAATTTGATCAAATCTCAGTAAAAAATGCTAATTTTGGCGCCAACATTTTCTTTCTCTCACACAAAGCACACTCAAATTAGTGGATTTAATAGTTCAACCACTTTCTCGCCCTTTGGCCTTCCTCACCATCCCTACTCACCACCATCTGATCTTGCAATTCAACCAAGACTAGCAAAGCATGAAACTTTCAATCAGCAATCAAGCATGTTGAACCATCCATTGATTTGGCTGTAACTCATCCAACAACTACATTCCATAAGGCAGAATAAGCATAACCTAGTTCAACATCCCGAAAGCGTATTAATAGGGAAAAACTTAATCAGGCAACAAAAGCTCACCAAATTGAGTATGTCCTCGCATGCAGAAGGGGGCAACATGAAGCATTTCATACCCATACTTGGAAAGCCATTTTGCATGACTTTCACATAACCAAGAGACGGCCTCTCACTAGAAATGCAAATATCCAACTACTCCAACACCTGCTCCTTAGAAATCTCTTTACTTCCCCTTAAGACATAAACTTTAGACATCCTAAAAACCTAGCTTGTGAACCTAAGCCTGCATCCCAAACAAAACAAACCTAGCAAGGGCGTGCTCTGCAACAAGGTACTCACTTGCTTTAAAGTGGATTTAACAAAGTCCATTTCTTCCTCGATCATGTAGGTGTCCAAAATGAAAAGAAACACCAGTGGCAAGTGCAAAGCATTGGGATCGGGATTGGATGGAGCATGTAATCAACCTTAGTGTGCTACGGATAAAGTTCATTGGAGACATTGGCCTTAGATATCATGCTGTAGTGCAGAAGGATGTGGTTGCATTGGCACAAACGTGGCCAATCCGGATCTTGGCAGCGAAAGCCAACACTGTAAAAGGGTTGAGGAAGATGAACAGAGTAGTGCACAGGGGAGCATGGGAACATTGGAATGGGGGTGGATTGGTAAGGAGGCTGCAAAAGGGTTGGCGCACTTGCTGGACTCGACCTTGGTGCATAGCCAGACATTCCAGGTAATTCAAATTTCGTTGATTCCCTTCGGATCCATGTTCCCGCCTCCGTCATGCTTGATTGCTGATTGAAAGTTTTATATTTCGCTCATCTTGATTGAATTGCAAGACCAAATGAAGGTGCATAGGGATGGTGAGGAAAACTGAAAGGTGAGACAGTGGTTAAACTGTTAAATTCACTAATTTAAGGTGCTTTTCAGTGAGAGGAATAAAATATAGGAACCAAAGTTGGTAGTTTCCACTGAGATCCCCGTCAGATTTACCTGTGGAGATGAAAGTATGACAATTGGGAAACGATCTGGCACGTTAAGGACTTAAGAGGACAATATGAAGGTTGAGGACCCACTTAGGACAACACAAAAAAGCTAGGATAATAAATGAATTTTAGCCTAAAACAAACCCTTCCGATTTTAATCACACACGGAGGCACCTGAATGCATCACATAAGCATCATCCTTGAAGAATAATCTCTATTTAAATCTGGTAACACTATAGACTGCCACAAATACTCGAAATGCTCGACGGTTCCCCATTCTCAACTCATTACAAAATATCCTTCAAATCGGCTACAGAGACAGGAAGATCTCGCTAGTATTCTATAAATCAACGGTCCAAGCGGGGAAACAAGGACAAAAGAAACGAAACACATTTTAGATAATCATGCAAAAAAATTATGTAAGTTACTTGGTATCTATCACCTTTTATGGATCTTGCCACCAGCGCCTCTCCTTTTACCCCTCTCTTTATGGCTGCCCTTTTGGTCATCTGTTCTTGCATGTGCATTCACTTCCTCAAACTGTATAGGTTTTATAATTACACCAGCTCTCTTCACAACCTGCATCATAGACCCAGGGGCTGTATTACAAACCAGTGTGCAAAACAATAATTACAAGTTGGTAAAATTTTATAGTGGTAGCGCGGTATCTCCTCACAGTAACATGTATATATCTTCTACGTATGAATTAATCCATGCTTACTATTCCTCTTACAATTAAAAACATCCTTGAGTACAGGGAAATGATTATAGAAAACCAACAAGGGAAGCACGTAAAATAGAGGCACACTTTATCCATAGAGTAAGACTCACCTCAGGCCGTGTGATAGCTCCTATTGCTGTTGCTGGGTTGAATTCCGGACCAATGGGCACACGCATGCTCCCCTCAAAGACTTCCTTTGATGTGAAGGGATAAGGCAAAGTTTTTGTCTGCAACTTCTCAGCCTACATAACAGAAACAGGTAACTTCAGCAAGCTGTGAGGCCTTGAATTCAAATACAGGCAAATATCACTGCAGAAGCTTTTCAGAATACTGCATGACTGCAGTTGATCAATCAAAGCACTTCCTGAGTTCCACATCAAGAATACTAAACTGCTGAATCTGTAAACAAGCACCCAGACACAGACACACGAGGAAGGTTGGGAAAATTCTCAATGGGTAACAAAAACCTAGTCCGATTGTTGAAGAAGGTGGAACATCAATCTTCAAGAAATTACCGTATGAGTTGAATAACATTTGCACTATTTAAATCATAGCTATGATGTTGAATTGAATTACAGTTATGATGTTTAATTAAGTTGGGAACACAAACACTGGCATTCAGGAACAATATGGATTCATAAAGCAGGGAAGACAAATAACCTTTTTATCTAACTTCTCAGAAATGATCACATGCTTGAGACGAGCATCCTTTCTCCTCTTGAGTGCCGCTTCCCTTCTTCGCTTTGCATCATCATGTTCTTTAACCATCCATGATGGTAAACCTTTCTTCTGCTGTACATGAGTCCACTGACCCCAGCCAGGGAGTAAAACTGGCTTCTCTGGTGCAGGATTTTCCTCATTCAAAATTTCCTGTTTATCCTTTTCGAATTCTTCCACAACATCATCACCAGCGAAAGCATGCCGAATCAGCTCTGCTTGTGAGGGAAGCACATAAGATTCTTTGGGTCCAGAGGATCGAATGCCATCGACCATATTGTGCACTTCACTATCTGCATCACTTTCTTCTGCATTCTGAGTTTCCAAGGACAGAAACTGACCAATAAGTAAAGAGTTGGACTACAAACAAGTACTAAGCCCTAAACTCACCCAAGAGAAGAGACACATACGACCTATATAATACCTCCAAGTTCTCATCATTAAGAACAGGCTCAAAAACATTTGGAGACCTTCCGATATCATTATTTGCCATCTTGCCACTGTTCATCTGCCCAATTCATCCAGTGGTAAGTATGCACTAAGTTTGTCCACAGTGAAGAAAATCAAAGCAAAATGTATGTCGTATAAAAAATACCTTTTTCCATTCACCTGCTGCAAACACAGAAACCTCATATGTTGTATTTGGACCAGGGCCTCTGATGATATCATCTAAGTTCTGTAGACCATACGGTGGAAAGCTTGTCAAGCTAAATGCTGCAGCTATCAAAATTGAATAGAGGCCAGCGCCTAAAAACACATACAGAAAAGGATTACCTTAAAAACAGAGCCCTGATGATTTTTGGAATCCTCAGGAACATTACTAGTTCCAGCATCTTTCTCAAAATCATTTCCTTTTCCTGTATCAGTGTTATCATTGGCTTCAACATCCTTGTCACTATCACTATCACCATAAAAATTATCCATTTTCATATTGTTATCATCCACCATATAATTGGCATTAGACCCTACAACCTCATTTTTAGACATTCCAAAGACCATTCTGCCACTTCTAGTCCCCTCTCTCGAGATTCTTGCCACATCTGCATCCTCCAACTGCTCATACTCCTGAACAGCTCGTCTAGCCTCCTCTGCAGCCTCATCCTTTCTTTTCTTCATCCCACGTACCTATGACACGGCAAATAATGTAGGCAACTATAAAGGTAGGATCCATTAACTCCATTAAGAAAAAGGGATAGGATCCATCAAGAAGTTCGAAAATGTGAAGGCCATTTAAAATCAACCAATACCATGAAAGGTAAAGAAAGCAGTCCTGATTTGGGAAGGTCATGATCATCTTCTGATAACTTGAGTGTCTTCTCTTTCGCTTTAGCTAGCAATGCCCTATCCTTATCTGAACCAGCTGATTCCCCATCTTCATCCTCACTGCTGCTATCACTGCTGGTGCTTTCATTGATGGTATCCATTTTCCTCGTCAAAAGAGCATGCTGGTGAAACTGTTCAGCCAAAGCTGCTCGTGTACCTTCATCTTGGGTATTCAAACCACGTTCAACAATGCGCCTTGACCACTTTGAGAAACCTTTATGTCTCAAGGTCATTCGTTCCTGGATCAGATCTTAACATTCAACATTTTCGTCTGAATGAAAAATGAATAGTAAAAGAATGAAGCACCCAATATACTAATCAAAAGTCTCTAAAGGGTGATAAGATGGTTTCAACTGTAGGCTTCAGAGGAGACTCAACTGAAGATTATCCTTACCTTCGCTCGTTCAACTTCTCGCTTCTTTGCATGCTCTTTAGCTGCCTCAGGATCCATTAGGATTTCAGCAGATCCTGCTTTTGATCTATCTCGCTTTAACAATCGATGATATGTTTTGGACTTGATCTTTTTAATTCGTTTGCTCTTGATTTCATGATGAAAAAGGAAGCTGCGCATTTTAGCAATGTGATTCCGCTCCTTCAAATAGTCTTCAACAGATATCTGCCAACAATCAATGATAGCAAGAGAAAACATTATTATGAACAACGATGGAAATATGGAGAAAGCGAATAATATCAGTTTGAACTTCTTTCAACATCAGCATTCTAGTCTTAGGCTAAACTGCTATCAACCTTTAAATTGATTTAGTTTGGGGCAACAAAATAAATCCCCCAGCGGCAGTGGAATCAATTGCCTTCTTTCGTAACAAAAACTAGAAACAGTTTGAGCAGAAACTACAGATGATAGCACCAAATTTCATAAAAAGATCTACCTCGTTCAGTTCTAGAAGCTTGGAGCCATCCTCTTTATGAGCTTCTGTAACCTTGTTGTCAGAAACCAATAATGCCATTTTCTTCTCAAACTCAGTTCTTGGTTGGAATGTAGAAGCTATTGCACCCACAGTTGAAAAACCCAGGTCTACATTTTTATCAAAATAAAGAGTAGGTGCCTCCCTATTCCTTTTGACGATGGGCTCCCATTTGGTAATCTCTTGCTTGGACTGTTTATACACTGCCTGCCTCTCCAACTTTGCTTGTTCTGAAATTGGAAGGGGTGCTTGAATTGATGCAAACTCTTTCCCCACATTTTGCATTCGCTTTCTAAGTCTGCTATATCCAGGTTTGCCTTGAAGAGGGATCAATAGGTCTTGGATAGTAATTTGACTGTTACCGCTCAGAACATCACGGGTGGGGTTGAATTCAGACTCAGGATATGCTTCAGATACGAAAATATCATCTGTTTTCTTCTTGCCTGTCAATGGAAGGAACACAAGATCATAAACTATTAGTAGAATTCCTGATCACCAGAAGATTAGAGTGAAATAACATTGAAAAATCTATTTTGAGGAAGCATTCAACACAAAACTGGAAGAATTCCCACTTACGCAACTACTAGAAAAGCATCTCGAGCAGAATGAAACACTGAATTCATGTCACAAAATCCTAGTGAACTAGCCCTTGGCAGCATTAAGACTCATGAAACTGGGAAATTTGCTGATCAAACATTGTATAGATATAAACAATGGAAAAACAATGGTCTTACCTTCAAATGCCTCACTTGGTATTCCAGTCACCGCCTGCAACATCCTCCTGTGTCTTTCATCACCGTCCTCCTCCACCCCATCAGCTTCATCATCAGACTTATTCCCTCCTCCTTCCGCACCATCACTTTCATCACCATCCTCCGATAGCACATCTTCGTCCTATGCAAGAGTAAAAGAGAAAACCACAGAGACACTCGAATGAATATCCACTTGCCACAAAAAACCTATATTAAGTTGCCACATTTCTCATACATTTGTAAAATGCACAAGCCTGGATTCTTAATTTTCAACGTCAACTGGTAAATCAAACCTCTAACATGGTCATCCTAACTTTTTTCCATTTGGGCCAACAAAAAATAAAAAATGATGAAATCATTCTAGAGAACCTTTTATTATTTAAAAGAAACTACCCATTAAAGTTAATTCCTCGAAAGAAAACTGACCATGGCTAGAATTTTCAATTGCGGACAGAAACACAGAGAAGCAATTAAAAAAGCATTCCAAAAATTTTTCTCGACAAAGAAGAAGGAAGTAAAGAACCTCAAAATCCTCAGGCAGCTGGTATTCATAGTTCTCGACGCGGTCGAACCGCTGATTCTTCCGGGATTCCTCTTCAGCCACCCCTTCCTCGTACTCGTAAAAGTCGTTGTTTCCTTCATCAGAATCAATTTCACCGTCGCTGTTTTGCAGCTTAGGGTTCAGACGATCAAGTTCCTTTCTCAGTGCAGAAGGCAAGCGAGGGCCGCGCCTCTTTTGTAGCTTATCGCCTTTTCTGTTCCCTCGGATAGATTTTTTGTGATTTTTCATCTTTTTGTTACCATTCGTTTCCGTTCCAGCTTTAGCCTTCCGCTTCTTCAGTTCCGCCATGGCCGACGAAGAGAGGCGTGAGCTTCCTTCTACTTCCTAGAGACCGAAAATTGAGATCTGCCGTCTCTCTCGAAGAACGGAGGGTTTTAGTTAGATCCGACCCACCAGATTGACTCCGTTTATGGGTTTAAGCTTGTTGGATTCGGGTCGAGACATCTAATCCAACGGTTGCGTGGTCCAACAACGATTATGAATTTGCACCCTTAATATTTGTAACACTGGCTCCAAACCGATACACCTGATTTTTAACAAAGTTTTTAAAATAATTATGCTAAATGTACAGTATGAACATAAAATTTTATACTAAATCCTATCTACTAGTATATGATTAATAGTAGATAAGATAACTGATTTCATTTACTTTTTCAATAAAATAATTAGACTATGTCATACTGAATTCAGTATAATTTTTATAAGAAAATTATATACATAGAACATTGTGGGTTTGAGAAAATTTCAGACAAAACCCAACAGTATTAGAACCATAGGGTTGAGTTCTTTGATTTTGATTTTCAATTTTTTCATTTCCTATCATATACCTATAACAATTAATTAACAACTACAAAATTTAATAAAATTGCACACACAATCAGTTTAAGAAATATTTAACATAATACACAATTTAATCTATGTTTAATGTACATGTTCTTAGTATCACATTAAGTCACAGAATTCAACAAGACAACCAGACCGGACAAAATTACCCATACACCAGACAAAATGGAAGGCATAAAATTGAGTAAGGGAGAACCAAAGATAAATAAAAAGAAGAGATTGATTACCAGGTTCCTAAGATTTGTTGAAATGCGGTGAAGAATTGAAATCATGGTGAAGCTCGTTTAGTGTTGGCAATGAAAGATGGATGCCTCTAACATAGTGGTAAAGAAAAGATGAAGATGAAGAGGGAAGACTATAAGTGATAGAATCACTGAATAAGAGCTTCGCAATAGTTGCTTCATCATGGGTCTCTTCTCCGTTGATGTGTTTATCGTGGAGCTGCCGAGTTAGGGGTCATCTAAGTGGGACTAGATTTAAAAAAAAAATTTAAGAAAAATCTCAATGTGTGCATATTTTATTTCATAAAATTAGCCCAGCGGCACTTATAATATAAGAATGAGGGGCCTATAAGAAAAAAAAACAAGACCTAATTCAAAACAAAACAAGGAAATAAAACACTACTTTGTGTTGCACGGCAAAATCAGGCAAGTACAAACTAAGTGAAAACCTTTCTAATAGAAGCACCAACTGTAGCACTAATAGAGTCAAGAATCAGCTCAAAAAGAACATCCAATTGTTTGCAACCTTTGTGGTGAAGTTTGCAATTCCTTTATTGTTAAATGAAATAGCAAATATCTTGGTTTTAACACTGTTATATTTTAGAACTATATTTAACCAGTTTCAACAAAACATCCACTACCTAGGAGCATCCTTTAGTTTTACCAGACACATAATTTAAAAAAGTTAGTATTAGGTATTCATCCAAAATATACATAAACACCTTTACAATATATTACATAATTTAAAAATTTTGATGGGGGTGGACGAACACAAAATAAAGTTCAATGAGCTCTAGGGTACATATATTTGTGAAAATCTATATATCATCTCCCTACAACCTTTTACTACAATATTGACTGGCTAGCCATCAATAATTGAAGTAATATCAAATTATTCGAACGTGCATATACTTACGGTTGTATTTGGTATTATCATTAGTAAGCTAACATTTACTTATTCATCCACATAAGATTACTTACCCATTCTATTACGGCTTACGAGTTTTCTTTACGATTTCTTAGTAGGTAAGCTGATGGTCTTGAATATTCATGTGTGTTTTTTTTTTTTATAATTAGAATGCACATACACACCTATATGTGTGTGTGTGTGTGTGTGTGTGCGCGCGCGCGTGCGCGTGTGCGCACTACAACTTAACTATTATTACAAGCGAATGGAGCATTTGCCACACCCACTTGCATGAGATTATTCATTGTAATTACATGTTGTCACAAAAAGACATTGCTCTATTGGATGTTTATCAGTCAACAAAAAAACACTGTGATGATTTTGTTATAAAATAATTGTAAGATAATTATCATTGCAAATATGTTTGAAACAAAAGACAAGAAATGTAGGCTGGTTATAACAACTCTACAACGAGTTAAAAAATCTTTATAGAGTCATCCTACAAATTGGGGTTCATAAATTTCAATGCACCAAAGCATGCGTTGATCCATATATGTCGCAACTAACTACAACATTTGTGATGTCTTTGCGATGATCTTTTTGGGAAATAATGTTACAATGATGTTGTAAAAATTGCAACGATTATCTAACATCTCCAAACGTATTCTCCATTATTTCTCCCTAGTCTTACTAGCATTCCTTTTCTCCAAACCTTTTGATTCTGTCATGCACATTTTCAAGAAATGCTGTCACTGTTGTCATGCCATCGTCACAACATTGTCACCATTGCCGCTTAAAGTAGCATGTTTCTCCATTGCTTCAAAATTTGTCCATTTTTTTTTATTGTTTATGGTGTTTGATCATTGATCTTGAATTGTTGATTTATGGGCTATTCTACTAATTTGCATGAAATTATTTAGTTTATTTTAATGATCATTTTAAACTACAGGAAAAATTGGGTGTTTTTATATAAAGTAAATTGTTTGATATTTAATTAGTTTGCATGCATGTTTTTAGGAAACCTTTTAAAATTTTGGGGACCAAACCTGTAAGTTAATTTCAATGCCTAAATTGTCAATGTTCAAAATTTAGAGAGTTGATTGTAAAATATCTATAAATTGAGGGTCTAATTTTGTAATTTTCTGTCAATAACTAAATTGTTACTTTTCAAACTTAATGACTTGATTATAAAGTTTTTAAAAGATTAAGAACTAAACATGTTATTTTGTTTCAGTGACTAAACTGCACTTTTGGTACTCTATGAACTTAATTAAAAAATTGTTAAAAATTGACGAAATAAACTTGTAATTTTTTGTCAATGTAATATAAACTATCACTTTAAAGCTGTATAAACTTGATTGTAAAAGATTTTTAAGGACTAATACTGTAATTCATTGATAATAAACCATTTGCTTCTGAACTTCAGGATGAGATGATCTAGACAGCAATCGTTAGATAAGAGCACATTCAACATTCTTCCTTATTCGAGATGAGGACCACATCCTCCTTAGCCACTGCACGGCTTTAGCAAACGTATAGTCATTCCAACAACTACTATTTTGTGATTGGCTTCCCCCAAGGAGATGCCAAACAATGTGGCCAATATATTATTGACAAAATCATTTATCAACACCATTGAGGCTTATATTCTTACATGCCTTTTTTCTCTAAAGGTTTTTAAGATGTACAAACACCCTAGTATGAGCAATTTTTGCAATCCATGTATTGGGTTGATTCGAATACCATCTAGGATGACTTGTCAAACCAACAGAGGAAGAAGCAGACTAATAACCCACCCGTGCCTTACTTAAATGACAAGCACATTGAAAAGGGTTTCTAGTTCCTAATGAACTCTCGTCCACCACATGGGCCGAGGGTAGTCGATCAGCTGCCACCTCCATATCCAAATTAGCATTGGATGATCGTCCCACATGGTAAGTATATATAATATTTTATGCATGTTTTTACATTAATATAGTTTCTTAATTAAATTCTTATTCACTAATTCATCAATTATTAAATGTTTCATCCTTTAGAACATTAAATATGTATAAGATATG
The DNA here is from genome assembly GCA_005392925.1 of Aquilaria sinensis. NCBI lineage: Eukaryota > Viridiplantae > Streptophyta > Magnoliopsida > Malvales > Thymelaeaceae > Aquilaria > Aquilaria sinensis. The sequence continues at coordinate 381,165 of SMDT01000670.1, read as the reverse complement.
CTCAGGGCAATCCATTGAAAGCTATAAGGCCATGTGTCACACCTCACACAGGCCCTGGCCCATAAGTTCTAGGTTTAACTCCCAAACTCAACTTAATTCTAAGTTCTTCAATTCGGCCAAACAAGCAATGGAAACCTTAAGTCTTATTTTCTTAAGGTGAGAAGCCTGAGTGGTGGCCCAGGTGGCTTTTAAAACAAATCCATTAATAACTTGTAGCAGATGTAAGGCCCAAATCTACTAACTTGCAAAACAAGCAAGGTTTTGCTAGATTACTTGCATAATAAGCAAGGTAACACTTAATGAAATTTTAAGTGCATAAATGGTATGCAATCAAGTGTGCTATCTATATGACAACCAAGAAGCCACATTATTGGTTTTGAATTTGAAATCACAAGTTAATATGCATATGTTCTTCTCGGCCAACATAGGTATACATGGAGGTTCACCTAAACATGCTCAAGCATAAGTCCAAAATCATACTTAATGGTGTCAACCATTGGCCCATAACATTCAACATCCATATACAAGCACAAAACCAGCCATAAGTCCATACATAACTTAGCATTCAAGTCCAACCAAAACCATCACCAATCTAGGCATCCAGGACTACATATAAATACACAAAATGGTAGTCTACTAGTCCAACATGGCTACATGCCATGAACCCGAAAGTTATCCATGCCAAGTTATATACATACCAAGACCATTAATGGTCAAACAGAACCTTAAAGATCCCATACAGAAGCACACATTGCAACACCAAGCCAATGGCCATATTCATGGTCATAAAAGTAAAAACTACAATCAGAGCCAAAGTCCAAGTGTCCATGCTTTCCTAGACAGGTTCCCCCACACACTACAGCCTGCAAACTTAATCCATAAGTCTCGGCCATTAAGATATAAGACTTGTAATGAACCAAATTCACTAAGCCAAGCATCCATTGGCACATACCTTGGAAAATAAGCAAGCTTGTACTAAGCACAAGCACAAAGCAACTTAGTACTACTCAGGCCAAATATCTTTTCCTGAAAAAAAAATAGGATGGGCAGTGAGTATAAACTCAGTAGGATTCACTTTAATACACAACTCAAATATGAGTCTATTTAGTTAAGCTGAGTATTCACTCAAAGCTTAACCTCCCATTAGCTCAGCATACCTGCAAAACAACACAAAGACAAGGAAAACCAAGCATGTACATATACATGATAACTATCCATAGCACATGATCCACAATAACATAAATTTGGTTAGCAAGCACAAGGAAAGCACCAAGGCACACAATAACACAACACACACACCACATATGGCTCTCGGCCAAATATACCATACATGAACCCATGTGCACTTTGCACACAAAACACCATCAAACACTCCACTTCCACTTAGAGCTCCAAAATGCTAAGCAATTAGGCCACACTTGCTAGCATTTCTAGTACATGTACATTAGTTAATTAGCTAATCAACGAGTAGACCGAATGTATTCTCAATAGCCCATCGAGCAACTAAGGTCATTTGGCAAATTTTTAACCATCACTTAGCCACTCTAAACACTTGAAGCATGGTAATTCACCAAGCATAATCAAGTGTTAGTGAACCCTACCTCAAAGGCTTTCGGCCAAGACACCAACTTTAAATGTCCAAGTGTTCTTCACTCAAATTGCCAACCATAACAACAAATAGGCATCAATATCACTTATTCATGGACTAAATACCATGTACTCAAAGAAGAACACCAAGATACACTAGTTTAAGCTCTCGGCCAACATGCCCAATTCCATCCAACAAGGTTCTTCACCAAATTTAATCCAACACATAATCATCTAATCATCAATAAACCTTGTTCATGGCATCAATACCATGTAATCAAGTGAAGAACACTAAATTACACTAATTCAAGCTTTCCGCCATAATGCCCAATTTTTCAGCCATAATGCCCAATTTCACACAATAATGTTCTTCATCAATCTATCCCATCATATAATCACCTAATCATCAATAAACATTGTTCATGGCACCATTACCATGCAATTAAATAAAGAACATGGAATTACCTCAAATTGCACTTCTCGGCCAAACACCAACTTCCTCACCTTGATGTTCTTCACTCAAACTTGCCTAGCATAAGATCAAATAGGCATTAATACACCCTAATCATGGATTACTTTCCATGGAAACAAGGAAGAACATCAAGTGAAGTCACCCATCATTTTCGGCCAACATTGAACTTGCAACCCAACACAACACATGCTCATTTAACTCAATCCAACAACAATTGAGCATTTAAATCCCTTATTCATGGAAGAAATACCATGGAAATCAAGAGATACAAAGAATACCTTGGAACCCTAGCTTGATTTGGCTCGGCCCTTCACCAAAACTCAAGAACAAAGCTTGATTCCAAGTAGTCTAAAGCCGAAACAAGTCTTCCAAGCTTGAATCCTTCAAGAGTTCTCCAATTTGCTTGATTTCATGACCAATTCTTGGATCAGCTCTCAAGAACAACTCTCGGCCAAACAAGAACAATGAAACCTGAAATGAATAAATGGCCTTGACTTAGTTTCGGCCGAAAGACATATGTAAATTAGTTAGCAAATATGCTAACTTTTGTCTTCCATTTCTTTGCATGAAACAATGTAGCCCTTAACTTCACATGATCACAAGACCGCCACTAAAACATATGCCTATCTTGACCTTTAAGTCACTTCATGGACTATAATGCCATGCACAAATCAAACACAAGTACCAAGGTGCCATAATTCCCATGTATAACCGGCCATGTAACTAGCATAAAAACTAGTTAGTTTAACTAGTTAACTAGTGAATAGTTCTTTAGTGGTAGACAAGACTTGACTAGTAATCATTGTTGTCCACCAAATTTGGTCTAGTCTTGCACTAGTCACCCATAAATCTTGCATGGCCGAAATCTCCATCTCAAAATTGATAGTTTTAATTGTACCACTCATCTAAGTGTACAATTTGGTCCCCTTTCTCTGTTTTCTGCCTGTTTTTCCCATAGTCCAGTCTTTATGTGCAGTTAAGTCCTGAAAGTTCCCAGTTTTGCACATAGATCACTGTACTAGTTCCCATAGTCCTCACATCATTCTTCTTTATTTTGTTCATGCTTCTTGGCCTAAGCCAAGCATTTAGGAGGTGAGCCTAACACCATGTATGACCATTGTGCTAGTAGATGCATTGGGACAAATGTCTGGAGCACATTATGCAAGTAGAGGTTATATTATTATACCTTTTAACTTTAATTTCTTTACATATTAAATATTTGTTTAATTTAATGACGTATTTGTCATTTCAAAAATTTTAACTTATGATTTATTTTAGGAGTATTATCGATGGGTGCCGCAGGACTTCCCTGCCATCTGACGTACCATGTTTAAGATTTATTCAAGCACATCATTGGAGGAAGGACACAATGGAAAAAGTCCTAAACTTTTCCATAATGATGCCAAGTATGACTTGTCGAGGTCATATGTCCCAACAAGCTATAAGCAGCATCTTTGGAACCACCCGTGTAAGCACTGGAAGATGAAAAAGTGGAAGGTGGGTTTGGCAGTTAATGCATCCATCAAGAAAATGGCCGACACCTCGAGGACCATGCCGAAGCATACTATGGGTTCTATTCCCAATAAGATGTGTAATGACAAGATGGTATGAATTTTTTAAAAAAACTTAATTATTTATTTTTCACTATTTATATAATTATTTCAAATGCTTATGATGGATAAAATATTGTAGACCCAACAAAGGAATCGACAGGAGCCCGATTTTGAAGATTGGTGGACCAAAACTCATGTTAGCAAGAAGATCAGTCATCCTATCACAGATATATCTAGTTGCTCACTAGCTCGTGTTCTACAAACGTTTTACATATTATGTATTTGAAATTTATTATTCTCAATATCTCTAATGTTTTATATAAAAATTTCAATAAATTTGTCCTTATATTTGATTACAGAAGGGATGCTTTAGGAGAATCTTTCTAAAATACCCTGATTAGGACATTTATCCTCAATTTGATGCTAACACCTGGTGTGAGGTAGTTGCCTTGCCCAAGAAAGGTCTTTTACCTCGCCTCACGGACCTTGCTACTTTTGGAGTTCATAGAGTAATTTTATTTTTAATTCCCTCACCACTCTTGAAAATTTCAATTAAATAACTTCCATTTAAAACTTACTAATGCCTGTTCATTACCTACTTCATTAGATGCCTCCAAATGAGCAGTCAATTGAGAATGTGGAGTTGAGAGAGAGCAAGAGCCAGCTACATGCTGAAAATGATCAATTGTGTACCCAAGTCTCCCAGTTAGATGATCGGCTTTGAGTAGAGATTTGAGCTGAGGCCTAGGATGTACAATCAACCACCTCCATCAACATAGTGACCATATTCAGGGTTTTTTGTTAATGTAAATAGTTGCATTTTTGTATATGTTTTCATTTATATATATATATTTATATATATATATATATAGACGCACACACACAGACATATACAAACATAACAAAATAGACATAATTAAAAAAAATCAATTCCCACTATCATCAAAATTAAATAGCAAACAATCGTTCACAATTACATTGCCTCTTTGCAACATCTTTTATCGTCGTATAAGTGTAGTGGCAAAATTGTCGTATATTTGTGAAGATAATCAATAATATTTTTGTGACGGTATCTAACTGCGACACAATAATTTCCCATGTTTTTTTGTGATATGGTTTTAGATGTTGCTGCAGAAGCTTTTTCTGATGATTTTGCGACGTAATCCTCATCACATATTACTTCTTCTTTTATAGTGTACGTACTAGAAAGTGCAAATTACAAAGGAAGCCAAGACATAAGTATATCCAATAATGAGAGGTGGTGAGGACTAAGGAGGTGGGTATGGCGGCTAAGAAGTGTGAAGAAAAGCAACAAATGCATGTTGGAGAAGGAAAAGGCGAGAGAAAGGTGGTGAGGAGGTAGGTGTGGCGGCCGAGGATGGCAAGAGGAGAGAGAGAGAGAAAGAGGCGAGAAAGCCATGTTGGAGAAGGAGAGCGCGTGCAAGGCCAAAGGGTGGTCTTAATTAACTTGCGAGTTTGCTTGCACGTGCCCTGCTTCTCCAACAAGGACCTGCTCGCCCGCATCACCATATGATCTCCGAACGCTCGTGCTAGCTAACTTGTGGAATTACTCGTTCTGAGGTGGGCTTACTGCTACAATTAGATAATATATGCAAGGTGGTGAGTGAAGAGTGAAGAAGGTCGACATGGTTGATCGTCTATTTATAGGCGCTCCAAAAAGCAGACGTGGGAGAGAGAAAGAGAGAGCAATGAAGGGCTAGGTAGCTAGCTAGGTAATTCGTGGCTAGCGGAAAGGCAGGGAGGAAGGAGGTAGTAAATACTAGCTAACTAGCTAGTATTAATGCGGAGAATAATAATAAAGCCATTCCATACCATCATGCTACGCCTGCCTCAGCCTGACAATTCCCATCCATCAGCTCTATATATCTATCTTTCCAATTATATGTATATATTCCTCCATCTCTCCATTAATTATATACTCCTATCTTTTGCATCAACACTATTCTTCCAAGCATGTACCCAATTCTCAAATTTACTAAGTGATGCAATATATACTAAAATTTTAATTTTACAAAATTATATGTGATACAATTTAATATTGTAATTAAAACAGCAAGTAATACTTGTTAACTTTCATGCATTCAATTAATTTCTTTCACATTGGATTTTGTGCAAGTTTTCATACAAGCTTTAGTACACTTTGCAAACTTTCTTCAGTTTCTATATAATATTCTTCACTTTCTGAAATTAAATTTAACGTATAGTAATTGTTATTGGAATAAATTTGGAAAAAAATAATATTAAAAGCTTAAAAAAAAATTACTTATTATTTCAAATATATGTGTGTGTGTGTCTGTCGTCATTTTTTTTTCTTTTAATTACCGAATCGAACTTTCTAAAAATCAATAAGTAACAATTATTATGAGACATCAAATGTGTAGTATATAATTGAGTGGATATGTAATATATGCAGACTTTTGCTTATCTCTTTTGTGTAATAATGAGGTAACGTAGGCACTAACGCATTACGTATTTAAATCTGTTTTATTTTAAAATCCTTATTAATTAAGTATGATTACATATTGTGCTTTGTGTGATGATCATAATACTAATGAATCATGGTGATTAATTATGTTTTAATCTCCCTCTATCTTTCCCTGCAATGGATGGGTTCGCGAAGTATTCCATACATACCAATTTCTCTTTTACCTTTTCTTTCCAAGCAAAGAATTAATTTACACGTAATGAAAATTTCCCCCACACCAAGTAGGGTTAGCGTCGGGTGAAAGTTCTATTTCGTGAAAAGTAAACACTTGATCAGAAATGCGTCACGTCCTCAATTAATATTGTCATATCTTGTACATTAAACGTAGTTGATTACTTTTTTGCACTAACATACATTAACACGTAAAAGTTTTTATAATAGAAAACATTGAGTTATACGAGTAACTTTGCGCAAAAACGTTTACCACATTAATTAATTTAAAGAACGTTTACAAATCTACTGCAGAAAAACAAAAAAAGAACAAGGAAAAGGAAAGGAAAGGAAAAGAGGCGACTGAAAGCGAATGGTAGAAGTTTCCATGTCAAGTAATAATATTAGAATATCACGTACAAAAACTTTTAATTCCGCTGAAATGTATGAATAGAAATGTGGCAACCGTTAGGTAAGTGTTAGGGATTTCTTATTCATCTGTAAAATGATCAATATGATCTACAGGAGCGGTGACGAGTTTTTGGATCAAGCGGTCTATTTAACTTGACACGGCAAAGTTAGTGTAAGATATGAGAGAGTAATTATTATAAATTGATTTTTCATTTCTCAGTGTTCACTTAAAAAAAAAATCTACTGATAGGCTGTCGCCTAATTTGTCTCCCTAATGAATTTGCAGGAGTTGGAAGTTGGAAAATCAGCAAAGCTGTGGGAAGCGGAGCACTATTTATTTCTGGCCATTGATTTTGGGAGCCCTGTTTGGGTGGGGCCAAGTCAAGATCTGGAGGGGCACGAATGTAGGGTTTTGCTTTGCGTGTTGTGGGGAGTTGATGGTGCAAGCTTTCGAGTGTTTGGGGGTGAGCTGGGAGAACAAGGAATTGGAGGCCTAAGGTCCATATCATTTCATTTCCTACATGCAGGTAGAGCTTCAGCTTTACTTTTTCTCCTCCATGAATCATGCCTTCCTTCCTTCCCTGGATGATCAAAAGGCAAAAAGTAGCTAGACCTTTAGATACACCCATTTTCAAACATCTTTATGTCACCTATTTATTAATCTCTCTCTCTCTCTCTCTCTCTCTCTCTCTACAATATTCAATCAATCCTTTGGGTTTTCGAGATCACTTTTTGTGGAGCTCATACGACCCCTTCTCTTGTCTTGGTTCCGGACGATCATTAGAAATTACTTGTTTGTTCTTCTTGTGTTTATTTTTTTTCCTTCGGAAGTAGTAGTTGCAATGGTAGTGAAGTTGAAGTTTCAATGAGCACTTCATTGCTTGTGGAAGAAGATAGATGTTTTGGACAGGAGTAATGATAAATTTGTAGGGGGAATAAATGCTAGCGTGTGCAGGGTACAAGTTATGTGTTCGTGGGTTTCGCAGTAAATGCCTGCTCTGCTCTTACAAATCGGCGACACACTCGAAAGATTTCCCACAAGCTTTTCAAGCTCTCTCCCTCACTCCCATGAACTCATTTCCACAAAGCTTTTGATGCATAACTTTGACTTTTGCCAGACCTGGCAGCAAGAAACAGCTACCAAACAAAACCAAAAAGTCTCCGGCGCCAGAGAAAATCGTTTCTCAAGCTCAAGCCACTTCTTTTTTTTTTCTCCTGCACCCTGACTTATACACCAAAAGGGTTCAACTTCCACAGATACGATATCTCCATTTAGTCATTATAAATGGACTCCATAGAAAGCATAAAATGTTTTACTAGAGCTCAAATCTCTTTGTATCACACAAACACACACATACAAACATGCCATTTGCTGAGGCCCAGGATATTCTTAACCAGTAAAAGTTCGAACTTCTAACAGAGCTTCATCTAAGCGCAAGACTATAAGCTCGGCTACTTGCATGTGAAATTCAATTGGATCACGTAGCGCATCCTAATCTGCTCCACATTGTAGACTATGTATTCATTATAATGAAGGGAAGTCTGAAAATAAAAAAAATAATAGAAATTTAAGTGTGAGAAATGGAGAAAATATTGAAAATGCGCAAAAGTTTAAAACTCTATTTTTAATTTCCCAAGACAACAGATCAAAAGATTTTCACAAAATTGACCAGACCTGGCCCTGGCTCTTTTGCACCTTTGGTGTACCCAGCGGAACTATGATGCCGTCCTCAATTGTCTGGGCTTCTGAAGGATCTGGTGCAGTTGCACCAACACCTTTTGTGCTGCAAAACGGAATTCAAATTTGTAATTAGAGGGGAAACGGGACCAAATTTAGGAAATAATTTATGCAAAATTAAAAGATGTTATTGGTGGCGGGGCAGAAAGACGGGGCAGGCCAAAATCCTCAGGGCCTATCAAGCTGCAGTTTGAAGATGCAAACCTGAGCTTCCCAGGTGGCAACTTGTCGGCATCACTTTTAGCATGCATCAATTCATTCATGTCACCAAGTGCAACCTGATGAGTGATGATTCCAGTGTAAGAGAAGGCTGTCAGAAAGGATAGAACGCTATGCCAGAAGTGCAGCTGGAAACATACAACAGTGCATGACTCGATGGTACCATTCCCCTGTTCAGATCACTATTGATTTCATTTGGAGTTTGGAAAGCATTGTCTAGTCTACAACCAATACCAAGTCTTTAAAAAAAAAACTCAATATGAGAAATGCTAAGCCATAGAAATCAATGGCTTAAGGGCACCTGATTGATAATTATTTAGATAAACTGCCAGGCCAATCTGCATGAGACACTGTTGAATTTCATCAATGATAATATGAATGTCTCACTGAATGAGCTAAAGAACAACCTCACACAAAACAAGTACTCCAGGTGAGGAAGTGTAAGTATGCCCAAAGGAAAAGTTTGCACTTTTGGAGAACATATCAGCAAAATAAACACCCTTCCCAAACATGTAACCTGTTACAGGTGCTTCAGGCGGAGCAATGCGCAAACCTGATATATCAGAAGGCAGAGGATGCATTCAGGAACTTAGCAATACAGAAACAGTACCTTCTCACAACGAATGTGTAAAACCTTGAAGTCACATTTAGAGAAAAAAAAAAAAGAAAGGAGAACAGTAAACCTTGAGACAGAATGCCAGTCCAGTTTGTAAGCCTAGAACCGTGCCATAAAAGCATTCTATTTTTCGTACTGGAGAACTGCAAGAAAAAAGTGAAAGTGGGATAAAGTAGTGCTTTCAAATATTTAGTTTGAAAAAGCTGTTTCATAGTTACCTTTTCAAAGCGTTCGATTTCAGCATCTCTTGCCACCTTGAATATTTGAACAATGTCAGCAGTATAACTCCAATATGTACAAGCGTGAGTGTTCTGCATGTATTTCTTAATCTGACCAGAAAAGAAAACATACCATAGATGACCATAAAATACAGTTGGAGAACTTTATCTTTTCTATATTTGAAATGACTGAACACAGTCCCCATCTGTATTTCACCAGCAACTAAGTCGTCCTATGTTTGGAAAAACAGAATTAGTATATGTTCTTCCCAAACTGCAGAAAATAACATATACCAGTGCATACTCGTCAGAATCAACTTCAACTGGGGCCAGATCACAACAAAGTAGTTTGTAATGATAATATAATGGGTCTTCCTACATTTTTGAACATTTTTTACATTAGGGCAAAGAAGAATACGAAAAGAACCAGATTAAAGGTTTTTGTTTCAGTAATATAAGAATGGAACAAGAACCTAACTATTGCATAAATCAAACATTAATGAAAAATAGTTGTAGACCTGAAGTGAAATATCATCCTTCAGCAGCTTTGTAGCAACCTCAATTTCCCCAAGGGCTTCAACCTTCAATTAGATCAGAGGATCTTAGCAATGTCTGTTGTGAACAAAAATTACAACAAAAGTTGCAGTTGTATGTGATAAACTCACAAAAAAATCATAGTAAACAACAGAAAGGAAATTCAGGCACTAATATACTAAGCCCAGTGAATGTCTAAGACTCGATATAACCACTCAACAGACAAGCAAACCGCCCAGTGAATGTCTAAGACTCAATATAGCCACTCAACAGACAAGCAAACCCTTCCACTAAGGCAAGAAACTTTGAGCAGGTTTCCATGCCCATTTTCTTTTTCTTTTTCCCCCTTTTTTGGGTTCTACAGAAAACCCCACCTTATTGGGCTTGGGTTTAGCTTTTACAGCAGAGGCGTTGTGGACAAATTGGGCCAAACTGCCCCCCAAGCAAGCTACTATCAAGGACAATAAAAAATGAGTATAATTACCATTTCCAATTTCTGTTTCAACTTGAGAGGAGTATCAATAAAAAAATCACCTGCAACAGCTCATATCTGCACATTAGTCAAAACTTAAAAGACTCCAAGTAGTACCACCATCCACTGCATAGGAAAATAGGAGTAGTTTTGTTTTGAGGATTCAGTGAAGAAAGGAGGAAGAAACTCACGCATTTTTTTGAATCCAAAATTATGAGGAATAACAGTGTAGAATTCTCTGAGATTGAAAAAAAGAGGGAGGGTTAGAAGTGAGAACCTACAAACTTAATTAGCAAATGATTGTCAATCAGAAGGATCTTACGAACTCAATTGCTCAAGCTTGCTGCTGTCTCCTTGGTCAATTGCATCAGAAATCCTCTTTAAGACATCGTAGCCCTGTAATGGCGCAGTAACAACTACAGTATTATCACCAGTGAAATTATAGGTAGATTGATAAAAATGAGTTAACTTATTCCTAATGCAGAAATCTTCCCATGAAATACCAACCAGTAATGATAACCAAGCACATTGCAATATTAGGGTGAAACAAGAGTACAAACTTATTCTGGTAATGATAACCAAACAGATTATTAAAATCACACAATAATGACATACTTCCAGAAGCCTATGAACTCTGAAATGCTCCTCTACATGGTCCAAGAACACGTATTCATAGCATTTCCATGATTAGTTTCACCATCTCCCTGACATAGCATACCCTGACTTTTAAGAAACTGTTGTGTCCTAAAGTCTGTTGTGCCAATTGCCACATCATTTATTCATCCGGGCCCCAAACAGGATTTTCAAGGTATACTTCTCAGGTTATGGTGGTACCAAAACCAAAGTTTTTCCAAACTGGTATAGTAACCCAACAACATCCAAGAATTCCAAGCATTTAAACCTTTAACTTAGTTCGACCATCAAAGACTATGACCTTTGTCCGAATTAGTGATGGAAAATTGAATCTCCCTTTAGAATTGATAATGTTACAAGCACTCACCTTCAAAATTGTTGACTTGCTAAGCTTACCCAGTGGCAATTTATCAGCGTTATATCCTAAAGAACAAAAAAGGTAAATGATATCTAACTGGCCAGTAATGAACAGATTGAAAACAATGCAGGCTATAGTATACAAAAGGGAAAAGAAAAGGAAGCTAATACAAAAAATTCGCAATCAGCAAAATCAAAGAGTGAAGATCATTTGAAAAAGAAACGTCTGGGCATTAACCTATTTCCATCATTTGCTGCTTCATCATGCTAACGTTGAATATAAGAGAGATGAATCTGGCAACTCTTGGTTCCAGTTTTGTCCCACGAAGCTCAACTCCAATAGAATCGCCAGACTTATCTTTAACCTGATCCAGAAGGGCACTTTTTATGAAGAATCCGGGAACACAATTATTTCAAACTAGAAACCAATGCATGGACGGTGTTCAAAGCATTTACAGAAAGCCTATGTTGCACCATGGTGGACTATCCTTACTTCCCTAACAATAACAAACAGGAATGATAAGGACTTACATCTGATTCTTTTTCTATCTTAGTGTAGTCCATTTCCAACCATGTGTAGCCCTTAGGATGAGGTCTAAAGTCCTTTCTGTTGGACCAAAGATTCTTGGTCTTCTCATCGAACTTTGCTTGGAACATTGAAATGGCAGTTTGCCGCACCAAAATAGGACCCTTGAGACTTGTTTGACCTTTTGCCCCAACCCTTCCCCATCTACTATAAAAGATATATGATCTTCCATCATCAGATTCTGCAAGAAAAGTGCAATTGAGTAAATCATTTTGTTCTCGCCCTATATTGTTCAACTGGTTGTCTATATATAAGTAAGGTTAGAGAGTTCGTTGTACAACTAGTTCAGAAGCATATTCACTCAAGACAACCTTTTGAGTCCGACGTTCTTCCAATTTTACAAAGAAAATAACAGAAATAACAAATAAAAGTAACCTAAGCATTGGATGATGTAGAACTTGTTATTGTTACTCCCAACAATAGTCTGATTCAACAACGCATCATAGACATCATCCCACTGCATCACGAAATATTAAGAAACCAAATGTCAAAACACGCAAAACTCAAGTGAAAAAAAAAAAAAAAAAAGGGACAGTTAGAGGATATCATTGCAGTTGCAGCATTCTTTCCCCCTTTCTCCTTGCTTTTTTAAGATAAGAAAACAGCTTTATCGACGCTTGCCTGCTGCAAAACATGATATTGTTCTTTTATATGATCTGGGATCCATTGATCCAGAACGGCTGCACCCTTCTTGGTGGCCTTGACAATTTTCTCACCTACTTCTTCTTTAACTCCGACTACACATAACACAAAGCTAATCAGAGTGTAACTTACACTAATTACAAATATAAAGAACCTAAATTCCATCGTAAACTTTACCATCTGAAGGCAGTTTCTCTTCATCCTGACAGAGCCGCTCCAGGAGTTCTTTCTTGGACCCGGTAGCCGGAATCCCCCGAAGAGTGGCTTGCTCGCGTAATTGCCCGACAGTCAGTTTCCGTAATTCCTCGACGGCCATGACTTTGTTTGGGCTCTCGTTTTCAATTTCTCTCCCTCTCTTCTTTCCAATATCTGCAGCTTTAAAATCTTCATTACTGTCCATTAGTTTCTGCTTCTCTTTGAGCGCAGCAGAGAGTCTCCGTGCCTGCAAGAAGCACAAAATGAACTTCAACTAAGAATCGGAGAAATTATCTCCACAGAACGATGGAAAAAATAAACAGTTTCAGAGGATAAAGTGAAACCAGTGTGGCCTTGGTTCCGGAAGTGTCAAGCCCATGCTTCGCCAGCTCAACTCGTAGCTCTTCTACATAAAGCTTTCTCCCCATTGTTTTTTTGAGTCGGCAGTTGAGCACTGAAGCAGAAAACTGGAGTAATTGAGAGGTTTTTTTGGCCACTCAATGCGAAACTCGTTTCAAATTTATAGGAACTGAAACATTGGCCGTTCCGAAAACGACCCTCTCCACCATTGTCGACTTTTCTGCAGCGGAAGAAACAGTCTGGCAAGTCAATCAGCTTTCACAGCACGATATTGGCGGGTCGCCTTCAACTATGGCTCTGACCCAGGAGGGTGCTTCAGTACGACGTCGTCCTGAGAGGTCAAACCGTACCGCGTACTCTTGAGAAATCGGGTCAAAACCCGGCCCTTCAGATTTGCGGGTTTAATTGTTGGGGACGCTGAAATTAGGGTTTGGGAGGTGTGAGGCTGGATCGTCGGAGAGAATGGCGGAGAGGCAAGAAGTTCCGTCGGATACGAAACAGAGTCCGGGGGAGGAGATGATGGCGTGCGTGACGGCGCTGGAGGCTGCTTTGCTTCCATGCCTTCCGGCGAGAGAGCTCCAAGCGATCGATCGTTCTCCGCACCCTTCTCACCAAAGTCGGTAAAATTTCTCTCTCCTCACCTTGTTTCTTTTGCCATCATTTGAGATTAAGGCTTCATACTGATGGGATTTTGAACCATCGAGTTTGAATTGTTCAGTTGATGTAGAGAGATATGCCAGAGACTTCATGGAGGCAGCCAAGAAGCTTCAGCAACACTTCATTGGACTGCTAAGGGAAGATCAACCAACCAAAGCTGAAACACTTCGAAAGGTAACTAAGTGTTTGGTCGTTTAAGTCTTGCTGTTTTCAAGTTGATCACGGGTGAGAATCCTTGAGTGTGGTCTGGCTGACAGGAGATCATGGCAATGGAGGAAGAGTTGAAGAAGAAAGATGAGCTCATAATGAAGCATCAGAAGCTCATCCAGGGATGGCAAAAGGAGTTGGGAGAGCAACTAAGCAAGCATAACACCGAACTTGAAAGGGTCTGATCCAATATTTGGGTGTCAAAATTCTTGGTCACAAGTAACTATTTTGACCTTTGTCTTTCAAATCATAAAGGCCAGTCCTTACTTGTTTGCTTCTGAAATTAACCTCCACGCTTATGTATTTCTGTACTTGCTCATCTCAATGTATTGCTATCTGATGATCATCTACAGACAAACTCGGTATGTTACGTAAAATAGAGCACGATCAATGGTGTTCATGACCACTGATGTCTGTTGGAAATAATACAAACACCGTCAGAAACGATACTTACCTCAACTAATGGCAACAAGACACAAGAACGCCTCTCTCGCTTCCATTGACCCAATAAAATGTTACAGAGCAATTAGTACATAGAGAAAATTTCCCCAAGGACCTATCAGGCAATGCAAGTAGCAGCTAATCGCAATCTTTTAATTTAGATTATGTAATTACCATATGGTTTGGCTGTATCTTGAATCCCTGTAGCCCTTGCATTTCAGCTGTAGAATGTATTTCATTTCATTCCCATACTCGACAAAGGCAATCCCTGGCTTTGTTTCAACCATCGTAACCTCTTTAATACCAGGGTATTGATTGAGGAGCATTTGGAGCAATGACGAGGTTCTCTCGTGAGGTAGATTCTGCATGAACAATATGTTATTTGGTGCTGCAGGAGCCTCTGGAACAACAGGTCTTGCACCAGGATAAGGCAGTTGTAATAGCCGCAACAACGCAAGGAGAGACCAAATTAGAAGATATTGAGCAGGTAAAAAGGCAAAGGGTTTTGAATCAAATTGATTGTAGTAGCTCCATCACTCCAATACAATCTGAAGTGTGTCATGATGAATAAGAGCATTATGGTTGCCATTCTTCACATGCACAAAGAAGAATCCGGGGTGAACCCAGTTTTACGAGATTTTCTGCTAAAGCTAATCAGAAGACAGGTAAGATATCCCTCCGCCAAATAAAAAGAAAACGCCAAACAAAATCGAGGATTGTGATTTGTGGACAACATTTTGAGAAATATCATGAACTAAAAGATATCCCAAAAGTTAAAAGCTATATTAATGAGATAAAAGATTGTTTATCCAAATAGCAAGTAAACACTATGAACTCATTATCCAGCTTATACAGACATCAGTTTGGCACCAGAAGATCTAATTGAAACAACCATCACAAGATAAAAGTTCTCAAGAAATCACAGCATGCGCACTTACAGGAGGCACTGCGCTGTAGGCATTAACATACTTAGCAGGATTGTTCGCAGCCACTCCTGTCCTGTTAGATTAGGATCATGTTCATGTTGCTCTTTTCGTTTCTTTTTACCTATATTAACAAAGAAAACAAATGCAATGTGAGGCTGAAACTGCACAGCAAGCAAGAATCGAGCTTTTAGGAACAGGATTGTGAAGCTGGAAATGACTAACGCCAGGAAAGGCTCGAAGTTCACATGCAGTATATAAATGGCGCAAGAGTCCTGTCCTACACTCTTCTCTTAAGTAGATACCAATTCACAAGATGTTCCATAGGGTGCAAAACAAATTTGAAGTACTGATTTAAATGTTCGAATCGATGAAAGGGTTACAAAGTTACAAGGAAAAGCTAAAGAATAGCAAGAGGAAGTGAATTCATTCAACAGTATGTGAAAAAAGAACATCTAACTGGAAATCAACCATTATAATTAGCAGTTAATGAACTTTTAGTAATACAATGACTGGGTCAGGTTGTGAATCTTGTAGTGCAAATTTAGCAACAGCAAAAAGTAACTTTCCTAATCAGAATTCGTAAACTAGTAAATCATGTCGTTCCTTTTCTCGCTAATGCCTACAGAAACCCGTTAGTGTTGCAGTATTAAAGATAATACAAAGAGCAAAAGAACTGAATTTCATTTTTGGCGCACCCAAACAAAAACACAGAAAATTGGTATAATAGTCGATAATAATACTTCTGTAATTAGAGAGAGAAGGGAGAAAAGACTTAACCTTCTCCTCGTGCTTCTTCCTTTTCTCTCGTGGCACAAATGTTCCATCAGCTTTTGATTATTTTATACTATTATATCTGATTTGGCCTTTGCATATTGAAGGCCACTAAATTCATTATCATCCCAAACTGAGCGAACATTACCGCAAGCAACGATTTCTTCAGTCCTGCGTATGAAACAGCAAATCAACTGAGAACGAAGCATACAAACAGGTGTAATCAGAGTCTGGTGTAGAAATTCAAACAAAATCAAAAGTCACGGTTGCCTTTGATCTTATCGATCAGGTTTTTTTAGGCAAAGGATCAAATTAGGCGGAATCTCTTCGCCAGGAGTCGCCTCCACCATCTTCTTCTTCCCTCTTTAATGGAGACGCGGGGTTGCCATCGGAATTCAGGTTTCAATTCCCGGCTCCTTTGCTCGCCAGCGACATTCCCTCTCGAAAAAATTGCAGAGCGTTTGTTTATTCTAAAATCCCGATTTGGCCCTTAAACTATTAAGACATGACCATTTCTTTCATATTCTAAAGTTTCTTCCAAATACCCCTTCAAATTTTCAAATTTGTGTTTGACAGCTCTTGAATGGTGACCTGCAATAATAATAATGAAGAGCTTCAATTCAAACTACAAGCCCTTATTTAACCTAAGCTTATTTATATAGGCCTATCAAATGTGTCAAGCTTGGGCCTAATAGCCTTATACCCTTTGTGAATTGCCCCCACAAAGGTATATATGTCCTAAGATCTAATAGTTCTAAGGGCCTTAAGGAGCAATTACCTTATCTGATGGCCCTAAGCTCATGAGCACTAAACCCTAAAAACTTATATAAATGCAATCATTATTTATTTACTAGGTATAAGATCATTTTTCCTTGGTATTCATACAATTGCTAAAATTTCTATTAACTTGAGTGTCAAAGAATATTTTGTAAGTTTCCATGCTCCTTCATCAAAGGTGTTCTCATGCAAAGACCTATACTCTCTAGCATCAAGGCTCAATAACAAAGTTAATGCATCATCATTTGGCTCCCATCATCAATTTCACATTAGTACACACTTGGATTCGGTCACTTATGGGAAGGAGGTACCACATACCGACCTTATTGACAAGATGACGAGCAAAGCCCTCATCGCTGATGAGATAGATGGCAATGCACAATGCTTTTAGTACCTTTAGGGCAAAGGACGACATCAGGAACCTACCCTCACAACAAAGGGAGATAGTACATGAAGCCAATCACCCTACTTGAGCAGAGTTTAAGAACATGTTTGCACAACCCACAAGCAAGTTGGACTCTCTCACAACCGTCATGGTCAAGCACTTTGCACAGCCTCCCTCACAAACTCGAGTACCACTCATACCTTGGAGTTATTGGCATCACCCCTACACAAAAAAAGCTCCACCATTTAGTAAAGGCACAAGTCTTAGAACCCAAGTCCAGGGTCAAGTTGGAAACCTCCCTTACACCTCCATCCCCAATTAGGGGGTGGGCCCCGCCATTGTTTCAAACCATATCAAACATCATTCTTATCATCATCTCACCTGTCAATGCCTAAACTCTTACCAACAATAACCCTACCATCATCATAAGGATTGTCTTTTTGCAACTGTTTTGCCAATCAATATGGCACCAATTTAGACATCCTTTCCACAAGGTGAAGTCAGTAACACCCCAGCCATTCAAAATACCTCAGGCATCAATTGAGCTAGTCTTACCAAAAGACAACAACCATTTGATTTACACTTATTATATTTGGCCTAATGTGGCATACTAGACCACTCTCCCATACTCAAGAGCTATCCTAGTAGCTAACATGCCTTCATTGGTGCAACTGACTTACCTTGCATCTTTTCAGCAACTAATGGTTAGCACACCTACCTTAGATGCAACAACAATACTTCAAGTTGCCCAAAACGCCACCTGTCAAATGCAACAAAAAACACAAACCCTCACCTAGAATAGTCCAAGGAAACAAGCAAGACATTCATTCACTGTTGAGCTCATAAACGAGTCAATACTAGAAAAAATGAAGATTCCCAATTTTAAACCATATGATGGTACTAGAGACCCAAAAAAACATTTGAGTCACTATGAGAACATCATGGCATTGGTTGGATTTTCAAATGCTACCATATGTTAAGCCTTTCCTATGACATTGATGAGAAATGCACAGACATAATATTTTAGTCTTGAAACATAATCAATATGTTCATGGGATGACCTGAACAAAGACTTCACATGCTACTTCATCGGGAGAAAAGCTTCTAAGAGTGTTCCAACTAATCTTTTCACTATGAAGCAAGACAACAGGGGAGTCCCTAAAAAGTTACATTGATAAAAGAATTAAAGGTCCCTACTTTCGCTAAAAATGAGTTTGTATTTTCATCAATAGTAGAAATTCATCGTTCATAAATGGTTTCTGTCACCTTTTTCGAGTTGGTTGCTTTTTTCTTTTAAAGATGATCTTTTTTTTAATCTTGGTCTTTTTTATGAAAGGCAATTGGCTTTTCTAGGGCAAGTGTAGCTATTTTCCCACATTCATTCCATTTCACTTTTATTGGCCTAAACACATATTAGGTCCCTGAATTACCACTCTTTTCCATTTTAATCCCTTTATTTTATCTCCTTGCAATTTTGGTCCTTGAACTTAAGACCTAGAGTATTTCCATTTGCTCTACTGGTCTCCAATTTTTTTTATTATTCTAAAAAAAATTACTCAATGTGGCTTATCTAATTAATCTTGAACATGGTTTAGGCTAATATTGCTTTGTTCATTTTTCTCTCTCTCTTTTTAGCCTTTATTAAGTCAATTTTTGAACTATTAATACCTAAAGTCTTTCCATTTCCTCACCCAATCCCCAAACTTCTTTTGTTATTTTTCTTTGTTACTCCCTCATCCAAAAATTATTATAGCATATTATATTTGGGGTAGCTCTAAATTTTTGCAACATTTTTATATTTAATAAGTTACTTTACTATGCTTCTTTTTAAAATATCATTTCAATATTCACGTTTCCAATTCTTTCAATTTACGTGCAAAAAAGTTAAGGGTAAATGTGAAAACAATACATAAACTTTTTCTAATCTCTTAAGCTTTGCAAATTACTCAATATATATGTGATCTAAAACAAAATTTTAGTCGCTATGCTATATATATATTGGTATGGTTTGGGTTGATTTGGCTTTAGTCAATTTTTTCTTTCTTTTCTTGAATTTTTATTAAGTCAATAGTTAAATCATTAATACTTGGAGCCTTTTTATGTGCTCTTTTGGCGTCAAGAGCTTTTCTTATTGTTTTTTTTTCATGTTTTCTTTTTTTCTCTCATGTCAATCATTAAACTCTCTCTTTTTTTTCACTAAAATCCTACTATTTATCCTATTTTATCAACTTATTCATATTTAATTCTATCTTCTAAAACAAAATTTTAATTGATATGATCTATCTGCTTTTTGACATATTATTCATATATTCTAAAATAACAACAAATTTCACCATTCATTCAACAGCGCCAAAGTTTCATGCAAATGGTAACGGGAAAAAAAATTGCACCACGACAATCGAGTAGAGTCCGATTATATAGGTTGCTCAAAATAAGAAAATGTGAAAAACTTTAAAGAAAACAGTGCATAAGATACCATATTTTACCTTTTTTGGTCTTCAATTTTTCCTTTATAAGAATTGACGTCCCAATTTGCAACACTTCAATAATTAATTATAAACATCCGCTACGCATGGTCGTTTTTTGTTTTTACGTTTCTGTTCGCTTGGCTGCTGCTGATTCATCCCATTTAAATGTATTTATTGGTGCCGTGGTCTGCAAACCAGCTGGCTGGCTAAGTTCCTTGAACACTACTACACTGCGCTACCCAGCAGCAGTAGCCGTAGCAGACCACCAAAACTTGTTTATGCATACCATCTGTACCTGCTGCCTAATAATATGCTTGGGGTTGGTTTAATTTTGGTTAACGGAATTAATTGAGATGATATGCAACCGAAATGCTTCCGAATCTGTAAGGAAATCCACCAGAAAGGAAATGTTGTAGTTACTTACTGTCATTTATTATGCATATGGAACAAAATTCGTGTTCACGGATTATTACCAATTTCTTCCATTGAAATCACATAAGCTAGAGTAGAAGAGGTCCAATGATAAAAAGAGAAAATAATTTGGATGGTAAGAAAATTAGCTGGCGACCCACCGATGACAGCTCCCACTTTTTCAAGTACCAAAGAAGCAAATGGCCTCCACACGAGCAGACGAATCACTACAGCCACGGCAGCAAAATCAACGGCTACGAATCTGTCAGCTCTGATAGAGAGGGTCGGCAGACTTTTCCTCACCGGGAAGTCTCGTAATCCTAATTCAGATTGAGCCATCCGATCAAGGTAACAGCTCAACTTCAGGGTTTTTTCCTCGTCCACGTGGCAAAAGGCTAGAGGTCCGTTACGGGATGACGGTTTCACAACCAAAGCTGAACCCTTTTTCCCCTTCCCGCCGCGTGCCTCTCCTATATAAAACGCCTCCTCCCTCCTGCCGCAACTCGCGTATACGGTTCTCCAAAACAGAGAGGCAACCTTTGACAGAGAAAAAGAAGGAGAATACTGTACCGTCTAATTAATACTAATTGCTTTCTTCTTTTTCGTCTCGCTTCTCTGGTTCTCCTGAGACATCGGGAAGTATGGTTCGCTCTCTTGTTAACGCCAAGCTTTTCCATGCTTTTCTCGCGAAAGATCTCCCTAGCGCCTTCAGCAGGTACTGCTAAATTTCATTCTGATTTTCCCTTCTGTTTGTTACCCACGTGAAACCTACCATTCTAAAGCTTTTTTCAGTTTCATTGAAAACTTAAGTACCAACAGACAAATCTCTATATTAATTGTTATAATTGTTGACGGTTTCGTTTGATAATTCTGTGCAGGCGAGGATATGCAGTAGCTTCCGAAGGAGTTGCTTCGAGCGCGGGAAGAGGGGAGGTGGGAAGAAGCGGCGCCGCCGTGATGAAGAAAACAGGGGAAGATAGAAGCGGATCAGGGGAGAAAGTGGCGTGGGTTCCCGACCCAGTGACCGGATTCTACAAGCCCGAGAATCGTCTCCAGGAGACTGACGTGGCAGAGCTCCGGGCTATGTTCTTGAACCGCAAGCACTGAACTAGAGTCTACTCCACATGTATACTACAGTTTTGTCGGCAATTAACAAGTGATGCGCATGGCTGCTCGCTGCCTTGCGTTGGAAGACTGATGTTAATCTGGAACCGTATTCTTCTTTTTCCCGATGGATCAATAATTAATCGAGAATTATCTCTTATCTTACCCTTGCGTTGTGTGCACCGAGGATTAATTTCACTGGGTGGTTTAGATTTTTTTTTCCTTTTTTTCCTTTTTGATATTTGCTGCGAGGTCCATGTACTGTGCCTTTACAAACTATATACTATTTTCTTTTTTTTCAAAAGAAAAACTAGCTAGTGTCAGTTTTCACATCACTGGGATTTAAACTTAAATTTATCAAACCATATTAACTCTAATTACAACTTCAAGATTCATTTATTTATAGATGACTTAAAATACCAAATTTGTCATTGGAAAGTATTAGAAGGAGCAAATTTCATAGAAATATTTCAAGTGTAACAAATCTCATATTGACGTTACTCCATCAGTGCAAATTTATCACTTAGCTGCTAAAGGAACAGCCAGCAGTGGCGAATGGTGAAACACCTTCCAAGAGGTCATTGATCATCATCGTACCCATCCCATTGAACAATTTCACATAAAAATTCATTAATTTCAGAAAATAAAGTTAGTGTTGTATAAAACTTTGATTTTAAATTCGAACTTGAATTTGAGAAAATGAAACTATGTTGAACCCCTAAACAATATTGTTCTCTAACCCATGCACTGTAAAAATAAGTCATCCATTTGTAATTTTCACGAATAATGCATTATGGCCAGAGAGCTATGATAGTGAATTAGCCTTCATGAGTTCTACTTATTCTTAGACCTAGAATTTTAGATTCCCTATTTTGTATACCTTTTTTGATGCACTTGTGCACATGTTTCAATCATGCATGAACATCAGAAGATATCGGTGATATATGATGGCCGATGATTGAGCTATGGTGGTAAATAAATGGGATATATCATCATTTTTGAAATGGGATATATCATCTACTCCTGTATTTTCATAGCCTTTACAGATTAAATATACATAATCTGCATCAAGGAAGTGGTTCCTTCAAAATTGGAAGGAACAAATTTAGGGGCAAGTCAAAAGTTTAAACCCCAAATTTAAAAAGCCCTAGCTAACGTGAGGAACCAGCTTTGTTTTTTTGAAAGGGTTATGTAAGGTGGCTAAAGTTAGAAATATAAATGGAGACAGGAGAATATTGCGAGGGGGCGGCGAGCTTGTTCCTTACGTTGTTTGCTGGAATTGTAGTGACATACCCCACATGAATTAATGCGAACAATCGATTATTTCTCTTTTGTCTTGGCACCACGTCTCCGGCAGGCGCCAAAGAGCATCCGTGCAGGAGAAACTTTTATTGGAAAACACGCGCGTTTAAGGGAAGCTACAATGTTGTACACTCATTTACCCTTTTAAATACTATTTCCTTTTTATCATCTAAACTTAGATGTTTTTCGGAGTATAGTCCCAAATATTTAATAACCGTGTTGGTTAATATATTTAGTATATATTTCCAATCAAATGGTCAAATAAATTAACCAGAAAAATGTTTGGTTTTAAATCCAAACCCAAAGCTTATTGAAATTGGGATTTTAACTAAATTTATTTTTGTCCTCGAATGAAAATAAAGTTAAGAAATATGAAGAAAATTTTAACCATGATCTAAATACTAAAATTCAACAAATTTAACCCATTTTCTGGGGAGTAATACACAAACTAAAAAGCCACATAAGTTACTTCTAATCCTAGAAGACCCTATATGCTCATAGACAATGTTTTATTTCTTCAATTGGTGCCCATCCTCGTCTGCTATAGAAAAAGATATAGAAGAAACGAAATTGCGCTCTTTTTTCTTTTTGTTGCTTTACATAAAATTTAAGAGAACAAAATTAAATATACATAAAATTTCTCCCGTCCCTTTTTTCCCTTCCAAAGCTCCGCCCACAGCCGCAACTCTAGACACAGAGCATCTCTGACTCCGGTGGGAGCACTAAGAATTATATCATGTACGAAAGTTTTATACCTCATTTATTTTAAAAAAATTATATTTTTAGCACAATTGGTATTAATGTTGATCTCTTGCTTTAATTCATATCTAAATGATATAGAAACACACTTATTATATGTATAAATATAAGTTATATTTTTTTTATAGATAGATATTTTTTTTACATGAAAACATATTGACTCATAATAAATAGATTCATTTTTTTATTTTTTTTAATAATGTTGGAATTGTTTCTTTAGCATTTGGTATGTGTTCTAAAATATTGTATTTTATAAAATATATATCAATTATTTACATATTACAACATGAGATAAAAGCAATTGATTGATAGTTTTTTTCAAGAAGTAAAAGAAATAGAGAATTGTATATTTATAAACTAAAAAGAAAAGTAATTGCATGACTTACGATCTAATAATTATAAGAGCTATATATAATATTTTAGTAGTTGGAGTTCTACAAGAGAAATATATCTTCTTTTAAATAATAATTATAAAATTAATAAAAAAGAGCAAATATATTAGGATTTAAATATATTAACTAAAAGAGGATTATTCTCTATGCAGTTAAAAGAATTAGCTTAGGAAGGATGAAATGGGATATGAAGTAGAATTACAATATGATTTTTTTTGTAACTATATCTTATAATACAATTTTGAGTTAAGAAAACATATGAATGAATTGATGAAGTAACATTTAAAATATTCATTATTAGATAAAAATTAAATAAAATTAAAATTATAGCATATAAAAATAGATAACAAATAATACAACTAATCTATAAAAAAAACTAAACTATTACAAGGATAAGAAGGGTAAAAAGACATAAAGCAAATGAATTTATACAAAGCCATGAATTTGTTGGGTAGTAATGCAATATTTATAGTCGAATTATAAATGATGCCCTCAATTTGCTATATATTAGTCAATTATAAAAGGATTAAATGATATGTTAAGGACTCAAATTTGGTGTATGTTTGTGTGAGCACCATAAGCTTCCAAGAAGTCCAAAAAATTTAAGGGGGTAAATCATAACCAAATATTTATATTTACCAGTTTTGAACATATATAACCCAAAATTTTCAAGAGTTCTGGAGCCGCCCATGTCTCTCTCTCATTCTCTCCATCTAGGGATGTCAATAGGTAGGGTTTGGGTCAGGTATAGCTAATCCTAAACCCCCCTAAAGTAATCGGATTCGGGTAGTACTCGTCCTGTGGGTAGGAGGGTACTACCCACTAACTCATTTTAGAGTATATATTTGGTTTTTTAGAGTTCCTTTTTATATATTTACATATATTTTCAAAAGAATGTATATATTCACAATTAATTAATGATTAAAAAACATAAACTAAAGTCATATAAGATAATTTATGTTAAATACTAATTTTATTTTTGAAATAGAATCAAAATTTGAATATAAATATACTAATTTAAAAGGGGTGCAGGTATGGTCGGGTTGGATAAGTTAAATACATGCCCTCCCCATGGCTTTATGGGTAGGGTCAGGTTGGGGTTTTGGTTTGGGCAGCTAGGTTTGGGGATGATAGGGGCAATTAAGGTATTTTTTGACATCTTTATCCCCATCTAGTCCACTCCCACTACACAATTTCAACAACTTTCTCTTCTCACTCATCCATATGATGGCTAGGTTTGGTTCCCCATTAACTTTTCAATTACATGGATTGTGAACCTCAGGTGAGAGGCTGGCATTTTGGGAGAGCTGATGATATCTTTAAATCAGTAAAAAATAAGCTTGAAATAATTGAGTAAATTACCAACGTTAGCCCCAACCTTTTAATTATGTTCCTGTTATAACCCAAACCTCTATTTTGTTCGTTGCAACTTTATAACATGGTTCAAACTTTCCATTTTTGAAACTTTTTTTTGCATGAAATCTATTATCTTGGATAGAAAATGACACATAAGCATATAATTATAGGAATAAATTCCGATTTTAACCCCTAAGAGTTTTTTTTTGTTGCCAGAAAACCTTAAAGTTTAAAATCTACTGATCATACCACCATGTTCACTTGGCGTTTTAACCATCATGCAATAGAAGACCGTGTTCACTAGTAGCCTATAACCCAAGACCCATGGCATCAGAGATTAACCTTAGACTACTAAATATGATTGAGATTGCTAAGGTAACCAACCTTCAGGCAATGCCAGGGGCTGGCGAAAGAGCAGGTTGTGATTGGAATTGTAATAGGTGGAGCAAATCGGCATCAGGGGTAGAATGAGCGGTAAAGCCACTAGCAGTGGTGGAGGTGAAAGAGGAGATGCGTGTTTGAGGTCCCAACCATTGAATTAAATACCGTGATATACCACTTACCGCAGGTACGTGATATGCGGTATAAATATTTTCATATTTTGTCATTTTACCGCACAGTATACTGCACACTTTTTGTATATATTTTGTCCAAAAACAACGGTATACTGCAAATACCGGTGGCACGTACGATGGTATTTAATTTTTCGTGCATATTTTTTTTTATTTTACATCAAAATATCATAAATACATAAATCATTAAAATAAAAATAATACAAATATCATAAAATAAAAATTTACTTTTAATTTTTTGTTACTTTTTTAATTAATATAAAAAATTAATGGATGGTATTATCTATATTTATAGTATATGCAAAGTATATGGATAGTATTATTTATATTTATAGTATATCAATAACTTAGTTTTTTTAGTATTATTTATTTTGCTCCATATATAACATTTTTTATGTTTTTTGTATTAACAAATATCTTCTATCATATATATTTTATTTATATTTGACAAATTATGATGAGAAAAATTAGAATACATATAAAATGTGTAAAAATAAATTATTAAACAAATTATGTCATCTTAAAATAATACTCTAACATTTATTTTTTTATGAGAACAGTAACGATATGTGACGCGGTATATCATATGGTATACCTTAAAAGATCAAGATGCGGTATACCTAGCGGTAATGGAATTTAACACCTTGGTCCCAGCCATGGGCTTGGAGGAGCTCGGTGCACAGATCGAGATCTTTGAGCCCTATGATCACTTGGAAATACGTTAATTTAAGTTTGGAGAATGAGGACCATTTCTATTAACCATAAAGGTGGTCGGCTTTTTCCTTGCTCATTCCCTTCAATCAAACAAGGAAAATGAAAAGAAAAAAGGGTCACAATCATGAATCATAATTAAAACCCAAACACAAAAAACAGACAAGCTTGACATACATTAGTTCTCAGTGTGGATTACGAGCCTAGTAGAGGACTGAAGCTTGACATGCAATGGCACCAAAAGTGCGTAAGTAGAAGATGTTCAGAGCAACTATGTGACTGAAGCAACTGAAACTCGGAAATGCAAAACCATCAACATACTGGCTAGGGCTGATTATTTGGTTTATTTAGTTCAAATCGAATTGAATATTTCAGTTTATTCAATTTTGGTTTATTATGATTAGAAACCGAATTAATCGAATTAAGCCTCAAGACCGAAGTAAAATTAAACCAAAATATTCAGTTCAGCTCGGTTCAGTTTAAAACAGAAATAACCGAAAAAAGTAACATCCTAACACAGTAATGCGCTTGTAACATAGAGAGAAAAAAATAGTAGCTTAAACAACTAAATAGTAAGAAATTGTGGGCCATTTTAGGATTTGTACGTATCTTATGGTGAAGTTGAGAAGAAGGCGTGGGCCAGGCTGCGAGGGAGGCGAGTGGAGGGGGAGGGCAAACGGCGAGGGAGACAGCGGAGGAACGTGGAGGCTTGGGGCAATGGTAGGCCTAAGGGGATATAGCGTCGGCCAGGGGAGGGGGGAGGGGGCTAGGATAGAGTCACGGGCAGAGGAGAGGTGATGGGTCAAACCCTAAAGGAAGCCATCATTATTCTATTTACCTTCCACTCAACCTCAAATTCTTTTAAACCTATCAACTAGCCTACCAAAACCTTTAAATATGACTTGAAAATTTTTTTTTTTTTTCGGTTACCGAAATAACTGACACTCCTAATCGAAAACTAAACCAAAACCAATATTTTTCTATTCAGTTTTGACCAAAACAGAACTAAAAAACCAAATTAACCAAACTGAATTTTCAAATTTTTTTTGGTTTTTTAGTTTTTTTTTTTGTTTTAACCGAATAGTGATCACTCATAATACTGGCAATACAACAGCAGATTCATCGAATAACAACATTTTCTTTCTCAACAATCTACATAAAACATGAAGGAAAACGCAAAGATTGAGCAAGTGATCGTCAATTCAAAAAATTTGAGAAAATTCCAAAACTAACCAAAGATCGAGCGAGTGATAGTGACATAACCAAATAAACCCTAAAAAATAAATTTCAATCCGGAATTGCGAATTCAAAATGCAATTGATCCTTTACCAAGAGGGAATAGACCTCCCGCATTATCGTCTGCTATATCAACCATTGAACCAACTCCTCTATTACCCCGATCACTTTTTTTTGTTTCCTTTCTTCTTCCTTTCTAGGTTTTTAGCAGGACCATGGGAAAATGATGATGGTATGATCAGTATATTTCAAAGCTATAAGGTTTTTGGAAAAGGGAAAAAAATTTAGGAATTAAAACTAGCATTTATTTGTATAATTCTAGCATGTCATTTTTCATTTAGGATAACGGATTCTATCTAAAAAAAGGTTCAAAACGGAACGTTTAAACCACATTAGGGAATCACAATGAACGAAATGGAGTTTGGGGTTAGAACATAAACATAATAAAAAGGTTGGAGTTAACGTATGTAATTTACCATAATTAATTTGAGCAACCAAAACCTAGCATCCCGTGTGGGGGTGAAAATGGGAAGGGCCGAGCCCAAGCCCACCAAGCTCGAGCTCGGCTCCTTTCCTGTTGGGCACTACTCGAGCTCGAGCCTAAAATTTTTAGGCTCGAAGAGGGTTCGAGTTTAGCCCAAAAGCTTGTTGGACTTAAATAACTTTTATAATTCTTTACTACCATAACTGTAATTTAGATGAAAAATGGGGACTAAATGTGCAATTTTTTACTTAGATAACTAGAGAAGGAAAATGATAGAATCAATCCTAAACTTTTTAATCCTTTGCCGATCTACCCTAATTTGTAAACATCATAAATGAGTCATCGTCTTCATCTGCTATCGAATGCCAACCTCTCATTTAAGTTAGTTCACCATCACCCAATCTTGTTCCTATCTTCATTGTCTTCGATTGAATCGAGAAAGGGCTCATCACACATACTTGCGTTCGAATCGTCATCATCTTTGAATTTGAAATTGACAAATCAAATGAAGTAACAAAAGTAATTACCAATAACATATGAAATCGAGAAAGGGCCGACTGGGTTTCCGCCACCGGCATGGGACTCTCATCATCGTTGTTCGAATCATAGACTTAGGATGTCTCTATTGCGCTGCCGCTGGACTTGGGCTTCGAGCGTTGGCTTTGGCGTCAGCTTTAGGTGTCTCGACATCGAAAGCGTTGCCTTCAGTTTTAGGTGTCCAACCGACTACTCCCTGGTGTGAGTCGTGCGACAAGCCAAGGCTGCCCCTGGTCGACACGATCGTCTTTGATTAGTGGGTGAACAGCAAAGTAAGAGCGTGGTTAGGTGTGTGGGAGACAAGAGTCAGGAGACTGGTAGTCTCTGGTACTGGAGACTGGAGTAGACAAATTGACAATGGCCAAAAGGAAGAGAGTTAAGGGACTAAGAGAAGTGGATTGGAATTGAATCCTGACTAAGCCCATAAGGTAAAGGCGTAAGAGGCCTAGATAAAAAGGCCCAAGAGACAAAATGAAACATAGGGCCTATTAGGCCCATAAGTTAAAGGGCTGGATATTATCAGGCTCGAGCTCGACTCGAAATTAACTTGAGCTCAATTTTCAGCTCAAGCTTAAAAAAACCCAATTCAAAAAACCCTTATTTGAGCTCGAGCTCGAGCTTGAGCTACCCGAAAAAAACTTAACTCCTTTTCATCCCTAATCCCGTGATTCCACGAGTTTACAATTTAATTAGCAATTCCACCCCGATTCTCCTAGTGGTGCGATTTAGAAACGAGTCAACTTATTCTTGGCCTTCCAAGTCGTATCGTGCGAAGTGATTCTGCCAACCTTCACACAACTGGTGCCATACGACCCAGCTATACTCGTTGGCCGGTATCATATATGCCTACATATAAAGTATGTACACAGTTTTTTTCCGAAAGATTAAAAGAGATATGTTGTCTTGTTGTTCATATTTTTAGGCTGTTCGAACTATTTTTTTTTTGTCTTGTTGGCTGGTCATATACGTATCCATATAAAGTATGTCCAAAATTTTTTTAGGAAAAATCAAAGAGAGATATATTGTCTTGTTTTCGTGTTTGTAGGGCATTCACACTTTTCTTTTTTCGGTGAAAGACAAAATATAATGAGAATATCACGGACAATCGATCGTATGAAATTTTTTTTATGTTTAGAATCAATACTACAAAACATAGAGTTTGGAGGAGATATATCTATAGTATAAAAGTTAAAAGGGATACATGTTTTTTCGGGATCTAAAGCAACCAAATCAATATTAATTACATTGTTTGAGATTAATGGGGGAGAGGCAAAGAATCAAAACCGGCATGTCGGGTTTAGTACTGTCCTATTATGTTTGCCATTTTACTTGACAACATGAGACATATGAAATCTTTAACTATAAGAGAAACATATTACAACGATTGGTTATTCAAAGGCCCAATGGTTGCTAATTTACTTTTAAGTGATTAGAAAACACGGTGGCCAAAAGCTTGGTCGCTAAGTATTTCTGTTGCTGTAGCGACCATTTAATTCAGTCCCTCCATACCATTTTTATTTATAAAATTAACTTATTTTTATTCTTTCGAACGTTTTAATTTTTATTTATAATTTTTATTTTATTTTTCATTCTTTTTTATTTCCATCTCAGTTGCTTCCTACTTTCTCTTTAGCATTTTCTTTGTACTCTTCACTTTCTCCTTTATTTGCTTTGCTCGCTCCACCACATTCTCGATGAGGTCCTCATCATCATCCCTGTCTCTTGTTAGCTTGTTCCAAGAGTCTTGCACTTCACCATAATCATCGATGGCCCTCTATTTTATAAGAAAAAATCATTAAAAAATCTTCAAAAGAAACACAACATAAAATTTGATCAACCAAAATAGAATTAAGTTTTTAACATGATGAGAAAGCTTGGAAACAAAAAAAGGTTAAGCAGATGTGGAAAACTTTGTGGGAGGTCTTGAACCAGAAGGTTATTGTCAGTGATGAGAGCTTCCCCATATTTCTTTGATGAATGGCTCTTGATTTTGTCTTTGATGAAGACTTGAGCGTTTGATAGGAGAGCAAATTCGGAGAGAGATGACGAGGAAGATTTAAAATATTTTTGTAGATGGATTGAGAAGCGCCATTTATTTGTTTATAGATCTATGACTTAAATCATAAGATAAGTCGATCATACAGATCATTAACATGGATCATAAGGTAGGCTGATCATCCTGGCAACCGTATATTTAGTGGCCATAAAAACGGCAGCTAAACGGTTGCCTAAATGCAAGTTCCACTTTTTTACGACCGTCCGAGTAACCGTTTTTTGGCCACCATTTAAACAGTTGATCTTAATGGTATATATATATAAAGAAAAACCTAGATTTAAATTAAACCACCAACTAAGTAGAAGATAACCTGTTTAGGTAAGAATCTTCCCATAAAATTCTACCTAAATAACAGCGGCCCTCTATGGTTAAAGCATAGGTTGTTTTATTGCTTAGTCTACAAACAAAAGAAAAAGAACGTGAATTAAAAGAACTACTTAGAAAATGAGCATCATCAATAAAGGATTCGGTATGGAAATAAAAAGGGGTAAAGACCCTTTAAAGTTCGAAGACAAGAAAAAAGTAGTCTGATTCCACGATTATAATTATAGGGTAAGGGTTTTGATACCGAGCTTCTTTTACTCTCCTAAAGTACTACAAGGGCTTCAAGGTACACAACACAGCATCCCATTCGAACTCCAAACCATAAGAAATCATAAACTTAGGTAAACATGTGGCATTTTTGCATATCACCCTCACATTCTCACTTCACCACATGTTTATTGAAAACAACATCCATGTAGGTTTTGCATATCAATCCTGCAAAAGAAGACCACCTTTGCGAAATAAGGTTTGGTTGCATGGACAAGCTAACAGAATCCTGGTTAAGACTTCATCCCATGCCCCAGCCAAGTATTAATGACCCAATAACCTCTGAAGGTCATAGGTAAATTAACTTATGCATCGTCTTGTTCAAGTTAAACCATAAAAACAACTGAACACTGAAACTAAAAGTAAACACTGTCTATCAACTCTATCCCTTTTTGTGAAAGACCACAAACCACAACTACTAGAAGAACTCATTTTTCCCATGGGTACTTTTGTGACATCAAGAAGTCGTTAGAATTTTCTGGTGGTACGCAGTTGAAACTTTTCGGACCAACATTTTCCAATGGTCAGCCATTGAAACTTTTTTACCAAAGCACTTATATTAGAAAAGTTATAGCAAAGTTTAATTGGAATGCCTCAATTGGGAATTTCGATGATTGCCCGTCGAAAAAGTTCTGACAGTGACCCACTAGAAGACTTCCGGTGGTTTTTTAACAGTGACCCACTAGAAGACATCCAGTGTACATTCTGGCAACTTCCTATTAGAAATGTCCTAATAGCGGCCCACTAGAAGACCTTCGATAGGCATTCTGGCGTTGGCCCCATTAGTTGATGTATGCTTTGGATGATTGGTACATTTCGGAAAATGACATCATTTTCAATGCTTAAGCATTTAAAAATCCTCCCTCATTTCCTTACCCTACTTGTAACAGCTCTAAAAAAATTCAGATCATAATTACTGAGGTAACGTTATTTATTTTAGTAATTTAATATACTTAGAGTATTTAATGTAAGCAAATTCTCAATTTAATAAAGTATAGTAGCTTAAAGAGAACAAAATTGATTATTTAAGTAAATCGGACCAAGAAGGACATTTTAGTCATTTCATATAGAGACTCATTTTTATTTCACAGTTGGGTAGAGGATGAAAAAATATTAAATTTAAAGTATCATGATTTTCCGTGGTTTCCACTTTACCATTGTGAAATTGTAAATTGATTAAATTGTCTGTAAATAGGTTATGTGTAACCCTCATAAGTATTATGGCTAAATTGCACGTATGTCAAAGTTGAGGAATAGGTGTGTAATTAAGGTAAAGGAGGATTCAGACTTTGAATAATTTGGGTTTTGGTCCTAGGGTTTTTTTTTAAGTTACAAAGAAGTCCTCAACGTGCTACTGAGTACAAAGAAGAGACCAGCTGAGTGACAAATACGTGGCTTGCCAAAGTTGACTTAAATCTTTTATTTAATTATTGTCTTCTTCATCCATTTCCTGCCATCACCCGAAAGCTTCTTTCCCTCTTCTTTGAACCTCCATAGTTGCACCATCCAAGCTCCAATACACCAAATTAATCACAAATTCAAGGAAATTTTGGGAGAAAAGTTGGATTTCTTGCATAAATAGCTAAGTTTTGAGCTCATTTTTTGTAAGCAAACAATTATTTATTTTTCCTTAATTTCCTGGTTTATTTTGTTGGTGGAGGGCCTGTTATTGTTGATTAAGTTGGTTCCAAGTTTTATTTGTTGAGAGAATCAAGCATGGAAAGTTAAAGTAAGCTTGAATTTTTAGGAACCTAAAACTACGCTTGAAGTTGGGGAGGTGAATGAAACATTTATTTTATTTTATTTTCTTTGGTTGATTGGTTGGGAAGAAGCAATTAAATTTGAAAAATGCCTTTTTTTTATTATTTAATTGTTAGTTTTGTTAAGCTAGCAATAAGAAATCAAAGAGAACCAAGAAACTTTTTTTTTTATATAGTTGTTGAGTAAATGGCCAATTATTCCTAACCATTTAATCCATAAGGATTATTGTGGTATTGTCCTAATTATTATTTATTTATGTAGCTAAATGATCAATTAAAAGAGAATTACTCAAGCTATAATAAAGGTACAAAGAAGAATACAAAAACTGAGACTGTAAGGACATTGAAGTTGGTGTTTGCTTGTATTAATTATCCCAGGTAAGGGATTTTAAGTTCAAATTAAAATTGATACATTATGTATTTTTACAATGCGTTAATTAAGAGAGTAAGAGGTGGCCAAGAAGTGACGTAAGGACTACGTAATTAAATAGCCCTTAAGTAAATATACAGGGTACTAAGTATTCAAGAAGAGTTTTGACGCTCAAGAGTACCCTAGCTAAACTACCAAGCTTAGTAAGAATGAGTCACCAAGAACTCCTATACAGTGTGAGCAATGGTAAGCAATGGTAAGCTAAGCTTGTTAAGGCAATAATTAAATTCTTATAAGAAGGACTAGGTTAAGGATGGGTTCTCGCCATAGAACCCGTACTAGTGGCCATTAGTCAAGATCTCATAATGTTTTGAGCTCACATTAAGATGTGTATATATGTTATATACGCTGGGTCCTAAAGTTTATTTTACAAGTATTTAATTTCTTACTGAGAATTTATAATCCTCATTCCCTTAAATATCACATTGTGCAGATAATAATTG
This sequence comes from Aquilaria sinensis, assembly GCA_005392925.1. NCBI lineage: Eukaryota > Viridiplantae > Streptophyta > Magnoliopsida > Malvales > Thymelaeaceae > Aquilaria > Aquilaria sinensis. Next base: position 347,140 of record SMDT01000670.1, on the reverse strand, counting down.
TGTGAAGCCTAACACCCACTGAAGGGTTGTTAAGCAAGATTTTGGTGCAGGTATTTAAAGTACATGAATCTTTAATGATTCTAAGTTATTGGTTAGTAATATTTATGTACTAACTAAGTATTTAAAATATCCTTGATAGATACAGGCAAAGTGCGCAAGGAGAAGTTGGGCCTCTCATTTTTGGAGCTTCTGTGCTCAAGTAGAAGTTATTTTGATAGTCTCAGACTTTGTACATATTGGGTACTTAACTACCAAGGAAATACCTCTAGTTTGACAAGTGTGCATGGACTTATTTAGTGTATATGTCTGTATATACACTGTGGTTGCTTATGGATGTACATAAGTTAAGTGTTATATGTACATAAACTAATGCGTGAATTTTAAATAAACACATTTATATGACTTAGGTATGTTTTTTTTAAGTATTTTGTGAATGTCATAGGATAATTAACTAGTAGCATATAAATTTTTAAATAATACAAGTATTCGCTTAGCCATTTGCAACTAAGAACAAGATTATTAAATCCTAAATATCCTAAGATCCTGGGAACACCCTACATTAGGGTAAATGAGGTTCCCTTACATTACTAGTTTTTGATTTGTCTTTGGCTGCAAAAAATCCTCAAGTTGGTTGAGGCCCTCATTGCCAATCTCCAAATTCACTACACCACCCTCCATTTCTACTACATTTAGTGACATTTCAAGTGAAAAGTGATAAGCTTATATTTATTATATTTATTTCTCTCATATTTAGTATGTTTTAATATGTTTTAAACCTTAAATATATATTTTGAGTATGTTTTGTAGCTTAGGGCATATTTGGACTCAGTTGATTGAAAGTGGATTTAATTGCAATTTTACAAGTTTTAATTTAGTTGTGTTCTTTTAGGATTTTGACAGATTGGCGATGTTCCGGTAGAAAAATCATATCTTGAGCTACAAAGATCAAAATTAAGTCATTCTTGATTCATTAGAAATCTAACATCTGGAGCTACAAATCATATTCAGACCATGAAACCTAGTTTGCACGTTAAGAGGGTCAAATTCAGATTCAAAGTCGCGATTTTTAAGTCATCCCTGGTTCAAAAGTAGTTGCGGTATTTTGGGCATATCTTTGGCTTTAGATGTCTATTTCATGTGATTCAGGTGTTGTTTCGAAGCTAAGAAAGATATTTAAAACTTTAATGCTTTGAGTTTTGATAAATAATAACTTTATGAAGGTCAAATCTCAGCTTGAAGTTGCTGCTGCTGTTTTGGAGCATTGTTCGGCTGACAACTTTAAAACCTTTTAGTTAGTTCGAATTTTTTATTTGTTTGGGGTACTTTTGTAATAATATAGGAAGTTTAGGGAGTTTTGTGGATTTAACCATATTAGGTTAATTTTATAAAAGGTGACCAAGGGCTGCCGCCACCCCTCTTCTTCCCTAACTCTTTTTGTGTTCTTTTATTGTTTGTTTTCTTTTCTTTTTAGTGTTTTTTTATTCTTGATTGAAGGAAACTGAAATCCTGAATTCTTCAGCATTGTGAAATCAAAGTTCTTTTTATTCATCAATTAATATTTTTAGTATTAGATGTTTTTCTATAATTAATTTCATGATTGTTTCGTTTATATGTTAGGAAGCCTACTAGTTGTTATTTGAATTCAATCTACTGCTGGATTAGAAATTAAATCCATAATTATTTGGTTTCTCTAATCTGTGAAGCAACTGAGGTTTAGTGATTTGCTGCGTCAGAAATTATTAGGTCTTAGGAAGAACATTCAACTAAATTAAATGCAACTGCTTATGTTTGTGTTATTTAGTTTCATCAATCTCTCTAATTTTTAATACAATTGTTAAATTAAATTAAAGCATTTATCTTAGGTTGTTTAGCAGTTAGGGTTAATTAGATCGCTTGTTTTCTGATTAACTACGGCTAAAGATAGGTAGGAAGATAGCTCCAACGATGAATATTCAAAGTCTTGATTGATCTATCTATACATCGATGATCAGTTGTAAGAACTCGGTGGTAGATGTTGACTGATGCCAAAGTTTGAATTCTTGATTGTTTTGTTGATTTCTTATTTGATAGGTTTCTTAATTTTTGTTCTCTGATCATTTTTTTATTGCAAACAATTCCCCCAATCTTTTATTTCAGTTTTCTGTCATGAAGCTTTTAAATAAAGAAATTTCCTTGAGATTCGACCTGGTTTCCACTGCTATACTACAAATTTATTTATTCTGAGTTGTTAGTAATACCAGAATTATTTTTTGTGGTTTCGACGATCGACCAAAGAGCTCCAGGAAATTGTTTATTTAGAGCATAATTTCTTTCTCAGTTTCATCTTGTTTAGGGTTTGTATTTTTTATTTGTTTATCCATGTAAATTTTTTATTTACGTGCAAATCACAGTATACTTAGCTGTAAGCCCATGAATTGAAGTTGGTATTTAAAAAAAAAAGTGTCAATTGTGGAGGATTGAGTTAGAAGTGTCTAATTTCTTTGATTTGTACGCAGAAGATAAGATAATGAAAGGAGATAAGAGTTAGGGAAATGGAGAAGTGCAAGGTGGTAAAGGATATAAGATCTTGGAATTTTACAGTGGCGAGGTTGATATAGAACAAAGAGACCAAGGAACTTGTCACCATGAATTGCATCGAATGAGACAACAAGGTCCTTTTTGTTTCCCAGTTTTTCTCTTTGAATGTGTATTGTTTTTTTTTTTATAATGAATTTGGTTTGTTTTCTAAATTTGTTTATATTGTTGCATTTTGCTTAACCATGAATTCATTTTCCCTTTGAAACAATTTCTTTTGTCCGCCTTTTGCATATTTGCTTGGCTGGGAGATTTAGAGAAGATGAAATAAGCTAATCTTTTGGACACTTGTTTTGCTTATTATCATTTTCATTGACTGGTTTTAACATACTTATTTGTGGATCAACTTTTAAAAAATTACTTTGACATGGTAGATCAGTAAATTTGCTTCATATACTTGTGTTATTTGGTTAGTACTGAATTGTTTAGGATAGTAGTAGCGTTGAAGGAACGTATGAATTGCTTAGAAATATTACTTGAATATCAAGGTGTCTCTATTGTAATCTTCCTACACTAGTTTGTCATGCTTTCTTCTCAAGTGGATAAATTTAAAATTGTAGGCCTTGATTTAGTTTCCTTAAATTTGCTTATTTCATTAGCTAGTAGCCAAATGTAGCTAATGTTCATTGGTGGGGAAACTTATGGTCACCAAATGCTTTCTCTGCAGGGGAAGTATTTTTGAGTCCATTCAATAATCTCAATTTTCAATTAAGGTATGGATTGATCTAGTCAAATACGTAATTGTAGCAACAATAGAGTAATTAATTTAAATCTCTCCATTGTACTTTGTTTGGATCGAACTAGTCAGACAAGTAAATATGGTTATTTGTTTTGATGACAAAAAATCATGATGCTAAGTTCCTTGTCCCATTAGCTTGGACTATAGAGTAACTTCTTTTTTCTTTTTTCTCCCTTTCTCCCCATTATATTTTTTTTGAAAAAAGGACAATTCTGATGGTAGGCATTCGGAATACCTTTGACACCCTTTTCTAGCAGCCAATTGTCACAAAACCTCTGACAAGTTTTAATAGCCTACTGTCAGAAAGCCTCCAACAAGTTCCTAATAGCCTCCAACATGTTTCCCGCAGCACTTTAGCAAGTTTTCCAATGGTTTGCCATCGGAAAAATTTTGGCAAGTTTTCTTGCAACTACCTATTGGAATACTTCCATTCCAGAAATCCTTGCTGGACCCTTTTTTGATAATCTGTTTCCCGATGATGCTGTCGGAACTTTTGAGAGCAAAATGTCAGAATTTTTTTCTGACAAACGAATTTCTAGCAAATTTCTTTTGACTGTGGGGCACTAAAATTGGGCTTTTTCCAACTGCTTGCCTTTGGTAATAGCAATCGGAAATAGGATTTTTCTTGTAGTGCACATTTCCACCTCTCAGACACATAAAAGAAGCCCACACACCAAGCTATTCAAATACCCAAATAGCAGTTCAGGTTGCTGATGTTTCACTACGTGTCTAAAATCACACAATCTTTGGTCAGTGTTGAGTTTCAAATCTTCTTTGCACCAGGAAAAGTACTTTGTGGCGTTCTAAAGTTGAAAATATTCCAAGGTAATAGATATGCTAAGTGGACAATGACATCAGCCTCTTGTGAGGCAGTATAAGAAATATGGGCTCATGAAAAGAGCCCGTGTTTCCTCCTTGATAGGGCTTGGATTTTTATTGTTGCCAAGAGCTGGTAGTTTTGGACCATGCCAAATAACAACCACTGCATTATCTTTAGAAATCTTCTCTTTAACTTTAGAAAGAATGAGCTGTACAAGCTTTTAAAGTTCCATAAAAAAATTCATCCAATCTTTAATCGGGTTGTCCCCATAAACTTTTAGGGAATTGATTGAATAGCAACCAATCACCATATTGTCTCACTTTTTCATCCATGACTACTAGATACTCCAAATGCTCCATCTCAACATGATCTACCTCACCATACAAGTAGGATAACTCAAGCAGCTTCTCATATTTCATGTAGAACTATAGCTTGTGATTGCGTCCTCCACCATTAAGCCCTAACGTAAAGGTCTAGAGATGTCCACCAACATTGGAACTTTTAACGATGGACCAAAACATCAACACAAATATATAACAACTCCAAACCTATTACCAAAGGTTTCTACAATCTCAAGTTTAAACCATTCGAAAAATGCATCAATAATATGAACCCAAAATGCAGTTCCATTGAATTAGATAGAAGAAAACGTATCTCCTTTTTGCAATCATTGTATAACTATACTCTGATTATTGAAAACTCATGGGCCATTCCTAAAAATTGCATTATTTTCTCTTTCTTTCTCAAAGTTCATGATAAAGATATTGAGATTAGGTTTAGGCCTCAATGCTCTTAAGGTATTGTGAGTAAGCTTAACCTTGGCAGCCTCTCTGGCACAGATGCAATTATTGGAACGGCTTCATGCAAATTCTCATGTTGGGTTTTAGAAAAATAAAGTTTTCATCTTAGTTTAAAAAACCAAGGAAAAAGTCAATTTGACACCAAATCAATAAAAAAATGAATTTTATGAAAATTGGAGATTTTGGGATTAAGGATTGTGTAGGATTTGGGAAGGTTTTAGGCACTCAACTCGCCTAAAACAAGCAAAAACTAATTGCTAGTATCACAAAAATGCATGCATGTGTTAAATGTCAAACAAGAGATAAAATGTTGATTTTAGTTATTAAGCTTGGACTTGGGTTAAACTCCCAAGCTTCCTACATACCCAAGTGTGAGGCAGGACCAAAGCCTATGTAGTTCACTCCCATGTGACTGGAAGGCTTAGGTGACCAAATAGGAAACATACCTAGATAGTTGGTGAAATGATTGCAACAAGAGTAGTTAGATCATCTCGGTTGCAAAGGTTTGATGTTGAGGACAGTGAGGGTTGCCTCTGAGTTGCTCCAAATTGATGGTGAAAGATTTTCTATGTAGCGTTCTTTCCAATACCTAGAAAACCCAACACATGACTTTGAAAAAAAAATAAAAACAGAAGAAGTTAGTATGGACAATTAAAGGTAAGAGAAAAAAGTTAAGATAAAATCAAAATTAATTTAATTGAACCCTAAAAGTCCCAACTGACTTGGATATAATCCTGCAAAAAATAAATATAAATTAGTGACTTAATTGAATTGAATCGTAAAAAAAGGCTTGAAGTGAGAATTTCACCAAAAGTTATCTTTGTTGGGTCAGTAGTGAAAGTGGGCTGACTTTGGGCCCAATCTATTTCGGCTTAGGCTTAGATGGGCCAATGGTGGAGTGGGCCAAAGCCAGGTGCTAGGTCAAGTGTTGGGTCGCGATACCCAGCCCTCTCTTCTCCTTCTCCGTTCCTCGGTTCGCAGCGATGGCGGGGCGAACAGGCGGAGGGCTAGTGTTGGCTGGGTCACTGCAGTATCGTGTAGCGACCCTTGGCTGGCGGTGGCAGCCTCCAGCAGCAGTGGCAGCTTTAGATCATGAGCGGGCCTAGTGCGAACGAGGCACTCTTGTCTTCTCATTTCTCCGGTGACGTTGTCGAACGGTGTGAAAGTCAGACGCACAGGCGGTGTGACGGTAGACCAACTGGAGTGGCGGCAGTAGTGAGACCGATGGCTTGAGGCGGCAATGGTACTGGGAAGGTAAGGCCGGCATAAGATGAAGCCTGGGAGTTAAGGCTTTTGTTTACGAAAGAAGCAGGGACTAAATTTGTAATTTTTCACTTTTTTTGTGCCCGTAGCTTAAGGTTTCAAATTTTGCATTGGATTTTGAGTTCCAGCCCCTATTTCAGTATTTTAAAACATATTTATAGATATTCAAGTCCTTAAAGCCCAAGTAAATCATTTAATGATAGAATCTTGATCAAATTAGGACAAAATCTTGAAAGATCTTTTATTTGCAATTTTAGTCCAATATTTATTAGTTTCTGTTTTAGCCCAAACTATCATACAATCTTCACTTAAGCCAAAATTCTCATGGATTTTCAATCAAGCCAGGGAAAACTTAGATTTGTCAATTAAGCCCAAAATTTTGTAAGATTTTCAATTAAAGCCCACAAACTTTCTGAAAATTTCAATTAAAGCCCAAAATTTCACAATTAAACATAATTTTAACCCAAATTACTCAAAATTGACATTAAAAATAAAAATAACTTCATTAAGAGCAAAACAAAATTCAAAGACTAAAAAAAAAATTTGGGACATGGCGCAACAATATTATATACAAAAAAGACCAAAATGTCCCTAAACACCAATTAACCAATATTTACCTAATCTAACTTAAGATACTTAAATGAAAGTCAAAATGTGTGTTAACAGATATATGCAACTTTGGTTGCGCCTAGCCTTCTAAAAAGAATGATCTCTCAGACTATCCACATGAACAAATCTTATTCAATAAAACCTTTAAAGCAACCATCAGGCCTGAAACGCCACCACATGATTTATTAGTCAAGCTAAGATGACAGATAGAATCCTCATCTGCCATGAGGTTCATACTTGTGAAACATGTAGCCAAAACATCCATGCTGCACTCAAAACACAGAAGTCGGAAAAGAAATTCTTTAAGGAGGAAGACCCTAAAGCAAAGAGAATTCGAAACAGAATAAAAGGGAGCAAACTTAGCTATGGAGATCTAAGAAAGTCCCAGAGGTAAAGGAGACCTCTAAGAGACCGAGGAGACAGACCCTCATATGACTCCGTCCGATGGAGACCCCTAAGAGACCGAGGAAACAGACAATCATATGACTATGTCCGAACATGTGTGTTAACCATTTCAAGTCAAAGTTCAATTTTGCAAAGAACTTTTCACTATTCTTTATTTATTCTCGAGCAGATACCATATCTTTTGACCATAGCCGCCAAGACTCTATTACCTTCTCCGTATCGTTGAATTTTGATCGACCAGCGCTGCATCAGTCGGTCCCAAGTCCTCTCTTGCCCGTCCGATAGTTTTCGCACGGTTAACGGCACGGCAACGACCGTTAACTGTCAATATCCACTGTCAACTCTGTCACAATATCCTGAAAGAAAACAGTTAGGATTAAGTAGCTCCCACGTGGCAAAAAATTAGATAAGCATTGCGTACGTCTGTCATTGAGGTGACGGTTTCTTTAGCCTCTCTCTCCCGCGTATCACCTCAATAAATCCGACGTTTCAGTCAGATAATACAAAGCGCCGAAGAAGCTCCCTCCTCCTCCGAAGCGTAGCACAATAATCTCCTCCTTCTTCCTTTTGGCTTCGCTTCTGTCAGAGATTTTTCTGTCTGCTTCCTTATCGTTTCTTTGAATATATATCACCATCGATATGGCTGGTTCTGTGTCCAACGCGAGGCTCTTCTCTGCTTTCGTCTTCTACGGCTTCTCAACCGCCGTAATCAGGTACCGAGCTTTTTTCTAATTGAAACCATTTTTCTTTTTTCCCATTTGGTTCCCGGGACGAAAACGGGGAAAAATTTCGGTTTCGTTTTAATTACGTTGTCTTTTCTTTTCTGTTCATTATAGACGAGGATACGCGGCGGCATCTGAAGGAGCTCTCGCGAGCGCGGCGAGGGTAGAAGGAACAAGAAGCGGGGCCGCCATAATGAAGAAAACACGGGAAGAGATGATCGGGTCAGCTGAAAAGGTTGTGTGGGTACCCGACCCCGTCACCGGTTGCTACAAACCTCAGAATCGTCTCCAGGAAATCGACGTCGCCGAGCTACGCGCTGTGCTCTTGAACCGCAATAAGGAGAATTAAGTTCAAGAAAACTCAGAGCTCTTTGCCTCAATCATGGGCGACCACTGGGCTAAACACGAACGCGAAGAGGCGGTCAGGGAGCCGCAGAGGACTATTCATAAATTGATGTTTCTCAGACGAGGTGTTGTTTCAAGCTAGTTCTTAATAAAAAATTTTCATTATTACTTGTCGGTTTCTTCTTTGTTTCTTCGTTTTTCAATTCTCAATATTAGCAAACAGGTTTTGTCACTTAAATTATAAGCTTTGAATGTTAGGGGACATTAAGTTCGTCAGTTGTGGCAAAACCGTGCCGAGAAGGTTCGATCAATTTACCTTGGCCTCCAAGTTTTGGTTGCAGCAAAGTTTTTAGTTCTACGTGCTGCTAAAGGATTCTTCAATTATAACGGTTGTAAACAAAAAGAAAATCACGATTCTTTTTAGGGTGAAACAACAATTTCTTGAAACAGAGCCAGAGCCCCTTGGGTGGCTAGAAGCTAGAGCATGAGTTAAAGTAAATTCAAAATCCAACTAAAACAATTCCTATTTGATTGAGTTGAATTGGATAAAATATATATTAGGATGTATAGGTTGATTTCATATCAAATAGGTTTTCGGGTTAGTTCTAGTTCTATTTAAAACTAATAACTTGATCGAGGTAGAACTGAACTTAAAGTATCACTACTAAAAAAAAGTCATTTTTCAACAGCCATTCCCAATGGTCTTGTGTTGGAAAATTGACAATATCTAACGTGAAGCCGCTAGAAACATGCCCGTTGGTAAATGATGCGTTGGAAAAAAAATTCCAACGGCTCAATGATTAATCATTGGAAATGGGCCAATGGTAATTTCCAACGGCCAAATCTTCATGAAGTTTTGTTGAATAGTAAAACGTTTTTCCAACAGTTAGAGCCGTTGGAACATTGCCAACGGCTTAGGCTGTTGGAAGTTTCCAAAAAATTATTGCAGGAAAATAAAAAATATATATGATTAAATATTATATATTTAAAAAATTATTGCTGGAAAATAAAAAAAATATATGATTTAGCAAAATTATATTTTACATTAATTCAAAAAAATTAAAATTTTTATTACTAAAATTATATTTACATTATTAAAAAAATTTAAAAATCACAGAACTAACACAAAATCAACCAAATCAAAAAATACAAACAGATCTAACCAAAATAAAAAATTCCAAAAAAATCTGAAATAAAAATCAATAACCCGAAACAAATCTAACCAAAATCAAAAGGCAAAAATTCGAACAAATCTGAACAAGAATTTAAACGTCTGAACAGATCTAAGCAAAAAATCATAACAAAATTGAACCCTAAATAAAAAATGCAAAACAGATCTATATGACAGTGGACGATGGAAGGGCTGAGGAGTATGTGGAAGAGATCAAGACGGTGGATGACGGAAGGGCTGAGGACGGGCCGCATGGAGGATGGACTGGCGAGGTCGATGAGCGCGGTGGACTAGCGACAGCGACAGCAAGGCGGAAGAGAGCCAGTGATAGCGAAGTGGATGCAGACAGCGACGACAAGGCGGAAGAGCGCCAAAGACGGCCTAGGCAGTTGCAGACAGAGAGCACGAGAGGAGGGGGAGAGGCTGAGACGAGGGAGAGGGAGAGACGAAGACGAAGAGGCCAAGAAGAGGCAGAGACGGAGACGATTTGGGTAAGAGGAGGCAGAGATGGAGAACGCGAGAGGAGGGAGAGAGGCTGAGACGAGGGAGAGGTCGAGACGGAGAGCACGAGGGGAGGGGGAGAGGCTGAGACAAGGGAGAGGGAAAGATGAATTGGGCGAGATGAGGCAGAGACCGAGAAGGTTGAGGGAGGTGGGAGGTTAAATGGTAGTATTCATAGTTAGGGTTAGTTAGGGTTGGGTTTGGGCTTTTTTGGCCCAGTAGATAATTTTGTTTGGGCTGGGAAAAATTATATATATACATATATATAAATATCAATATGAATATATATATATAATATATATATATATATTAATGTATTACTATTATTATTGTTGTTGTTGTTGTATAAAACAAAATATTTTCAAAATACTTACTTTATTTTCTAAAATTATACAATAAATGTGATAAATATTTTATATATGATATACATACATACATGCATACATACATACATACATACATATTTATCTTAATAAATAATTATAAATATAATTATCAATTATATGGGCCGTGCTTTAATATTTGGGGCCTGGGTTATAATATATATGGGTTAAGTTATATTATAGTATAATAATAATAATAATAATAATAATATATGTATGGCATATACATCATATATCATATACTATGTATAAATATAATAATAATGTGTAAGATATATATACGTATTAATATATATGTATTATGGCAAATATATATTATGATATATTATATAAATATATATAAATACCACTATCAATGCAATATAAATATGCATATATATAAATGTGTGTGTATCTAATATATCAAAATAAAAAAATTTTAACTTACATGTTTTCCAACGGCCTAGGTAGTTGGAAACAATAAATATTAGATGTTTACATATTTTCCAACAGCCTAGGCAGTTGGAAAAATAAAAAAAATTTCCAAATAAATATTGAGATGTTTACATATTTTCCAATGGCCTAGGCAGTTGGAAAAATAAAAGAAAATTCCTAGGCTGTTGGAAACAATAAATAATAAGGTGCATAATTTAACTTACTATTTTTCACGGTGTAGGCTGTTGGAAATTTTTCAACACTTGGCCGTTGGAGATTTTTTTTTTTCAAAAGGGTCATTTTTTTTCACAGTTTCCAATGGCCTAGCATGTTGGAAATTTCCAACAGCTAAGCCGTTGGAAAATGAGTCATTGGTAAAAAGGGTTTTTTTTAGTAGTGTATATATATAAATATATAATAAATATTATGATATTACCAAGATTGCTTATATACTTATATATGAACATTTACATTTTAACATGTACATCGCTAAATTGATTATATATTTATGTATGAACTTGCCCATTTAAACATGTGCATTAAAAATTATAACATTACTAAATTGTTCATATATTAAAAACATGCACATATAAACATGGATTAAGTTATGTATTATATTGAATATTTTTTAGCCAATTGTAAATATAATCTTATTGGATTATAAAGTTGTTAATTACCATATCTATATGATAAGAATCAAAAAAATTAAGAATTAGAACCGAAAAAATTGAGAATTAGAACTGAAAAAATTAGATCCATGGTTCTAGTTTTATTTGATTATCAATTTTTGAGTTGAGTAAGATTTTTTATAATCATCACTATTTTGGATTAGTTTGATACCACTAAAAAACTAAACTAACACCACCTATGCTCATCCCTATTAGGGGATGCCTAGTTCCTTTAATGTTTTGCAAAATATATATGTGTCTTATAGGATAAAGCTAGCATATACAACATACTTTCTCTCTCTTATAGCGCCCTATAATTCTTTTAGTATGTGCTCTACAATAATAAGTAATGAAAGTAGCACTTATATCTGATAGTTATCTGTTTTTCTAACATTTTTTATAAATATACTTGATTTTTGTTCCTAAGATTAAAAAAAAAATTAACATAAAATAATAGCTTTTACCATCTCAATAAAAATTAATTAATTTATATTTTTAGAATACTTGAAAATGTAAGAAGATAACTGTTCATATATAGGGGCTAAAAGGTCATTTCATTTTGTAGTTTAGGGGTCGAAAGGGGTTTTGTATCAAACAAATGGGGTCTAATCCTTTCAACTACTGTTTGCTAGCCATTACACAAATTAGCAACGAAAAATTCATTAAGATCCCATAAAAAACTAATAAATCTACGGTACTTTTAGCAATATATTCAGTAACATACATTCTAAAACAATGGTGATCGGGTCGATAAACTGATAGACGTTATTTGTACATACAAGGCAAAGAGGAGGCAGAAATGAGTTTTTATTTTTCTTTTTTTAGAATTATGCTAATTAATAAGAAAATGGAGCTGATTCAATTAATTAGTTGCTTGTCGTTGCAATCCGGCAGCAGGCAAAAACAGTAGGCACATAGAAGGAATAAAAAAGAAACACTAATCTAATTGATGTTTAATTAATTAAGATTATCAAAATAAATGAGAAATTATAAAATACACATATGTGTATATACACATATTAGATGACGTTAGAAGGATGAGAGATTCCATTAGTGCTTGAATTTTTATTTTAGAATGAATATGCGTTAATTAGGTTATGTTTTCTATTTGTCATAATTATCCCTAATTTTCTTTTTATAAAATTTTAAATTTGGTAATTGTCTTTATCTATTTAATTCCTAGCCTTTTCTTCATCTCATAATTTGCTGAATCAAATCTCATTCTCTCCTTATTTTTTCTCCTTAACCTGGTGAATCATTGCTTTCACCCACTCATCCTTCATCGCCATCGCCACCCACTACTGCAAGAACAAAACCTCTAAACAAGACACTAGTCATTTATTCTTCCTTGCGACGGTTGGTAATGGGACAATGATTGTGATTTGTGCGGCTAGAACCTTCATCCAGAAGCCTGCTGTGGAAGTCAAAAGGCGTCGTGATAGACGTGACTATTGTGAATACAAGAGTTTTAAATTTGTGATCCTTATTCACTTACAAGTGTACAGTGTTGTTGTGTACAATGGTGAATACGGGTGTTGTCCCAATAAATAGGAAGGTTTCTACTTAGACTCAAGTTCTAGCTACCCAGTAACAAGGTTAAGTTAAAAAGGGTTTAATGCCAAATGTTAATCTAAGCTAAGTGAATTTTAAGTACCAAATGAATGCAAATGTCACAAGTGAAATAAAGTACCAAAAAGAGGACTAGACTAGCTCGAATTAGTTAATTCAACTACAAAAAGAAGTGACTATATTGTAAAGGTTATTTCCCTAGAATTTCACTCTTTTACTTGATGCCTAAGTCAAATGAAGTTTTAAGGACATTAACTTCCTATGTGGTGTAAGGATTCAAACATAAAAACTATCTTTCTCAAGACCAAGTTTTGCTCATCCTAGATTAACTATGACATTTCTCAAGCTCATAAATTAACCTAGGATGGATTAAAACCTAACCTCAATTTAATCATCTAATGGGTTCATGGATTACCTCTAATCCACAAAACCTATTATGCTTTACGCTTCATTTTCACCTCTATTATTTCTTTCTCAAGAAAAGAATGAGATTGTGATTTGTGTGAAGTGACCAATCAATACACAATCATTAAACACAGGAATAGGCAACATAAGATAATCAATACCCATGAAAAACCTCAAATAAACATTAGATAACAAGTATCAAGCGTTCCATCCTAAAGAGACATGAAAATCTACTCTATATCCAGGCTAACAATTAACAGCACACTAGACTTTAAAGAAATCATAAAGAAATACTAGAGAGAAAATGGAAGAAGGAACCAAAAGAAACCCCTAGACTTAAGTCTCCTTAGCCTCCAAGCTTCTTCTTGGCACCTTTAAGCAAGCTCCCACATAATGTCTTCAATGGTGGCTCTCTAAAAAAAATTAAGAAGAAAAGAGTATGGTGTGTGTGTGTGTTTGCTCTCTAAAAAAAAAAAAACTCTTCTTGGAGAAGTAGTCCTAAAACCCTTAGCCTTATCCTCTTCCAACTCTCAAAAATCCTCTAATCATAATGTGATTAGGTGAGATATGAGGCTCCTCAAATATGTAAGAATGCCCAAATGTCCAAAATGGTTCTCCTAAGAATACCAAAACCCATTTGAAAAAGTACAGAAATATTTGGAAACATCATGATGTGGTTGTATGAAATTTCCATGCTATAGCATGACCTTGTAATCTTGAAGAAAAAACTGAAGGCTCCCCCTATGCTATAGCATAAAATTTTCATGCAACAGTATGAAATTTTTATCCATTTTTCACCTCCTTTTGCCCCCTGATGCTGTTACATGGTATTTTCATGCTACAGCATCAATTTGTCATTAACTTAAAGTCTTCTATTTCTATTCTAGGTGACCTTCAACTTCACTCCCTTGTGCAATTTTGTCCCAAATCCATATAATTTGATCACTCAAGTCCCCAAATAACACAATGTACCTTATAAATGAATTGGACAGAAAATGCAATTAAGATTTAGCAAATTTAACAATAAATTAGTATAAAAATGGGTGAAATATATAGGAACATTATGTGACTATCAGTGATGGACCTTGAGATCAAAGGAAAGAAATGGAGGTCGCATTACATCAAAGGTAGGTGCTCGCTATGACTGGATTCACGATTTCGGGATCAGACAATTTGGAAGTTTTATCTTGATAAAAAATGGCTGGGTTCATCAACTGATTTACGATACAACTGGGTTTAGTTTATATTGTTTTGTACATAGCCCACACAGTTTAATTCAATTCATTTTCAGTTTAATATATAGCCCACACAATTTAATATATTTGACTTTCAGTTTAGTACGTTCACATACAATCTAATACATAGCCCACGTGGTTTAATATACTTTACTTCCAGTTTAATACATATCTCACATAGTTTAATATATTTGACTTCCAGTTTAACGCATACCAAACATAGATTAATACATTTCACTTTTAGTTTAACACATATCTTACACAGTTTATAATACATTTCACTTACAATTTAATACATTTTCGCATCCAATTATTGCTAATGGTGATGACGATATCGAATATGGTACTGGTGGCAACGATGAATTTGATGGTTTTATTATTTTTTTTTTGTGATAATATCATTTTCTCATGTGATGGTTTTGCCACACAGATTAATACATGACTTCTAGTTTAATACGTTTCACATAGTTTAATACATAGCTCACACAGTTTAATACAATTCACTTTCAATTTAATACATATCCTACACAATTTAATATATTTTACTTTCATTTTAACACATATCTCACACAGATTAATACAATTTACTTTCCAATTTAACACATATCCCACATAATTTAATGCATTTCACTTCCAATTTAATACTTTACATCCAATTTAATATAGTTTGCATTGATATTTTTGTTTTTACAGACCCGAAAGTATACATATAAACACTAGAAACATACACACACACACACACACACATATATTATTTGTGATTTTCACAAACTCAGAAGCATACATATAAACCTCAAAAGTATACATATATATCTATGTTCTTTACAAACCCAGAACACACATATAAATCCCAGAAAATTCATATATATTTGTACACTTTATAAACCCAGAACATATATATAACACCCAGAAGCATATATACATACAAATCTATGTTATTTGGCAATATAAAATATAAACCATGGAATTTTTTTCACAAATCTCAAAAAATGATATGCACCTTTTGTTTTTTCGCCAAAATCGACATTTGAAGCACCACCGTTCGCCATATTCGTTTCCTAAATCATTTCGATCCTCTATCTTCCTAAACTTTTTTGCTGCCACATCTCCTCCGTCAACAGCATCACCACCGTCTTCCCCAAAACCTCTACAATCCTGCTCATTCATTGTTTATGTATGTGCAACAACTCTATCGTATGATTTTAAAGCCGCTTTAATTGTTCGGAATAGGAAGATGTGAAAGATTTTAAGCACGATGATAAATAAAATAAAAGAATGAGATGAGATTAATATGAAGCGGCAGTTGGAAAAAAAAAAGAATTGGAACTGGTAACCTACACACACACACACACACACACAAAGATATATATATATATATATATATATATATATATAGAGAGAGAGAGAGAGATAGAGAGAGAGAGAGAGAGAGAGAGAGAGAGGACATGAAGTGTTTGTTTGTGCACATAATGTATAAATTTCCGGCGACAAACATAATCAACGGTTCTGACGCCGACATAATGAATCTATTATAAATGTAAGCAACAGGGAATTATACGCCCTACACATCTATGACACTATATAAAATATTATTACTCCAATATGTATGGTTGGATGCTGATCGTTATAGCATCAATAGTTTCCCTATAACTTCTATAAAATAGGGAACCAAAAATTAAAATCTTCATAATTTTTTTATTTTAACTCTAACAGATTTCCTATTTTGTAGAATTTTACATTTATTATAAAACAATTAAATATTATGTATTTAAAGCAAATTCAAATGATTGGCTAGTTTAATTATTCAAATTAATGGCTGGTTTAGTTATTAAAATAATTAAATATTCTATATTTAAAACAATAATATTGATGACATGTGAGAAAATTTAGAAAACGGGTGGGCAAAAGAGCCAAAAAGTAAATTGAGAGGAGAGATGAGGGAGAACAGTAAGTTTTAAAATTTTTATAGATATAAGGAATTAACTTTTATTTTTTTATCTCATTCTCTATTTTAGAGAATAAAATGAGGAAACTATTGAAGAGAAAAAAAGCTCAATATCCTCTAAAATAAAGAAAATCTTTAAAATAGATAAGCTGTTGGAAATGCTCTTAGATGTGGCCGCCTCTACTGATCGTCGGAAGAAAGGATAAGGGCATTTTTTAGAAGTATAACATTTTTTGGGCCTAATTAAGGGCGCAATTTATTTCTCCCTCAAACTTGATTGAACCTCTTGCTTACGTTGACTTGTTATGGTTGCCTCTTCAAATGAATTCATTACAATTAAGCCCATAAAGATTCCGGCCGCTCACTCTCTCTTTGGATGATTTCCCGTGAATCGGTGAATGACGGACCTTGCGGCGACTCCACGAAGAGCCGTTGTCCATGCATGTTGGTCCGCCAATCTGAAGGGTGAAGAGATACTGAATTCTAACATTAACATCAACTAGAGCCTCTGCATGAATTAATACTATAGCTTCTCCTAATTACCTAAACAAGTCGATTTTGCAACGGCCAACTTTGAATCCAAATATTCTTTTCAGAAAATGAGCAATACAGTATATTCGGATCATACGTATTGCTTAAGACCACTTGCGAAAAATATTTGATTCCAACAGAAAACGAGCAAAAGTAGCTGAATTAGGTTAGGTTTTTTTAATTTTATAAATTCCTTACATCGATAAAGTACTTTTTAAAAAAGGAGGCCAACCAACACTTTAAAGAAGGTTGTTTTTATATATTGTTTTTGTGAGGCCACAAATAAAGATCTTAAAACTCTAACGGCGGTGCACGCATCAACTAGACGTTTGATTAGCATCTTCGCGACCGAACCAACTGGCATTTGGGAATGAACAAGGATATATGGTCTGGAAACCCGGTCGATCGTTTTATTTTGGTTCCTTTGGTCACCACAAGCCATAAAAAGTAGGTCATTTATGGTAAATATTAGGTCTAAAGACACTTTTGGCCCCTAAACTCACCTGACCCGAACACTTTTTCCCTTGGATTATGACTCAGTCTAACTCGCCCCTTGAACTAACCAAAATAGGATGCTTTACCCATTTTTCATCACGTGCCAACCACATGATATCCAGGAACCAAACATCTCTTGTTTTCGTTATGGCTTGTTTTGATTCCAGCCGATCTTCTGCTCCTCTTGATCTTTAAATTCAATGATGGCAATGGGTTCTCATTAGCTTGTTTGATGCACATGTTGAAGGATGGACAAACATGTAGAGGTCCTTGTCCATGGGGCCAGGGGCAAAGACCTTTCGAAACTAATGGCTCCGTTTCCAGGATCCGGCGAGCTTCCATGGTGGTGAAGATTGAGAATTGGATTCACGCATCAATTCTTGAATCTTGCTTCTCCTGAAATACAAATTGAACAGATCGGTGCTATTCGGAACCGGGTTTTGGCTTGCCATTCATTCAAAACTCAATCCATTGGAACCTCACAACCCTTGATGGAGCCTCAGAATTCTCGCAGGAAAAGCTCAGTTGGCTGCTACAGAAGGAAAAACATAAGAGGATGGACAATCTGGCACAGAAAATATCATAATCGAGAATCGTCGATTCGTGAGCTTGTTTAGCACAGCAAGAAGGTGCCTTCTTGGGTAGCGCGGGATGGGTCAACGTCGACGGCGAAGCTGAGGATGATGTAGAAGTTGATAAGGTAGCTGGAGTTAAATGGCGTTTGTTTCCAACGTATCACGTGATGTGCACATGATGCATAAGGGGTAAACTGTCCTATTTTCTTTAAGTTCAGGGGATGAGTTAGACCGAGTCATAGTCTAGGGGGAAAAGTGTCTGAGTGATACAAGTTCAGGGGCTAAAACTGCCTTTAGGCCTAAGTATTACTTCCTTCGTCCCACGTTTTTTGCACCATTTACATTTGGCCGCATATTAAGAAAAGTTACTGTTTTCAACATCTTTCCAAGTCTACCTTTCTCTGCTCCGCCTCAACTCTTCACTGAATCACCTTCATTTCGTCTTTCTCTACCTACTCCAAATCACCCTGTTGTTCTGTCACTCTGACCATGATGTCGTTGTCAACTGCGATTCGGCCTCTTCCAACCGCGATTTGGCCTTCTCCTACTGTGATTTGGCCTCCTCCAACCCTAATTTAGCTCTTCTGATCTACTTTGACCTCCTTCGATCTCCTCACCATCTCCGATCTCCTTCTCGCCTCTGATTTTCTCGTCATCTCTAATATCCTTGTCACCTTGTACAGCAACCTATCTCCCCATCGCCTCTAATCTCCTCCCCATCTCCGATCTCCGATATCCTTATCACCTCTGATCTCCTCGTTCTCCTATCTCCGATCTCCTCCGATCTCTTAGCGTTCTCTTATCTTTGATCTCTTTGTTTTCTTATCTCCGATCTCCTCCGATCTGTTAACGTTCTCCTATCTCCATATCCTCCAATCTCCTCGTTCTCCTATCTCTGATATCCTCTTAGTCTTTACTACAGATGAAGAGATAGAGAGGCTTGTTTGTTCGTTTCTTCAAACTTTTTGACCTTTTTTCAAGAGAATTAAAAAAGGGATTATGGTATTTTAGATGAAAAAAAGTTACTAAATAAGGAAATGGTATAGAAAACTTGGGACGGCCCAAAATAGAAAATGGTGTAGAGAATCTGGGACGGTGGGAGTAGCATTTAATGTTAGAGTTGTAAAAAACCTATCAAGAATATTTTTATTTTCAAATTTTAAGGATTCGATCTCTAAAATTAATAAATTAATCAAAATCCTAACCTCACCTATAAAAAGTGTTCCCATAAACACCTTAGTGTTGATTTTGCAACTAAGTGCCAAGTGCCCACCTCTCAGTGAGCTTTATCCTCATGCTTTGTTGTCATTCTCCATACCTAGAGGCCACTAATAATTATAGGGTGGAAGGAACTGGCATTTCTATTTCTGAAGGAATTTTTCATAACATATATAAATATTTTTTGGTAAAATCCATTAGGGGGTCTCTTACTTTATTTTTATGTTCCAAATTGATATCATACTTTAATATTGTCCTATCAAAATCTCTTACCTTATACTGTGCGTTTAATTAAGTCATTTCCATCAGTTAAGTCGTTAAATCAGACGGAAAATACTGATGTGCATTAATTAAGATTAAATTAATCTTAAAATAAAAATTCTAAACCTTTAATCTTTTAAATCAGTAACTTTAAACCAAAACTTCTAAATCTAACTTTTCCACTAACTTGAAAATTTCTAAACCCAATCTCCATCGATTCTACCTATTTCATGCCACCTCCACAATCTTCATCGACACTGTCTCCACTTCTATGACTTTCCGCCTCCTAAAAGCATATCATATCAAGCTGATCTAATCTTATCCCTCACCATGCCCATTTCTCCACTGTGTAACCCAGCAATCGATGTCATGTAGAAACCCGAAAATGTTGAGGTCTGGAGAATAAGGTCTGCAATAACGGATCGTTGAATTGGGGTGACAACAGTTCTTTCAACATCGAATTCATCACCCTCTGCCACATTAGAGGCTCGCTAGATTTGGAATGAAAGCACGATGATCCCTTATTTATCCTCCGGCTTCCACCACCTTCCTTTTTCTCGGCTCCTCCATCTCCGAGGTCCACAGCACCTACGTTTCTTTGCCCACCCTCTGATCTGCTGTCATAGTAGTTTCCAAGTCTTTCGTGGCATCACCGATGATTGGTCAGCCAACAATGGGGTGGATGATTAGTCCGCCACATAAGTTTCTAACATAGATGAGGGATGGAGTAAACATTAAAGGTTCATGAGACATTAAAGGTTCATGAGTTTTCAGATCTAAGCTGATCTTTTGTTGTGGCCTGGAATTTGCTTGTGAGTTTAGTTGTATTTTATTGAATTCAGTTGCAAATTTCACATATCATTTGTTTTGATTTAAGTATATTCAAATAAGTTTGGTGTCAAGATTTTTGTTGGTAGCCCTACCTGAGCTTTGATTTTAGAAATTAAAGAGATTTTAGATGAATTTTTGGAGAAAATTAGAATAATTTTCAAGTTTCAATTCGTTCTTCAAACACAAAGTTGAAGAGTTAGATTTGATGGTTGGCAGATGGTGGAGGGGCAGAGGGAGGAGTTGGACATGGAATCATTGGCCTTTGGGGAGCTTGGTTATTTTTTTTTCCTAGTTTTTTGTTGTTGTTTTGTTTTTGCTAGAAGACATGTTAGAGGGTGGGAGGCTATGGATGAAGAAGGAGGGACAACGAGGTAGGTGGTGATTTGGCAGCCATGGATGGGGCCAGAGGTTCGTGGGTCATTGTGGAAGAAGATATAAGTTTAAGGCTTAAAATTGTTGAGAGCAAAAGTTAAAGGATTAGAAGTATTATTTTACACTTATTTTAATGTTAATTAATGCCACATTAGCAATTTTATCCTGATTTGACAGCTTAATTGATAGAAAGGACTTAAGTGAACATGTAAGATGAGGTAAAAGACTTTGATAGAATAATATTAAGACAGGATACCAATTTAGGACAAAAAAAATATGTTAAGGGACCTTTAATGGATTTTATCCAAATATTTTTTGAGTGGTTAATTTTTTAAAACAATTACCTTTAGGGATTTTCTATTAAGAGAAAGATACCAATAACCTACCATAGTTAGAGAGTTGGGAGAGAAGCCCATGCAAGTCTTGACATTAGATGAGATGCTGAATTTTTGTAGTACAAGAGCCATTAGATTTCAGGGATAGTTATCTCATCTGCAACCCATATCATACTTATCTAATAATAGATTATAGGTTGCTGATCTTACATGAGTTAACTTACTGATTGGACTTAAGGTGTTATTGGAGTTGAGTGGTCTTAGTGGGCCCAAGCCTGAGCTTAATTATGGGGTAAATTTTCCTGTGGTATAGCCGTATGGGTATCAAGAGCCCTTAAATTATTAGTTAAGATGCTTTAGATATTAGCTTTTGAAGCTCCAAACCCACAACCCTTGTTCCTTATATACATTACTGATGATCAATGACTAGTACAAAGGCTAGCATTCATTACAGCAATTGGCAAAATCAAAGCATGGAAATTACCCCGCCATAATTGGAAAGAGCTAGAAAGGACAACTCTTGTTCCTTGTATTTTAGGTTTCATAAAATTGGTTGAAGTTTTTCGGTTTCCCTTGCTATATTAAAGTGCTAATTTCTAAAGATTCGTGGGGCAGGATCCAGTAACTATTAGTATGATATAAAAGTATGCTAACCTGTGACGAACTCTTTTGTGTCTTGCATTTGATACAGCACCCCGGAAAGGTTTCGGATGGTTGGTTCTTGCGTTGTGGTATATATAACTCTTCAATTCGGCTATTATTTGCCAGCTGTATGGTAAGAATTCTATAAGTTGCCTGTGTTTTTCTTTTCTTTTTGTTTGATCGCCATACAAATAAGATTATACACATTTGCCAACAATCACACAGGAATCAATGATCAATCGAAATCCAAAACTTGAGGCCTGTTATTATGCATGGGAAGCAAGCGCCAGGGTGGACAATTCAAGCGAAGCCAAGCATTGTGTTTTGAATTGAAGGATTAAACTTGAGGCTTCGTGCCTCTGAGACCCGACGCAAGCCCCCTTTACACAGGGCATTCCTGATTACTCCAATTCCTATATGGACTATGAATTAACACAAGTCGGTAGTTTCTGGGCCATAGGAGCCTCCTCGTTTTCTTTTGGTGATGGGCCCATAAAATATGGGCCGAGATGCCCATACCTATCGTTCATTAACTACCAGTATATTATTTATGGCTTATTTTTATTATTTTCTCTGGGAAAGTAACTTCTCTTTGGGTTTGAATTATTACGAGTTCAAAACAATTTTTTGTATAAAACACTTGAGAATTTCCTTCCTAATTTTATTTTTACTGACCTTGTGAGTAGTCCTTTCTTTCATCCTGAGGTATAAGTCGTTATACCAAACTGAAACAACTAATTGCTTAGTTTCCATTTCTTTTCAAAGGCTATCTTGTCCTCTATTCTGTTGTAATATTTGCTCTTGATCCTAACCATCAACAGGAGTAATAGTCATCGTAGCTAAATTGTCATATAAAGATCAAATTAAGCTTGTACATATCATTAAGGCGGGGATAACATTAACAGCCTCCTTACACTTTTAATCTGGCGGAGCTAAACTCCCCCTAATCTAATCAACCGGCATTCATCAGGACGAGGGACACTGACCAGAGTTTTAGGAGGTAAATATGGATTTAATGTTGTGGCAATCTTGGTAACTATCACAGTCGAAGCCGCATCCGCAAGTGGGGGACTCGTCGAAATTGGAGACGGGGAAATCAGCCGAGGCAATTCCAACGGAGAAATCCAGCTCGTCGCCGTCACGCGTGACTTCTGAGATGCGGAGCCAGAAAAGGAGAATCTTCACCTGGACGCCGCTCAAGTCGGCGAGCTTATCCTTGGAGATGACACCGGTGATGGTGGACTTGTACCTGAGCTTGTAGGAGTCGATGGTGAAGGTACAACTCCCATTGAAGTAGACAGAGAATTTACCGGTGGAGGTGTCTAGCCCGTAGCTCAGTACGCCTGTGGGGAGAAGTCCGACTGGGAAGTCGTACTCTTCGAGGACTTGGTAAGCCGTGAGGTTGGAGGCGGCAGCGGAGGAGAAGAGAGGCAGGAGGAAGAGGAGTAGGGGCGCGATTACACTCGAGAGCCCTGGCATTTTCCAGTCTCTCTGGTTAGGATGTGCTTTTGACTGGTTGGTTTTGTTCTGGGGATGAATTGCTCTCTTCTTCACACAAGCTGAATTGGAATTGGGAAGTTTGGTGGTATTTATAGCTGATCGATAAGACTGATTTTTTTTTAACAAACAAAAAAAGAAGAAAGAGACTGTAATATAATTTCTCAGTGGCTATGTCGCCAAGTAGACTAGACTGGTAGTTTAAACATGCACAGATGATTTTGCGCTACTCGCCCCGCAAACTGAGATACAGGCGATGCGATTTTATTTATAGCTAAACCGAATAACAACAACTCGCTCACAGTCACAACTAATAGAGTTTAGGTCTGATCTGCTACGGTACACATACATATACTTCCCAGCTGAGCTGATGTGATCTTAAAAATAAACTTCCCAGCTGGTCTGAGCTGATTACTTCCATCCATATAGTATTACTCTTACTAATCCAGCTGCTAACTAACTCACCTAATAAGAAGATAGAGACTGGTACTTCATCTCGTTCTTGCAGTCTAATCCACATCCACACTGAGGAGACTCCAGGAAGTTCTCAATCGGAAAATCCGCCGACGCGATCCCCACCGAGAACTCGATCTCGTCACCCGAGCGGACCACTTCCACGATGTTCAGCCAGAGGATGAGCACTTTCACGCTGACCCCCTTCAGATTGGTGATCCTGTCCCTGCTGATCTTCCCCTCGACCGTGGACTTGTACTTGAGATTGTACGATTCTATCGGAAAGGTGCAGGATCCGTTGAAATAGGCCTTGAATTCGCCCGTCTCCCGGTTCAATTCGTATCCGGTGACCCCCTTGGGAAGCAGGCCGATCGGTAAATCGTACTCTTGGAGCGCTTGGTAGGCCGACAGCTGCTGGTCTTCGTCGCCGGAGATGGCAATCGAGGCCTGGGTCCAGACCAGGAACAAGATAAAGAAACCCAGAAACGCCATCGTGAAGAATCGGAGGGTGGGCGGTTTGACTGTTTGGTGATATTGGCAAGTTGGGGAAGGTTAGTTGGCTCTGCTTGCCGAATGGAAGAGAGACCAAAAAAAAAAAAAAAAAAAAAGATAAAAGAAGAGAGAGTGGGGGTGAGTGTTTGGTGGTCCGGCACCGGCAATGGGCGGTAAATGACAATATTTGTCCTAAATTCCTAATATCGGGTCACGCTCGTTGCTAAAGTCTGCACTGAAAGGAGGTATTTTGATAGGAAAACTACTAAACATACTACTCCTACTATTGAAAAATTTTCTTTTGTACGAGAAAATTTACATATTGTTGACACCCAATTTTATCCGGGCACTGATTTTTACTTAAGTTTTAGGTTAGGAAAATTAGTTGAGGGAGAATTTTCATTTTTAGAGATTATTTAGTCATTTCTTAGGAATTTGGGTCATTTTGTCATTTTTAGGATTTTGCATAATTAGTTAGTCTAGTCACATTTAGGTTACATATGTTTTATTACATCAAGTATTGTTGTGGTTAGGGGTGCAAACGAGCAAAGCCAAGCCCGAACAATCCTAAACTGAAAGGTCGGCTTTTTAAGAATTGGCTTGGCTCGAGCTTAACAAGTTTGGAAAATGAGGCTTGAAGCTCAGCTCGAAAAAGTTCAAGTTTGATTTGATAGCTCGATAGGTTCGAAGCTCGAATTGAGCTCATTTTGAGGAATATCATAATAGATCCAATAGTCTCTATTTTAGGTTGAGTTTTAAAGTTTTTACTTGACTTCAGTAGTTATCGCTGTTAGAGATTAAAGCTCGAATGAAGCTCTGGCTTCGATGATTGTCGCTGTCAGAGATTGAAGCTTGAATGAATCTCTGGATGTTTGATGTTGAAGTGACGAACAAAGGTGATTCAATTGCTTGGCAATCACAAGGCGATTACTAGGTGCTCAAACAAAGCTTGGTGAGAACAAGCTGATAGACGATCAGATGAAGAGGTGATAGGTTGCATGACGGTGGTGTGTATGGGTGGTCGGTGTTGTGAAGATGGTCGCCCGCCAATGGGAGTGACAATGGGTGGTGTGATTTTGGGCTGGGATCTATTTATTGCTATTGCTCTAAAGCAAGGGAAGGTAGGGTCTTGGTGTTCTAGGAAAAGAGTGAACAGAAAATATGATTGGGTGTAGAAATTCTAAAGAATTAGGGTTAGATAAATTATATTATATTAATTTTCTTACCAGGCTCGTTAGGCTTAATAAAGATTTAAGTCGATCACTGCTCGGCTCATTAAGTATTTGAATTTATTTTACGGTTCGAAGCTCGACTCGAGGCTCGTTAGGCTCAGCTTGATAACAAAAAGACTGAGCTCGAGCCCAAACTGTTTGATAAGCTGTTCAACTCATTTCCACCCCTAGCTACGGTCATGGATAACTAGGTTGGCATGCCTCGTCATCTGCTTGTATAATGTAACACGTTTCAGTAAGGGTGTTCGTGGTGCGGTTTATTGCGATTTAAGGTCAAACCTATAAGCGCACCACATAGTAAACGGTTTCACACTTTAGAAACCGTAACCACACCACTTTATATACGAATTCAGAAAAACCAGACCGCATAATTTTCGGTTTGGTTGCAGTTTTTTGAAGTCAGAAATTCAGTATACTAACTTGGAATAATTAGCACAATCACATAACATAGACAACAAAATTAAATACAATCCAATCCAATCCATAAAATGAACACACATAAGAAATAAAAATATCAAATAAGTCAAATTTATCATTATAAACCCTACACGCATATGAAACATATTGTCTATTTTTTATCACCAAAGCATATAGATAAAAAAACTCCTTATCTGCAACATTCCAGCATTATAGACTGTCAAAGCCAAGATGTCTTCCTCGAATTTCAATGCCTACACAATGGTGCCTAAAATATCATTTACAATCAAACAAAACAGTATCAGTCTATTATCTTTGAATGAGTTATGAAAACAAAAGTAAAAAAAAATATGCATTCTTAACTAAAAAAGGAATGGAAGAAAAACATTTCAGTTACCACTGGTGTTGGGAGTAAAAGATGACTTAGGTGTCTTTGCGGAAAGCTCTGGTAATCATCAACATGTAAATGATATCAAGAGAATATTCAGAAGTATCAAGATGTATATATACTAATTTATTAACCATAGATATAAAAAAAGTTAACACACCTGTTTCAATTTGTTCTAGCTCATCAATTCTTTCCTCAACCTCAAATAAAAGTGGTGCAGCTCTTAACCAATCTTGAGAACAAACAAGTGCTTCTGCTGTTTTGGGAGCCAAAGAGCTACGGAAAGTGTCAAGCACTCAACCTCCAATACTGAATGCATTCTCAGAAGCAACGGTTCCCTTGCCATATTTGAAAGAACATTATAGTTACTGCCATTGTTCTTCCACCACTTCAATATATCAAATTCATCATCATCATCATCAACAATGTTTTCAACCAGGTACTTCTTTAACTCAGATTTATGATCAACACAATTTTGTTGTTGTTTATGCTTCTTATATAAGGACTTTATATGATCCTTACCATTACCAAAAAGAGGCAGCCCACCATGCCTAGCCTTTTTTGAAGCAATTGCTTCTTGGTCGACCACAGAACTTGATTGGCCGGAGGTGGTCGTAGCATTGTACTCCTCAAACATTGCAACCAACTTATCCTCTACCGACGCAACCATTTCAGCCCCATTTTTAACTCCATAAGCATTAGTAAAACTCCACTTAACAAATCAAACATGTATCTAGGATCAAGAATAATCGCAATGAAAAGCAATGCATTCATGTTGTTGATATTCCCCCAATATTTCTCATACTTATGCATCATTTTTTCAGCCATGAATTTCATAACAGCATCATCACTATTTCTTATCTCATTCAATGCCACATCAATTCCATAAATTTCATGAAAAAAATTGTTGGCAGTCACATATAATGATCCTGATACACGATTTTGTTATTTCATAAAACTACGTTAGGAATTGAACCATTGTTTTAGCATTTTCCCAATCATCATCTGAATGAATGCCATTCTTATCCAAAAGATCATACTGAAATTGTAAATCATGATCTTGTAAGTTCTCAAATGTCTTTTGGAACTTACAAGCTGCATCCAGCATCATATAAGTGGAATTCCACTTGGTCTCTACATCTAGACAAAAAAGCCTCTTACAATCAATCTTTACAACTTCAACAGTTTCCTTGAATTTTCTTGACCTAATTGGAGAATATCTAATATACCTCACAGCACCCCGAATACGAACAATGGAATCATGAATCTCTCCTAAACCATCTTTCACAATAAAGTTAATAATGTGTGCACAACACCTCATATAGAGAAATTCTCTATTCAAAACACTTCCATCTTTCATTTTTTTCCTCAAGTAAGAAAGACAAAGATCATTAGACGAGACATTATCAACTGTTATAATTAATACTTTTTGTATCCCCCAATCAAGCAAACATTTTTCAAGTGCCTTACCAACTTGTTCACCTTTATAACTATGAATAGGACAAAAGTTAAGAATTCTTTTATGCAAGTTCCATTCTTCATCAATGAAGTGGATAGTTAAACACATGTAACTCATATTTTGGATTGATGTCCAAGTATCGGTGGTAAGGCATACCCTTTGTGTTTTTGTCTTTAGAAAGTTCCTCATATTTTTCTTTTCTTGCAAATACAAATGAAGGCAATCTCTAGCCACAGTAGTACATGAAGAAACTTGAAACTTAGGTTGAGCAACATTCATGAAATCATGAAAACCAGTTCGCTCAACCATTTTAAAGGGGAGCTAAAGCTTTCCTACATGCTTCTTGATCAAATTTCCAATTAGTAATAGCAGTTCTACCATTCCCAGCACCACCTTCACTTTTAAAACCTATAAGTTGTTGCTTTTTATCACCACCCACATCATACAAGTTCTTGTAACACCTTTCAATGTGAGCCCATAATGTGCTTGTACCATTTCTACAGGGGCATTTATAATTTATACCACAATTGAAACACTTTGCCATTTGCTCATCTTTATTATCACAAGGTAACCTCTCAAAATGTTCCTAAATCAAGGAAGAAAGTTTTCTCTTACCTTGTTGCCCCTCATCAACATTCATGGTCGAATCTTTTTTCTGAGTATCTTTTACTTCTACTTCTTGCATTGTGGTGAAATCATCAAAATTCATGGTGGAATCATTCACTGTGGCCATTTCTCCCACACCAATAAAACCAAAAATATGTTGGATGGGTTTATATATTTTAATCGCTACCATGGTTTTCAATGATTTTGGATAGGTTTTGAATGATTTTTATTTTATCCATTACCAATAATATTCTATCAACTATCAACTTTCAAGTATCAATTATCAACATCCATATATATTTGACAAAATATTATTTCCGTTCCACATCCTGATAATATTCTACAAGCACAACAAATTTTCAACTTGTTTTCATAGTTTTGTTCAACCAATCATATACTAGAAAGGTTAATTGATCCTATAGTAAACACACACACACACACATCAGACACAGCCCCAATTTCCCAGAGCAGACGGAAAAAGTAGGATATTTTCTGGCCATACACAATTATACATAGTTGACCGATTCCAATTAGCAATTGAACATTACCAAAACAGAACAGAAGGAAGATCCAAACAAAATATGTTCGAGAAAATAACAACTCTTCTAAAATGTTCTTGACAATATTGCTAGGTGTAATTATCATAAAAGCACTTAAAAATTATATAAGATAAAAGGCAAAGCAGAATAATTAACAACCCATTTTTCAATTCATGCCAATAAATTCATTCATGATCGTAACACTTACTGATGCGATGCATCCTCATCCACGATCGAAAGCCTTGTCAATGATGGAAGATCGTGTTTGATTGTAGACGAACCTGCACCAGTGCTTCACGAGGCTTTGTAATCTTCGCCGCGGCTAGGATTCTAGTACGGAGGGAGATGATGGCAGCAACACAGATCCGATGCCGATAGAACTCAAGTAAATGACAATAAACTTGATGGGCACGGATAGAGAGATGACATGAGCTCCTAACAAGAAATTGGGGTGTATGAGTGACGGAGTGAGGACTGGTGAAACGCAACACCGATTGGGTGAAAGGTTAGATCTTAGGGGATGTAGGATTGACCGACTGGGGGGGGGGGGGGAGCCGCGACGGGCGTTACGGTATACGAACTACGAAGGGCAGGGAGACCACTGGACTAGGGTGGTTTTCTTTTTCCTGATGTGGGTTACGTTGGCCACTGGTACTAAGAGAGTATGAGTAATATATTTAGGCTTGGGTGGGCTTGGTAAATGCAAATAGGTTTTGTGGCCCAATGTTAGTAAATAGGGTATTTGAAAGAAATAGAAATTAAAATAGAAGGAGAAAAAATAATTAGGTATATAATTTTAATTTATATTTGATTAGACATCTCCTATCGGTCCGGTGTGATTTTTATCGGTTTTGATATTTAAAACCGTGACCGTGCCATATGATATGCGGTTTTAAGATTTCTAAACCCGAACTATAACCAAACTCACATAAAACCGCATGCATTCGGTTTGGTGCGGATTGGTTTATGCGGTTTTGCGGGTTCATCGGGTTTCGTGCACACCCCTATGTTTCTGGATTTTTCTGGCACCCTTTCCAGTTCCTGCCTTTTCCGCACAGCATAAACAACAAATGCGAGTTTAAAAGAGGTATTTTATAGGTCCAATTATATGACAAATCATATATGTAAAAATATAATTTGATCTGTTTAAGTTTAAATATAAATGTTGATATTACACTTTCAAAGGTACAGACAGTATTATCACATCTATCATTTGTCACATTACAATCTTCCTTATTTTATTTGTTTCTTGCTTTTACCATTGGAATTTACCGTATTTAAACAGCTGCGAGTGTATATGTTGAGTTTAACGTACGTAATATCAGATCTCGGGACAAGCTCATGAAGGAACTTATTTAGCAGGTAAAAAGTCAATAAATCTTCTCTTAACTATGTGACTGTTAAAAAAAATAATATGAAGATAAATAGCTTTTTCGTTTTTCTACATACAGGAGATGAATTTGCTACCAAATTCTTGAAACTAAATGACATACATGAAGAAATTAGGGTCAATATTTTTCTCTACTACAATTGAGAAAGCAGAAGAGTCGGAGTTTCCAAATGGGAGGTGAAAATGAAATTACTACCATACTTTTGAGGAAAAGTGTAATTAATAAAAAAAACTACCGTAATCTGATTTTCAATATAAATTGAGGAAATCGGTAATTAGTGGACAGTTTAATTTCCAAGAATAGAGACTTACTATATATTTGCTTAAGAGTTAAGACTGAAGGAATACAGTCGAAGAGGCTTGGAGCCTTGGGCCCTAGCATGCAAGAGCAAAGTCCAGACGCATGCTCTCGTGTCTGCTGCCGTAAGTGGTTAAGAATATGGTAGATGATTCACATGCTCAAAACAAAATGACCTTATGCTGTGGTTGGTGTAACCACTATAAAGTTTTGCTACAGACAAGATAATTTAGACAAAACAAAAAGTACGAAAGGGGTTTAGACATTCTTAATAATCACACTTTGTAAACTATTATAAAGTATAGGAAAACGAAGTCATCAGCTTGTGAAACCCACTTCCCACCAGATGATGCTCTAATATCTAATCGCTTTAACGTTTTATAAATTTATCTAACCGTAAGAACTGAACATGATTTTTTTTTCCTCCCCCAGTTCGTTTGAGAGGCCAAGAATAATAACGAATTGGATCTTCAACTTCCTAATAACGACCAGGAGTTAAAGTGATGAAATTATGAAAATGGTATGAGTGGGGTAAAAAACCTTTCATAAATACCCAGCACACTACAGGCATGAGATGCGTGGTAGACTCAAGCCCAAAACCCAAGCCCTGAGCGTGGATAGGCCCAGAGTACACCCCTCTCACTTGCATTTCTAAGTCTGTTAAGGTTTTAAGAGAGGGAATGGAAGAAAAATTAGTATAATTCCCTCATTTGGATAAAGAGGAAATACGGTAGGGAAAGACATTATCCGTCAGTTCCCTCCTTGATACGGTTTTTTCATCCCTCCAACTCGGGGAAAATAACTCATCCCTCATTCCCTGCCATTCCCTTCTCTTCCCCTTTCTTAATTAATTAAATCCCAACAGAGTAAAAACACAGAACCCGTTATACGCGTGCCCAGGTTCAAAGCAGCACCTCCATTATTTAACGGGTCCAGTTCACATAACTACTACATAGTGTTTAATTCAGCTGCGATATAAAGAAACCAGAGAATTGAGGCACATGAAGCAAAATATGGTTCATACCGCAGTACAATAAACGATTTGGCGGTTAAAACTTCTTAATGAAGTCGTAGATGTGAGCACTGACTTCTTCGGGCTTTTCCTGGTTAAGAAAGTGGGCAACTCCTTCCATAACAACCACTTCCTGCAAGTATGGAACACCTTTCTTCATACCGCCATTGTGCAAGTACTCTTTCACACCAGGCATATGATAGGTAAGGTCCACGTCGCCCACAATGAATTTAACAGGAACTTTGATTTGTACTCCGGTCCATGGCGCAGTGAGTTCCCATGTTCTGCACACACAAAATAGATTAACACCGCAAGAAAGGCTCTTCACACACTGCAACTAGAGATTCTGATGCCAAACGATCTATCTAAAGAAGAAGAACTGGAGCAAAGGGCATGATCAATGGCTCTTTGGAGGAAAAGAACAGTTCCAAGTAATCCACATGCAATCCAAAAATACATAGAACATATATATATATATATTCAAACAAGCTCTATGACAGCCACCACATCCATTTTCCAGACTTCTATGATGCACTTTTGGTGGGCAAAGTTCTGATTCCTCCACAATAAAGTGATATACAGAAATGCTTTTACCTGAAGATGTGGATAAACTGCAAGAAAGACATTATTCAATTCTAAGATTAGCATCAATTTCTTATATGACGATATGATTTGGCACCGCATAAATATCGGTTAATATGCATCAAAGTTTGAGTACAGTAGTGCAGCACGTACAGGTTCATGGCTCGGTAATAGTTCAGTCCACCAGTGAAGCCCTTTTGATCAAATTTGGTGGCATAATAGTTGACATCTGCTTCTGAAAGCCAAGAAGGCAAGGCAGGAGGATCGGACAATCCACTGAAACCAACCTCTTTTGGTATACAAGGTGGCTGTGGATTTCTTGATGAAAGAAATTTGCTAACCAATTTCTTGGTATCAACCTTTGCAAAATCTTCCTCAATCTCCCCCGGTTTCTGCAATGCAGTCAGAACTATTTTCTATCAAGTGAACTTGATGGATCAAAAGATGAGTTTGGAGCTTTTAGTCAAATTACTATTCTCAGACATAATTACACGGGCAATGTTTCTTATGCAAGGTGATCCATGTCTTGAAATTTCCACAAAAGTGCCTTTAATTAAAATAGTTGGTGGAACATTCATGTTTGGACCATACAAGTTAACGGAAATGGACAGACCAATCACTTGAAAATAAACCGAAAAGTATCGCCACAAAATTGCTACAGCTTTTAGGTTCGGAATTTCCCATCAAAATACGAAGCCTGGATTGAAGCATCAAAACGTAACTATCTCATAGGCTAACGGTCCACTATTACACTATCGCAGTCTAAAGATAATATTCTGCAGAAAGGAAAACAGGGAGGCTCTACAGAAATTCAGTGAAATTAATCAGGAACAAAAGAGCAAGGAACAGATCAATTAAAGTTGAAGCCGACGTACCCACTCCTGTACAACCCAACAACCAACCGAAGGGGACAAAAAGAGCTAACTAGATGGTACTGGTTACCTGAAATCTGCAGATATAGAAATCATCGCCGAACAGAGCCCTCAACCTATCAACAGGCTTGATCTTGGGGTGTCGGGGGCGATAAGCGACGCTCGTATTGACCAGAGCCTTGACTCTGTCAGGCCTAAATTCGCAAAAATGCCAGGCAATAATCGCGCCCCAGTCGTGGCCGACTAGGAACACCTGGTCGACGCCAAGCGCATCGAGGAGTCCGACCAGGTCTCCGACGATGTGGAGGGCGGTGTAGGAGTCGGCTGAAGGCGGCGCGTCCGTGTCTCCATAGCCGCGGAGATCGGGAGCGATGGCTCGGTAGCCGAGCGAGGAGAGGGAGAGCATCTGGTGGCGCCAGGAGTACCAGAGCTCCGGGAAGCCGTGGAGGAAGAGGACGACGGGGCCCGACCCGATTGAGGCGACATGCATGTTAATGCCGTTTGTGGGAACGGTTGTGTGCTCGATCTTCTCCATTTTTGGGAACTTCAGAAACCAGAGCAAGCTCACTGTCTTTCCAACTTAAGGTATTCTTTGCCTCTGACCTTTATCTCATAGACCTACGTTGGTAGTGGTAGCTTATGTGGTAATGGTTCGAGCCAATTCGTTTTTATAGAAGAAATAAAAAAAAAACATTTTCTTTTTCTTACAGAAAACTCCAACGAAAATATAAAGAACTTTTTATTATAATTTGTAAATAAGGCAAAAGTATCAAATCTTCCACTAATGTTTATGTATGGGTTCAAATGTACCATTCTAGTTTTTTTTTTGCTCAATCTCCCACTAATGTTTCCAAATTGGCTCAAATATGCCACTGCTAGTTAAAAAATAATAGAATATTTTAAAATATTGGGGTTATTATGTACCTTTTAAAGAATATGAGGACCTTTGAGACTTTTGCCCCAACCCTATTTGGCTCCAATCGATGTCTCTCTTGACTGGATCGGTCGATAGCCTAGCAGCCTTCCCTTCCCAGCCTAACCATTTGCAATGCATCATGTGTTCCCTGTCTTGCTCTTCAACATGCCCTCACTCACCGGTGCCTTTAGATTGGCATTTGGCCTCAACGACACCCCGCATCTGATGAGAATCCGGTGGACCAGATTCCTATTGTATGTAGCCGCATTCCCCACGCTTGTACTGTTTCATTCTCGACTCCTTTTGGACGACCATCCGGTTTCTATGTGAGACATTGCCCCTGCCGTTGGCATTGAAGCCCAATCCACCACCGACCTTGTTTCGTGACCCGATCTACAACTCGTTTCCATGGTGCAAAGTGGGGGGAGGGATAGGATGATGGAGGATAGCCAATGGCGATGGGAGGAGAAAAAGCTAGAAGTTTTTTAATCGACCGCCACAGATGGTGGCCAGAAAAGCTTTGGCAGCGGTGATGGAGAGATTAGAAAAAGAGAGACTGATTACTTAAGATACTAGAAGTTTGTTAAAACTTGCTTTATTATCCTAAAATTTTAAAACGTGTTAATTTTAATGTTTTCCATTAGTTTTTTAACTGATAGTGGTATATTCACTCCCAATTTGAAATTTCAATGGCATATTTGAGCTAATTTGAAAACATTAGTAGGAGATTGGAAAAAAAGAAACTATAATGGCAAATTCGAGCCCATACCCAAACATTAGTGGCATCTTTGATACTTTTACCTTTTAAATAATTATTTCTACTGCGACAGGTGTTAATTTCGAAACAGATACCATATATCATACTTTTTAATACCACATTATTTTCACAGTTCACAATTCATCCTTATTGAAGGTACTCATTCAAACATTTAAAGATTTAGTTTAATCGTCATTTTAAAAGGTACCATGATTGCTCTTAATTAGAGGATCAGGATACAAATTTATTTAGAGGTAAAAAACACAACTAAGTATGAGATTATCGCTCATTTCCTTATCTGAAACCTTATAATGTCTTATATTTATTTTGGCTACCAGGAAAAACAAAATTATTCATTTGAGATTGTACCTAGATGAAACATTTGGTGGAAAACTTATGGACTTTTGCATTGTAACAGGCCTTACCCTACTATAGGGTAGTTCACCTCTCTGTATAAGCCATTTGGGATTTTAGTCACAATTGACTATCCAGAACCAGAAACCTCTTTAATTTCTTATGAGTTCATTAACACTTTTTTCATATTGGTAATAAATTTGAAATTCATGACATGTGGCAATGCTGCCAGATGTACTGTTTCCAGTCTAGAAAAAGTCAGCTTTAGTTAAAATGAGCAAAAATGGTCCTCAGACTCTCAAAATCCGCAAGCTGCTCACAACTCACAGGCACACATGTATTAGGTGTCTTCATTGTTTTGAGCCACTAATCTCTTCAAAAAAACAAAAAACAAAAACCACCGGCAGCCATCTACTTAGCCATTTCCTAACCTCCTAATCATCGTTAGCAGCCCTTTTAGCTACTAGATTAAGGGTTGAACATCATTAGCTACCTTTACCCTAAGTTGCACAAAGCAGGAGTGAGAGCAAGAGCGGGAGTGCTAATTTGTTAAAATTGTAAAATTTTTGATAGCGGGAGCGGCTCAAAAGTTTCATATTTATTTGTGCATTTATATAATACATATGTATTTAGCATACATTATAAACACAAAATATTTTGAATGGTAATAATTTGTAAGTTTAAACATTTATCCATTTAAAAAGAACATTGTGGATGGGGAAAGAAAACTTTTAAAATCTGTTCCTGACAAGAAACAAGTAGAATTGAAAGGATCTTAAATGCATAAGATCATTCAAGACCAGGTATTTGCGTGGCGGCTTATGTATGTAAGTACGTACGAATGAATGTATGTATTAAAATCTAATAGTTGAGAATAATAAACAAACAATATCCTGAATTGCTATAATAAATGAATGCTGGTGGATTTTAAGGGAAAACTAACTATTAGAATAAAAATGACAAAAAATATGCCATTTCCCTCCGACAGACACAAAGCAACAAAAGAGAGAATAAAAAATTGAAAAAGAAAATGAATGACAAAAACATCAATGCGGCAGCCTTGTGTGTGTTAGTAGTCGGTCCAAAAGTTTGATGTGATAAGTCAAAAGCACAAATTGGTAAAGTCTGCCGCTAAGATGGAACTCAGGGTCCAAACAACGAATTCATCTTCAATTTGCGAATTCATCAACTTGAAAGTGCGAATTCGCTCTAAGTTCGTCGGTTCGTGTTTTGGATTCGAGTTTGTGCAACGGTTGCGCGAATCCTATAACTAAGCCATTACCGCCTTTTGATGCAAATTGTCACTCAAACCTTGATTTTATTCAATGAGGTCCCTTTGTATAGCTTCTTAAACAATTTGAGTCATAGATTTTATGTTTTGACATTTAGGCCATCATTCTAATGTGAATTTTCATTAGAGGCCAAAACTTTGAAATCTTACACTTAAGTCACTCATGGCTCACCTTAAGGGCAACTTAGTAATTTCAATTTTCCTTACAATTGAAAGCAGTTAAGCTCGTCAAAAGTATCACTATGTTTATTTTAATCTTATTCTTTCATTCACGCAATAAAATCATTATAGAATAAAATTAATAAATGCCCTTGATGGCTCACTTATGCTAAATTCGACCCAAGAGTAACTAAATCCTTCCTATATCGACAATTAGTTTGCACAATAAGATTCTAAATACAAAATCTTTAAAAAAAGTTAATAGTACTTGGAAATTCATGGTAATCATCAGGAAGGTCTTTGCGAGTATCACTCTTCTAAATCCCCTACTTACTACCTCTCAGTCTCATTGCTGAATTAGGAATTAAAAGCTTTCCTTTAGATATACAACTTTGAGTTACAAGAATTACTCTTTCTGTAATCTTGGTTGGACCTCACTTTTAATTTGTATTTGATTACTCTGAAAAGAATTAGTGGGCAAGTGGGTTAAAAGGCAACAAGCTTATAAGTTAGAATTAAAATAAGTTCATACGGTTTGTTATTTTCCATCTTAAAAAAATTAAAAGAAAGAGAGAGAGGGAGAGAGAGAGAAAGAGTGAGTGAGTGAGTGTGTGTGTGTAAGAATGAGTCTTCATTGTTTTATATGGTATAGCTAAAAAAGGGGAAATGTGGTAATCGATAATTATGATTATTGTTAAAAAAAAAAAAAGAAGCTCTAATTCCATCGAATCTTAGGAAATTAGTTAAGTTTTTTGGCTTTTTGCATCAAAAGGATTGTCTTGGTTAAATAAGGAGGGAAGAAAGAATCATCGTTGAGCATAACTGCAAGAATCCTTCAACATTCAGACAATCACAAGAAAGATGCATAAGAACTCAAATGAAACAAAACAAGAATTAAAGAGTTTTATATGGTCAAATGAGACAAGAAGCGGAGGAGGACAATTCGCAAAAAGTCTCCTGATCAAAGAATATTTCTCAAAGCCCTAAATGCCTATTGCTCCCATAAATTATAATGACTTGGATAGTTTGTTACCTGAACTATAAAGTGGATCAACTTAAACCCTAAACTTTGATAAGTGGATCAATTTGAACCCTGAATTTTGATAAATTGGCCACTTTAGCTCATTGACTCAGCCTAATTCTCAAGCCATCCATCTTTAACTAAGTCGCTGCTGTCGCCCCCTACTTTAACCAATCTCTGCTCTCGCAACCTTTCTGGCTTCTCATTGACTTTCTTCTTCTCTTACCCTCAATGCCGAAGCAGCCTACTGCCCCTCCCCACATTTGCCTAAAGCCTTCACTGCTCTTTCGATAGCGTGTCACATCACTTTGAGACAGACGAATTGTGCAAGTTGTTAGGTTTGATGGAGAGCATCCGAACGAATTGGATGAATTATTGAGATGAAAAACACACTCGACTGCCAAGCCCTTTCTTCTTATTCGCGTGCTTTGCTTATCGATGACGATAGAGAATTGTGGCGTCTCTGATTTCGTCAATGTCAATCCACTACTAGGTCTCCGATTAAGTCTCCAATTAGAACTCCAATGTCAATTCGCTATTAGGTCTTCTCAATGTCAAGAAACCCAATCAAAACCCAGTTGCGCAGAGGGAAGATAGAGGTGGCATCGGAGATCTAGGTAGCATTGGAAATGAAGGATAAGTGGCTCTGTTTGTCTCTTTAATGGTGTTTTTGTTACGTGAGGCCACGTGAGGGCATAAGTGAGTTGAGGAATTAAATTAGCCGATTTTTTAAAGTTCAGGATTCAAGTTGACCCATTTTATGGTTTATGGGTAAATTATCTGAGTTACTATAGTTTAAGGGAGCATTTCAAAACCGGACCCTACCGTGAAGGAAACTGTTTACACTTAGTATTTTTTTCATTGTTACGTTATGCCTATACGACAAATAAATATGACAACTCTTCAAACTAATTTATCATATGAACAATTATTCAAAAAACAACCATCCATCTAAAGATATATTAATAAATTGACAAATTGTCAATTTTTTCCATTCAATAGCTTAACCGTTTTCAGATTCTCTATGGTTTTAACCGGGTTTTAACTATTTCTTGACCAACATTCTAATGAGCTAATGCCCGAGTCGATGAGTTTCACAATTCCCGATTTTACCGGCTGGTTGATTCTTACCAATTCTGATCATTGTGCATCAGTGTATACATATATCAAAATAGTTCACTTTTCGATTAATTTTTATAAGAAATGAATATTATTTATATTATTTTTTAAAATTATTATTGATGAATAATACGATTACTTTTGAATATGTCCAAAAATTCAGATATGATTGCACTAATTTTGTATGGAAAGTACAAATTATATTATATTATATTATTTTAAAAAAAGGGTTTTTACTATTTATTAACAGTAGTTTTCCACCATAGTTTTTTTTTTTGTTTTGGCTTCTTCCAACTTATAGTCAAGCCTCTTTTTTGGTCCCTAAATGTCTCACGTATGTCATAATGCTTCCCCACTTTCGCTTGTTATCGCCAGCTAGAAGGTAGATGATCATTTGTTGACGATGACATGATTATCACATCAAAAAAATTGGAGAATATTGCTATCTATAATAAATATTACAGGGACCCAAGAGTAATTTGTCCTTTTCTTTACATGTCTCCCACCATTTCAAATTTGTTTTACTTTCCTATGGAATGGTCAAATCTCTTCTTTAGTCCCTAGATACAAAATTTCTGCCATAATAGTCCCCAACTTTTATAATCTGTTATAATCCTTTTTTGCCCTTTCGCTAATTAGAATTTTTGTATATACTAGGAGTCAAAGGTTTTTAAGGAGAAGGGAAAAGGGCTGTCTTGATCCTTGATGGTAGGTGTGGCAGACTTTCAGATATGTTTTTATTAATTATATTAAATACTAAAAGTTTTTTTTTCCAAGGTTTGACTCAGAGTTTTAATTATATAGGTTTGATTCAAAATTTTAATTAGTTGAAACAAATGCACATTTTTCTTAATGTATAGGCGCTTTACACAAATTTGATTTAAAGTTTTGATTAGTTGAAATAAGTGAATAATTTGTATTATGCTTGAGTGCACAATTCTTAAAATGTTTTATTTTATCACTAATTTATTAGTGAGGGAAAAATATGAAAACCTATGCATATTTATTGTGCAATGTTATCATACACTATGAACACAAGAAACTTTCTAAACTCTAGAAACTTTTTTTCTCTTAATGGTTTTATTGAATTGATTAATAGAATTATTTTAATCATTTTTCTTCTGTTATTTTTAATACTCTTTTAATACTATATAAATACATCTTCAGTTAACTACTATGTGTGCTTATAATTGTTTATTCTCAGATTTTTACTTAACGTCAATGTAAGTCTTAATGGTTAAATTGTAAATCTATTAACATAAATTAAGCATAATTTTGTGTTTCAATCAAATTGTTTTGTTATTCATGCTTACATTTTGCAGTATGGATTTTTCTCTATGGTTTAATAAAATAATTTGATTCATAATTGATGAAAGTGAAAGTAAATTTTTCTAAATAAATTTCTTATTAATGTTGAAAATTAGAATTTAAGTTGATAAAAGAGGGAAGTTTTTATTGAAATATTTTTTAATGAAAGAATTATACATTTCAAAATACATATGATTTTATGTTTCTATTTACCTAATTTCAATTATTGTTCAGGCTAGTTCGGCTTTAATCAATTGTTTTCATATTTTTTTAATTATTTATTATTTAAATTTTTTATATTAAATTTATTGTAAAAAATATCCGCTACATCGTGTGGGCCAACGTACCTCGTATATGCCTAATAATGTACATTTCCAAAAAAGAAAAGATCAACTAAAAAATTTGAAATCTCATTCAGTTTGCATGTTTCTTCTCTTTTGTATTTGAACACCCTAACATATAACTATTTAAAAGAAAATAATAAAATTTAAAATTAGCCGTATAAATAAGTTCTTACCATGTCCTTTGAACTCTTCTTCCTTGAATCTCTTAGATACTTTCTGTGTCTATGAATCATGATTTAAAAAAGGCCTAAAGCTATTTTTACCCCCTGAACTTACATGATCCGGACACTTAAGCCCCTCAACTTGGAATCGGTCAAACTCACCCCCTGAACTTTTTAAGCACAGGACAGTTTAGCCCTTATGCGCCGATTTGCGCAACACTTGGTGCTTTTTTACCAACACCGTCACTGGTCCGTTCATTCGTTCACTTCTTCTTGTAATCTTTTGTTCATCAATTGGAGCAAAACGCAAAGTCATGACACAATTCTCTAATGGGCCAAAATTCTTACCCAGCCTTTTGTGCGAAATTCAGAGAATTGGACGAAATCAGATAAGATAGGATTCAGATAATTGGGAAAAATCAAAGCACCCCGCCACCATATGCTTCAAACCCACACGAGTTCCCCGAATTCATGAGACTGCCATCGCCATCGCTCTCCCTAAATCGCTCCTCCTCGACGCTGCTACCCTCCCTCCTCCCTCTCCCTGTACTTCTACAGTAAATCTTCAGCGGCTCCACATAGTCCTCAAACCACAGTGTGGTCATTGCCCACAACAGAATGAACAGATCGTCCTCGTTGATCGTCTTCTGCTTCTCTGCTAGAACTTGTCAGAGGCCTCCCCTGTGATGAAGCTTATGAACTCCGACACGCACTTGGGCACCGTCTCTTTCGCGTCCTTGGAGATCTTCGCATTCATCGGCAAAACCTTCTTCATTATTCGGTTCACGTCATTTTCTTTTCTTCCTCCTCTCTGTTTGTCTACCCTAAACCTCAAGCAGCAAACGGAACAATGACGGTGTCTGGGAAAAAGCATCACGTGTTGCGTACATGGCCCCATAAGGGCTAAAGTGTCCCGTGTTTCAAAGTTCAGGGGGTGAGTTTAACCGATTCTAAGTTGAGGGGCTTGAGTGTCCGAGTCATGTAAGCTCAGAGGCTAAAAATGGCTTTAGGCCAGATACGTTTTTCTCGCATGATTTTATATCCCTTCTTGAAAACAGTCTGGAATACAATTATTCATTCTCTTATCCAAGTGATAAAAGGTATATTTTGATATATAAGTGTTTTTGGAAACTTGTGTACAAATTGAAAAATAAAAGTTTAAATGTCCATGAAACATTTTCTTTTCAGTTGCAAAAACATGTATTTTAAAAGAACTTTTTTTACTATGGAAAATATTGAAACTTTTATAAAAGGGTTATTACTTCTTGGAAGATATTCATACAAAAAACCGGAAAAATGAAATTAATTTTTTTTTAACCTAGGGGGAACGTTGCCTTGATTTCAAAAGATTGACCTTTTTAGGAAAGAAAAACCATTAACAACTCAATCAAATAAAAAATTCCCTTCTTCATATGAAACATTTATATGGGTAGGAAGATTAAGGTATATGTAATTTATGTTATTATTTTCATTGCTACATCTAAAACTAATTAAAAAAAATCTTTTTTAGGGTTTCATGCAGTAAAAATTTAAATGAGTTTGATTAAATAAATAAATGTTAAAAATTTTCTAAAATAGGTAATTATTGAACTTTCTAGGATATAAGGAGCATTAGGTAGCAGTATTTGGTTACTTGGCCCACCTATTGGCTATATATACAGAGACTATCTCTCTCAGTTTCAACTACATTTTTACACTATAACTATACTGATTTAAATGTTGGAAGGGTTTCTTTAGGAATACACGTGAGGGTTCTTCTAACATTTTCTATATCTTTGTGCGCAGATGACTGGAGCTACTGAATGATCAAGGCTTTTTATCGTCTGACCCAAAACTCTAAGTAGTTTAACTATCAAGTTTGATTAAATAAATAAATATTAAAATTTTTTCTAAAAAAGGTAATTATTGAACTTTCTGAGGGAGCATGAGGTGGCAGTATTTGGGTATTTGGCCAACCAAGAAAAGGGGTCATTTGCAGTCTAGATTGGAACAGATCGGGCCAATCTCTTCGATACTGGCAGAGAAAAGCCCAACAGACATTTTTTGGCATCTCTCTATAGGACACTGAAACTTAAGGCAACAGATATTTTCCGTTAATGCAAATGGATGAGGGATAATATTATAAGCGATGAGTTAGGCAATTTTAGGCTGAAGCAGGCAGGCAAGCAAAGTGTTTGAAAAAATGCTCATAAATGAATCATTACTTTCTACTTCTTGGTCCCCTATACCGATGCACGACCTCAAACTCATCTTATTTCCTTCACTTGTATTTGATCAAAACTCGGGTGCGTTCAAACATCAACAGCCTTTGTGATTGGAGCCAGTGGATAATAAAGATTGCCCCTATTTATTTAGTTATTTTTCATGAATACTTTTGATTGTCAATTTCGATCATTTGTCACACACTATATTAAATTCCACAGCATCAGTATTTTTAATAAGAGAACAGTTTTATTTTTATGGAGAACATATACCTTATGATCAAGGGGCTCATTTTCTAACAATTGCCATTTGATGTTATGCTCTTTTTGGGCAAAGTCATTTCTGTTTTAGTTGATGGTCCAAGCTCATTTATCTAATAATTTTTTTTTGTTTTTGTCCTCTTTTGTTTTAATTTATGTTTAGTAATTAATTTTTGATTAGTTCAATTCAATCAATTTATCTCCTAAAATTCATGAGGGCTTTGCTTATACAATAACAGTTACATTATAAAACAATAAGGCTTTACTCGCCAGATACTTCAAGCTGTGCAAGATCCAATCGTCTGCAAATCAAATTGAGGACAATTCTAGGGCCATCTGGGGATTTGAGCATTTTTCTGATGATTTGTTTTTGAGGTCAGTGCACATGTTTACTTCTGTGTAAAAAAATGAGTATGAATTCTAGAAGTTAATAAGCCTCCCTTCTTTCTAATTTGAAAATAATTAAGAAATTATTGTTCTTATTTTTTATATTTTTATTTAAAATTAATAACATTTGAAAACAAACTCTGAATCCACCAAAATTAATTAATTATTTTAATTTTTTATGTATCCAATTTTAAAATAAAATTTGATAAAAAAATGTTTATTTTTTTCAAACAATATTCACTACTAAAAAAACTAAGTTTTCCAACGGCCTAACTTCCAACTGTCTAACCGTTGGAGAATATCCAACGGCTTAAGCCGTTGGAGAAAGAAGAAAAAACGTTAAAATGAAGAAATTGAAAATAGGATGTCTTTCCAACGGCTTCAGCCGTTGGAAGTAAGCCAATGCAGTCTGAAATTGTTTCCAACGGCCTTGGCCATTGGAAAAGCTGCAACTAAGTTTTGAAATGAAGTCTGAAATTTTTAAACTTGAAATATTTCCAACGGCCTAAGCTGTTGGAAAATGAGGTACATAATGCAGCAGGATTTGAATTTTGAAAATTTTGAAATTTTATTATTTCCAACGGCTTTGGCCGTTGGAAGATTAAGCACTAGATTTCAAAATTTTTGGAAATTTTAATTTCAATGTGTTTCCAATGGCTTAGGCCGTTGGAAAGTGTAAATTTAAAACGCACCATTTGCAGTTGAAATTGGTAAAGTGCTGGGAATTATTTCCAACGGCTTAGGCCGTTGGAAAAGTGGACTTCAAAACGCACCGTATAAATAATTTAGTTCCAACGGCCAAGGCCGTTGGAAAATTGGCAATAAATTCGGCCCCCCCCT
The DNA here is from genome assembly GCA_005392925.1 of Aquilaria sinensis. Taxonomy (NCBI): domain Eukaryota; kingdom Viridiplantae; phylum Streptophyta; class Magnoliopsida; order Malvales; family Thymelaeaceae; genus Aquilaria; species Aquilaria sinensis. The sequence goes on along the minus strand of SMDT01000670.1, from coordinate 302,956 downwards.
CCAGCTCGCGGCATCGTCTTCTTCCTCCATCCGTTTTCGCTCTGTTTTTCCTTCCTTCCCTCTCGCTCTCTCCACACGCACACACAGCACTTTGTGAAGTGTCCTAGGGCCTGATTAACGTCGCTCGGAGGCTGATTTCTTGGATCTGGTGGTCTAAGTGGCAGATCTGTAGGTAAGTGTGAATATTTTTGGTTTTGTTTGTTTCGATTTTCATGGTTTTTGGTTTATTAAATCTAATGGGTGTAATTTTTTACTTATTGTAGCAGATTAGAAGAAAGAAAGAACGCATTTGAAGGAAGGATTTTAAGGTATTTTGCGTTTATTACGTATTTTTATAATTTTTTACATTATTTATCTGAAAAATGCTTGAAATATTTGTTATGTGATTTTAAGTGGTTCATGGTTTGATGTGAAGATTTGGTAGAACACCCATTAGAATTTTTAATTTTTACCCATTTTGTTATTTTTTTTTATTTTCGGGTTTTTAGGATTAATTTTATAGTTTAAGTTTAATTTTACAGTTAAAGTTTAATTACTAATATTTAGCTGGGAATATGTTTATAAGGATTTTAGTTTTAGAATTAGTAGAAACGTTGAAAGTATTTATAGTTAACTAAATTTCTTTGATTAAAATTTACCTTTACTAAAATATGTGTCAATAATAAGAATTTTAATAACAAAAATAATAATAATAGTATTATGAATAATACTAATAGTAATAACAGTAATAAACAAAATAATAATTATACTAAGAGTAGTAGTACAATAATAATAATAATAGTAATAATAATAATAATAATTATAATAATAATAATAATTAAATAGTTATGGTAATATTAATAATACTATGTAACAATAATGATTAAAATAGTAATTATTATACAAAGGTACGAGCTACAATAATCATAATAATGATATTAATTAAAGTAATCATAATAATAATTATAATAATAATTTAGGTAAGTTGAAGTATACTCAGAGTAGTACTTAATAATAATTTCAGTAATAATAATAATACTAATAAGTAATTTAGTAATTATTATAGTAAGAGAAGTTATATAATGATAATAATAATAATAATAATAATAATAATAATAATAATAATAATAAATAATAATAATAATAATAATAATAATAATAATTTGTATTACATAAGAGTAGTATAATAATAATAATAATAATAATAATAATAATAATAATAATAATAATAATAATAATAATAATAATAATAATAATGTAAATAATTATTATTATAGTAGAACTTTAATAATACAAGTAATAATAATAATACTAATAAATATAGTAATAATAATTTCAATAATTATTATTATTCGAAGAGAAGGATGCAAATAAGAATAATATTATTATTAATAATAATAATTATTATTATTATACTTACAATAATTACTATTATAGTAAGAGTGGTAGTAGTAATAATAATAATACTAATTATATTTATAATTATAATACTAATATTATTGTAATAATAATATTAATAATAATAATAAGAATTATTATTATAATTAATAAAATAATTACTATTATACTAAGAGTGGTAGTAGTAATAATAATAGTAACAATAATCATAATAATGGCTAATTAAAATAATTATTATGAAACTTAGAATACTATAATAATAATTATTATAATAATTATTTAAATAATTTATGTATGGTTGGAAGATAACAAAGACAATAATAATATGACTACGAATAATAATAATAAATATTTTAATAATAATAATAATTATAATAAACCCAACAAGAGTAGTAATAATTAGAATAATAATTATCTATACTATGGGCGGAATGACTTCTTATGCTTGGATCAGAACAACATGCTGTGCTCGGACGACGACGACCAGGGAATATTCCTTCAGCACATGTTGATGTCACTCAGACGCCGGAGTTCACTGAACAAGTTGAGCGAGTGGTTGCGGAGCATACAGCACAACAAGCATCATATTATGAGCGGAAGTTGGAGCGAATGAAGAGGAGACAACAAGCGGAGATGAAGTACATATATGAACGACTTGGAATTCCTCCGCCCGCGCACCCAGAGAATGATATTGATGCCTCGGGATCCGATGATGACTAGATCAGGTATATCACTTTACTTTCTGTCTTCATCAACAAACAAACACTTTTTAGGAGTAATGGAAGTATGTAATAATAATTATAGATGTTTTTATGTGGATTGTAACTATATTTGTGTCATGATATTGAAATTTCAATTGTGTATGCTTTTATGTGTATGTTATAACTATATTTATGAAATGATTCTGTACTTTCAATTCTGTATGTTTTTATTGAGATCTACAACTGCATTTATGCACGTGCAGTGGTTCAGAATGTGATTACATACGATACAATCATTTTGAACCGGCCTAAGCCGTTTGACGTTTAATCACACGCATTCGAAATGGAACGAGAATGCACAAAATATAAAAAGCTTGATTTCCAACGGCCTTGGCAGTTGGAAATGTTTTCAACTGCCAAGGTCGTTGGAAAATGGAAAAAAAGAAAAACAAAAGTGAGCTGTTGGAAAATTTCCAACTGCTCAAATTCCAACGGCTAACAGTTGGAAATTCCAACGGCCCTCATTTTGGCCGTTGGAAAATTGACTTCCAACGGTGGGTTTTCCAATGTCTTATTTCCAACGGCTTCGCGTTGAAAATTTTAAAATTTCCAACGCGAAGCCGTTGGAAATGGCCGTTGGAAAAAGTCTGTTTTTTAGTAGTGATTTCAAAGATTCTTTTGTGTTTTTAAATTATAAGTTTAAATTGACATATAAGGTGGGTGAAAAATCAACAAAACTGAGAACAATTCATTTAATCTTTCTTAACCTAAGTCTTATATAAACATTAAAAAAATCACAAATGCTACTATCTATTATTATGCAACTTAGAAAGCACAATGTACAACTCAGAAAAAACTCCCAACTCAAACTTGACATAAAATTTCTTGAATCTTATTATAGATAACATATAAATATATAAATTTAATTATAGTAAACGTTAGAGAAAATCCCGTATTTACTAAATACTATTTATTATTTTTAATAATTAATAATTTTAAAAATTATATTGAAACCTAATTTGGAATAATTCCCACCTGAGCACAAAAGCTCCAAAAAATGAGAGGTCCAACTTTTCTTTGTGCACTCTGCCTGTATATGTCAAGGCTATTTTAAATAATTTAGTTAGTACATTAGTATTACTAGCCAATAACTTAGAATCATTAAAGATTCATATACTTTAAATATCTGCTCCAAAACCTTGTTTAACAACCTTTTAGTAGGCGTTAGGCTTCACACTATTAGTATCTGCACAATGTAACGCTTAAGGGAATGAGAATTATAAATTCTCAGTAAATGATTAAATACATGCAAAAATAATCTTTAGAACCCAGTGTATATAACATATATAAATATCTTAACGTGAGTTCGAACATCCAAGGTCTTAACTAATGGTCACTAATACGGGCTTATAGGTGGGGAACCCATCCTCAACCTAGTCTTTTTTACAGAAGCTTAATTCTTACCTTAACAAGTTTGACTTATCATTACTTACCCTTACTCACACTATACATGAGTTCTTAAATTTGATGACTCATTCTTATCAAGCTTGGTAGCTTAGTTAGGGTACTCTTGAGCATTAAAGCCCATCTTGAATATTTAGAACACAATATAATTACTTAAAGGCTATTTAATTATTTAGTCTTTAAGCCACTTTTTGTCTACCTTTTACTCCTTTAATTAATGCAATGTAGAAAAATTCATAATGCATCAATTTTAATTTTAATTTAAAATCCCTTACCTGGAATAATTAATGCAAGCAAACATCAACTTCAGTATCCTTATGGTCTCGATTTTTTGTATTTTTCTTTGTACCCTTTATAGTAGCTTGAGTATTTCTCTTTTAATTGATCATTTTGCTATATAGGTAAATCATAATTAGGACAATACTACAATATTCCTTATGGTTTAAGTGGTTAGGATTAACTCTCTCATTGGATTCCAATTAACCGGCCCTTTTTACTCAACACACACATAAAAAACTTTTCTTGGCCTTTTTTAATTTCTTATTGCTAGTCTAATAAAACTAACAATTAATTTACAAAAAGGCCATTTTTTCCAATTTTATAGTTTCTTCCCAGCCAATCAACCAAAGAAAATAAAATAAAATAATTGTTTCCTTTACCTCCCCAAATTCAACCGTAGCTTTAGGTTACTAAAAATCTATTGCTTGTTTCAAGTTTCCACACTTAATTCTCTTAATAAACAAGCTTGGAACCAATTTAATCAATAACACCAGCTCCTCCACCAACGAACTAAACCAGAAAATTAAGAGATAAATAAATATTTGCTTACTTACCAAATATGAGCTCAAAACTTAGCTCCTTATGCAAGACATCTCTCTTTTCTCCTAATTTTTCCTTAAATTTATGATTAATTTGATGGATTGGAGCTTGGATGGTGCGGCTATGGAGGTTAGATGGAGATGGAAGGAGTCTTTCGGGTGGCGGCAGGATATGGATGAAGAAGACAGCGAATAAATAAAAGAATTAAGTCAACTTTGGCATGCTACGCATGTGTCACGCAACCGGTCCCTTCTTTGTATTTAATAGTACGTTGGGGACTTATCCAGGACATAACGGAAAAATTAGGACCAAAACTAGAATTATGCTGCGCCTGAATCCTTCTTCACCTTAATTACACATCTAGTCCTCATTTTTAACATACGTGAAATTCATACCCAATACTTCTGAAGGTTACATATAAACTACCTATAGACAATCTAGTCAATTCACAATTTCACAAGGATAGAGCGGGAATCACGAAAAATCATAATAACTTAAATTAAATACTTTTTCATTCTCTACCAAATCGTGAAATAAAAATGGGACACTATATGAAATGACTAAAATGCTCTTCTTGGTCCGATTTACTTAAGTGACCAATTTTTTTGTCTTCTTTAAGTTACTATATTTTATTAAATCAAGAATTTGTTTGCATTAAATATTCTAAATATATTAAATTACTAAAATAATCAAAATTACCTCAATAATTATAATCCAAATTTTTGGAAAGCAGTCACAATCACCATAACCAATCCTTTGTTTGTACTAGATAGTACAAAGTCATATGCAATGCAAAAAAGACATGCACTAAAGAGCGCGGATACACAAACACACATAAGTACAAGAACTCTTTCAAACCTTTTATTGCCTCCACAAAAAGCATACATGCTCAAATATATAGCGTCTAAACTTGACTCACAAGCTAGCCAATCTCATTTATCCCTCGACCCCACCTTGTAGCCACTTCCGACCTCAAATGACTTAAGCGTACATATTTCCATATTAGACAGCCCCCACGACTTCAGAACCCAATGAGCTCGGCTCAAACCTTAGGCCCTCATTGCCACTCCACCTAGCCTCTCATGCGCCTTGTCCACATGTGTACCACAACCATGCATCCCTTCGGCACACAAAACAGCCCACAATTGTGCACTTGGCAAGCCACCTTTTGCATCTCGCATGCCCAACATGTCCAACAAGGCACTTTATCTGCCTCCTAGGCCCTAACGTTTGTAAGATTGCCCATACACAAACCCTTCATATCGCAGCTCTTCCGCTCAGAGGTCTAACAAGATGCTTAGACGAGTACGTTTGTTCGTTATGGGGCCCAAAGCCTGATCTCAGCTCTCTTAGAGGGGAATAGGATGCCAAACAACCATCTCTCCTCTCCTTTCTACCAAAATGGATCAATATTAATTGATTTGATAATCCTACCATTTTCTATTATTCTTTTGTATTATGTTAGAACAAGGTTTTGAATTAAAGAAGTACACTACTGGCCTCGTTTATCTCTTTTGTTTTTAACCACTTCCCATTAAAAAGGCATCACAATAATTATCAAAATCAATTACGTATATAATTTCTTATTTCTCAAAAATTAAAAGAATGAAGTATTATATAATACGAAAACAAAAATAAAATCTTTACGGTTACATTATATCCGATTGGATAGGACATTGATAAACTTATGAGGCAAGAGCTGAGAAAAATAGTAGTACTTCTTACGTCTGAAAAAATGTTTGCCATATTTTCTGTTTTGCTATTTTAAAATATTTGTGACATTTACAAATTTGTACAATTTGCTTTTTAAAAATATCCCTCATCCATAAAGTAGTTCATTTATATGAATATGTTCCGGAGCAGCAAAGGAAAAGTAGTTCCGATTAGCTGAAATCTGTCTGCTTAAAGTCCCCTTATTTATCCCCCACGTAATTCTAACTTTTCCCACTAACCCATACGGTCAATTTGTCAAGGGTAACCTTAAAAAGAATATCTATCAAATTTATGTGTTCTAATATTCATAATTTTTATAAAAATTGAGAAATGATATATATTTTTAATGGAGTGAGTACAATTTTTTATTTGAAGAGTAAGGTCCACATTGATAAAACAGCTGGACAAGTTTCGAAATTTGCTTATAATTTTGTTTTAAGTTTTTATTGGAATTAACAACATTTGAAAGTTAATATTTTATTTAACTAATATATATATATTTCTTAATTTTTGCAAATCCTGCAAAAATAATGCGTGCCTGATTGCGTAAGAACGGATTAAGGCAATTAAAGAAATAAATACTTAAAATATAGGTTAACTACAATTTGTCCCCTGATGGTTAGATGAAATTACATTTTACACATTCCATTTAAACAATATACACTTTATCCCTGAATTTTTAAAATAGTCCAACAGTAATTTTTGAAACCTTAATTTAGATTATACAGTTATTATCTTAAAAAAATTTCAATCTATATAGTATTTTTATAATTAATTAACATTTAAAAAATATTATTTTAAAAACTAAAAGAAATATAGGAAAAAAATGATAATTTAAAATATTTATTAATTGTAAAAAAAATTATAGATTCAAATTATTAGAAGATGACTAAAGCAATGTCTAAATTAAGATTTTAGAAATTGCTATCAGATTGTATTAAAAAAGTAGGAGGTAAAATGTATATTTTTTGAAACAAGAGGGGCTAAGTGTAATGTTACCTAAATCTCAGGGGACAAATTGTAATTGTCCCCTTAAAATATAGTCCCGCCACCACTTGCCAATGTCATTAAAAGAAGGGGTAACTTGCATCCGTGGCCCCTAACCTTCTATTATTGTACCACTTTAGACCTTAATCTCAATTTTGTATATAAAAAATCTATAACCTCGTTTAAATGTTCTATTTTCAACTATTTGTGGATGGAAAATGTTAGCATGGATCGAAAATGCCACATGTCACCTCAAAGTGGACGATTTGCCATGCCGACACAATAAATAATAAGAGAAAATGTTAACTTTAATGCGTGAAATCTGTTCCTTCAACAAATCCTCCTTAAAACATTTAATTTTAACGAAAAATTCCGCTCCCCTCCCCTCTTTAGCAAACCCTCTCCTTCATCCGCCTCCTGTCCTTTGGCTGCCTCCCTTTCATTTGTCCACCTCCTTCTCCTTTGGCCTGCCTCCCTTTCCTCTACTCGCTTCCGATCACCAGCAGCTATGCAGCGTTGCCACAAGAGGACCAATGATCATAATGGGTCATTTCAACTTTTGCAACAGGGAGTGACCAACGAGATCAACGCCTCGTCGAACTTCCTGGGTGAAATTGGAGGCAATTTTGGTGAAATCAAATGTGGACGGTGGCGGTGATGGGGCTGGTACTTGATCATTGTGGTGGTGTTGGCAGTGGGAGAAGGGTCTTTATGCTCTCGTCTATGAAAATTTCGATGGTAGTTGTAAGCGGCGTATTTAAGGAAAGTCGAGTTGGAAGGATTTGAAGCCAGGGAAGGCATGAACTCGCCGCATCCATTTAGGGCGTGGCCGTCGAGTTGTGGTTCTTGAGGTATTCCTTATACAACACAAATCGGCAGGGAGTTGTGGTGATGGTGGGGAATGTGGCATTTCAAGACTCCATTGGAAAAGAAAAAGGATTTTGTGGGTTGGATTCGAGTTAGAGTATTGTTTTCTTGCTCTAAAGATTTTGGAGTTGTGCTCGACAGTGTCCTAATTTGGGCTGGGGAGGGTATGAGCTCACTGTAAAGGAGAGGGAGGCAGGTCGGAGAAAAAGCAGGTAGCGAGAGGAAAGGCAACCAAACAAAGGAGAAGGAGGCAGTCGGAGGATAGGAGGTGGATGGAGGAGAGGGTTCGCTGGAGTGGGGAAGGGGGGGAGTTTTTTGTTAAAATTAAATGTTTTAAGGAGAATTTGTTGAAGGAAAAGTTTTCAGACATTAAAGTTAGCATTTTCTTCTATTATTTATTATGCCAGCATCACAAACCGTCCACTTTGGAGTGCCACGTGATATTTTCCATTTACAAAAGGTTGAAAATGGAACATTTAAACGAGGTTTGATGTTTTTTATATATAAAATTGATGCTAGGGGCTAAAGTGGTACAATAATTAAAGGTTAGGGTCACAGACGCAATTTACCTTTAAAAGCAGTTTAAAGAAACAAAATGCCAAACCCATCAAATTCCGCACGCAGGAAGTTTCTTCCTCCTCCCCTTCTCTCTCTCTCTCTCACTCTCTGCCACTGCCACCATTAAAACTCTTCACTCCACACTCCTCATTTAACCCCTCTTCTCTGTTAATTACTATCTTGTTATTACCAGATCTACTTCCCAATGGAAAACGCGACAGACGTCATTTCCTTCAAGGCCCAAAAGAACTACGCTCTCAATGGCAAGATCATGCTCTGTTCCGTAATCATCCTTTTCGTCGCCCTCTTTCTCATACTCTCCTTACACGGCCACGCCTGCTGGTTCTTCGACTGCTACCGCCGCCGCCGCCCCAGCCACCTACCCTCACTCTCATCTGCTGCGTCCAATTCTTCCTCTGGGTTGGACGCCGTTGTCATCAGTTCGATCCCTACGTTTGTCTACTCTGCGGATAGGCACAAGCCACCGCTGGTGTGCGCCGTTTGCATATCCGAGTTTGAAAAAGAGGAGGCAGTCCGCGTTTTGCCCAAATGCAACCACACGTTTCACGTTGATTGCATCGACATGTGGTTCTACTCCCATTCTAATTGCCCGCTCTGCAGAGCGTCGGTTCAGAGTGTCATCACGCCTGAAACATCCTCATAAGGAGGAAAGTGGTGCTCCGGCGGCTGAGCAGAATGATAATGGAGGGGAAAACAAAGTGAATTCTTTCTCACCAGAGGCTTGTGGGAGGAAGCCGTTGGATTTGCAGCTGATTGGGATAGTTGTGGAGGTGCCCGCAGCCGCAGGGACAGCGAACGGGTCAAGTAACCATACTGCATGGTCAAGAAGGAGCGAGCATATGATCTGATGGTGGTCGGAGCTGGGAATTTACGACAACGATATTGGGTAAAGCAGGAATAGTCGACACGTGGCAAATGAATTGTTGACGTGGCAAATTAGTGCAAGTAAGGAAAGTTGGATGCTTTCTACCAGTACCGTGTATTGTAAGGTAGTATGGTATGGATTGAATAGAATCCAAATCGATAAATAAACTGCTCCTGTATTGGGAGAGGGACCTGTGAGACTGTGCAGGACCACAGTTTATGGGCTTAATGAAAGCAAACAAGAACAGGATAAGTTTGTGACGTGTTGGAAACAAAAACGCACATACTAAGAATCAAAATGCTCTTCACTGACCTGACCTAACCTAATGTTACTGTTACGCGAATGCGAAGATAACATAGATATGTTACCATAGACTACAGCATTACGTACGGTCCAAAAACTCATGGTTCTAAAGCTAAAATGAATTTACTCGGCCTCAGCTGGGAAAATCGAGTTGTTCTCTTTGAATTAAAACACGTCTTTCGATAATTTAGACATTTTATTATATATAGTACACAGAAGATAAAAAAAAATAAAATACAGTTACAATGAATTTTACAAAAAATTAATTTTAGAATTTAATGCGTCTCATTTTGATTATTGTGGAACCAAGTGCTTACCTATTTGGTACTGAGTTTGAGTTTAAAAAGAACAATTTAATGGTAACTTGTTTGGTTTTAGTTTCAGAAGTTTAATCTGAACCTTTTGTTAAATTATAAAAAACTTTATCACCAATTAAGCGCAAAAGTTGTTCCTAAATTAGACCAACTCGTTGAAATTACTCCATCTATTTTAGAGTGGGTGAAATATTTCAGCTAGGCAAAGAGATTAAGAAATACTAGGAAAAAAAATTGTGTCTTGTTTTTACTTTTGTCATTCACTGTTTACACGTAAATTAGAAAAATGAAAAAAGTAAAATATTAAAAAAATACTTTCAAGGTCATACGGTAAAAAAGAAAAGCCTTTTGCATAGGGCTGATATCATACAAATAGGGGTAAGCATTATTCAGGTAAAATAAAAAAAAACAGAAAAAAAATAATTATATACGGATAAAATGATTCAGTTGTTATTGGATCATGTACTTGAACTTGAATGGTAATAAATATATTTTCCATTATCTATATTGATTCTATATATATAATTTTTTTTATACTAATTTTGGACTATATATAAATTTTTGGTATGATATATAAAATTTTTAATTTTATCTTATTTTTCATTTACTATATATCTAGGTCTTAGAAAGATGAAATGAATAGACTGAAATGTAATTCAAACATTCAAATTGATTCTGACATATAATTTAGACAATTTAGATGCATTATAATTGGGTTAAACCAAACCAACAAAATACTTAACCTTACATAGTACACACAAACCTACCTCAATTTCAAATTGGGTTAAAATTCACTATAGGGAAATGCAAATTTAACCAGATAAAAATGGCCATGATGTATCCTATGTCTTCTTTGAAACCTCGTGATTGATAATTGACGGGGGAGTGAGTGAGCCGATATCGTTATTTGTTATGGCTTCGAAATGTTCCATCGTATGAGCCCAAAAGATTGGGCTAAACGGCATCAACGAATCATATGCTTTGAGCAGAATTTCACAGGCACTACGTTTGGTGCCCGCATTACAGCGGGCATTTGTGTTGATGGGAAACTTTGGGGGCTCAGTTGTTAGATGAGAAAGTTGGACGATTAACATGACAAAAAATTACAATTTAGGGACTAAAAGAGGCGTTTGTCTTCTGGGGATTGTGTTGTTTTTGTCACTTAATTAGTTCGATTCTTGGTGGGTTTTATTAGTCCTATTCTGTCTTTTATGTTACAGCCACACACCCAAATTTTTCACACGAAAAAGAGGAAACGGGTAAGAGAAAAAAGCCCAATAGAAAAGCAACCCTAACCCAGACTCGACCAAAACATCAACCCGTCCCAATTACTCCACCGACCCAGAAAGCCTATAAACTGGTGACCGGCCCAAAAAAACCCAAAACTGGCCTAAATATCAAAACCCAAAGCATTTTGGCACTGTTGGTGAACAGTAATTTCCCCATAGCTTTAGTGCATTGTTATAATTACAGTTAGGGTTAATTACAATTTATCCAACGAGGTTTAGGTGATATTACATTTTGCCTTCTTCCGTTTTAAAAATATACACATTGTCAATTTTTTTACACTTTATCCTCTTAAAAAACTAAAAAAACTTTTTTACATTTACAGAAAGAAAAAATTGATAATTTAAAATGTTTATTAACTGTAAAAAAAAAATGCCACACAAACTGAAATTACTAAGAGATAATCATCATATATTTTAAATTAAAATTTCATAAGTTATTGTCAAACTGTGTAATAAAAAAGAAATAGAGGCAAAGAGTACATTTTTTAAACAAAAGAGGTAAACTGTAATATCAGGGGGTTGTAATTAATCCTAATTATAATTGTCACGATAACATCTTTATATTATTTCCACTGTGCATCTTCATATTGAGATTATAAATTCTAACTTTCACAAGCCCTTATTTTCATTCTTTAAGATAACAAGAAACGGAAGAATCTATATATATCAATGCAAAAGTTGAGTGGAGATAAATGAAACAGCTAGCCAAGCCAATAAGCTAGTGTGAATATAAAGCTTATTCTGTATTATAAAAACCTTGTTTGTACTATATTTATTTTTTATTACTTGGATATAGTATATTGTCTATAGCGTATAGGATTAAACTATTTAGTGTCTGTTCGTTTCAAGTATAATTAATAATATATTAAAAGTATTTAGTTTTTATAGTATCTGATCTATATGTTTTTATAAATTATAAACTTAAAAGGTAAAAATAAGACATAGGATGAAAATATTAGAAACTAATCAGGTATAAAAATATATAATTAGAGTAATGAAGGGTTTTAGAAATTATCCGAATTAAAAAGAGATTATTGTAGGTTATTTTAAAAATATCATATATAATAAACAAAAATTTACATATTGACGCATATAGCGGTCAAGCAAAACAAGCTGAAGGAATGGTTGTTCACTAGTTCTTCCTTGTCTTCCTCACCCATTTTTAGACTAATTATGTTCTCCCAACAACATTATAGTTTCAAGAGAAACCAAACTAATTAACAAATTAAACAAATCTTCTTTTAAAACTGCAATCGGGTTTTGAAGCTAACCATATCCTCAGATCACCTTCGGAAATACAAGAAAGAGCACAAATGACGATCATCAAATCACTGTCCCTCGTCTGCTCGATAGCCCTCTGTTTCGCTCTTCTGCCCTCCCTCCACGCCGTCGAGAATAACGTCCTCATCAACAAAACCAATCAGACCGGCCTCATCTCGAGAGCCTGCGAGTTCGCCGAGGAAAAGGACTTCTGCATGTCGAGCCTCAAGGCGGAGCCGGCGAGCCACGACCCGGATACGGACCTGGGAGCGCTCGGCGTGATAGCGATCAAGGTCGCACAGGCCAACGGCACCGCGACGCTGGACGTAATCAACAAGAAGCTGAGCGAGAGCGCGGCGAACCCGTTGGACCCGGTGACGGAGCAGTGCCTGGAGGACTGCCAGGAGCATTACGAGTCGGCGGTGGAGCAGCTGGACAACGCGCTGGGGGCGCTGACTCTGAAGAAGCTGACGGAGTCGAAGGTGATGGTGTCGGCGGCAATGACGGACGCGGACTCGTGCGAGGACGGGTTCAAGCAGGGGATTCGGAACTCTGTGCTGGCGCAAAGGAGCGGGCAGTTCCAGAAGATCTGTGAGGTTGCTATGGCGGTCCTCAAGAGGATTGAGAAGGAAAGCGCGGGGAAACAGGTCTAGCTCTAACTAGCTAGCTGGCTATATATAACCATCTCACTGATTCATGTGGCCCTTGTTTTCCTTTGAAATTCGCCATGTTTTCAAATCATCAATGAATCTCCCAAATTTGGTCAGGTCCCTAACCGTTTCGGGCCTCTTTTGTTTCATTTCTTGTTCTATAATTCACTCCAATTAATAAAAGAGAATTCGTTTTAATTAAGATCATTATTCCTGGCGCCATATAATTAATTATATATTAAGGATGTTATCCACATGCTTCAACTCAATAACAAAAGATCGATGACGAAAGGAAAAAAAGAAAAACAAATTAATTATGATAATATTAGCTGAATATTTATGATCAATCTGTGTAAGGAACTCCCGTATTTGGCAGCCAAGTATCGCCCATAAGGAAGCTAGGCACTGTAAAATTACCCGCATCGGTAGCATTAATCACATGGTAACCGGGCCAAGTCACCCGATTCTTAGTATCCGACCCGGGACCAGTATTATTAAACTCAGCGTAGTACAACGTACTGAGCGCAAAGTCACCGATCCACACATCCCAACCCGACGGATTTATCAAACCGTCCATGAAATTCTGCATATAAACGGTCCTCGAATACAGCTTCCATGGCCGGCCCAAGTAAGTCCGAACGTTCGCACCGCTCAACGCCAAGTCGTCGGCGGCTTTGATGTTGCAGTACTGGATCGACATCCCGGTGTTCTGGTTTGGGTCTGTCCGGCCCTGAGCCGTGATGACGTTGGACTGTCCGGTCAGTGGCAACCGCGGGTAGATGTTGCAGTTCTGGAATACGGCGGCGGCGTTTCCGAAGATGAAATCGACGGTTCCGTAGATGTCGCATTCTCTGTAGAATTGCCGGAGGGAGTGGGCGTATAAGGTGTCTTGGTAGGCTTCGAAGCTGCAACTGTAGAATGTTGAGAGGTCCGCGCCGTTTCTAACCGCCACCGCCTGGCCCTTAACTGGACCGGCCGTGTTTCTGAACGTTATATCTACGGCCACGAAGTTAGAAGCGACCACAGCTGAAATATTACCAAAATAAGAATATTAAAATAGATAAGTGTTTTTCTACGAGTGGAATTTGGAACTTTCCATATTATAATTAAGGGAAAATCATAATCTCTATTGGTTAGCACAGTATTTGCCTATTTGGCTTTTGTAAAACATGTAAAGTTAACTAGCATGCTTCCTTTCATTTGCCCATAAAAAAAATTAAGTGATATAAAAGGGGTAAATTGTAATTTGCCCCTAAGAGTTAGATAAAATTACACTTTGCCCCAACTATTTTAAAAATATATACTTTGCACGGTTCTTTTTTAATACAGTCCAACAATAACTTCTAAAATCTTAATTTAGATGATATAATAGTTATATTTAAATAATTTCAATCTGTATGGTATTTTTTTATAATTAATTAACATTAAAAAAATACTTTTTTAAAAGTTGAAAGAAATACAGAAAGAAAAAAATAATAATTTAAAATATTCATTTACTGTAAAAAAATATCATACAGATTGAAATTACTGGAAGATAACTATCATAATGACTAAATTAAAATTTTAGAAGTTGCTGTCGGACTGTATTAAACAGGAGGGGGGCAAAGTGTATATTTTTGAAATAGGAGGGGCAAAGTGTAATTTCACCTAAATATCAGAGAGCAAATTGTAGTTTTCTCATATGAAAATTGACTCTTCTGATATCCTCTAGCTTGCAGTTAATTTGTAAATTTGGACTAAATGATGTTCCAATAATAACTTTAAATACAAATGATTTATAAAATCTTAAGCGTTCATTTAACACTTCAATATTTTTTTTTCAATAGATACAAATATAAGATAATCTCGGCCAGATATAAGTGGGAGAGGTGTTATATATGGGATTTGGAACGATGTTTCATGTTTTAGATTTACATTAACAGTTCAATGGAATGTTTAATTAAGAAGTTAACAAGAACAATTAATCGACCAGTGTTTCACTTTTTGGGTAAGGGTAATGAACTGCTTTATGCTTCAAATTTTGTTAGCAAGTGAGTACAAAAAAGCGATTATATATCGATTAGCATAACAATGCATCACGTCACTATATAACGTTAGAATTAATAGGGTAGCATTCGCTTTAAACTGTTCGAATCTTTTTGATATGGCAAAAAAAAAAAAAAAACAGTCATTGTAACCACGTCCTTAATTATTTTCTGTTGTTCCATAAAATTAATGCCCAAGGAACTAAAAGAAAATTCAATCTCGAAACTTTAGCAACAAATTAAACCGTTTGACCTTGAAATCTTGCAACTTGAAACTTGCTTCAAAATGTCAAAAAGTGTCGTGCTTGGGAAAAAAAAATAGAAACTTGAAACTTGAATTGTCATACTCCACCGTTATAATTTCTTTGTTCAATTTACTTTTTAATAATTAATCTATAATATTTTTTTATTTTAAACATTTTAATATATAAATGAAAAAATTTTATATAAAAATGATAAAATGAAATAAAAAAAAGTAATACAAGGAGTATAAGTTTAGGGATGACAAAATATAGCTTGATCCAATAATTTGGTCCTGGCTACTTAAATCTAAATCTGACCTGACTTGTGTCGATTTAACTAAAAAAGTCAATGATCCCAACTCACTAAGTTGTTTAGCGTGAGAATAATCATTGCAGAAAAAAGTGAGTTGTTCCAGACAACTTACCGAATGTGGAGGAGTTAAACGTCGTCGAGCCGTCAGCAACACTGCGATTGCCGGTGATAATGGTCTTGCTAATCCCATCTCCCACCATCATCAGGTATTTCTTATTGCTCCCAATTGAGACGTACTCTTCGTAAACGCCAGAGCTGACGTAGATCAAGAAGTATCCGTTTGTCCCGTTGGTGTTGTTAGGAGCAGCAGCGACGGCGTCATTAATGGTGGTGAAGTTTCCGCTGCCATCCTGAGCCACCGTCACCACATCGCTGATGAGGACCTGGTCTTTTGAACTGTTCGTCGTCTGGAGAAGCTTCCTTCCGGCAACAGTCTCGTAAACGGCTCTCGCTCTAGTCGACATTTTCATCGGCGGCTTTCCATTCCCAAAAGGCAAGCGTTTTTTCTTCGGCTTCCATCGCTTCGCTCTCCGGGTTTTCGGGACCCAGGCTTTGGTGAATAGAGCGAGAGTGACGCTGTTGAGTTTCGTGTCGTTGGCGAGAGGGACGACGATCCGATTGTTAATGGCCGAGGCGGCAGATTGGAGTCCGTCGAGGCAGGTTTGCTGGTTGGTCAAGGCGGCGGAGAGGTAGGTTTGGATGTCATCGGCCTTTGAGACAGGAAGCGTTTTGTTGGTCGTGGCCATGACTCGTAGCGAACTTGACACGTAGTCTATGTTTAGGGAGGCCAAGAGGTTGCAATCTTCGAGAGCCCCGACCGCTGCCGCCGGCAGAGATGAACCATATCTGTTGAGATTTTTTTGGATCAAGTTAAGGAACTTAATGGACTGATACAAGGATTGTCGGACGGAGAAGCGCCCATAGTTGTAGGTATCGATTCGGTTGTTCGGGAGGACAGATTTGCAGTAGGACGGGTCGGGTGTCAACTGGCAGACGGTTCCGGGGGCGACAGGGGTTGATGGGTCGACTTGGGCCAAAGATGAGAGGAAAAACGTTGTTACTGTGAATAAAACGATGAGCTTTGAAGATAGAGACATTTTTGTTTCGAGGAAGAGAGGGAGAGGTTTTTAGCTAGGGAGAATTGGTTTGGCGCTTAATTGTGTGTATATATAAAGAAGGGAACGGAGTTTTGTCTCGTTCAGGTCAACTTTAAATTAAATGCTCAATTCTTTTTGTAGAGAGCTAAGGAAGGCATAATTTAAAATCTGAAGTAGAAAGACGACTGGTCTGGAGCCATCCAGCTCTGCGATTTTGTTATACTTATGTTCATGCCTACCAACTTTGATGCTGAGACTGAGAGAGCCTTACAATTGGCTGAATTTGGCCGAGTCGTAGCTTGCCTAGTTAACTACACTAATCATGGTTATTAAAAACGTAACTTAAGTCGTAAAAACGTAAGACTTTACAACTTTAGAAATTAAAAACGTCTCAACTCATATTAGAAACATATTTTATAGTAAAGTAACGACTATAGACGTAGAATCGTATGATCTCTTAGACTCTACGTCTTAATTATAAACCATAAAACAACGTCAATACTAAACTTTTAAATATGAAACCAAGGGCTAACTCAAAGCCCAATAAAACACATGATCACAAGCTGTGGGTGAGGCCAATTTTTTTCAACCTCCGCCAACTTGTTCTCTCTCTTCACTTGTCCATGTGGCAGAAAATGGTAGATTGGAATAAATGAGCTACCCCCAACCTCCTTCCTTCATCGCCTTGCCATTGCCATGGATTCCCTTTCGTTGCCATCTCCAACCTCCTTCATCGTCCGCAGCAACACCCCCATAGCCACCCAAAACTGCAACCCACCTCGTCAAGCTACCTGTAGCCTCCCTCAAATGCATTACCCAACTATATCTTCATTCGGTCTTTTCCAGTCCACCTCTGCTCCGGAATTCTAGTTTAGTTCAACTTTGAATGGCTAAACCTCATAATAGTCATCCAATTGTATGTTATTATCACTTGAGCCTCAATGTTTCACATGCTCCAAAATGATTACCCAAAATAATCACAGCAATATTTCAATTTTCAATTAAATTGACAGCAACACATTTAAATCTTAGTTCATATAATTTATATTCATGACATGACTTATTCGTTGTGGTATTAAACACTTAATGAAAAAGATATTGTGAAGCATGAACTTTTAATGATAATTTATATGGTTATAATTTTTTTATATATTTTTAAATAATTTCTTATAAAATCTTATGATCCTGTGACTTTTTATGACTATAGAAAAATTAAAATGACTCTAGGTAAAATTCTGACTTTAATAACCCTGACACACACACACACACACGCGCGCGCACACACACATATGTTATACACATGCGAGCGTGTGCACGCACGGGCACGTGTGTACATATGTTTATTTTTTATTTTTTGATTTTTTTAGGTAAAATATGTTATAAGTATATATAAAATATTTGTAAAATATATTTGCAACGGCTTTTACATTGGAAATTTCCAATGACCAAACCGTTGAAAGTAATGCTAATATAAATTTCTAATGTGTTGGCTATTGAAAAATAATCTCCCCATTTTTCAATGACTTTTTACATTAGAAATTTTTAACAACCTAACAGTTGGCCGTTATTAGAAAATGCCTGTTTTTTAGTAGTAATAGTTATTCTTGGAAGAGATGTTGTGGAGGCCAAAGAGGAAGAAATGGGGTTGGTGGAGGGAGGAAGAGGAGATGAGCTGGTGCCAGAGCTTGCAAATGATAGAGGCGTGAAGGAGGGAGGGGACGGGAAACTACTAGGAGACAAAGAGCTGAGTGAGGTTGGAGTTAAGGGAGTAGATGTTTAACTGAGCTAGGTTTGAGGGGCGGTGGCACAAAGTTGCATCAAAACAGAGAGCAGGAAATTTGGTGAAGAGGAATTAACTTGGGCCAGCGGCTAAAGGCAAAGACAAGGCAACTGTAGTGTTTTTAGGGAGGCTTTTGTTAAATCTTAAAATGTTTCAAGGTTTTTTTGGCAAAGGAAAAAGTTTTTAAAAGTTGAAACTAGCTTGTACTTTTACAATTTTATATAGACATGATATTTTTCATCCAAGATAATAACTTTTATCCAAAAATAAGGCAAAAATGAAGTGTTTGATTGATATTAATGACAAGTTACATATAAAATGGAAGTTAGGGTTAAAATAGGAACAGTAATTAAAGGTCAAGGTCTAAGTGTTTAACTACCCCATACTATGAGTATTAAACGTGTATGAATATTTGTGCTGTCAAGCTCCAAACATGTAATATGTTACTATCTGACGTAGAATATGTTGCCGATGAATACCTATATTGAGCTAAGCAAAAGCAAACTAAAGAAGAAAAAGAGAAATCGCTGCTAAACGCATGTCCAACTTTAAAGGGCCATAAATTTCCTATGTTGTTAGACTTATTATTGTAACATATTTGCTTGATGTTGAGGGAAGTTTCAAGTTCTACATGTATTTATGTCGGTGACCAAAATTTTTCTCGACTTAAAACATCATTTAGTGGGTCATTGGCATGATTGAAAAAACTTATATTTTAAGAGTCCTTTTTCATTTTTTAATTTCTAGTTCTTTAGGATTTAGGATTGGCATAATAACATATAAATATGATGTTTCGAGATTTTTACGTTCACTTGATCATTAATATTCAAAGAATTATTTGTCTTTGGCATTCTTTACAAGACAAGTGCATTCTCATATTTATCTTTAGGCTAAGTGATTCACTAGGCTTAGTTTTGATTTTCCTTACTTTGCAGGTGTGTCACTATTAATTTCTACCCCATCTTAGCTATATTATTTACTCTATTTCAGTTTTTTTGACTTAAATTTATTTATATTATTGTTTGATTTTTTTGTTTAAAAAATTATATTTAAAATTATAATTGTTATAGTTTCTACATATTATTTTTTATAAAAATTTTAACAAATAAAATATAAATAAATTTATGTCAGAAAACTGAAAAGTAAATAATATGGAATGGAGGTAGTATCTTTCCCTTAGAATATTGGAATGCATTCTATTCTATATGAGAGAGCAGGAGTAGCCGAGAAGTGGGGTTATAGAAAAGACCTAATTAAATTCATATCTAAATTAAATTGTATGAAAATACAATATTAAATGAAATTGTAAGAAGTTATATTTGTAGAAAAAAATGTAAATCTAAAGAAATACAATTCTAATTTTCCTATTTTTGGCTCACATCTCATAAAGAATGAAAATTTTAGCTTTCTCATGTTTGTTTGAAGTCTTTCTCATGTTTGATTGAAGTCTTCTGCATTTTTCTTTAAACACTGAGCACAGTGGTTGCAATGTAACTTTTAAAACATTAGGAGAATACCTGTAAAACTTACAAAAGTTTAGGGACCAAAATATAAATTTTTTAAGTGATGAGATAGGTTGTTTTCCAAACATAATTACTTTGTTAATCTTACTCTCGCAAACCTAAACTGAGGAGAATGAGGGCTAAGGATTTCATGGAGGATAACATGATGAATAATTATTCTACAAATTGAACCAAATAAAAGATTATTAGGATTTCAACTTTCTAAACAATTCATATTTTCATAATCCTTCAACCATATACTTCTGCATTCAATTTGAAGTCACGCCTATGGAACATGAATATATACTTGAATTTGCGTAACAAGTAAAATTAAAGAAATCATCAACTTGTTGAAATAAATTAAAAAGAATAACACTACATGTTGAGCTTCTTGTCAGGAATTAAACACTTGTTGCTGTTAAAAATGACTTGCGGGAAGAAGCTTAAGTGCCGGCTGAGCACACGGCATGAGTTGATCTACTCGTAAATTCAGAGCTTTCTCCTTTAAGTTGTTTTAAATCAATGTGTAAAAGATTCTAACAAACACTTTTTCTAAATACGGAATTGAAGCATAATAATTTGCTGCATCGGATCGACAAGGGCAAGTAGTTAATTAATTAATTATGATTTGAAACATTTTTGTTTTCAGACAGAAAAACAATGGCAACAAAAAAGTAATGTTGATCTGTGGCAAGTAAGTGAGTAACTTTATCTCTTGTATTTAAAGTTTTGAATTCGAATCTTATAAGTGGAAAAGTAAGTTCCAGGAGAATTTGTCACTTAAACTGGATCAAACCCAATTTAGGAGAACTTATGACTTAACGTAATCAAACCCAACTTTAACTCAGAATAAGCTGAAATTCAATGTGATTACTCAATACTAGCTAGGTAGAGTTTCAGTCACAGAGAAGAAAAACAACGGCTAGAATGATTTATTGATAATTAGTTATTCGTAATGAAATCCAAGTAGCTGCAAATGTGTCTTAGGCTAAACAAAACTAAATAACTAGGATGAAAGAGGAAGTCAAAATCAATTTACAGTCTGCATTTTCCGAATCCAACGAATTGAATTATTCAAATGGGTACTTGTAGTGCATACTAGGTAAGGTTTAGAAAATTAAACATAATTAATTGGACTAATGTTCATATAGATTACTACTTTAACTGATATGAATCTGGTCGGGGGTTTCAAATTTTGTACCAAACAGCTTGTTATTCATGCTTAGTTATCGTCGCGGTCGCTAGTTTAACCCAAGTTTTTTTCTTAAGAGTGATTTGGTCTTAGCCTTTTTCACTTCTTTTTTAATTTCAAGATTTATTATCTAATATATATTATAAAAGCAGGATACGTTTAAGGGGAATATAGTCACTTCACTTAAGAGACACAATTTGGTATTGACATGTGGCATATTTGTTATTTTAGGTAAGAAAATTACTATTATTTACACAAATTTTTCAATTGTACCATTCAACAAATTCGTCCTACAATTGTGCAGGATGAAACTGATATTTTGAAGCTCTAGAAGGAAACCAACAAAGTCAACACCATATTTTTATTTGTAAATGGATATATCAATATTTGCGATTTCTAATTTCCACCCAACCCTCACCTTAAATTAAACCCCAAATTTCATCTCTTATTTTGAAGAACAAACCTTCACATAAATCTTCTCTTCCATCTTTTCATTTCTAAGCTAGATCAAAGTGAGGATTCCACTTTTGATTCGGAACCTGTTGAGCTCCAACATGGTTGATACGAACGGCAAGGTGATTGTCATGCTTAATCGGGTCGAAAAAAACTGCCGTAGGTCAAAGCATGCGATGGTGCCAATGTTTTTAGAGATGACGGGTTCGACTGCGCTGCTAGAATCTATGGAACTCTCTTGGATCACTAGCCGCGAAGCAGTACATCTTCTTGGTATTTTGATTGACCAACTGGTTATATTTCTAAATCAATTGTTGGTTTAATATGTTTGAATTTGACATAAGGTTGATTAATTTGTGTAGGAAGAGTTCGACAGAACAAGGGGAAGTTCTAATAAGAAGAAGGCAGTTGAGTGTGGCGGCACAAAGTTCATCCCCGTTATGTATAGACCCATAGGCAACCCGAGTTATTCGTAAGTATGACTCTTCTCGGCCCTGCACTCCTCTTTCATTTCCTGAGAACATGTATAATTGTAGATGTTACTACTATAAAATCTTTTGTAGCTCTCCAAGTATTCTCTTTGTTGCAAATCTGATTTTTTTTTCTAAGAAAACAAATATTTGTTGGACCGTGTAATGGACGAGAATGAAATAGTTCTGCATTATATAAGACTCATCTAAAAGGAAGAACATGTATTTGCCTTTTTATATTGTGCATCTAACTTTGATTGCCGATAGGCAGAAGGCCTAACACTTCGACATCAAGATTTGCATCCACCATCAGTTGTTGTTCCAGGAGCAATGCCTTCATACCGATTATTTTAAAAATTTTCATGAACTTATTTAGTTAGGTATTTCTTGATATTTGTTAGTCGAAAGTTGTTAATGCAACTTCTTACTTAGAAGTTCCCTCTCAATACACCTTCAGGAATGCTGGAGTCTTGCAGAGCTTTTCCATGTCCCTTGTGTAGTTGCTACTCCTTATGTTGTTCCATATAGGTAACAGATGTGGTGTTTATATTTAGTACTTGCATAATTAAACTCATTACAAGTGTTCAATTGTTGTCTTTTTAGGGACTGATCAGTTGCTTATTTAAATGTTTCCTTTATCTGAGAAATATTCTTTGGTGGCAATCTTTGGTGGGTATTGCAGATAGTGTTTGTACCATTTACCTATTTTTAGTTTTAATTTTGTTTCTAGTGCACCTTCATCATTTGAGCAACAGTTACAGAAAAGAACACCTAGCTCTATACTATATAGTTATCTCCAAGAAGCTCCCTTGGGTAAGGTGCGTCTATTTAATTGGTTTTACCAACTTTATTTTATTAGCAAACTTTAGGTAAAAGAAGCCTAATTTGTAGTGCTTTGTTTTATAGATTAAAAGGTGAATCCAGCTGCTGATGCTATAGCTTGTCGCTACAGAAACCTAGGTCTTACTAACTTGCAACTTTGCATGTAAGTTTGCTAGAAAGATGTGCTGCATTGGATGTTGCCTCTATTTAGTGAAAGTTGGGATCATGGAGAAACAGGGAATTGAATCTGAGTACATGTCTATTACCTGTTAGTGCTATTAATCTTCATTTTATTTGGGGTTCTTTCTTTGCAAAGCAGGGGTGAATTGCCCGTAGTTAGAGTGCTGGTTTTGATGTTCAGTTGTGTTTCTGTATCTATTCGTTACTAGCTGGTTTATTGTAGGTCTTTGAGGCTGTTATTTGGTTCACATATTGACAGAGCTGAATGCAGTTGTGGTCCATGGATGATTTGGCTAAATCTGGAGTTAGTAGGAGTTCTCCTTTGTAGGTTTTGTGGTTGCAACCAGCTTGTCTAATGTTTGTCCCTCTCAGACTATGCTTTGTTACTGTTTTTTTCTCTGTTAATTATTGTCAAATTGATTAGCAATTTTCTTTTAGACTTGTGCCACTCTTCCTACAAGTCTGTTGCTTTTGTAAGCTTGAACTATTGTATTCTAGTCTGATTTCGCTCAATAAATTCTCTACTTAAAAAAAAAATGTTATTTAGTGTTATTTTTCTGCATTGCATTGTGAATTCCTTAATGTTGAGTGCTCACAATTGTAAAATTCTAACATAATTTTAATATTCTGCATCTTTATAAAATTTTTTATTTGTATGAAGTTCAAGATCCTGTAACAGGTTTTCCCACTTGGCATGATTGGCCTTCATCTATACTTCTACTGTGAGCCAACAAATCTCTAATATGAGCCAAAGATATATAATTTGCATTTTTAAAACTAGGAGAATAGCATAATGTAATGTTATTTCTAAATGTTGATGTGTAGAATAGGTAACCCTGATTGCATCGAATTAAGATTCCAAGGCGAGAAGTCAAAGTGGAAGTTTTTGAGCTTATATAAGTTATTGAATTTAGGGTAACGAATGGTAACAATAATAAATAAGCAAGCTAATTTTAGTGATTTTAATAATACTATGGAATTTATGTTAAGGTTATTTCTTCCTTCACTTCCCTCTCTGTTTCATTTTTTAATTTTTATATAGTTAAAATTCTTATAAGAAAAGGTGGAATTTCAATTTTGAACAAAATTAAGCCCTTAAATATCTCAGATATTGGTTGTTGTACCTCTAATCATTAATTTGTTTTGTATAACAGGCGTGGGTTTAGCAAAGATATCCCTGAATGCCTAGATATTCATTTACAATTCTTCTGTATCCAACACAAAGAGTTGGTTATACCATGATCCTCAAAATCCTCCTTTTGCTTCTCTTCTCAGCTCTAGTCATGTTAATCGTTGCATTATTTACTGAGCAGAATTTGAAGGATTACTGATATCGACCTGAAAAGATTGAATAGTTATGTAGTTAGACTTATGTTCTCAACTATAGCAGTAAAAAGAAACATTCTGCTGGAGCTAGGAGTGCAAATAGACAAAGCACACTATTACTTCAAGCTTTCAAACTTTTTGTCAAATTTTCATTCTCATCGTAAGGCTAGTTTGATATATTTTTACAAGTTAGAAAGGTGTTTAAGATCGATCATACATGATTTAAGATCATACTTGATTTAACATTAAGTTGTGTTTTTTATATCTATGGTGTCTATTTTTTCTTTTTTTCTTTTTCTTTTTTCTATTTATGCCTATTGTGTTTTCTTGATAAATTTATTAAATAATTTTTAATTTTGAAATATATTATTAAATATTTTTATTTAAATATTTTATTATTTAATCCTCTAGGAACCCCATTTGGCATTAGTGCTATAAATTATTATTAGGGCTTTGAAAGAATTATTTAATAGTACAATTTAACTTTTAACTTTAGTAGCTAAATTTCCATTTTTAATAAATTACCTAAAGCTCTAACGTTAATCATAAAAATTATTCCCCAATAATGATAAGATAGCCAATATATTCAAGAGAAAATAAAAAAAATAGATATACAGTTCCCCATGAAAATTACCTAGATAAATCTTCAATTTGTTTGCTTTTTAACTTAGATAAGATATACTATTAAAATATGCAATTAACACTATAAAAGTTAATCTCCTTGATTAATATCTTGTGTGAGCTAAATTTCATCCTGAAATTTTTTATTGTTCTCTTTTTGTTATAATCCAATTAAAAACATTTTAATTTGTCCCACTAGGTGCAATTCTTTAACCCAACAAAAGGTTGTTATATAATAAGTACATACATTGTGCACAATAACTATTTTATATATGAGAAAAATTCATAAAAAAATATTTTCTTTATTTATAAAAAAACTATTGGTCATTATTAGACAATTTAAAATTATTTAAAAAATTGATGTTACATAGACATAATTACTTTAAATTAATAGATTTCATCCAATTGAGGACTAATATAGACTATTTTAAAAAATTTGGACCCAAAAGAGAATACTTAATAGGTTAAGAATGACAATGAAGCATAAAAGGTTATGAGCCATCTACAAAATTTACCTTATTCTTTATGTTCCATATATATTAATATGTATATATATCTTACACATTATTATTATTATTATATTTATACATAGTATATTTTAAACATATTATAATACATATCATATTTTACACATATCATAATAACATATACATAGTATTTATATGATGTATATGCCATACATATAATATATATATATATATATATATATATATATTATTCTACAATGTTTCATATATTATAATGTATATAACATATATATTTTTTTCCAGCAAAAAAAAAAAATAATCTATTGGGCCAAAAAAACCCAAACCCAACCCTAACTAACCCTAACTATAAATACTATCACTTACCCACCTTCCCCAACCTTCTCCGTCTCTGCCTTCTCTCGCCCTCTTCGTCTCCGTCTCAGCCTCTCCCTCTCCTCTCAGCCTCTCACGCTCTCCGTCTCTGCCTCCTCTCGCCCTCCTCGTCTCTGTCTGTTCTCCCTCTCCCTCTCCCTCGTCTCAGCCTCTCATCTTCCTCTCGCACTCTCCGTCTCTGCCTGTTTTGCGCCTTGTCGTCTCTATTGTCCTCTCTCAGTCTCTGGCGCTCTTCCGCCTCGCCATCGCTGTCTTCATCTGCTTCACTTTCTCTGGCTCTCTTCTGTATTGCCGTCGCCGTCGTGTCTCTCTTCTCTACCGTGCTCATCAGCCTCATGCCTCGCCTCCTTTTCGCACGCTTCGGCCTCCACAGCTGCCGTGCTCATCGAGGTCGCCAGTCCACCATGCTCATTGACCTTGCCAGTCCATCGTCTGTGCAGCCCGTCCTCAGCCCTTCCGTCGTCCACCGTCTCGATCTCTTCCACGTCCTCCTCGCCTCCACGGCCTCCATGCTTTCCTTGGTGGCCGGAAGAGATGGGATCAGAAGATATGAGTTTTGATTTTGTATAGATCTGTTTCGATTTTTGATTTGGGGTTGAGTTTTGTTATGATTTTTTATTTTTGATTTTTGTTTAGATCCGTTCGGACATTTGATTTTTTTTTTCAGATTTGTTTGGATTTTTTTATTTTTGATTTTTGTTAGATTTGTTTCTGTGATTGATTTTTAGTTCAGATTTGTTCGGAGTTTTTTTTTATTTTGGTTAGATCTCTTTGTATTTTTTATTTGGTTGATTTTGTGTTAGTTTGGTTAGATTTTGTATTTTTGTGATTTTTTATTTTTTTTAATAATGTAAATATAATTTTAGTAATAATAATTTTAATTTTTTGAACTAATGTAAAATATAATTTTTCTAAATCTAAAATAATAAATATATAATATTTAATCATATATATTTTTTTATTTTCCGGAAATAATTTTCCAACGGCCTAAGCCATTGGTAATTTTCCAATGGCTCTGACCGTTGGAAAACCGTTTCACTATTCAACAAAACTTCCTGAAAAATTGGCCGTTGGAAATTTCCATCGACCCATTTCCAATGGCTAATTATTGGGATGTTGGAATTTTTTTCTAATGCATCATTTATCAACGTGCCTATTTCCAATGGCGCCACGTTGGAAATTTTAAATTTTCCAACATGAGGCCGTTGGAAATGGCAGTTGGAAAATTGCATTTTTTTAGTAGTGTATTTTTTGTGCCTATTGTGTTCTTTGATAAACTCATTAAAAAATTTTATTTTAAAACGTATTATTAAATAAATTTACAATTTTTTTATATTTGAAGAACATGTCAATGACTAATATACATACACTTGTTTTTTAAATTCATTACAACATGGAAACCCGAGGCAACGCAGGGTATGTAAACTAGTTTTCAGGTAATAGATGACGGCCCATTTGGGCAACAGCTTTTATAATTAATTAATATTAGAGTTTTGAATAATTTATTAGTGGTAGATATCTAACTGTTGAAGTTAAAAGTTAAAATCTTTTCTTAGATAACTTTTTTAAAATTTTAACCCTAATATAGCTCAAGCTAATACCAAATGGGACCAACTTCAATATATTATTATTATTATTATTATTATTATTATTATTTTAACTTTTGAATGCTCATTCTTAAATATGATTTGTGTATAAGACTTTTACATATATATATACCGGAACGTTGGTAAAAAAAAAACAAATTAATAGTTATGAAATGTGGATGGTACATGCTGCAAGTTTTCGGGAGGCGAGAGAGTACTAATTATAAATTTACATTTGTTTGAGCAAAATGAAGGTTAAATTTAACTCCCCACAAAAGCAACGCTATGTTGGTTGGTGCTTCTCAATTTTTCGTACTACGACGGTGTCTCATTTCTAATACGTTGTGCTAATCTCTGCTCGTGATTCGTGGGAGACTTTAAACTCTTAGTTTTGTGCATCTCAATTCAGATCTTATGTTAGTGGTGTTAAACTTATATTTGTTATATTTATTTCTCTTATATTTAATATGTTTTAATGTATTTTGAACCTTAAAAATCTATTTTGAGTATATTTTGTAGCTTAGAACATATTTAGACTCAATTGATTAAAAATAGATTTAATTTATAATTTTACAAATTTTAATTTGATTTTAAAAATTTTAACAGAATGATGATGTTATAGTGGAAAATCATATTTTAAGCAACAGAGATCGGGCTGGTGCAGATGTAATTGCTGCAACGTTTGTTTGTCCGTTATATGTCATAAAGACCAGGTTTCAGGTTCACGGGCTCCCAAAGCTCGGCAATGGAGGTGTTAAAGATATTCCCTTGAATTTGAATAAAAAAATCACACGTTCTTATTTGTCCCTTCCTTCCACTTTTTTTGTTATTATTAGTTTAAATGGATCTATGACAAATGTTCAGCTTTACATTAATGATGAAATGCATGTAAAAATTTCTAAAGACATAGTTTTTAGCTTTTAATAGATGATAAATTTTAGCGTACTCATCGCAAAAAGTTTTCTCAACACCATTCTCACTTGAACAGGTATATAGTCTAATAGTAGGTAGCTTCCAACAAATATTTCTTAAGGAGGGCCTGCGAGGCATGTACCGTGGTCTTGCTCCTATGGTGCTGGCACTACTCCCAAACTGGGCTGTAAGTCATTTTTATCTTATCTTTTTTCTTCTTTGCATATCTGCTGTTTCAGTTAACATTTTCTGCAAGAAAATAGTATTCCTTTCATACTGAAAAGAATGAACCTTCTACTCCTTTTGACAAAGTTTTGTTTAAAGATGTGTGCTGCATTACCATTTGTAAGCATGGGTTTCTTTTCCACTACGTTAATCAGGTTTGGACATAGAGAAACTATTATCCTTGTTTAGTTAATTGAAAACGCAGGAGTCAATTATTTTTGTTTCTTGAGGGTGCAATATTCAGTATGTGATTCTTCTTAATTTTTTGATGTGCATATTAAAACCTTATGTGCGTCAGGAAAATTACAGTTAGTGTTTTAGGAACTTGCAAAAAGGAGAACTTTGGATGGATGCCTTGCATATTGGAATATGAAATGCTGTTTCTGTAATTCTTTTTTATCAAAAATAGTAACTTGTGAATTTATCACCATCATTCTCCTTTGTCATGAGAAAGGCCAGAGATAAGCATCCCCCTGTTTGTTTAAAGGTCTTTGTAGTTACTTTAAGTCCTTTAATATGCTCTTTGTTGGAGAAAGATATTTAGTGCATTGTTCTTTTTAGGCCTCGAAGATTACACCTTTCATTATTAGAAAGATGCATTGGGTGTACATAAGAAAGTACGCTGAATATCTCAGTCTTCTATCATCAACACTATTCCTTTAGATAAAACCCTAAAGTGAGTAAAAAAGGGTGGAGGTGGGAGTTGGTATGTCACTTCAGTTAAACATCAGATTCATGTCTACACTGGTATCCCCTTAGATTCTGGGTTGTTGGTCCAATTGCTGCAATTAGACTTCAAGGAAATCAGAGCTTTACAGAATTTATATGTGTTTTGACAAGAAACTATTCTTTAAAGGATAAAAAGCCAACAAATTGATAGATATAACACTATACATGGCATTAAACAGTTGGGTGAATGACTAAGAGACTGAATGGTGAATCAGTTTGGAACACTAATGTATTTAGCTAAATTAAGTACAAAAATTGACTCCAACTGTAATTGTTGTTCCATCTGCATTTTGCTCAACTATGCATGCAATTATATCATTATTGCTTCGGTACTGAGCTGAATGTCTTCAATTTTAAGACTAATAAAAACCACATTTTGATTAGTTTTTGAAATTTATAAATAAAATGTGCCTTTTAGGTTTTGGGGACCATCAGGTTTCCTTCTAAACAAGACATGTCTTGAGCTGTTCTATTTTGGGATAAAACAGTCTTTTTTGTTTGTTTGAATTTGACAGATTACTCATAACATTTGCAGGTCTATTTTACGATGTATGAGCAACTCAAAAGCCTTTTGTGTTCAGATGGTTAGTTATGTAACCTATATCATCCACCAGTTGGTTTCTTCTTTCTTTCTTTCCTTCTTTCTTTTTTTTTTATCAGTTTTCCACTTGTTTGGCTAGCAGCTGCTCCTGCTGGACCTTTTTCGACTTTTAGCCTACTCAAAAGCACTTTGTTGTATTGCAGATGGGAACCATCATCTATCAATCGGGGCCAACATGATTGCTGCTTCAGGTGCAGGAGCTGCAACAACGGTTGCAACAAATCCTCTTTGGGTTGTGAAGACAAGACTTCAGGTATGTCTATTGAGTTTTCTTCCTTGGTTTTGGTGCAGGGACATGCTATAGAAAGAAGTCAACTAGGTTTAGCATGTCTCTATTTTTCTTGCCTTTGTAGACTCAAGGAATGAGAGCTGGGGTGGTACCATATAGAAGTACATTTTCTGCCCTGAGGAGAATAGTGCATGAGGAGGGCATCCGTGGACTATACAGGTTTTATTTCTGTCTTTGTTGGTGCTCCGTTAGTAAAACTTTCTTTCTGTAGATTTAGGTCTAATTTGTTTTAACTTAAGTCAACTGATTTATTTTTACTTTAATTTTTTTTTTTTTTATTGAAACCAATTTCATTTGAAAACCAATATTATGTAGATACAATAATTCATTTGAAAGTAAATTTTCATAACATTGTTAAATTTTTATGAATTTTTATTTTTTTAATACCTTAAACTAGAAAAATTCATAAAAAAATTAGTAAGATTACAAAAATCATATTTTCAATGGATTATTACAACTATATAATATTGACTTTTAATTAAAATTAGTTTTAGGTAAAAAAATGTAAGAATAAAAATAAGTTATTTTTTAGTCAATTGATTTAAGTTAAAACGAACTGACTTTTAGACTGATATCAGTGTGCTTTGGCTTGTGTGATAAACAGTGGTCTTGTACCTGCATTGGCTGGTATTAGTCATGTTGCCATTCAGTTCCCCACATATGAGAAGATCAAATTCTATTTGGCCAACCAAGGTATTATTAAATTGTAATCTATATCTTTTCCATTGTCGACAGAATAATTTCAAACTGATATTGATTATGACAGATAATTCTAAGAAGGATAGACTCGGTGCACGAGATGTTGCTGTTGCCTCATCAGTTTCCAAAATATTTGCTTCCACATTAACTTACCCTCATGAGGTATTTTTGATACAGCTGTCTCTACTTCTATTGGCTTTCCCCATTTTGTTCTATTTGGATCTCTCCTTCAATTTCCATATGAATCGATGATGTCTTTATCGAGATTAATTTATGGTTTGAGAATAGCTTTTACCCACATGGTTGACTTGTATGTTGTTGAAATCTTTGGCATTCAATTGTTATAGTTCTTGCTTATGTTTTGGCTTTGGTTTGCTTTTGCATATCACAGGTGGTACGCTCAAGGCTTCAAGAGCAAGGATTTCACTCCGAGAAGCGTTATTCTGGTGTAATAGACTGTGTTAGGAAAGTTTTCCAGCAAGATGGCATTGCTGGTTTTTATCGTGGGTGTGCAACCAATCTCTTGCGGACTACACCAGCTGCTGTTATCACGTTCACCAGCTTTGAGATGATTCATAGATTTCTTGTCAATCTGTCTCCAGATTCACAACCTCACACATTGTGAGGATGAGGCATGTCCAACGTCGAGATTGCTCGCTGGTCCCCAGCCTGTGGAAGCAAGCGAATTGGCCTGGCGGTGTATTTTATACTGGTGGTGGTGGGTATACAGTGTCAATTTGTTTCTGTACTGAATTTGTTTGCAGCCTAGATGTTATAACCTCAGCCCGCACTCATATTCCTGAGGACCGAGAGGTCTCCTAATAAGGATAGAACATCGATAATGATGAAAATGAAGTTCACGTTACAATAATCACATCTGCCCAAGGTAGACTAGATTTAGTTGTTTGGGCACTTAACGAAGCTCCTCTAGTAAGTTCATATATTTTTAGCATCGTATAGACTAAAAAAAAAAACATGACTTACTCTTGGGTTTTTTTATCATTATTGATATTGGTCTTGGAACATGGAGTTGTATGTGAATTGTTTTTTTTTTTTTTAATCTGAAAGTTGGATGCTTGCGATGCGTACAATATGAACCACTTCTCAGTTTGAAGTGCCAGGCACATGAACTCACATCTTGCCATTAGTCGCTAAGACATCATCACTGATTAAAGCTAAAGCCTTGTTCTCACGCCTAGAACCAAACCCTCAAAAGGATTACAAAAAAAATGAAATTGAAAACCCATAAATTTAAAAAATTTAGGTTTTTTGAACTTCAAAGGGAAAAATAACAAAGAAACCACTAATATTTTCATGTTGTCTTGATTCATCCTTTAATTTTTTTTTTCTAGCTAAATAAATTACTAATGTTTATGAGTTAGCTCAAATTAGCCACTCTTATTCCTTTTATAGTTAAATTTAACAGAATATTAACATAAAAAGCCAAGTTTGGTCCTTACATTTTCTTCTTCTACTTTCAATGCTTTTGAAGTTTGTTGATCTAACATTTGAACTCTCGTTTTAGAGTTTATTATCCTCCTTTGAGAGCTTTCACCTAGTACCACTAGAAAGAAAGAACAAATAGAGCCAAAAGAAAGGAAAGTATATATTCCCTCTCTTTTCCTGATGTCTATCAAGATTAGAATCTATTTGAGGTAAATAAACACATAGTTAGTATGTGAGAAATTTTAGTTTACAAAGCCATGTTTATGAACTCAGAGCTTTCCAAGCTAATATCGATCTTCAGCTTCTTTTTGTAGGTTAGGATCCTTCTCGACTCATTGATAATGGTCATATTGCTCCTCCTCTCACTTTGCCTTACCTCACGTTGCAATCTCTACGGCCTCAACCTCACCTCAGCCACTAATATGAGAGAGACATTGTTTGGGAGTAGTAGCGTGGGGCCAGAGGTATTTCGATTATGGTCTTCTAGGTCTTGTAGGACCTCACCTCACCTCACGTTGAATTATGGTCTTGTAGGATTGTAGTGGTTTTGTTTAGATTTCGGTCTTCTAGGTTTCTCCATCCTCAACTATAGCAAATAATCCAACTTGAGCCTAAATACAAACACCATGTAACTGGCACACAATTCAACTAGAGACAGGGTCTTACTGTTCATAAGGCATCTATGGATGGCAATTGAATGAGTTGAGTCGAGTTTGGGTCTGGTTATTCAGATTCAGGTTCAATTGAGATTACATGAATTTGGGTATATGTCAAATTTAGCTTGGGTTATTTAAATTCAAGTTGATTCAAGATTGAGTAGATTTTGGGTTTACGTTGGGTTAGGTCAGGCCAATTTTAGTTTCGGGTAATTTAAGGTCAGGGTTATTCTGGTTTTGGGCTAGATTCAAGTTGGCATTCGAGTAGGGCTGTAAGTTATAGGTCCGGGTTAGGACCCGAAATTCTTAACCAAGTTCTCCATCCAGAAAATGTGGCCCAACCCGACCTAATTTATTGGTTGAACCTGAACCAACCTTAACTCAAAAAAATGGATTAGGGTCGGGTTAGATCAATTTTGGCCCAAATCTCTATTTTTATGTCTTTCTCGGCGGCTGGGCGAGGAGGTCATGGTGGTCATGTAGGGGTCTTGGCAACGGCAAGGCAGGTTACTTGAAGGCACAAGGGCGGGGAAAAATGGCACTAGTTTGGGGCAATGCGAGGGATGGCGAAAAGGAGGCTAGTGAAGGTGGTGCTTGGCAAGAGGGCAAGGTGAGGTGAGGGAGGGTAGCGTAAAGGCGGGGCGAGGACGAGGGTGGGGTGAGGCCTAGACTCAAGTGAAAAAACACCAGAGCATGGAGGACAAAGCACGTAAGCAAAAGAAGTCAAGAAGAATGTGAGGTGATAGGTAAAGACAAGGGATGGAGGAAGGCAACCAGGCAAGTATGAGGCAAGGTTAGATTAGTGAGTTAGAAATTAATTAAGGTTAGGGAATTGGGTCGTGTTGGGTTTTTTTATAGGTAAGAAGTTAGTTTAAGGGTTGAGTTAAAATAAGTTAGGTTAATGATTAAATGAGTTGGTGGCCTAAAGATGGGCTTGGTTAAATATTTTGGGCCATTCAGGTTGAGTCGGATTGGACCCAAACTAACCCAATTTTTCCTTCTTTATGTCGGGTAGGATTTGGGTCAACTTGAAGTGACCGTTTCTTTTTTCTTGACCCGACCCTAACCTAACATTTCGGATTGGGTTTTGGGTCAGATATCAAGTTAGGGTCATATGCTTACATCCTTACATTCAGGTTTACTTGAGTTATTAGTGCATAGGTTAAAAGGGCTGGATCGATTCAATTTTTATTCGATTTTTGTTAAAATTCAAATTAAAGAATTTAATTTTTGGTGCGATTTAATTTAGGTTAATTTTCTTTTTTTAATATGTTTAATTAAAAATTCATAAAAATCTTCTTAATCATGTTTCGATGAATTTGCTGCAATTTTTAACTTTTACTATGAAATTGCCTAGAAATGTAACTTCAATTCACTATTAGTGACTGCATTGTAAAATTTTAAAAATTTTTGGTAAAAATGTAAAAAATATGTTTGAAAAGTTCATGGGCCCATTTTGTAATTATTATAGATGACTAAAATGGAATTTTTCAAAATTTAGGTACCTTAAGAACCAATGTTGTAATTTTGACATTTGCCTACCAAGATTATTAAACTTAATAAATATGAAAGTTGCTTGTTTTGAAAGAACTTAACTATGGGGCTTATTAAATATAAAAGTTTCAAAACATGGGATTTACTAAATATGAATGTTCCAAAAAAAATGAAAGTTACTAAATATAGAGGCCCTCAAGTGTAAGATTTACTAAGTATGAATAGTAATGCAAGAAGAAAGTTAATGTTCAGAGTAAGAGTTATGATTGAATGTCAAAATTTGAGGTTTCTAGCTTTAAGGTTAGGGTTTAGGAGTATAGGGTTAGGATTGAATGTTTATAGTTAAGATTAGGGGTTTAGAGTTTTAGGGTTTTGGATTTATATTTATAGTTTAGAGTTTAGATTTAAGATTTATGGTAAAAGCTAAGGTTAGGTATAAGATTATAGCTCTAGATTTAGGTATAGGGTTTAAAGTTAGGATTGGGCCTTTATGGTTTAGGTTAAAGTTAGTGTTTAGGGTTTAAAAGTTTAGGGTTAGGATTTTGGGTTTGGGTTAGGGTTTAGAGTTTAGATTTAGGGTTTATGGTAAAGGTTATGATTAAGGTTAGGTCTACAGCTAGGGTTAGGGTTTTGGGTTTATAGTTAAAAGTTTAGATTTAAGGTTTAGATTTAGGTATAAGATTTATTGTTAGGATTGAGAGTTTGTGGTTTAAATTAGGGTTAGGGTTTAGGGTTTTAGGGTTAGTGTTTAGGTTTAAGATTTAGAGTTTAGATTTATGATTTATGATAAAGGTTAAGGTTTGGGTCAAAGTCAAAGTTTAAGGTTTAGAATTTGACTAGATATAAAAAATAAAAAAAATTATAAAGATATATTAATATATAATTATTTTAATGAAAAATAATGCTCCATTTGTCTCACTATCTTTGATCCATTTGATTTTTTTAACTAGTTTGACTTGAATTTATTCATATTATTAATTGTTAGAAAAAAACTAAAAAAAATATATTTAAAAACTATAGGTCTTTTTTTATCATTTATATATAATTTTTTTTATTTATATATTTAAATTTTAAAAATAAAAAATCATAGATTAATTCTTGAAAAGTAAATTGTGTAAAGAATTTGGGATGAGAGGAATATAAGTCTCTGCTGACCATATATTTTTTAAAGAACATTGCTTCCATATTGCACTGGTCCAGTAGAGGGGTCTATTTGTAATATGTGAATAATTACTTCTGCATCTATCCTAAGCATCTCATCGGTAGACCACACAAACACATCTGTATTCATTCTCAGGAATTGAATAAGTGACTATCTTACCTTGGGAGGAAAGTCCTTTGCCAATTTTTGTCGTCTTTCCAGTGGCAATCTCTACGCTCTCAGTGCCCTCGGGCAGGGCTATGCCAGGCTCATTTTTTGTGGGCACTTAAATTCTCCTTCTAGTTTCCACTAGTTCTAGCGTGCCTTTCTAAGGCTTTCGTAGTGTTGCCACGTAGCCCCTCCGTGCCGAAGCTTGGTCAATGAAGATGGTGGCATCCCCAATAGGGGTCGCAAAAAACATTGTGTACCATTTGACATCAGACCGGATATGAAATTGCACCTGAGTTGGTTTTCTAAGTATGGCATTGTATAGTGATGGGATATCTAAGACGAGGAACTCAATGGTATGGGAGTCACAGGTGAGCTCTCCCTTATGGTCCTTACCCACCAATATATGGTGTACCTTGATGGTCTCCATTGTAGGAACCTCCACCTTCCCTATCTCGAAGGTAGGTCCGGTTATGGGGGATAAAGAAAACATTTTGATCATCATTTTTTCTAGTAGGTTTGCGAAGATGACATTGACATTTGCCCTTGTATCTAAGTAGATTATTTCCACATGAAGTTATTAATGCGGGCCCTGAACATGAGGGGATCCTGATGTGGGACAACTAGCTGAGATTCGTTAGTCTTAGCTAGGATATTGCCAAGGCCTGCCATTTCCAACTGAGCAATCTTTCACTCCTATCTTTATCAAGCTGTTAAAGGCTCCCCCATAATGATCATGTGGATTACTCCAACCAAAGGGCCAGGGTTTCTATAATCCTTAGGGGACCGAGGCCTCTCTAGCCTTCGTCCATGTTCACAGTCATCCTCATCTTCTTTTCTTCGAGGCCTCTCCTTTTGTCTCCGGTAGGGGGATGACTGTTTGAACAAATACTCCTCCAAGTTTCCTGCTTGGATAATTTTTTCAAACAATTTCTTTAACTGCCAACACTCTTCGGTGTCATGGCCTTTATCTTTATGGTACCTGTAGTACTTCTTAAGGTTCTTTTTGCCCTAAGGAGGTATCGCAAAAAGCCATCAGGGAATAAGATTCTTTTTCTCTAGCGTATACAAAATATTTGATCTGGTTTCTATTAGGGGTAGGAGGACTAGTTTTGGCTTTGAGTCACCCATTTCTCTAGCCTTGGGTTGGTCTTGGGACCATAGGTTGCTTGAGTTTTTTAGCATGCATGTACCATGTGGCTCAATAAAAAAACTCCTCTATGTCTCTAATGGAAGTTTCATGGAGATCCTAAGCCAATCTAAAGTCCTGGGCCAATCCCAAAGTAATAACCACTAGGTGTAACTCAGGGGATAATCCCTATACTTACACAACCTCGACGTTGAATCTCCACATAAAGTCCCATAGGGTTCATCATGACCTTGCTTGATTTTTAGAATTTGGGCCACTATTTTTAGGTCAGTCGACTCCCTAAGAAATGCCACATGAATACTTGGGAGGGGTCATTAAATAAGGAGAAGCAGCGTCCTCGATAGGTCCCAATCCAAGAGGCAGTGGCTTTTGTAAGCATAAAGCTGAAGACCCTGCACATGATTGCATCAAAGGCCCATTCAAGCCTCATAAAGGTAATGTACCTCTGTAGATGGTTGATCAAATTAATCAAACCATCTTATAAGTTGATTTTTGGCATGCAAAACCCCTCAGGAGCAGGGGCATTGACAATTTCCTCCGTGAAGGGTTGGATCCACATGTACTTTATGTCGATGCTGAGGCTTCTCTTCGAAGGCTTAGGGGCTCATATGCGCTGCTCTATCTGGTTAAGTCTTTATAGGATCACACTAATGTCACTACCTTTGGGACCATTTGAATGATCTAAGAACGATTGTCCCTCATGGGTTTGTACCCTCGAGTGTTGGCCCTGTCGAAGGACAAGGAGAGGTCTTTTGGGCCCCATGGCAAGCGTTAGGTGGCTTTCTGCAACCTGCTCTGAAGGCTTAAGCAAAGCTCTCTAGATTTCCTTTGGACTGTTACCCTCAGTTGTTCAAATAGGGCTTGGAACTATTGATCATTTACTAGCACGAGGCACCCTATGAAGGTCATTTAGGAGCCATGCGATGAGAATCCCAAGTCATCTGTTTGGCGTGCTTCTTTACCAACAGGCCCTGCGAACCTCTCAGGGCAGTAACTCTCATTCTCAGTCTCCTATAGATCCTGGTTCTCCAATCATAACCTTTGAGTGTTCACCATATCATTTCCCACAAATGATGCCAAATTGATAATTGACATAATTTGGTCAGCCTGGCCCGCAAGTCTGATGAACCTTGGATCGGAGTCCTGCATACAAAGACAATATCAGGGCCTATGGCCCTAGGGGAAACCCTCTTAGGATAGAGGAGAAAAAGAGATAGAGAGAGAGAGAGAGAAAGAGAGAGAGAGAGAGAGAGTCATAATGTCGTACCTCTCGATTAAGGATTTTAGGGCTTTACATAGCTGGGGAAGTTCCTAAAAATTCTCTCCTGGATAAGAATCCCATAGCTTACCCCATAATTATGGGATTCTGTTTCCGTTTGCAGTGAGGTTACCTTGTGGATCTTATTTGGGCCCCCAATAAGGACTCTATCGGTTTTAGGTATAGAATTATTCCTATTTCCTATTAAACACAAACTCTAGTGAACGTGAAAGAAATATCTCAAAATAAATAAATAAGCTAAATATAAATGATCTTCAACGAGAACGGGAAAGAAATAGCTTGCTTTCGCTAAAATATCTCATAATCCTAGGAAAAGAATGTTTGAATAATGCTATAATTAATATGTGCAAGCAACAAACTTTGCTTGGAAATCTCGAAAGCACCATCATTCTAGAAAGGTGACACAGGATAGGTCAACATTTCTAAGGTCTTGAGGAGTTATGCTACTCTGCCAGTGACCAGTATGCAATACAACAATTGTGTTTAAAGTTTATGTATAACCAGTTTACACATCCAGCATTGCTACATATAGTTCTACATTCAATTGAGTTTTAAAAAATTATACATATTTAATTGTTATAGAAATACTATTCTAAAGATGAAGGTAATTTTATTATTTATGAAGGTAAGTATAAGGTGTCACTTAATTAGGCTATATTAATCAAGGATTTTGCATCATATACTAATTTTTCTATGCATCTTTGCCTAAATTCATTGATCATGTGTGTAGCCAAATTGATCAAGGTCAAATTTGAAACTACATTCATGCAAACCGATGATAAAATTATTTTTATAAACGACTTAATGATTCAATAAAGATCCAAACTTTTCCTACAAATAAAGAAAATAAATATGAGTGTCATAACAATAATTGAATATTAAAATTTTAATTCAAATTCAAAGTTACGTAGGGAGATGATTGAAGAAAACTATTATCTATACAAACCAAAAAAATTAAAAGCCGACAAAAGAAAATAAAACAACCTTATTAGTTTCAAAGTAGGGCATTAATGAAAGCATATAAAAGAAAAATTATATAAAATAAAATGAATAGGGGCAGTAAATGAAGGATGCGATGCATTGATGGGAATGTCGGTAAAATGAAAAAAAAAATAGTAGAGAGATGTTACCCTTGTGCAGAGTTTTATAAGGATGAAATGTTTATATATATAAAGAGAATAAATGAAACTCGCAAAAAATAAAAAATAAATGAAAAAGGAAGATATTAATTACTAAAATTCATTAAACATGATAGGATATATGAGGGGTATTTAAAATATTTTTTATACATGAAAGTCTAATTCTTTTGCCTAATATTTGGTTAAAATATTAATATCCAACTTAATATAATAGGGGAATCAATATACCATATACACCTTATTTATTTATTTAATATGCTGACTAATGATAAAACTGGCCCTATTTTTAATTTTGGTTATACATGTACGTTAATTTTTTTTATTTTTGCCTAATAGTTTTATAAATATATATGGATAGAAGATCAAAATTTCAAATCATTTTGAATCACCAATAAATGTAAAAAAAAAATGTGGTTAGAATAAGACCATTTTAGTTTTGGTAAAAATATAACTTATTAGGTTAAAGTTTGAATAGTGCATTTTACTTTGAAATCTTAAAAACACCATCATCCTAGAAAGGTGATGCATGAGAGGTCAACGTTCATGAGGCCTTGGTGTGTTATGCTAGTCTGCCAGTCAACAACATGCAGCACAACAATTGTGTTTATGGTTTCTGTATATGAATTTTCTTCTTGCCCTTATCCATTAATAATTGTAATAATTATAGTTAAGACTAGAATGTTGCCATTGTACATTAGTCCACTTTATACTAATATGTTTGGATTCCATCCATTAAAACTATAATCAATTATAATCAGCCACGAATAAATGTATATAGAACTTCGGATATACAATATACATTAAACTGGTACGTGGAAAGTTTTATGGCTACTTGCACAATTCAAATTGCTTGGTCACTTGACAATGTATACGAATGTGTGGCAGTTTTGGAATTAATAAGTACTTTGTGGATGTAAACAAGCATTTGTTCTATATGCATCTTGGCTTATGT
Organism: Aquilaria sinensis; assembly: GCA_005392925.1. NCBI lineage: Eukaryota > Viridiplantae > Streptophyta > Magnoliopsida > Malvales > Thymelaeaceae > Aquilaria > Aquilaria sinensis. Next base: position 262,420 of record SMDT01000670.1, on the reverse strand, counting down.
GTGCCCTAAAGAGATAGTTTTACCCCTACTAGATAAAAGAATCCCTGTCATGTCCTTCCTCTATCTCCTTCACTCAATGATGCCGCCTCATTTGTTTTGTGTCACCTTCAAGCTGATTTGGCTGTTGCCATGATGTGATGGATGACAGTTGAGGATGCAAGCATCAGCTATGCTGAACGGTTGGGTGGCTAGATCGGCGACAAACCATAGGCGAGACGCAGCAAAGGAGTTCGATGATTGGCCATAGATCTGGCAAAGGTTTGTGGTGGATTAGAAGAATGGGTGATTAATTGGTTTTTTTGGTTTTAATCAAAATCGAATAACCAAATTTATTCAATTTTTAGTTTTATATACCATTAACCGAATAAATTGAATTATAGAAGGAAACCAAAATAATCGAAATTATTCGGTTTTCAACCAAAATAACTGAAATTTTTTTCAATTATTCGATTTTCAACCAAAATAACCGAATTTTATGCATACGTATTTCAAATTTCAAACATTCATCACATATACATTCTAATTACATAGTAAATATCTATAATTCATATCAAATTCAAGTATCACATTCATACACATAATAAACATCTATCACATACGTAATCCTTTCCAAATCTCAAACTTAAATACAAATATAGTAAAAATTTGGTTATTTTCGTTAACCTAATTTCAATTGAAGCAAACAAAAAATTAAACTGAAATAATATATTAATTTTCGGTTATAATCGTAAACTGAAATTATACTTAAATATAGTAACCAAAAACTGCATTTTCTTTTCAGTTATTCAGTGATTTCGAATATAACCAAAATTTTGCACACTCTTAAGCTTGGCAACTGGCAATGGTATGTAAGACAATCGCCAGACTAGAGTAAGGGTAGCTGCTAGGTGGAGATAAGGGCCTAATCTACGAATAACCAACCTTAAGTACTGATTGTAAGGGAAACCAAATTTCCAAGAACTGGTGTACCCCCCTTTGCAATACAAATTTAGGCTTGTTATGGTTCACTGATTGGAAGAAGCCACTGTTGATACACATATCATATACCAACAGGAGTATTTTCTTTCGAACTTCTTTACTCCCCTTATACAATACACACAGGGCAAAGCTAGGATTTCATGTTATATATATATCCAAGATTTTTATAAAGGGGGATCCATATACGTATATAACTACTAAATCCTAATATTAAATAATGAAAATTATAAATTTGCATATATTAAATGTAATGTTGAAAGAATATTTTTTTAGAAAAAAATTAAAATATGTTTTAATTTAACATCTCTTTTTTTGTCATTGGTCGAATGATTAGTAAAATATATAAACTATGAAGGAGATAAATAAGATATTCATGTTTTATAGAATCTAGGAGACAAAAATTTCATTTTAGCCCTTATATAGATCTTCCACTTAGTTTATTAACTTTTATCTTGTGCCTGATTAGTTTCATAATTTTTTCTATGTTTGAATTAGAAAAAAGAAAAGTGGCACAAAAACTTCAAGGCCTAGATAAGAATATATGTGAAAATTAGAGGACCAGTATAGAATTTTTGCCATTATTTTAATTGTTAGCAGAGAGAAGAGACTGACTTTTTTTTCCTCTTCCTTGAGGTAAGAAAGACATATTATTTTGTTTCAATTAATACTACAAAAATTATAGGGACCCATTAAAAAATTTAAAGGGTTACAATTATTTAATTATGCATCTCTTATAAAAAATTTCTAGAAAAGAGGGGGGTCCATGGACCCCCGTATTATTAACATAGATCCACATTTGTGTGTGTGTGTGTCCTTATGATTAAAAATATTAAAACTTACTAAGTTTAATCTCCACAGTTATGTATAGATTTTAGTATGAAATTTATTGAAATAAATAAGAAAATAGAAAAATATATAAAAATATAAAAAGTAAAAAAAGGAAGTGACATAAATTGGGTAGTGGGTGGTATGGAGAATGGAGAAGTTGTGATTGTAAGTTCCAACTTACTAAAAATATTGTGACAGTAATGACATTCTTTTTAATCAAGTGCGATAGTAAGGATTATATACTGTTTAGATGACCAAAAAATTATGGTCACATTCACTAGATAAATTGGATAATATACAAGCTAAAAAATAAAAAAAAAATAAGAATTGTTATTTAATCCTTCACGACTCTTTATTATTGCAACTGCAAGTCATTTTTCTTTCTTGTTGTTTTTTTATATCTCTTTACCTCAATTTTGTATACTCTAAAATAAAATATGTGACTTTTATATGTGAGGCAATATGACAACTTGTATTTTTTTCACATCCTAAGCCAATTCCAATTTGGCTTTAACAAGTCATTTGATTGATGTAAATAACAACATCAAAAAACTAATTCAACCCTAAGCAAAAAATTGAGAACCCCAAGCAAAAAATTAAGGCTAACTTATCAATATTGGGTACAAATTTTACATAAAAATTTCAAATTTTGTATTTTTTACTTAAAAAATATATCATATATATAATTATGTTAAAATATTAGGCCTGTCTCTACCCCTATACACAGAAATTGATAACAGGGATTTTACCATCATCATGTGTGACCACCACAAACACTGTTGGCCGGTCCATCTCCTTCTTGATGTATCAAGCTAGGTTGAATGGTAAGCCGTTCTCAGATAAGGCTCATAGTCAAACCACTAGTTCTGGTCACTCTTTTAGATTATTGCTCATTTTTTTCCCTTTAAGCCATAATAATAAAAGGTAGAAAATGATAATGTATTGGTCAAAAAGGAAAATGATTACTTAAATTTTTTTTTAACAATGAATTGAGAGGGATCGATTTGTTGTTTTTTCTTTTCGAGTAGGCAAGTAATTTTGCTATATATATGATGATGTTGGTCAGTCAAGTTCCTTTGTTGGTTTCATTGAATTTCAAACTTTTACTTCGGTTGTAAAAGGAAAGGATTGCTTTGTGTATATTTTTAATGTACTTTTTTGCTATTGGCATTAGTTAGTTTCAGTCATGCAACAAAAAATGGTTCAAATCATCTATTGTTTATTGTTTGCCCAAAGACTATTGGCGGCGACTTTGGACAAAAGGAGGTTGAGTAAGATAATGGGAGAGGATATGTGATTCAAAACTTTGGCTACTAGTTCTTTTCGACAAGCATTCAACTATAACTACAAGAAATGGAGGGTGGGGGAAATCTCTTTTTGCCAAGTAGGGATCGTGAAAGTTCATATGTTCAAATTTTCCTAGATTAAAAGTCATAAAATTAGACTTTGTTTATCACATGTTGCAATGAATCATTGTTTTAGCAATGATTGTAGGAAATTCTGTTTGCCTTGATGGAATTTCTATTTGTTATTTCAGTTTTCAATGTCAGATTTATGTGACCATGTTACTCAATATTTTTGTTTCCATGCTTGGTTTTGTTGGCATATGATATTTCAGTTTATAGTTTATTACTCTAAAATCCTAGATGAAAACATGGTGTTGAAAGAAAAAAATTGCTGCAATTTCTGTGCAAATCCATAGAGTGATTTCAATTTCTAAGTTTAAGTTTGAGAATGGTTCTTGCAAGTTATTGAGAATGATTGCTACAGGTTATGCAATTGAGATCACAGTAGAAGTTGTCCTTTTTTAATTTCTTAATTAGATTAAGAGGATATTTGTTTTTTAGAACGTTACACTTACTAGTAAGAGTGATATTGATTGTAATGGCATTTTAAGTTATTGTTTGGATATATAATTAAGAACATTATGCTTTCGATGAATGGTCGTTAGCAATTTGTGGTTGTGAACAGTTAGAAGAATTAGTTTTAAGCTTAATAACACATGGCTGTTTTATGGTGTGGGAGAAATTGTGACAGTTGTTAGCTATTGTGATCATGCTATACTAAAATACCTTCATTACACTTGCTTAAGGCCACCACACTCGAGTTTTGATTGTAACATTGTTCATTAGTTTTAGTTCATGGTATATGCATATTTTAGCACTATACATGACTCTTACTATCTCTTCATTTATAGATTCAATAGCTGAGAGTCTCTTATATGGCAGTAAATATTTTGGTTTAAGGTAACGGGTATGAGCTTGAGGACATTGCTTGCATATTCTCTTATTAAGAACATAATGGACAAATTTACTTGGAGATGAAAATTGTTCTTTTCTTTTGATAAAATGTAGATTGTTCATTATTATATGTGTAGGAAAATGAATGCCTAATGTAAATTATATTTAGACTTATCTCTTAAACCACTCTTAACACCATATAACGAATGACAACATGCCGTAACAATTCACGGCTATTCGAACAAGTATCTTATACCATTTTGATAATGTATAGGTTCATGATGTGTCCTGGGCTCAGGATCCAGAGGAAGATTACCAATCCATGAGCGTGGTCGAGGCACCAACGATGTCCTGGAAAGCTCTTTCCATCAAAGTCCTCAAGTTTGGAGGTAGTTTGGAGAAGGATCGAAGGAAACCTATTTAAGGATAACCTTTCTGAGAAAGGCCATCAGCATGGAGAGAGAAGCAACGAACCCTTGTGGGTGTGGCATGGACTTGGGCTAAACTACCTTTAGGATATGCTAGGGGGCCCTGCATTCACTAAGGGAAAGGGGCCCGTTGGCACTCATGATCTGGATTGGGTTACATAATGTTAGGTCTTAAACTACAATAGGTTAATGAATGGGATGGTTTGTCTTGAGAAAGAAGATATTGATGTTCGATTCTCTACACCACAACTAGAAGTTACCACCCTTACGCCTCACTCAACTTAGACAACAAGTTAAAATAGAGAGTCCTAGGGAGATAACCTAATTATTCAATCAACTCATTCATAGTTCACTATTAGTTTGCAATATGTTTGATATTGCATAATTAATCTTTAGTGTTTAGTCTTGTTTATTCATTGTTAAGTTTGTGATAAAAGGTTTAAAACTCTTGTTTTACAACAAACAATAACAACTATATAATAATAATAATAATAATAACAACAACAACAACAACAATAACAATAATAGTAATAACAACAATAACAATAACAATAACAATAATAATAATGCTAACTTGCACCAATGGCAAACTTTTGTTAGGCCCTTAGCTTGACTGTTGTTTGCCCATTTAAGTAAGTTTAGATACTTAGTTGTCCTGAGTTGAAATTAAGAGACTTAAGTGTCCTAGTTAACCAAGTTAGAAGGCTAGAGTACATTCAGTTGTCCATACACATCTTGAGCGGTGGTTTTCTAGTGGCAAAAATAATGAAAGAAGCCATTAGTGTCATACTGTTGGCCCAAATTGGCCATTAATGTTTTTTTGAGGCCAAATTGGCTACTAATGTTTTAAAATCAGTCTAGATAAACCATTGGTGGTTAAATAAGATAATATACCACTAGGAATAAACAGTATTATGTTAAATTATGATTATTTTTATATTTATTCCAGTGATGTGGCAAAAATAAAAAAGTAATCTTATGCCATCTTCTTTCACCCTCTGGCACCGACAATGGTGTCGGATTGGTGTTTGTGGGCATCCTTATCAGAGTCACTTTGGTTAACCAACTCTAGATTATTGGGTTTTCAATCAAAACTATGGTTGATTTAAGAAAGAGCGGTGCTAGAAGTATGTCATCCAAAAGGCGCACGTCATCGAATGCTCTAGCCTCACCTTGCTCTCCTCCAGCTCTTATAGTTTATGACCCAATGGCCATCGGCCCTTTGCCCTGCCTTGCTCTCTTTCGGGGCTCCAAATCTACAACACCATGGCCACCGACTCTTTGTTGTCCCCAACCCCAACCCTAGGTCCTGGTGGGCCTCTGATATCCTTGTCGCCCAGGAGATCAACATCAATAGAGTCCCATAAAAGCAAAGCGACAAAGTAGACATCAACCATGGATATAGAATCGAATTTTGCTTTGGCTAGCTCAATGGGCGAGTCACCAAAAGAGTTGAGGAGCTCTTTGACTAGGATGTTGAGTTCGCCAACCAAATCTGATGTGGCTAGAGGGAAGCCACATGGGATTTATTTTAACGGCAGTGAGTAAATTGACTTGACTCATAAACATCCGTGTTTTTGGTCCCAAAAACAATATTAATGGGCTGATTGAGCTATGCTGTAAACATTTGTGGTTTTTTTGTTATTTTTGCCGTTGTCTGGTTGAGCAGGCAGAAGGTTTAAAGGGGCACCGAATTCGCGCGTCCGCCATAATTGCTTGTTTGCTATCTCCATCCATCCGTGGCCTGGTTTGCGTATCCTCGCTCGTTTTTCACTTTTCCTCGTCAAATGGCTTCCGATAAAGCTCCAACATTCATTCCGTCATGGCTGAGAGATCCGGAACGGCGGAAGAGATGCGATCAGATTATAGAGGAGGGTCGTTTGCAGGCTGCCGAAGCTAAGAAGGATCCCTTTTTTGTCTGTCCAGAAAATTTGTCCCGGCTTAGATCCGGGAAACCTTATTGCTCTGTTGGCCGTCGACTCGCTAAACCCACCGCTGCCCAGGTGGAGAAATACAGAAAGGCATTAGAGAGAAACGGGGTAGTTCCTTTACTTGTTTAAATTTCTGTTGCTTTCGGGGATGGAATCATTAGTTGCCTACATTAATTTGTTCAATTTGTAGGGATTTCATGTTCCCAGAATGCCTGGTGTCACCTGCGCAATTCTTGCGCCTATGCATTTGACGGCCGAATCGCGAGAAATGCTGAAGCCTTGCTGTCAGATGGCGATCGAACAAGTCAACAAGGATCTGGTTCGGATTGTTTTCCCGTTTCACGTTTTGTCTGCTATATCTGGTCTATTTCTCAAGTATTTCTGTTTAATTTGTTTTTGTTTCAATGATAAATTTTCCTCAGGAAAAAGATCTCGAGTTTGTTAAAATGACCAAAGCAAACCGTATGGGTGCCGGCTGGGATGAAATCTTCTATATCACCTTCAAAGCCCATAGTCCCAGCAGCAATTCGATTTCCACTTTACAAGTGAAAGTTGTTCGCAAGGGTTTTGGTAAGGTAGCTAAAGTCTACTATTGGAGAATCAAAGAAACTGGTAAGAGTTTAGATACAATTACAGTCGTTGTAGTCAAGTTTCTTTTTTCCATGAATTGCTAACATTTTGTGTGGCTTCACGTTGCGTTTGGGCCGTGTTAGTTTGTGAAGAAGCATGATTAGGACGTTTGTTTCATTTTTAGGACTTATCTTAGTGATGAGCGAGAAAATGTAAATCCTATAGGCAATATTGAAGTCTAGATGTCATCCCTGTAAAATAACTAATGTAGGGCTTGCAGGACTTAGGTTTAGTGCTATCATTGGGAGGTTGCTATTTATTGTTTTAGTGGAATTGGCTGGAGCGATTATGGTTCGAGGGCTTCATATGATGTTTGTAATGAGCGTGGCATTAATACGCTAATTGTCAATCCCTGCACTGAAGTTGCCTGTTCTGTTGTTTCCTCGCTTGCTCAATATTTTACCTGTTGTGCTCTTTAAATATGTATTGACTGTTCATATTCAACTGGTTTTAGTTTCTTATTTTGTAATGATCTGGAACATTATTCTACTCAGAGTTAATGGTCTTACTGCTACTTTTAGAGAAAAATTCAGCGAATTATGGCTCTAGTTGTGCTTTCATTGTGAAGGGGAGAACTAGTTTCCTATTGGAGTGAGCATTTAGGGATACGAATTTAAAGGGCTTTCTACAGCAATTCTCCCTGCCAATTAGAATATCTGAAATGGGTCATGTTTGTGTCTTTGTACCAAGCCTTGAAATTTTTCCGGGCATCTTATGAGTATGCTTGCGGCATGGTTTCTCTTCAGTGTAACCCTTTTCCATAAAATCTTGATTCCGACTCTGTGCATGTCTTATGATTTCTCTTGTTGTAGTGATTCTCATATCATGAAGTGGCAAAATCGAGGTGATAATTTGAATTTAGGCATAAAAATAGATGCTTTTTTATTTTGTTGGGGGCGAGAGATATTGGAGAAGGCTGATCAATGACAATAAAGAAGAATCCTTGCATGCTTTGCGCTCACGGCATGTTATGGGATGGAGGATGGTCTCCCGTTGATCTAGAAGTGAAAACACTCAACTTTTGTAGTGGGATTGTGTTTTCGGTATTTGATGATATAATCCAATGACCCACACAAATGGGGTAATAAAACTTCTTCTGTGACATTGTTATCATCTGATTGAAGTAGAATTTGTTAATACATAGTGGCTTGAAACGACTGCTCTCCTAATATGAAGTTGATTATCTACCATGTTCGCATGTGTTGCTAGTTAATGTTGTATGTTTCTGTAATTCACAGGCTTATCCTCTGACCTGATGGAGGGAGAGAAGCACCGATGTCCAAGATTGCTCACGGGAAGGGTGGAAGCTGTGAGTGAAGGTTCGGCCAAAGGACTAAGTTGCTAGTGCTGACATGTGAATGCTTTATACTGCTATGACTTGGTTGTTGCTAAAAGGTTCTTGTGTTTCTGTACATATTGGAGCTGAATTGTCAACTTCGAATCGTTGCTGTTGTTTAATGAAATAGAGCAAAAGAAAGAAATTTGAGTCACTATTACGGATGCAGCACACACCAATAAGAGTGAGGTTGAAGTTTTGTTCTTCATAATCTTTTGTTAGCGTAAGGATACGTCTCATGAAACATCGGGAAAAAAATATATTCTATAGTGTCAATATGCTAAAAATTACACTTTTTGCGCCATTTTTTTAAGTTGTCATAAAATTTTTGCATCATTTTTTTTTTATTTTGTAACTTTTCACTTTGCAATTATCATTACACCCTCATTTAAACATTTACTTTAAAAATTAACTATATTAAAAAAAAGTACCATGTGTTTCAGATAATTTACACAAACATACTAGTTTCTCAATGAAATCCTTAACCTTTTGTCTCCTTCCCTCTATGACCAAAGTAGTCCATCAATGCCTAACCTAATTTCTTTGTTGATTGCCAACAATAGCAGGCAAAGATTGCCACAAAAAGTGCAGGTAAAGACTAGCTCAATCTCTTAATTCCTCGTCCTACTGCACCTGAGGTAGCACAACTTGCAATTTCTCCTGTGTCTTTGTTTTAATTATTGTCTTGTAGGATTGTAGTGGTTTTGTTTCGATTTTGGTCTTCTGGGTCTCTCCATCCTCAACTATAGCAAATAATTTAGCTTGAGCCTGAACACAAACACCACTATAACTGGCACACAATTCAACTAGAGACTGAGTCTTACTGTTCGTAAGGCATTTAGGAATGACAATTAAGTGAGTCGAGTCAGGTTTGAGTTTGGTCATTCAGGTTTGAGTTCAATCGAGTTTACATGAATTTCAATTTATATTAGATTTAGGTTGGGTTATTTAAATTCAAGTTGATTCAAGATTGAGTAGATTTCGGGTTTAGGTTAGGTTAGGTTGGGCTAATTTTAGTCTCAGGTAATTTAAGGTCAGGGTTATTCTGGTTTTGGGCTAGATTCAGGTTGGCATTCAGGTAGGGCTATAAGTTTTGGGTTTGGGTCAGAACCCAAAATTCTCAAACAAGTTCTCCATCCTGAAAATGTGGCCCAACTTGACCAAATTTATTGGCTGAACTTGAACCTACCCTAACCCCAAAAAATGGATTAAGGTCGGGTTGGATCAGTTTTGGCCCAAATCTCCATTCTGACATCTTTCTCAACGACAAGGCAAGGAGGTCGTTGTGGTCATGTAGGGGTCTTGGCAACGATAAGGCAGGGCGAGTAATGATGGCACAAGGGTAAGGCGAGGTGAAGGTGATGTGAGGGAGGCGGCGCAAGTTTAGGGTAAGGCGAGGGAGGGCGAAAAGGAGGCTAATGATGGTGGCGCTTGGCGAGAGGGCAAGGTGAGGAGCGGGAGGGTAGCACAAAGGCGGGGTGAGGGCAAGGGTAGGGTGAGGTCAAGACTCAGGAGTAGAAACACCGGAGCGAGGAGGACAAAGCATGGAAGCAAAAGAAGTCATGGGTGAGGTAAGGCCAAAACTCAGGAACAAAAACACCGAAGTGAGGAGGATGAAGCACGGAAGTAGAATAGGTCATGAAGAACGTGAGGTGGCAGGTGGGCGGCAGGGTTAGATTAATGAGTTAGAAATTAATTAAGGTTAGGGAATTAGGTTAGGCTGGGTTTTTTCATGGGTAAGAAGTTAGTTTAAGGGTTAGGCTGAAATCGGTTAGTTAAGGATTAAATGGGTTGCTGGCTTGGAAATGGACTTGGTTAAATATTTTTGGGCCATTCGAGTTGAGTTAGGTTGGACCCAAACCAAACCAAGTTTTCCTTTTTTATGTCCTGTTAGATTTGGGTCAACCTGAAGTGACTGTTTCATCCTTCCTGACCCAACCCTAAATCAACATTTTGGATCGTGCTTTGGGTCGGATATTGGGTTAGGATCATATGCTTACACCTTTACATTAAGGTTTACTTGAGTTACTAGTGCATGGATTGAAAGGGATGGATAGATTCAATTTTTATTTATTTATTTTTAATTTAAATTAAAGAATTTTATTTTTGGTGCAATTTAATTTATGTTAATTTTCCTTTTTAATATGTTTAATTAAAAATTTATAAAAATTATCTTAATCATGTTTCGATGAATTTGCTATTTGCTACGATTTCTAACTTTTAGTACAAAATTGCCACAAAATGTAACTTTAATTCACTATTAGTGACTAAACTACAAAATCTTAAAAATTTTAGGGAAAAATGTTAAAAAAATTTTGAAAAGTTTAGGGGCCCATTTTGTAATTATTATGGGTGACTAAAATGGAATTTTTCAAAATTTAGGTGCCTTAGGGACCAATGTTGTAATTTTAACATTTGCCTACCAAGATTATTAAACTTAATAAATACTTATGAAAGTTACTTGTTTTGAAAGAACATAGATATGAGACTTAATAAATATGAAATTCTTAAAATATGAGATTTGCTTAATATGAATGTTAAAAAAAATGAAAATTACTAAATATAGAGGCCCCAAGTATAAGATTTACAAAGTATGAATAGTAATGAAAGAGTTAGGATTAAATGTCAAAATTTGGGGTTTATTGTTTTAAGGTTAGGGTTTAGGAGCATACGGTTAGGATTGAATGCCTATGGTTAAGATTAGAGGTTTAAAGTTTTAGGGTTTTGGATTTATGCTTATAATTTAGAGTTTAGATTTAAGTTTTATGGTATAGGCTAAGGTTTGGTATAAGATTAGAGCTCTAGATTTAGGTATAGGGTTTACGGTTAGGACAGGGGGTTTATGGTTTAGGTTAGAGTCAGTGTTTAGGGTTTAAAGGTTTAGGATTAGGATTTTGGATTTGGGTTAGGGTTTAGAGTTTAGATTTAGGGCTTATGGTAAAGGTTATGATTAAGGTTAGGTTTATAGCTAAGGTTAGGGTTTTGGGTTTATAGTTTAGAGTTTAGATTTAGGGTTTAGATTTGGGTATAGGATTTATGGTTAGGATTGAGAGTTTAAGTTTATATTAGGGTTAGGGTTTAGGTTTAAGATTTAGATTTTAGATTTATGATCTATGATAAAGGTTAGGGTTTAGGTCAAAGTCAGAATTTAAGGTTTAGGATTTGACTAGATATAAAAAATAATAAGATTTAGATTTTTTATTTATGATTTATGATAAAGGTTAGGGTTTAGGTCAAAGTCAAAGTTTAAGGTTTAGGATTTGACTAGATATAAAAAATAATAAAACATTATGAAGATGTATTAATATATAATTACTTCAATGAAAAATAATACTCACTTCATCCCATAATATTTGACCCATTTGAATTTATTTTACTAGTTTACTTGAATTTATTCATATTATTAATTGTTAGAAAAAAATTGAAAAAAAAATATATTTAGAGACTATGGGTCTTTGTTTATCATTCATATATAAAAGTATTTCATTTATATATTAAAAGATTGAAACTAAAAAAATCATAGTTTAATTGCTAAAAAGTAAATAGTGCAAAGAATTTTAGATGGAAGGAATATAAATCTTTACTAACCATATATTTTATATTAATTTGAGTTAAAATCAGGTCTTCTTGGGTTTTGGTCACCGGCTTATTTTAGGATCAGGTCATGTCAGTCTTGGGTTTGAGTTATTTCGGGTTTAGGTCATTTTGGGCTCAGGCCAAATCGGGTTCAGGTCATCTCGGGTTCACATTTTTTTTTTGTATCACTTCAATTGGATTTAGGTTCAAGTTGGTTCTGGTCATTGACTTTTTTTTGCCAAATTGGGTCTGGTCATGTTTGGATTCTAGTGGGCTAGACCAAGTTATCATGTCGAGCTAAATTTTGTCATCCCTAAAGACATCCATTCTGTGTGCACTGTTAGAGTAGTAATTAGGCTAGAAAAGCTTATTCAATAAGTCACATTGCACTAAAAGAAGTTATTTGGCTAAGAAATTCAAGCAAAACCAGTTAAAAATGTTGTTTGGCTATTCGAACGGAACTTGTTAAAAATTCTACAGGAATTCCAAATTGAAAATCTGGCTTAAGAACACTTTTTTGGTAACCAGCTATTTTTGGCTTAAAGATTGATCAGATAAGTTTACTTAACCTAATAAAATCTAATGAAAGCATTAAAACAATAGTCTAATCTGCAAATCAAAACCTATTCCCATGAACCTCTATAATTGGTTCTTAAACTTACAGAATCTAACCTGAGCTTTACAACCTTGCCAATTTGTCATTTTTCCTGAAAAAATTGGTATAGCATGCCCTAAATATGGTTTAGGTGATTAAGTCTTGCACACAAAGTTTTAGGCTAGAACTGCTTTCCTAGCAAAAATTCAGTCACATGGTCAAAGTTGTAAGTTAAAGAGCAATACTTCAAAACTTGTCTGTCAAAATCCATCTTAAATCATTGGAAACTAATTTCAGTTTATTGAAACACAAACACTACAGGTAATGCTACTGAGTTTATCAAATAAGCTAACATTTGGACCGAAGTCTGAATATAAATCCATGTTGTAGTATTTTAATTGTAAACCAAAAGTCGTTGAAATCGCAAGTCTTTTGCTATAGTATGCTTACTAAAGTTAAAAAAAAAAACACAAGTTTAGAATATAAAGCATTCAGATTTATACACTCTAGAATTTACAACTTAAGTCTATAATATAAAAAAAGGTTGTTGCATTTCATAAACACAAACTATTTCCTTTAAACCAGTAAACACAAAAGCACCTGAGCTTTAGTTTAATTTACAAAACACTATGCAGGTAAACAAACATAGGACTTGGATAACTAGCTTGGATGCTGAGTTTTTTTAGTTTTCTCCCTCATCTACCTTCTACTATATGTGGTTGTCCTAACTAAATATTTCTATCATGTTTTTGTGTTTTTGTGTTATCATCCATTGGGTTGCGGTTGTTAGTTAAGTACCCATGAATACCCAAAAGAAGTCAACATTTTCTGTTAAGGGATAGAATGACATCTCCCACAATTCACATACAATGACAGAGCTGCTAGATATTTCTTCAAAGTAGGTAATGGTGTTGGTTACCATTTCTTCAGATCAAAATGCTCCACAAAAGATGTTTTTCCCTCATGCCTCATCAGAGTTTTGCGCTTCTTCACTACTGAGGACTTGTGCTCCAATACTTGTGAAGCCTAGTAGTATGGGAAATGTTATGGCCACACACTCTAGCCTCTAAAGTGTAGTGGCAGGATATGAGTTTTGGATGGAGGCTACTTCATATCTAGTAACATCAAAGCCTACTAGAGAGTTTGTAAATTGTGAGACCACATGTCCAGAGCTGAGAATAAAAAGGCTATGTGGTCAAGTTTGAAATTCCAAAATGTAGTGTAGTACATTTAAGTGATGAAGTGTTATAGTAAAAGCTTAAATGACTAATTCTCAATAGTGTAAGCAAATTGTCTCTCTTGAGTAGCTTCTCTCAGCATGTACTCAAGCTAAATTATAAGAACTAGTGTTACTATAACTGAATTGTACTGCATTTACCCTTGTAGATTTTGTTGGCAAACAAGTTTTTCATGAACCTACATGTTTTGTGACCTGCAAATGACTTAAACTTTGTGAAGTAGCTAATAAAATAAAGATCAAACATTGATACAATATTTTGTGTGTTAATTTGAGTTTTTGCTAGACTTAACATTTTGTCTAGAAACTTTATACATTAGTTTGAAACCATATTTGAGATAGATTTGTGAAGGAAGTTGCTTGGCCAAGTTATACATAATGCATTTGTTATAACGAAGTTGCTACAAAAGGTCATTCAAACAGAAACGAAACCTGAAATTAGAGAACCTGACTGTTGTTATCTATTGGAATTTAATGGAGACAACCAGAGATTAAGAGTTTTGAATCAGTGTTTCCACTAAAAATTCTACAAGAAAATTTTGAGACTACAAGTTTGACTCATACATTAACTTGTAGCAAAACACAATGAATAAATTTGAGATTCTATATGTGAATGAAGAATGCCATTCAAAACCCGATTAGGTGAGAAATTAGAATGTTATGGTGCAAAATACTGAGAATTTTGCAAGACAGCCACAAATTTACCAGTTTTGACTCAAACATTGACTTTCAACAAGGCATGTCAATAGGTTTTGAAACTTTGCAGAAGGGTTAAAATAATTGTATATAATCTATATGGATTGGAAATTTAAATTGCAAAACTACAACAAAGCTGATAGTTCTGTAATAAGAAGGGAGAAAGTTTTTGAATTTGAAATTTTTATAGATGCTTTTAACCCATATTTTGAAATCGATTAAGCTTGAAAACTGAAACTTTAGCCATGAGAAAGGAAGACTGTAAAACTCTGCAGCAGAAAAAGAAACTTGATAAACCTGGTTTAATCAATCAATTTCTTCCCTTGGCCTAGTTTTTAAACCAACTTTACAATCACATTTCTTTTGTCAAAAGGAACCTACTTAACCACAAAATGGAACTAATATTAATATTGAAACTAATTATATCAATTTGTTGTAGCAAAATGAGTTTTTAGGGTGTTGCTTTTTGCTATTAAGCTTCAATTTCATATTTAATGGTTCAAAAATCTTTCTAATGTAACTTTAAGGGTGTGTGCAAAATTTAAGGCTAAACTAGTAACTCTAGCCTACTCTGGCAAAATTTTAAGTTTCTATCTTGCTTATTTTAGATTAGTTTCACAAGAATTGAGCTACCTATTATGGCTACTTTTATAGTTTCTACCATGTTTTACATTCAAACCAATTGAAATTTAAGACTTTAACTATTATAATTAGGTTTTGGTGTTAAAATCTTGTTATAGCACCCTGAAAATGTTTTGGTACTTAAGGAAACTAATAAAAACAAAATTTTGGCACTTAGTTTCATAGGACATGGGCCATATTATGCAGAATACGCTTCTTACATGAAGTTGACCTGATAAGTGATTGTTGAAAATATCTTGCCACTATGTGAATAGTAATATGGATGAATAGTAAATACACAAATGAATAGCAAATACATGTATAAACAGTAGCCTGCACATGAACAGTAGAAACGTGTATGAATGGTAACTTGGTGGAACTCCTATAAATAGCATTTGGTTCTTTAGTTCATTTCATTTAACTGAGAGCCAAACTAAACCATATTTGCTTTGAAAAGGATATTGTGAGTGAAAGATTTGTTTTTTGGAGACCGACAAAAATTAGTGAGGTATTTATTTGAGGTGTTTAGGAAACACTTGAGTGCTACTCATTAGGCTTATCCTAATTAGTGTTTTACCTTTAGAATTTTTTTGTCTGGAGAAATTTCTCTTTCTTATGAGTCTACTATTTTATTAGTTGAGGAAAGTCTTCAGGTTGGTTCCATGGATGTAGCCCTAAATTAATAATGACCATGTTAAATTTCTGGTGTCTACTTCTTTGCACTTGTTCTTTTTCGTTGTGCCCAACTAAAAATTTACTTCCATTATACGCATGCCAACAAGTGGTATTAGAGCCAAGGTAGGGTTAGTGATATCTACTTATTATATGCTTTATGGTTGCCCCTAAAAGGGGGATCAAAATGAGTAGTTTTATCAATTACCTTAAGGTGTTAGGTACTGTTCTCGTGTACGGTCACTTTTCAGGTATATGGCTACTATTCTTGTATATAGCTACTATTCTCATATATGATTACTATTCCTATATATGGTCACTATTCCAGTATATGGTTACTATTCACGTGTATGATTACTATTCACATGAAATAGTTGGAGCTTATCTTTACTCAATGTTATTCCTGACGGAGCTGATAACTAAAAAAGATATTGGTGAAACCTCAAGTTCAATGGTCAGATTGAATGCATCAAATTAGTTAATTTGGAAGCCAACGATGGAGGATTTTCTTAATTGCCTTGATTTGTATGATCTTATTACAAGTGATTCAGCAAAGCTTGAGAACAAGTCCGAAGATGATTGGAAGAAACTTAATCATACGATATTATCGATGATGCTTCACAAAAAACTTGAAAGTCAAGTCTTTGACTACTTTAGAAATTTCCATGTAATGGTTAAGAGGGAGAATAATGTGCACTTAAAGTGTCTTCATATAGATGATGGCAGGGAGTATATCTTTAATGAGTTTGAAAGAAGATTGTAAGGAGCAAGATATTTTTCATGAAAATAAGAAGAAGCCTGGTACACCACAAAATAATGGTGTAGCTAAGAGGTTGAATTGCACCATTATTGAGAAAGTCAAATATATGCTGAAGATGTCTAAGTTGCCAAAGACATTCTGGAGTAAAGCTATAAGTACTGTTGTTTACTTGATTAATCAAACTCCATCAGTTTCTTTGGGTTTTCAAGTCCCAAACAATGGCTGGATAAGTAAGAATGCTTCTTATTCACATTTGAAGGTGTTTGGTTGCAAAGCATTCATACATGTGCTCAAGGAACAATGATCAAAGCTTGATGGTAAAGCTAAACCATGCATACTAGTTGGTTATGGTGGTGAAGAGTATGGCTACTGGTTATAGGATCTAAAGAAAAAAAAAAGTGATTAAAAGTAGGCATGTTGTCTTTAAAGGGCATGAGAACATAGAAAATATTGGGCTATATGATGAGACTTAAAATACTGCTTATGGTGCTGATGATCTAGCACCTACACCTATTCTATTTGAGAATGCCACAGTAGAGGAGCTATAGAACAAAGGATTAAATAGCCATCCATTATTGATGAATAGGTTAATGGTGATATAGCTGAGCATGATAGATGTCCTGAGCAAAAGGAGCAGCCCCCTCCAGTAGAAAAAGTAGAATCTCAATCGACAAGATCTACTAAAGAGCATCATCCATCCACCAGGTTTCCTAATTTTGATTATGTTATGCTTGTTGTCGCAGAGTAGTTTGAAAGCTTCTTAAATGTGCAGTCTTGTGTAGATATTGGGAACTAAATAATAATGGCAACTCATCTTTTAATTGCAACCTTAACTTAATGAAACATTTCTGCTATAAACCTTAACTTCAGGCAAAAATATTGTTTGGATGAACTTGAGCATGTATAAAGCTTAATGAAGATTTTTCTAACTTCACTAAGTGAAAATTGCTTACTTATGGTTACGATTGTTTCTATATGATGGTTAAGAAAATTAAGAGTCAACCCACTGAAACAAAGACCTATGAAATGAAATGTTAGGAACTAAATAGTAATGGCAAGTCATCTTTCAATTACAACCTCCTGAAAATGATGAGTGGTAATCTGAGAACTATTTTTGTGAAGTTCACAATAACAACAAAAATAGCACATCTATTGAGAAACCTATCAACCGCACCAAGCACTCAACTTCTTGTCCTAGACTCTAGGCCTAAAATGTGGGATAAGCAAAATCTGTTACCAGCCAGTCCTCCTCCTACTTCCCATCCTCAAAAAACCTGATCTTATCGTAGGCAGCCACTGGGAAATACCCTCTATGACCTCAGTCTCGACCCATGAATTTTTTCCTATCAAATATGGGGTACCTGAGGAGGGATCACAGCCAAAACCTATCAGCTCAAAAGCATGCCTCCCAAAGTTCTTCATCACAAGAGGTTTTTCAGGAGTCCGGAAAATATTCTACAAAACACAAAACAAAACAAAACAAAACAAAACAAAAAATAGCTTAACACTAATATATTAAATAATATAATTACATACTGGGCATTCAAAATCTAGAAACTCCGGGGTAATAATCATAGTGGCCATTAAGGGGTGGTTTTTGAGGATTTGTACAGCTTCACTTGGGTCAAAAGTGAGTTGGCACCCGGAGAAGGGGAATATTTGAGCACCTGCATTTTGTATGAAGAGAAAGGACTAAAAGGTTAAAAGTTAATCCTATGAACCTAAATATGGGTTAATGTTTCTCAATTTGGTAGCATTGGTTTGAACTCATATCGTAGTTTCCGTACAATGTTGCTTTGTGAAGGATAACCGTGTTCGTGCCCAAGAGGTCTGATTGTTCTACTGATCAGATAAGCAAGATGCACTTAGTAATAGCCAAGGTATTAAACACCGATACCGTAAGGTATACACATGTGTTAAATACCGTTACCATAAGGTATGCCAAAGGTGTTAAATACTGTTATCACTAGGTATATTGTACCCTGAATTTCTAAGTTATACCGTATGGTATATCGTGCCGTATACCGTTACTGTTACCGTAAAAAATAAATATTAGAATATTATTTTTAGATGACCTAACCTGTTTAATAATTTATTTTTACACATTTTATATGTATTTTAATTTTTCTCATCGTAATTTGTAAAATATAAATAAAATATATATGATAGAAGATATTTTTTTAATATGAAAAACATAAAAAGATGTTATATATGGAACAAAATAAATAACACTAAAAAAACTAATTTATTGATATAAGAGAAAAAAAATATTTTAATAATAACAATACATTTTTTAATACTACATTGAGTTCTTAGATAGCTCAAAGTATGACGCTTCTTTCTTAGCTTGTTTTGCAAAAGCAACATATTCATCCCATGTCATGGAATTTTGGTTTTGAGTCAAAAAATTCCACAAATGAAAGTAATATTCAATTTGAGTAGCATGCACCAGAAATCCAATTGGGGGATATTGCTCAACACTATGTTGTGGCTAAAAAATGTAATGATTGTCACCGAATAGATTATTGAAAAAGATTTGGGCTGATGATGATGAACATTCGCTCAAAGATGATGACATTTGTTGTGGATATCCATATGAGTTATACACCATGGAGCCACTGTCACCAATTAAACTCATGTTGAGACTACTTGAATTTTCTTCACTGTTCATCATCATTGAGTCAAACTGACTCACAAAGTCATAGTTTCTATAATTTTTCCTTTTTTTGGTCATTGCCCCATGTCCTTTTCTTGATCCATGATCCTTATCTTGTGTAGCATGTGAAAAATCAGCTTCACATGAAAAAGGACTCATATAACCAGTAGAACTTTGTCTCCTAATGTCTTCAGACATATAACCTCTTTTGGCATTAGAAGTTCTAGAATGACTTCTATCTCCACTGTCATAATAATAACCCGTATCTCCTTTATCATTGTTATCGCCATTGTCATCATCATCATTGTCATTGTTGTCACTATCATCGTCATCATCATCATCATCACCTGTAACACTGTTGAAATGGGGAACAAACCCTGGTGGATAAGATGGAAAAGCACTTCTAGTTTCATCAGAAGATTTAGATAAACCAACCTCTTCATTCAGTACATGATCAACATCAATAGCCATTTCTTGAGCATGTTTTCTAACTCATGGATCTGGATTTCCTTCATTATCATCCAAATGTGCTGGACATATCCACTTTTCAGTGGAGATTCATCTTCATCACCAAGCTCAACTGATATATCAAGAAGATTTAACGGATCATCCTCACCATCTTTCTCTTCCATGACTGTCATATCTCTAAGACGAAGTTTCATGTTATAATAGCAGAAGACAAGATTTTGTAAACTTGTATGAGCTAATTGATTTCGTTGCTTGGTATGAATTAATGCAAAAATGCTCCAATTTCGTTCACAAGCTGAAGAGGATGTCGTTTGAGATAATATACGTAAAGCCAAATTTCTCAAAGTTGGTGTACTAGTCCCATATAATTTCCACCAATCAACTGCAATCATATAATAAAAGTCTTATTAGCATAATATATTAAAGTCAAATTGAAAAAATTTTAGTAAAATGTTGTATACATTTATTAATAAAATGTCACTAATTTATATTAACCTGGTTTCAGCTTTTGTCTTGATGGTATTGCATATGCAGCTCCAAATGACTTTCTTGCTTCTCTAAATATCATTATCTGTTTTAATAGAAAGAATCATTAACAAAAAAAATCTAAAAAATAAATAACATATTATATAAAATGAGATCCCATGGTACCTCATTTCCAAATGACCTAATTTCTGAGGAGTGTGGATCTAAAACTGAAAAAACTTTATAGATAGCATTTAAGAAATATGAATTGTCGCCACCATCCTTCTGATAGTGATAATTGGGATTCAAAAAATGGGCTAAAATGACATTTATAAAATTATATTAGTTAGTATTTCATGATAAGACAATTACAATCATTACCTCTTAAAAAATATACAAAGTAACATAAAGGTTACCTGCTGCATGAAGTGGGTGCTCTAATGTTTTATCCTATTGTTCCCTCAATGATTTTTAGCACCCAATTTATAGATCAAATAAGACTTATATGTTCTTTCATAAGCAGAATCGATTCAAACACACAACTCATGGTTGGCCATACTTCACTATCAACAATTCGGAGTACTCTATATAGCGGTTCATAAATTTGACAAACTCTTTCAACTTGATCCCAAAAAGAGTGAGTCAAGATTAAAGTATCTACATATCTTCCAATTGGAATTCGACTTAACTGGTGAGTATTCCATTGATTTGATGTAAAAAGTTCTTTTAGCCCTGCCCTTTTCTTCAATAAGCAATCAAGTGCAATGTAATTTGTAGAAAATCTAGTGGCACCAGGGCGAATGATATCACTTTTGCAAAATGTTCTCATTTACAATAGAAGTCAACCTTAGTTATATATAAAATTTGTGATTTTTGTTCCATCTTTGATGACTTTTTTCACAGTATCTTTCCTTACAATTGCTTCAAACACCAGATCAATAGAGTGTGCTGCATATGAGGTCCAAGATAGATTGTATTTTTTCATCAATTTTGTACTGGCTTTTACGTATGCACTCCCGTTGTCTGTCACCACTTGCACAACATTTTCTTTGCCAACTTCTTGCACAACCTCCTTCATCAAACCATAAATATATTTGTGATCTTTGATTCTATCAGAAGCATTAACTGATCTTAAAAATATAGTGCTTCCTTTAGAATATACCATGAAATTGATTATGGATAATTTTGTTGGCCCAGTCCAACCATCACACATAATGGTACAACCATATGTTTTTCACTTTTCTTTTACCTCCTTCACATATGTTTGCATCTCAGCTATCTCCATGTCAAGATATTTTGTTCTGATTTCATAAGATGATGGAGGTAAAACTCCTTTTCCAGCCATTTGAATTCCTGCCACCATATTTCTAAAATGATGTGACTTTGCTTTTGCTGCTGGTGGTACATTGTCATATATAAAAAATTTGGCAATCATGCGCCCCATGCTTTCTCTCAATGACTTGCCTTTGAAATATTCTCCAACACCTTTTTGCTTTGCACCTGAAGATTTGTAATGAGAAGCCATTGGTGGAGCATGAGTTGATGATCCTTTAACGCTTTGACTACGTTTGAACATAGAAGAAATTTTAGAGCTTTGTTTACTACTACTTCCAGGACCACTTTGATATATTGTATTTTACTCCCTTTCCCAATAAGATCTCTATGATTCACGAACTGCTTGCCTGTATGTAGCTATTTCATTATATGAAATATCATGAGGATATGCAAAATCATCATCACTATCATCATCTTCTATGTCAACTGATGTTCGCCCCATTACGCCCGATCTCAACTCTGCTCTAATGTCCTCCATTTTTTGAGATTTTTCCATTTTATTGCTAGCATACTAAGACAATTTAGCTCTCATTTCTTCTTTAACCTCTGGCGGGACTTGCTCACATGGTTTACAATTTCTAGATGCATCAACACCGGCTAAATGTCTTTTCAAACATGTAATTCCACTGCCTTTTATGATGTGTCCGCAATATTTGCAAATTATGCCATTTATTGTGCTAGGAATAGGATCTCCATGATCCCACCCAGTATCTTTTGATCCTTTTGGCATTGTATAATATGCAAAAAAACATCCCTAAAAATTAAACAACAATACAAACTTTAATTGAGAAAAGAATGTAAAAGAAAAGATAAAATAAATAAATAAATAATTGTGTCAAGAGTAAAGTCTTAAAAAAATTTCCTTAAAAATTAAACAACAATATGAACTTTAATTGAGAAAAGAATGTAAAAGAAAGGATAAAATAAATAAATAAATAAGTGTGTCAAGAGTAAAGTCTTCACATACCTTCTAACTTGGGAATGAATTCTTTATTCCAAGTTAAGTAATATTGTTGGATTGTCCAACAAAAAGCTCCAGATGTTGTAAAAATCAAAGATTTTATTTGCTAGATGGGTGTGTTGAGACTTCAAAGTCTCAAAAATTTGAGAGATTTGGAAATGTTGTGTTCGGAGGACTAGGCTATTTCTTTTATTTTATAAACAAAAGTAGAACCAAACAAACGCATGAAAAGAAACAAAGAAGCAATAATGCATGTAAGGTAAACCTATAAAAGAGTACGAAAAGTTAGAAAAAAAGTAAAGAAAAAAAAAATTAAAATTGGAAAGAAAGAATCAAATAAAGTTACTTGGTTAAATATTTACTCAAGGTAATAATGCATGTGAGGTATGCAAAGTAACTTTGAATTCAAAAAAAGAAAAAAGGAAATGGATATAGAAACAAAGCCGCGAACCTGTGAGCACTGACCAGCCAACCACGCATCCACAATTGCATGTACTTTGCATATACTACAGATATAAATAATAGCATTCATTAATTTTTTTGATTAATTAAGAAAGGTGAAAAAATTAAAAGTAAATTTTCATTTTGTTTTTTGATATATGTATTATTTATATTTTAACATTGTATATTTTTATGATATTTTGATTTTAAAAAAAATATCTAAAAAAATTAAAATATTGCGGTATGTACCATGTGGTATTTATGGTATACCACAGTTTTTTGACAAAATATATACAAAAAGTGTGCGGTATGCCGTATACCGTAAAATAGCACTATATACCGCAAAATACCGCTATATACCACACAGTAAAATGATAAAATATAAAAATATTTATACCGCATACTACGTATCTGCAGTATTTAATTCAGTGGGTACACCGCACCCTAAATTTTTAAGGTATATAAAGCTGCATACCGTTACCTTTTAAAAAAAATAAATATTAGAATATTATTTTAAGATTACATAATTTGTTTAATAATTTATTTTTACACATTTTATATATATTCTAATTTTTCTCATCATAATTTGTGAAATATAAATAAAACAATATGATAGAAGATATTTTTTTTAATACAAAAAAAAGTGTAAAAAAATGTTATATATAGAGAAAAATAAATAATACTAAAAAAGAATAATTTATTAATATACTATAAATATAAATAATATCATCCATATACTTTGCATATACTATAAATATACACAGTACCATCCATTAATTTTTTATATTAATCAAGAAAAGTGACAAAAAAAATTAAAAGTAAATTTTTATTTATGATATGTGTTTTATTTTTATTTTAATATTTTATATGTTTATGATTTTTTGATGTAAAATAAAAAATAAGAAAAATAAGCATAAAAAATTAAATACCGCGGTATGTACCATGCAATATTTGCGGTATACCACGGTTTTTTGACAAAATACATACAAAAAGTGCACGGTATGCGATATACTTTAAAATACCACGATATACCACATGATAAAATGACAAAACGTGAAAATATTTGTACCTCATACACGGTATTTAATTTAGTGGTAATTGCTGTGTTTTGAGCCTAAAGGCTCTATATATATAAAGGCACTATAATAGTTCTATATCTAATGCTCTAAACTGTCTATGATGTATAATTTTGTTAACTTGGATGTGTTATTAAGGACCTAGAGTAAATGCTATTTAAAATATATCAGCTCATGACACTCCCGTTGGTAAGGAGGTTCCTCCACAATCAGGTTAGGGTAAAACTGCTGGTCTGCTACATCATTCTACTCCAAGTATTCAAAAACGTGAACTGTAGTCTTCGCCTAGAGTTCAGGGGTGGTGAAACAATCTACGAGCTATTGTGGCAACACCATATCATCGTTGTTGAACATCGTCCTGATGTATCTCACTTTTTTCACGATAGAGATAGAACCATAAATCCGACAGAAAGCTGCAAAAAGACACAAAAACAGCAAATAAGGAGAAAAGAAGGAATGTCCATGATAAATAAGAACCAAAAACATCTTAAACGACAGATACAAGGGAAATAAGGAAGGAATGTAAGCAAACAAAATGAAGCTGTGTTTACGTACGTCCTTTTTGTTCCTAAATTGGAGCCCTATCAAGTCCCCACTCCTCAGATTCATCATCCCAATTCACTTTTTGCCCTGGGAAGTTCAACTGCTCCAGAAAATACTGATGAAAGATAGAACAAAGTAAGAGAAAATTTCCTTAATGGAAAATACTTCATTACATTTGCCTTCCTTACAACTACGGAGTCTCCTTCTACCCTGTAACAGACACTACCTCACATTAGCTCAAGCAAGTGAGGAGTATTGCCTGGTCTAACAAATCAAAAACCACCTAAAAACAGATTCACTAATTCCCCTATTTTTTTTTCCAGGAAGACGGAGTTGTCGACGCCACAATAGTGGGTCCATCGTCAGTGGTCTCCCTCTCATTTATGTGTGATCCATGCTAATATTTATTTTCAACTAATATGAAGATAATGAATATGAATTTTAATTTCAATGATAATTAGTGCATTGTTCTATTATTTTTAATTTTGAAACAAACTATTCATTTGGCTCGAGCAATAAGCCAAAAATTGTTCTCATAAAATTGCATTAATTTTAAAAAATATAAAACTTAAAAGTTTAGGCTCAAAATTTGAGGTAGCTTGCTGCTTTGTTTCTTTATGCAGTGGCTTTCAATAAAAGTTACTCTATTGTAAATTTATTTCTCTATAACGAATAAAAATAATTAAAGTAATTTAAAGTTTTGGTAATTACAGAATTTTTATTGCTTAGATATCTTTAAAATTTTATTATTTTGAGCTAATTTCACATATGTAATTATAATTTTTTTTAAAAAAAATATTAACCTACATCGTACGGTAAAAACGGAGTAGTACATTAAAGAATCAAAAGTCCTAAGAATTACTAGAATAAACTTGTTATTCAAGTTCTCACAGTTATCAAGAAAATTCATACAGCAAACATACATGAATTTTTTCTTATAACAGGTAGTATTATAAATGAATACCTAACCACCAGAAATAGAGACATTAAAATAAATTATTGATGTAAAGCCAAGAAAAAAATGAGACATTAACAGCTAATTAAATAGTAAATCCAACAAAAAGATTAAATAATAAAACCACACTAACATTGAGGACAAAACAGACATCCAAGCCTTAAAACATACTCATTAGAGATACATGTGAAAAATTGAAATTCAAAATTTAAGAGATAATTTTACATATTGATTTGAAAACTATATTTTATTTGGCTCAATTGTTAATGTATGAGAGTTATTATGAAAATGCCGGATTTTATAAAAAATGTCACATAAAACTGATTTGGTTGGCCTCAGGTCAAAAATATTGAAATTCCCCACACCCCTTACTTAAAACACTCTTTACTTAGAATATTAAAATTTCTTTCCTCATATAGCATGTTTTTCAATCAAAAAGTGCGTTTTATAGAATTCTTTTTCAAACATCACGTCTTCATCATTGTTTTTTCTGTTTTTAGGTGGAGTGATGTGGAATATGTAGTTAACATGTTTCTAGAAAGAATCCGCCGGACCAAGCATATGTGCCAGAAAGAGCCCAATTCATGCATAAAATGAATATTATAGAAGGTTATATTGTTACCACATTTTGTATAGCTTAACAATGATGATTAGCATGTCAACAACATTTTTTTAAAATTTGTTGCAATTTGGGTTCTTTCTTATTCTTGGTTTTCACTCATTTTTAGTTTATAATTCGTATATTAGCTTATAAATATGCTATTCTTCATTCATTATTCATCATTTTATCATTAATATTCTATCTTATTTCCAAGTAAAATCCTTTTAGGAAGTTTGACTATTTGCTAACTCTAATTATATTCTTTACTATTCTCACTGGGACAAATAATGCATCAAAACTTTCAACAAAGGTATGGCTTATAAGAAGTTCACAATATAGCTTCCATCGACTTTTTAATTTTGCCTTTGTTTTGATAAATTGTTATTGGAGGGTGTGATGGGTATGTTTTGGTAAATTGCCATGTTATTTCATCATGTTTCAAAGACAAATTTGTCATTACAAAAAGAAAAAAGATCAAGAAATAAAAAGAAATAAAAAGCCGACAAAATAGAACCCAAAAAGACCAAAATAACCTTAGTCCATCCTGGACTACTCGCAACCCCCCATCAATAGCTTCCAAGTTGTTAATTAATCACGCATACAGATTAATCAATTAACTAGTGATCAGATAAGAACACTCACGTAATGTGATCAAGCTTTTTAGTTGACATTAAACTAAAAGGATCCCCAAATCAATAATCCTCATGTCAAATAGTTCATTGAGGGTGTGAGGATAATATTTGTTATGAGAGTTTTCATGGTCATTTTAGTTCCCTAGAATTCATGTTTCTTACGAATCCAGCTCTACCTTAAAGAAACTGATCTCCCTTAAGGATGAGCTTTCAATTGGTTTGATTTAGAGCCGATTTGAATATATTGATCCAATTGATTTTTAGTTTTTATAAAGTGTATTCAAATTATCCAAATTACATGTTAGATCCAATCTGAACCATCCAAATTATATTTCAATTTATTTGATTTGATTAATTTGATTCTGTTTCTAAGATATAGAAACATAGCATATGAAAAACATAAGATAAATATTAAATTTTTTACTTCTCATACCCAAAGTTAAAAAAAGATAGGCAGCATATTGTCCAAATTAGTAGGAAATAATTACATATATGTATGATCAATATGGATAATGGTAAAAATTAGTAGAAAATAACTTTATACATATATGATCATTATGGATAATGGTAAAATATTTATTACTATTCAGTCTATCTGATTTCTTCAGTTTTAAGTGTATGATGGTTATTCAATAACAGAGTATGAAATTTGGTTTTGATCCAAATCAACTAAACTATGAAAGAAACTGAACCATTTTATTAGAATGTAATCGATTTTTTTCGAATAATGTTGACGCCTACCTCTCTTTTCGCTTTAGTTTTCACTTGCTCATTCTACCTTTAGCAAATATGTACACCGTATCATAATAAAAAATGAGAAATAATTAGAGACCTTATTAAAGAAGTCAAAAAATTCAGCTACCTAGTTGAAGTTTTGTGATTTTATTGGAGGCGGAAGCTGTTGTTAAAGTTTTAGATTCGATGGAGGTTGGTGTGTGAAGCTTCGATGTCTCAACATCCTCAAGAAGGTTTCAATCATCTAGTATGTTTCGTAGTGGCCAGCCAATACTTGTTTCAGTTTTGGGCTTTTTTTTTTTCATTTGAGTTTTGTTATGGGTAAAGATGGACAACTTTGGCAAATGATAAATCTTAACTCTTGAGCTAATAGTTGTATTTTGGGGCAAATCTTTGCTTTGATCTGGATGAGTTTGAGGAGGATGATGAATTCAAGGCAAAGTATCCTTGGCCATTTTGCATGGAGGATTTCGATTTGATTGGATTACATTACCATACTAAGAAGGAGCATCCTCTTAAATCCATGTCCAGGGTATGTGTTTGGTCTTTAAGTTTTTCTTATTTCTTGTTGAGCTCTGTTAGAATTATTTGTTGCATTAGAGTTTAGTTGTTTAATTGAAGAAGAAAAAGGTTAACATGTTAGATTAGTATTTTGGTCAAATTTGTTTAAGTAACGAATAGAAATTATGAAGATGAAATATTGATGATTGCCACCTTTTCGGTATAAGGTGAAGCATTCATGTTGCCTTAACAAAAAGAAGAAGGTTAGCATGTTAGATTAGTATTTTTAAACAGGAGGGGCAAAATGTAATTTCACCGAAATCTTATGAGGCAAATTTTAATTAACCCAAGATAAGTTGTTATATTGCCACGTTATTTCATTGTGTTTCAGAGACAAATTCTTCATTAAGAAAATAAAAAAAGGACAAAAAATAAGATGCCAACAAAATAAAATCTAAAAATACCAAAATAGCCCTAGTCATTCCTGGGCCACTCACAACCCCTCTATAGGGTCATTAATTAATCATACACACAAATTAATCAAATTAGATCACTTACGTAATGTGATCGAGCTTTATAGTTGACATTAAACTAAAAAATCCTCAAATAAAAAATCCTCGTGTTAAATAGTTTGGTGAAGGTAGTTGAGGATAATATTCCATATGAGGGTGTTCATGATCATTTCAGTTCCTAAGGATTCAAGTCTCTTAAGGATCTAGTTTTACCTTTAACAGATCGACCTTCCCTTTCGCTTTAGTTTTCACTTGCTCATTCTGCCGTTGGCGAATACATATGAGCCCAGGCCTTGCACCGTGACCTCATGATAAAAAATGAGAAATAATTATATACCTTCTTAAAGAAATAAAAAATTTAGGTACCTAGTTGAAGTTCTGGGATTTCACTAGAGATGAAAGCTACTGTTGGAGTTTTAGATTTGATGGAGGCTGATGCATGGAGCTTTGGTGTCTCAACATCCTCAAGAAGCTTCTGATCGTCTAGTATGTTTCGCAGTGGCTAGCTAGTGCTTGTTTCCGTTTTGGGGGCTTTATTTTTTCTGTCATTTGAGTTATGTTCTGCATAGGAACTGACAGCTTTTGTAAAAAATGAATTTTGAATCTTGAGCTAATAATTGTATTTTGGGGGTAGACCTTTGCTTTGGCTTGGATGAGTTTAAGGGAGGAGGATGAATTCAGGGCAGAGTATCTGTGCTCATTTTGCTCAGAAGATTTTGATTTAGTTGGATTATGCTACCATATTAAGGAAGAGCATCCTCTTGAATCCATGTCTGGGGTATGCGCTTGGTTCATAATTTTTTCTTATTTCTTGTTAAGGTCTATTATAATTATTTGATGCAGTAGAGTTTTGTTGTTTAAAGGAAGAAGAAAAAGAAAAAGAATTGTTAGATTATTATTTTGGCCAATTTCCTTTTTGTAACAAATAACAATTGTGAAGATGAAATATTGGTGATTGCCACCTTTTTAGTATAAGGTGGAGCATTCATACTACCTTAACATGCATTACCTTGTCCCCTCACCAAGTGGACAAGTTCTTCATTTGTCATCTGTAGCTGATTTAGCTATTGGTATTTAAGATGTTGAAGAATGTGGTGGCACAGCCACAAACATCATCTTTGGCAAATTACATTCAGAATTATTATTGTGATACACCCTACCCCATGGGTAATGAAAATAGTATCTGCAAGTTTTAAGTTTATGCTAAATTTTAAGCATTTGAGGATTAGAAAAGAGATCTTCTCTGATCTAGAGGGGCGCTCTACATGCAGTTTCACTTGCATCAGGCTAAATATTGTTCATAGTTTGATAATCAGTCTATACTGTTTATTATCTTTTTCTGATGCTTGGTGGTACACTTAAAACTTGAAAGAGCTGTAGAATCTAGTCTTTTCTTTTGTGTCTGGTTAAGCAAAACATCAAGCTACTTTCTTTATGTAGTATGATCATATTGTTTTTTGCTAGTTCTTTTTTTTTCTTTTTATAACTTGGTCAAGGATCATCCCATCAGAGGTGTTTCCTTTCATTACGTCTTATGGCATAGCAAGATTTACATCCTAAAAGTGTGATATAAGACTTTGGTAATCAAAGTATTGTATTGCTATCTATATGTTCAAGCTTTGCCCATATGGAAATTTAACAGTTTTTGCTAGGTTAGCGTCTTTAACATCATTAGAAAATGGCATTTAATCTTATTGTTTCCTTTCTTTCATATAGATCTTCTACTAGAAGTTCGAAAATCTGGAACCAGCCTTTTCATTAGAACTTAGTTTGGAGGAATGCAATTCGGATGAGAAGGTGTTGGAAAGGTAATGTCACTTTGCTTACATGCCTTAAGCATTATGTGTTTCCTACTTTTGCTGCTATCACCCACCACATCTTCCAATTTATGCACATGCTCAAAGACAATATACATCTTATATTTTGGAACTGTCTTTATCATTGCAGAAATGCACCTTAAGCTCCATTTTTAGACAATGACCAAATAGAGAAAGCAAATAAGTGTGAATTTGTACAAGAACTCTTATTTTCCACCATCTTTGGTTGGAACTCATGAGTGATGTGGCCTATGGACTTTCTGGTTGATCTAGGAAAATAAGGTCTATTTGGAGTTAGTTATGTTGGTCTTGTTGGCATGAGTATTATATACTTTGATAGGAAAAAACACCAAACCAAAATAAAAATGGCAAAGTCAAATGTAGGAACTTAATTTAGTTCAAATAAAAATGGCAAAGTCAGATGTAGGAACTTAATTTAGTTCATGTTATGCGTTGGTCATCTACGCAGGCCACAACAGATTTGATCATCTGTAGTATCATTCAAAGCTTTTTAGCATAATGGAAATATTAGTTCTCTTTCAACCGTTATGTATGTCTAGCATTGTTATTTCCGACTGTTGATGGTTGTAAAATTTTACTTGATGTGGGTTTGTAAACTGAACTGCAAAAGTACAAAACAAGGTTGTAACTTGTAAATAAAAATGTATTGTTCTTG
This sequence comes from Aquilaria sinensis, assembly GCA_005392925.1. Classification (NCBI taxonomy): domain Eukaryota; kingdom Viridiplantae; phylum Streptophyta; class Magnoliopsida; order Malvales; family Thymelaeaceae; genus Aquilaria; species Aquilaria sinensis. Next base: position 231,518 of record SMDT01000670.1, on the reverse strand, counting down.
TTCTTGTTCTAATAATCCACCTTACTCAATTTCTTGAGGAACAAGTTCTTAATAAGTTCAACTTCATTTTCTAGTAGTGTAAAATATATGTGAACAGTGAACCAACTGCGGTTTATATCGTGGCCACAATCTCTTACAAAAGTCTAAATTGAACCTAGTCTAACAAATCAAATTCACTATAATCCAAGCACGTATAACATAATATTTGCTTAAACCTATTGTGGCCGAAGTTTTCTTAGTAACCACTTCTTTCGCAATTTAAAATCAAGTGCTAAGAATGTTTTTACTGTTAACTCATCCTCCAAGAAATCACATGCATCTATAATGAGGACTTCATCCATGTAAAGTAAGGCTTGTATAATTGCAACCACATTCTCATTGGGAGTAAAGCTTGAGGTGCCATCATCATTGTTCCACTCTGACCAAAAAGAAACTACAGGCAATTTGCCATATTTGCTTGAACTTATTATGGCTGAAGTTTTCTTAGTAACCACTTCTTTCACAATTTAAAATCAAGTGCTAAGAATGTTTGGGCTGTTAAATCATCCTCCATAAAATCACATGCCTCCATGATAAGGTCTTCATCCATGTAAATTAAGACTTGTATATCTGTAACCACATTCTCACTTGGAGCAAAGTTTGAGGTGTCATCGTCATTGTTTGTCTTTGACAAAAAGGAAACTATAAGCAATTTGTCATCTCACGAAAAGTGCTAACCATACCATGATCATCCCCACGGGGCTTTTTCTAGGAGTTGAAGGCAACATAGTCTAATAACTCTCATTTTTGCTTGAAGTCGAATGGAACAAATTTTGAACCAGTATGAGTTAACGTTGGTGCCATGACATCACCAACTTTATCTTCAATGGAAACTAATGCTACTAGAGAGTGATAGTTTTTTGCACCTTCATAGAACTTGGTTTGATCAGGCCCCAAACATCAAAAAGAGAAACCTTGAGTCTCATCAAGATTTGAATAATTGTAGATTACACAAATCCTTATAGTATAGTATTGGGCAGCCCATAAATGATACGCATCAAAATGTGCTTACAAAATGAAATTATAAACAATGTGCAAAGGAGATGATGGTGAAGCTAAAATATTTTGTGTGAGCATGGTAAAAATTCTTATTCATTTTAGAAAAAAGGCAATTGAACAACAAAGTGCTAATGACCATGATCAATGTAAAATCATATTGATAGTAACATTCAGGTTTAAAAGGCTACATGGTTGAATTCAGGAAAAAATTACTCGACAATTTCTCATATTTATAATTTATTAGGGGATGGAAAAGATGGGCAACTGATTTAAATTCTTAAAATAGTATATGTACTTTCCCAAAACACATTGAGGCCAAAGTTTAGTGTGCTATATTCAGACAGGCTAGGGATCTAGCGATGTTGCAGACTTCAATCAAATGAGCTTTAGACAACATAAGCATAGGTACATTGTCGTGCCCTAAACTGCCCTTGGCCCATTTGGGCCTGATTACTTAAAACATACAGCGGAGGTTTTCATTACACAGAAGGGGCTTTTAAAACTCACTAAGACTTATGGGCACGAACCCCAGGATACTTATCGGTACTAGCTCGTTAAGTTCTTTAATTAAGGTTAAGTTGAAGTGCTCTTAGAAACAAGCTAGCACCTATGTGGATTTCATGTGTTCATTTTCATGGTCTTTACCAAGCTTAGCCAAGAATATACATGGCAACCAAAACACCAACTTAAGTTTAAAAACTTATTTTCATGCATATGCTTTGCACGCTTATGTGTTTTAGTGTTCACTAGTGCACATAATCACTTAATGCCTTTAGATGCAACTAATGCTTAGGCATGTATTAATTCACATACGTGCACTTAAATTTCTTATTAGCCAAACTTTACACAAGCATTCAATTTCATGCTTTTTCTAAGTTTACTTGCATGTTCTTTACTAGGTGAGTATACATAGCCAAACATTGCATGCTTTCAACACAGACATGGGCTTATGGGCCTTTTAGTACTTAACATGCATATGGCCCAAAATTAACCAAGAATAAAATCAAATTTTCCAAGTTCTTATTTAAGCCCAAAATGTACATTTAAGCCCCATTTCAGCATGCTTCAAGTTTCATGAAAACATAACCCATAAATTCATGCATGGGCTTGGTAAGTCCACCAAGCAATAAAAATACCCAAAAATGTCCAAGTCCATAATACAAGCCCAAAGCCAAGTTTGGCCAAATTATAGCTAAGTCCATAATTTGGTCACTAAAGTTAGACAAAAAAAAAAATGCTTAAAAGCAAGCCATAAATCCACAAAGCCATGGAACACAAATTTCCACCTTAATAGACATTGTTCCCACAATTCTAAGACTTCAAGTCCTGCACAGAAAGTCCACATTTTTTTTTAGCTTGTTTACAAGCAGCTTATATACTTAGAATACTTAGAATATTTTGAGCAATACCATACACAAATCCAACCTTAGAATACAGAAAGAGTACTCAAGACTCTTAGCTTGATCTTTCAAGCAAACCTTTACCTACAAAAGTAGAGTAGGGCGGGTGAGTTATAAAACTCAATAAGGATTCCGTGGCATCCAATGCCTAACTTATGGCCTCCAAGGCCTAACATATGCCAAGAATGTAATGGTAAAATAATCCTTATTCCTGCAAAGAAAACATAAAGACAAAGAAAACAAAAAGATACATGAATATAGCAATAATATCATAATCGGGGGTTAGCATGCACAACAAATCAAAGAAGCACACAAACACATGCCACTTAACACTTTGTTCACAGAAGGGCAGCAAGCATCCCTCAAGTTTTAATTCATTAATTTCATATACTTAATGTTTTCGGAGAGCTCACTTAGCATAGGAATTAAGGTGGCCGCCTTAACTCCTAGCCCATAATGCTTGCTTACTTAACTTAGCTCATGAGCAAAACAGAATTGCCGAAGCAATAACATAACTTAAGCCCTCTTAGCACTCCTAGGATCATATGGTTCTTTGACCATCACCTTGGGGCCCGAATACTCACACAAAAAATCCATGAACTAGGCCATGCAATAAAGTGAGTATAGGAATCCTTACCCACAACACCGAAAGCTTTAGAAGCTTATTTTCCTTCGTTTTCCTTGCTTGTTGACTCTAGAAATTGTTTTCTAGCATAAGAACCAAGATGGGCCAAATTTTATTAGTAACCATAAGGTACCAAGAACTCTTGGTGATTAACTCAAATAATACAAAATACCAAGAACACTTGGTGTACACTTACAGAACCTCACAGAAGAGGTAAGGCCAATTTCTTGTGCTTGATGTTCTTCAAGCTTCTTCTTGATTTCTTGCTTCTAATGAACTTAGAAACTCAATCACACAAAGATTTCCTTGAGTAGAGCTTAAAACCTCCAAGAAATGGAAATGGCCGAATTTTCGTCCTTGGTTTTCTTTGAATTCTTCACCTGATTCTTGCTCTTTATGGTCTTAGAGCTTGAATTCAACCAAGAATACTTGGTTTTAATTTGAGGAATGATTATTTCTAGCTATGGATGAATATTTAGATGAGGAAAAGAGTTGGAAATGTGTTTGGAATGGTGAGACTTGGTATGGAAGAAAATGGAGAGAGAAGGAGAGAGTTTGAGAGCAAATGGCTTTGAATGAGTGGATTGATTATGTTTTAATGTGTGGGAAGGTGATGGCCAGCCATATGGGAAGGAAAATGAGTGTATAATGTGCTTGGAAAAGTGGGAGACAAGGTTTAATGGAAGGAAGACTAATTGGAAGACTTTTGTGTAAGTTGGTTGAAAAAGTCAAAACTAGGAGACATGTAGGTGAAGAAAGAATCCAAAGTCTTGACTAAGGATGGGAGGTGGATTAAAATAGTAGGAAATTAATAATGTGTTTGAAATGAGTGGGAGACAAGATTAAAAGAAATGAAGACTAATTGGAAGACTTTTGAGTAAGTTTGGTAGAAAAAATCAAAAGTAGGTGAAGAAAGAATCCAAGGTAATGACTAAAGGTGGGAGGTGGATTAAAATAATGGGATTTGGAGGGAGGTAACATAAAATATTGGGAATTGGAGGGGCATGGCTGCCCAAGGCATCCTATGCCATTAAAATGGCCTAATTTCCCCTTTAGTCCTCCAACTTTCTAATTTTGGGCAATTGAGCCCAACCACTAAAAATCTCTTTGTTCAATTGAGTCCCTCATCTTTAAAAACCACCATTTTCATTACTAATTCTCTTGGCCTAAGCCAAGCTTATTTTTAAGATGTTCAACACTCAATTATGCACATGCCATATTGTCTCCTCAATTTAATTGAGATAAATTCCCGACTAAGGAAAAATTCTTATGCTCCAAATCCATTTAACCCGGGACCTAATCACTTTGGATTGTCCGGGCATTATATACATACCCTGACATAAGGTTGGATGTATATGAAGGAATTGTTCAATTATAAGTTTGGTTCGAATTAACTAGTATCATATTGATGTCTTAAAAAATCGATATAAAAATCTAAGAAGGCAATACAATACCATAAAGAACCTTATTAACCGTGATGGCTTTGCATGGGATAAGGCTTGCCAAATGGTGAACATGGATGATCATGTTTGGCAATACTAAATTCAAAACTATATCAATTAGGTTTTTCAATACCTCTATGATATTCCTTTTTGGGAGCAACAAGCATTCAGCATTTATGATCCACTAATATAACTTTGAGTATCCACAACAAAATGAAATCTTACCTAAAATATGTGATGAAAGAATGAGCCCATTGGTGATAGGCTATTGAATAGCCTCACATTTTTGTAGGGTAATTTTCAAAAGAAAAACCTTGAGGTTTCATGTAAACTACACTTATACCTTTCTATTTTAAAATCCTACAATTTATCCCCTAAAATTGGCAAAACATTTTGACTTGGTACAAACATTAGGATTGTGTGTCCCATAAGAACTAGAGCAGTTGGACACTAAAAATACGCTTGTAATATCTTCAAATTAGGGGTGCTCACTGAAACATGTTAACTTATAAAACTGAATAAACTAATTAGTACCAAATTGAGCAATATGCAATCCTTGTTATAGTCTAGGTTTAGAAATCTTACAACCGAATACTATATGGTACGGTCGTAGTTTTTAAAAATCATAACTGGTAAAAATGCACTGTCCTTACCAAACCAAATATATTTTAAACCTTAAACCCAATACCTCTTTAAACCTATAGGTCCAACCTACATAATTCCTAGCGTAATAATCCTAACACATTTGGTCTAACCTAATCCATTATAATTCTCTATCCATTTTGTTCATATCATCTTAGATATTTTGCTAAAGCTAAATCCTGATTTCCTAAAGCAAACCTAATGGTAAGATGAGACAAAGACATAAAGGTGAGGAAGAGAAACAAACTCAGGCTTAACAGCCAACTCTGTTCCAACTCTGTCCCATTATGATTCTTCTTCAAACTGTTTGGGACACTACTCTAAGATTCTTCTCTCCATGCATGCATTTCTTTGCAATCTCCCTTTCACCAGATATCCATCTCTTTATCAATTTTTTACATGTGTTGGTTTATGGATTGAATTGTGTTTTAATTTTTATTCTTACAACTGAGTTTATGTTATGCATTTGTATTAATTATTTGAATTTAGTGAGATGAATTTGTGATGTGAAAAATGTATCCAAATCACAACCGAACCACATTTATGTTATGCGGTTTTTTTTTTCAAATTTATATACAAAGTGGTTATAGTTTTTAAATTCTGAAACCATTTACTATGCAGTATGGTTGCGGGTGTGGGTAAAAACCCGTATAAAACTGCACCACAAACACTTTTGCTTCAAACCATAACATTCCTCAACTATTTTGTAGATCCTCGAATGCCTCACATGCATTCTAGCACCCCAACCTTCCTCTTCCATCACCACGCACTAATTGCCACCCCAAGCTCTAATAAGCACACCCCATTCAAGTCCACCAAACACCCTATGGAGCTACACCCTTTAGTGGAGCCACCTTTAGAACAATCATGATTGGCAAGTTATAATTGCCAACAAGGTTAATGTCATATAATCACTATTGAGAGTGAACTCTACTAGTATGGCAGGAGGCTTCACACCACTACTAGAGCATTTTGATTTGTTAGATGCAATCACCACTTGGATAGGAAAACCTGACAAAGGAATTGACAATATAGAGGGCCTGACTTTAGAGGTGACCAAATCATGATCTAGGGATGGAGACAATACATGATTTTTGGGGTTTAAGTGTGAAATTGATGATGAAGAGTTGGTCAATGTCAGCATAGCCAAAATTGTATAGGGGTTGTTATTGAACATCCTGATAAAATGAGAAATGTAACCACAAGCCCAATGTGCTTTTGTTTTAGGAAATAAAATGTAGGATTTTGAAATAGGATAGGTGAGTGTAGTTTATACTAAACCTCAAGTAGGTTTTTTAAAAATTTCCTTTTTCCATAACAATTTGATGGTGCAAATCACAAAAAAAACCACTAATGTTTCTTGTCTGGCCCAATTCACCCACTAATTTTTTTTGTCAAATAAACCTCTAATGTTTCAAAATTGGCTTAAATTGGCCATTCTCGTAACTTTGAGCATTAAATATAACGGTATCAAGTTTAGACCACATATTCTCTCTTTTTGCTCCCAGAACCTCTAAAGTTTGTCGACCAACATTTCAACCATTTTTACCAACTTCTTGAAGACAAAAATGAAAGACGTTTTAATTTATTCAAAAAACAAATTTAGAAAACAAATTAGATCTGATTCTTCCAATATCCAAATTTCACAACACCATAACATGCAGAAAAACAAATTTAAACAACACCAAAAATGAAAAACAAAAAAAAAACAATTTCTTCATTTTTGTCTCCTAATCCATAATGAGATCCCTACAAAAGGGAAAATTTTGACCTCACCGCCAAGCTTTGTGATTGGTGCTAGTTGTTGGCATTGAACAATAGCTCCAAATTTGAAAGCTTCCCTAGGTAAAACTAATCACTCTCATGGGGTTTGATCAGAGTTGAATTTATTAGGTGCTTTTTTTTAGGCCTTCTGCCAAGAAATGACAGAAATATCAGCAGCATTTGCAGGAATGAAGATTATAGGAAATGACAATTATAAAAATGGGAATTTTAGGCTTAGGGCCATGTTCAGATGAGGTGTTATGGCGGTTAAGGGACAGTGGGTGCCCAAGGGGGCAGCGTTTCTAAGGCTACTAATCTTAAAGCTGTAATGCATCTCTAAGCAGGGTTGAAAATATATAATCCTCAAACTTTAAAGGTCATTACAAACAAATAATATCCCATTAAGTGCTAATTATGTGGCAAAAATAAACTATTTTTAATTAGCTGATGTGGCAAAAATAAAAAAAAATAATCAAACATCTTCTTCCTTCCTTTTCCAGTGAGCAGAGTCTGACGTTTCTCCCTTCCCCAGTCTGATTATCATCAAAATATCTCCAAATCCTACTTCGATTTTGCCTTGTCCTTCACTGAGAAAAAGGATATCTTTATTTTTCTATGATTTATCCTTCTATAACTTGATCCTCCTTCTTGCCATTGCAGGCCACACCAGCAACTCTACATCTTCCTTCATCAAAATTGTCTCCCTTTTGCTCTTATTTCTTCAACAAATCAAATTTAGTCCCAAGCTTCGTTGCCACCATTTCTATTTCTTTCTAGTGGGTTGGCAAAAAGTGCTCTGTGTCAATTTAGTTTTAATCAAACACAACAACGGCTGCCTCGTTGAGCTTCATGGCCTTGATTACTATTTTGATGCAATTTGTCTTCTGAGCAGTGGCTATGGTAGAATTGGATGATTTTATGTGATTCTAGTGAAGCCTATCTAATTGTAATCTAGAAACAGAGAATTCCAATTCAAATTTAAAGTTGCAAAGCACATAGACCTCATCATCTTTCTTGATTAGCATTGATTGGATTTGTACTTAGAGGTCAAAGAAGAGCAGCACATTCATCAGGACAAGTTAAATGTTAGAAGATTTACAATGACTCCTCCTCCAACAAGCCCCTCGGCCAGCTGCGTATCTCTTTACACCAGCATAAAGACCAGCAAGCAAGCGACAAGGAAAAGAAGTTTCTCAATTGAAGAGAAGCATGTGGATAGATAATCAAAATGCTGGTTTTTTTGTTTTTCATAGTGTTAAGGGAAGGTAAAAGGAGTGATCAAGAAACTAAAGTGTCAATCATCCTCGGAGAAGTTAAGCCATCAAAGACTGGGATGTTGACTTTGCTGGCCAAGTCTGAAGTGGCTTCCCTCTAGCCATGTGGGCTTCATTTTAACAGGAGTGGGTAAATTGGTCTAACTCAAAAACATCAATAGTTTATTTGACATAAAAAACACATTAGTGGCTGATTAAGCTACGTTGTATGCTTTTGTGGTTTTTTCATTATTTTTGCCATTCTTTTTCAACTCCTAGAGTCTCAATTCTTATGGCCAATTTCTCTTTGTTCTTATCGGCCAACCAACATCACTTGACGCCCTAGCCAATCTATAATCCCTCCAATCTCTCTCTCCCTAGATCTCTCTTCTTCCTTTCCAGAATTACGAAGTTGACTACGATCAAACCCTAACTTGGCGGCTTCGACCCATCTGCTTACCCTTCAACATGCCTGGAGCTTTACCTTCTGGCAATGCAACTCTTCTTTTGTCCCACTGCCAACCTCTCCAGGGAGGGTTCCTTTTGTTTCCCTAAACTTTCCTTCCAATTCTTGATTCTCTCTTCGGTTTTTAAAAATGACCAACGGTTTTCATGTCCCTAATTCCAGGGGTCTCCTCTGCAATATGAGAGCGGGAGATGTTGATGGTATGTCCATTTTTCTATCTTCATTAGTTCTTTAACAAAATCATTAATTCGACTTAAGGACATGAGGTTATTGGCCATGAATTTGTTCATTTTTTTTTCTCCTTTTGCGAAATGATCAGGGAATCAATATGGGAGATGAACTTTATTTGTGGGGTAGTGCTTATTTGACTTCCAAGGCATTCGTACATTAAGGGGGTCAAATTCAGCTTTAAAATCATAATTCGTGCGTTATCATTAGTTCACAAGTAGTTGCGGTATTTTAAGCATAACTTTGACTTAAATGTTCATTTTATGTGATTCAAGTGTCATTTCAAAGCTAAGAAACAGTTCTACCACTTTTATGCTTTGAGTTTTGAAAGATAATAACAACATCAACTTCAAATTTTAGTTTAAAGTTACTGCTGATGTTTTAAAGCATTGCTTGGCTCACAACTTTGAAACCTTCTAGTTATTTTGAATCTTTTATATTTATGTAGGGTCATTTTAGAATAATATAAAAATTTTAGGGTGCTTTTATAGTTTTTTTTCATTAGGTTATTAGGTTTCATGTATATTAGAATAGGAGGAGTAGCTACCACAGACTCTCCCTTCCCTAACTCTCTTTGTGTTCTCTTTTTATTTCTTTTATCTTCTTTTTAATAATTTTTCATGGCCATACCCGGCTGATTTATTTTATTCTTGATTGAATTTCTTATTTCTTTTCTTTTTTTTAGTAATTTTTCATAGTCATGTCTGGCTGATTTATTTTATTCTTGGTTGAAGGAGACTGAAATCCCAAATTCTTTAGTACTATGAGATCAAAGTTATTTTTATTCAGTTAATTAATACTTTAATTATTGGATGTTCTTCTGTGATTAATTTCATGATTGTTTCGTTTATATGCTATGAGACTTACTAGTTGTTATTCAAATTCAATCTACTGTTGGGTTAAAAATCAAATCTGTAATTGTTTGGTCTTTCTAATTTGTGAAGTATATAAGGTTTATTGATTTGCTCCATAAAAAACCATTAGGTATTAGGGAGAACATTCAACTAAATTAAATGCAACTGCTTGTTTTTGTGTTATTTAGTTTTATCGATCTCTCTAATTTTTAATGCAATTACTAAATTAAATCAAAATACTTGTCTTAGGTTGTTTAGCAGTTACGGTTAATTAGATCACTTGTTTTGTGATTAACTATGACTAAAAAGAGGTAGGAAGATAATTCTAACGATAAATATTCAAAGTCTTGATTGATCTATCCATATATCAATGATCAGTTGTAGGAATTTGGTGGTGGATGTTGACTGATGCCAAGGTTTTCATTCTTAATTGTTTCAATTTATTTCTTATTTGATAAGTTTCTTATTTTTTGTTCTATGATAATTAATTTATTTTATTTTATTTTATTTCTGATTGCAAACAATCCCCTTAATATTTTATTTCAGTTTTCTATTAGGAAGCTTTCGGATAAAAATTTTCATGTAATTCGACTTAGATTTCACCACTGTAATACAAATTGATTTATTCTGAGTTATTTGTGAAAAAAAATTATTTTTTATGGTTTCGACGACCGACCAAGTGACTAATTACAACTTATTCTCAAGATTTAGGTGGAATTATAATTTAGCTCTATTTTAGAAATATACACTTTGCTTATATCTTTTTAAACTTTTTAGTAATAATTTTTGAAATCTTTAATTTAAAATATATGGTAGTTATATTTCAATAATTTATATTTTTATTACACATTTTTTTGGTTAATTGGCCTTTTAAAAATAAAATTTTACATTTATATGGAGAAAAAAGCTCATGTCTTAAAATTAATATTAACTGAAACAAAAAATATTGAATATATAAAAATTATTGAAAGATTACTACAATATAGTTTAAATTGGATTTTAAAAATTGTTGCTAAACAATGTAAAAATGATAGAAAAAAAGTATATATTTATGAATCAAAAGAAGTAAAATGTAATTTCATCTAACCTCAGGGACAAACTTTACTTACTACTTAGGCCTATATCAATTAACAATTTTTTTCTTCGCTTCCTTAAGTATAAGGTTTCAATTGGTGTACAACTTGATTGAAGAATCACTTTATATCAAAACAATTGCTAATGACCCATACTACCTTTTTCCCAAGTGTTTTTGCATTATTTCAAATTTTTAACTTAAGTTTTACTTAAATTTATTGATATTAATATTTAATAAAAATTTCTAAAAAAATTATATTTAAAAATGATAAGTTTTGTAATTTCTAAACACTCCATCTGTCCCAATTTAGATAAAATGTATTCTTTTTTGGGATGTCCCAAAAATATTGAAATGTTTCCACTTTTAGAAAATATTAAATAATTAATTTACCTTCTTACCCCCATTTAACCTCTCACTACACAAAACCAATAAATAATTTTTTTTTTAATTTTCACTCAATATCTCACCACACTAAATCTAAAAACAGAATATTTTATTTTTTTAATAATTATTTAAACTCCCACTACACAAAATAAAAAAATAATAATTTTAGTTCAATGGGTAAAATTGAAAAAAAAAAACATAAATTACATACACCTTAATCTCCATATCCAGAGAAATATTTCATCTAAATTGGGATGAAGAGAATATAAATTTAGAAAATAATTTTATCAACTATTAACATAAAAAAATTTAATTCAAATTTAAATTAAAAAATTAAAGTAGTGCAAAGAAACTGGAAATTATAGAGCATTTAAAAGGCTCTGCCCAGTACCAGCTGGTTTTAAGAAAAATGGAACAGCGCCGGAGAGAGGACAATCTGGGCCCAAAACTTGCGTTCTACGTTGCTAGTGTCTAAACCCGCACATGTATGTAGGCTAACGTTGGGGCACTGAGAAGCCCAATGACCAACTGAATATTTCGATGGTCACTGTAGAGGCTCCGGGTCCCCCGCTATGAGGGTTTTTGTTTTTTTCCTTTGGTTTTGGTCCTGCAAATTCATGTGAGATATTCTGTTTTGGAGCAAAAGGAATTAGAGAATGATTACAAACGAATAAAGCCAAGCCTTAATCCTTTTCTAAGGGAAAAAAAAAAAGAAACGAAGGAAAGAAGCACTCGCATCCACCCAGCCGGATGCAGGATCAGTAACTCTTGACACCCCAACGGCCATTAACCATCTCAGTCATGCTAAAAGATTTGCTATTCTACATTACACATTTCCTTCTAGGCTCTAGCAGGGCATGTTGCAGGTCACAAATTTCTCATCTCTCAGCAAGCTTGAGATTTAACAAAAATCCTTGTTAGGGGATTATTGATCTGTTTGAATAGAATATGTGTAATTTATATTATTCTTATTATTATTATTATTATTATTATTATTATTTAAACTAAACTTAAAAAATTAATTCCTTTTTAATCATGTAGTAGAGGTTTAAATAAGGTTTAGGGTATAAAATTTTGTGTTGTAAGAGTTTAAATAAATGTAGTAAAGTAAATTGGACATTCAATATTTTCTACAAAAAAATAGTTCCACTTTTTTAGGACAATTTTAAAATAAATATGGTTCATTCTTTTTGGGTATTATTTTATTGCTTTCATGTAACTATAATTCATGTGAAATAATGTATTTGGTTTGGTTTGACAATAGTAACAAAACTAATGTTAGGGCTTAGATTAATTTTAACAGAAGTTACAATAATGTCTACAACTATTCTTGGCACAAAAATTAAGGTACCCCTTTTCCTTTTAACAAAAAATTAGCACTATTTCTATTTGCTTACCTTGTTAAGAGAGGCATTACGCTGCATGCATCTACATATTAAGATGTAGCACTCCATCTAATTTACGAAGTCGGATTCACGTGGGACGAGGAATAAATTTTATTTTTCTTGACTTGGAAGGAAGAAGATGGTCCATAGATTTGCATTAGCTTCATGGACCAAGAGGTAGAGTTACTTTTTAAGGCGTGCGATGGAAGACAGAGAGTAACCCATTAGGAGAGGAGGAGGAAAATTCAAAAGTCTCCGCTATGCTTTAAGCTGATTCTTTCAACGTAAAAGAGAGAGAGAGAGAGAGAGAGAGAGAGAGAAAATCCCGCTGTCGACTGTCGGTTGCCGATAACTTTGCGGAAATGTCTCTTTTGTTCCTCAAACCTTTCTCACTTCTCTATTTTAGTTCCTAAACTTTCAATTTTCTAAATAAGTACTAAAACTTTGAAATTACACAAATAGTTAATCTTACAACTTTTTATTTTTCTAAATGAGTCCTGAAATATAACTATATAAAAAATTATTCCTAAAACTTATAACTTTCCATCATCAACTTTTTGAAATTTAAATTTAAATTGTTCGGTTACTATTTTTCAACTAATTTAAATTGTACAATAATATTTTGATAATAGATGGACTATTTAAATTATCAAATTTTTATTTTTATAAATCATATTTATTTTTGTTAACTGTCTTTAAATAAATGCAGGACTAACTATTAATACCTTAACAAAGTTCTACCTTAACTGATTTATATAAGAAAAAAGTTTAAGAAATCAAATAAAAAAGTAGGACAAATTTTAGAAATGAAAATGACAATTCTGTCTAACTATTTTAATTAATGAACAGATACAATCTATTAAATATTGGTACTAGCATCTGATAATAAATTTATTTTAACTTAAGCCAATTAACTTATTTTTACTTTCACATTTTTTTACCTAAAACTAATTCCATTTAAAAGTTAATATTATGTAGATACAATAATCTATTTGAAAATAAATTTTCATGATATTTTTAAATTTTTATGAATTTTTATTTTTTAAAACCTTAAACTAAAAAAATTTATAAAAATTTAATAAGATTACATAAAATTGTATTTTCAATGAATTATTATAACGACATAATATTTACTTTTAATTAAAATTAGTTTCTAATAAAAATATAAAAAATAAAAATAATCCATTTGAAAGTGAATTAATTTAAGTCAAAATGAAATCGGCATGAATTTCCGGAGTGATTTTGGGAGGAGTTTATTCTTATCAAGTCAGGCGACGGTACAGGGCACGCCTTCAGGTGACTTTCTTGCAAATAAAAGTGTGCTACTACTTCAATCTCAAACAGTCAAACTCAAAGCCGTTGTTCAGAAGCGTGTCCTTTGGTTTTACGAGTAACCGGATAAGAATTGTTATATTGAGAAGGTTAGAAAATTCTTCATCTAATTATGTTAGAATTCCTTTTTTACCCTTTTTAAAGATTATCGGCTTGGTAGATTATCTAATATTGGATTTCCGAGATTATCTTCAGTTAAATATTTTATTATGATGCAGTAGTAAATTAAAGCCTAGTTCCCGAAAATAGGATACGGGTCGTTTTAGTGCAAATTACATTCGGGTGAGCTTTTGCTATTGCCACTTCTATTTTGAAAACGTACATTTTATCATTGAAGCTTTAACATTATTAACACCACTCCGGAAAAACAAATGGTTTTACATTTACATTAATACAGTTTTGATAATTTCACTTATTGTCAAATTATTATCAAGCAGTCTAAATTTAGACACTATAAAAAAATTATATAACATTTTGGGTGCAAAGGGTAGAATTGAAAGAGCAAACTTTGATTTCCCCCAAACTCGTAGTTAAAAGGTAAAACTGAGAGCATGTGAAAATTGAATGCCTAACAGTTTTTCATCCTCTGTTTATTATTATTAATATTATTTTTATTATTTTGCTTACTCCAATTGTATGAATTTGTAAGTTAGACATCGAAGTAAGACCTCAAACTCAGAAGGTTTCGATTATTGACAAACAGCTTTCCTTTTTAAGAATATCAACGTTGGAATTGAAATTATTTTGTCTATTATATTTTTTTGGGTTTAGGGTTTTCACTTGTTGTATATGATTTTTTCTGTACTCACAAGCATTTTTATAGGTATATTGGAGTATGAGAGATTACTTATAAAAGTTATAAGGCAATTTGTCCTCTTCTTGAAATCTAGAAAGTATCAAGTCGTAATTTGATGGTGTTAGAGCACAATACATCTTGTGGGATTTGATACTTGATTGGAATTGTGGATGTCCTAACTCTTTGCCTTTAGGTAAAATGATGTGGGTGTCGAATATGTTTTTGTGATGGATACGATCCTCATTTGGCTGTCTGGCTTTAAAAGTAATTCACTTTTCAGTTTTAATTTTTTTTGCCAGCATCTTGTCTCATGTATAGTTCAAAGTTTCAAAAGTTGTAGAGGAAATACATATTTATAGGATACAGGGAATGGAGAATTTCTGTTCTTTTGGGATCTAAAGAATTATCAAACTAGCATAGAGTGCAGTACAGGAAAATTGGTGCCAAAGTTTCAAAAGTTGTAGAGTTGACAAGATACATATTTATAGAGTAGAGTATATAGAAAATGACTGTTTTTCCGGGACCTCGAGGGCTACCGAACCAACATATTATGATATTACGTAAGAATTAGTGGATGCCAAATTTAAACTCTGAACCTCTACTTATGTCCCTCAGCCACTTTGGTCAGTTGTTAGGATCACGCATGAATATAACTTTGTATGGGAACAGTTTTTATCATCAGTATTAGAATTTTGGATAATTTATTTAACGGTTGAAATGAAAATGTTGAAAATAAAAACAACCTTTGAGTGATTTTTTTCAAAACTCTAATACTAATCATTGACACTAATGTTAAACAGAACCAAATAAAGATGCAGTAGCTGTTTTTCAAAAATTATTCTCCAGTTGTGATTTCTAAGATTTGACGTTTAACGTTAAAATTATATAAGATGTTTCCAGGATAAATTAAAATAGCTTATAAACACATTTACCTTTTTTTTTTTTTTAAGTCCCACCGAATGCTACTGCAAATGTAAGTTATCGATATGCATGAATCATGGTGAGCAACCAGTGTACAAATTTTAATTCATTTATTCAGACATGTTTACCTGACAGACCAAGTCTTGTGCTTGTTTTTCTCCAGACTCCGCCGAGATTAAAGTCTTATGTCTCCTTCGGCTAGAGCCTAGAGGTGAAAAGTGGATAAAATTGATTTACAGTTCCTAACGTTTTCGTTTTGTCCTAAACAAGTTTTTAACCTTTATTTAATCCTGATAAAGTTTCTAATATCTGCATTTTTATCCCAATTATGGTCATTCCATTAATTATATACTTAAAATTAATAGAATTTCAGGGAGAATACCAACTCTGATCCCTACATTTTCTTCATCTCCCTCAAAACACCTTTAAGTTGGCAGAATCTACACTTCACCGATCCAAGATAAAAAAAAAAACCCAGAAATTCATCCCAAATTCATCCTCAGAATTTGTGCTCGTGCTCAGCCGGCATCGCCATGGGCTCACCTAACTCCTCCTCCTCTCTCTCATCCATTCCCAGAGAAAATCACAACCTCACCGACCTCTCCATGACTCTCGCCAATCGCAATCTCACCGGCCTCTCTGTGACTCTCGCCGGTCTTTTCGTCATCCGTAACCTCGAATTGCAGCCCCAAGTCCTCGCCCTAGATGACGACGATGCAGCCCTTCCCCTGATCGATCGCCTTTCCAAAGTCTCCGATTTCATTTCCTTCCTTCGATTTCCTCTAATTTCTCAATTGTTTTCCCTCTCCGCTGCCATGTTGGATTGCTTCCCAAAGCCTCAGGAGAGCAGAATCAATCTCACTATTCAACCCCCAATAGACTTGTTGCTTGATTGGCCTCACGATTCAATCAGGATCAGGGCCTCTGCTCCAAAATGATCTAAGACCGTAGCCATCGTCAACGACCACCACCTCACACCACAAGGGTTCCTCATGTACTGCTACATGAACAGTGTCTTCACCTACATCACCGCCAAAGAATCAACAAGTCCGTCGCCAATTGCAACAAGACCCTTCCAGTATCGAAGCTCTTGAGACCAGAGCCAACATTTGCGAAACAATTCAACGACTGCTCGATTCGCTGCCACAATGTCAGATACATTGAAATTCCAGAAAGGCTCTTTGCTTTACAAGCGAAAATCGAGGAATTAAGCAAATTGTTGCTTATAGTGGAACAGTAAATGTGGATTACCAAGCTTTGATCGAATTGAGAAGAGGGTGCTCAAGATCTGAGTTAGAAGAGGTGAGAGCTTGCTGATGGAACTGAAGTTGAAAAGATCCAGGACGGAGCAACAATGTCCTCTTTGGTGCTTTACAAGTTGCCACAAAAGGATATTCTAGTTTAATGGCGGCGATTATCGACGAGGAGGCAGTGGAGAAACTAAAGGCATGTTCCAGTTTTATTGTTATGAGAGAGTGGGAAAATTTAAAAGGCTTGAGTGTGGTATGAGTGTGAGAAAGAAAATTTAAGGAACAAAGTTGACATTTTTTTTTTTTAGGATTCCATTAACTTTGATTGTAAAATTGATGGAAAGACCCTGTTTGGGATAAAAATATAGAGGTTATGGACTTTAAAAAAACAAAACAAGTGTTAGGGACATGTTTAGAATAATACAAAAAGGTTAGGAATCATAAATAAATTTTACCCGGTAAAAAATACAAAAAGCTCCAAATAGATTTGAATTGGTTTTATTTAAAGTTTATAATGATGATATTTTCTAATTTTGTATTCATTTAATTATTTATTGTTTATTTATTTATTGATATTAATTGATAGGGCGTTTGATTATTTTAGCGTTAGATGCTATTAGATATAAAATTATTGATATAGGTTTTAGTTTGACATCGTAATTTTGGGAGATTTGGCTTAATAAGCTTGGGGTGAGGCTCATCGAAAATTTTCAAACAACTCAGTAAACTTAAAGCCCAAAACTATTACATCCTTATCTCTATCCAGCAGAGGACATGTTGCATGATTTTATGCATTGATTGGCCCGGTAAATAGTTCGTACCTTCATTATTGAGGGGGGCTTAATTTGTTTCTGAGTCATTTGCTACCACTTATTCTTTTTTTTTTTATATACTTATAAACAAGGTATAGGTATTTAGTATAGGAGTAAGGTATAAAGGGATGTAAGGGCAGTGCACCTCAAATTCGGGTGGGTTATGAGGCGGTAGGGTGTTCTCACCAATTGGCTTGTACGCCGGGAACACTAGCCACTTATTTCTTTGAAATCTTGTCTTCGTTTCTACCAAACTTTCATTTGGCGGACTTATATTTCATTTCACCTAACGTCTTATTTTGCACATGCCAATCTTATTGTTTCATATAGGCTAGAATTTTGTTGCATTGAGCATATTTATTGTTAGATGCTTGTTTTGCCTTAAACATATCCACCTATGAGTTGTCTGAGTTTATTAGGTTGCTTGCTTCTTCTCCCTCCAATCTCTCACTTATAAAGTTGATTCCTCACTTGATCAAACTATTGTCGATCCAAGTTTGAATAAATTCAAGTTTGATTTATAACTAAACCAATATTGGTTTATCCATTACTTAGCTAGACCTAACTTGATTTTAGCTTATTCTTTTAATATAAGCAAACAACTCATGCTCAAGTCAAGTTTAATCAATCTAAAACTTGTTTATTGTTTATGTATAATTTTTTTTTAATCCAAATGTAAATAAAATATCAAACTTGACACACATTTTAAATATGACATAAGCTAAGTTTTTAGTCTTACCTTCATTCAAATTAGTCAATTTTTTCATGACAAGTGATAAAATAATATGTCACATTGACATGTGAATCGATGAGAGATGAGTCTACATTATTTACACTCATTTATGAATTTTACCATTGATTCGGACGATGACAAAGGTTGGTATGTGTGATATAAGTTGTGATGACTTAGTGCTGTAAAGCGCAAGAATCAAATTCTATCAAACATTTGTGAGGTAAAGTAGTAAGGAGCTTCTACTCCCTTAGGCAAGGTTTTAATTTCAAGTATTGTACACGAAGAGGTAGATTTTAAGAAAAAAAAAACTTGATTTCTCCCTAATTAGAGTTCAGTCCGACTCAATTCTAAAATAGTTAGAGCTCAATATTGTTATCAGGTACCAGATGATCCTGGGAAAGAAAGAATAAAAAATTGATATGATTGTAATTATTCACAAACTTGCTTAAGTCTTTTTGCTAGCCGAATTTCAGGTAATGTGTTAGTTTGAGACAGCGTATCACATTAACACAATAAACGTGCAATAATTTTGATTCGGTGAGGAAGAAGGAAATTAGAGTTGCATGATAGATTCTTTACGAGTATATACGTGGGCCATTTTCATTAAATGAAACTGAAGATAGGATATGAATTTTAGCGAGGATCACGTCCTTGGGATCTGAAGCTAGGATCGAATTTTTAGCTAGTTTGCTTGCTTGTTTTTAATGGAGAAGAATTCCGTTTGTAATTGTAAGCTTTGCCTTCACAAGACAGGAACACGTAACTCTTCAATTTTAAAGACTCGGACAAAATAACTATCACCATGGTTGAAGTATACAGAGAACGGAGAATAAGTAGTACCAAATTCGGTTAGGCTGGATTTGCGATGCTCCTGCAGCCCACAATCACATAGATAAAACAAAGGGATAGTTTCAATTCGTAACTGAGTTTTAAGTGAAATTATATTTTATCTTTTGTTGTATTAGAAATATATATTTTATTTATGTCTTTTAAACACAATTTGACAATAATTTATTGATACAAAAATTTAGATATTGTGGTAACCATCTTTCAGTAATTTTTAATTGATATGATATATTTTTTTTGCTATTAATGAATATTTTAAATTATTAGTTTTTTCTTTCTATATTTTTTTAATTTTTTAAATAATATTTTTAAAATGTCAATTTATTATTAAAAAATTATATATAGATTAAAAATTACTTAAAGATGACAAGTGTACAGTCTAAATTAAAATTTTAAAAGTTATTGTTAAATTATATTAAAAAAATATGAGATAAAATATATATTTTTTAAGTAAAAAGGGTAACGTATAATTTGACTTATTTCTTTGGATAAATTGTATTTAATCCTAAAAGGAAAGGCAAGGAGAGAGAAAACCTGAGCACCTAAGGCGAAGCACTTACACCAATCCACTTATTTAACAGCAGGCTCACTCTACTTCCCTGCTCGGCTGCTCCTCTGAAATGAACCTCCCTGCTCTACTTCGGCTTGGGTCTTCTAGAATGAAACATCTGAAGCTTCTCCTGCCCCTCTCTTCCGCCCTGTTTCTCCTTATCTTCTCCCATCCCATTCTCAAAGAGCGAACCTCAGACGTAGGCACCCCACATTTGCACATCCACAACCACCTCCAAATCGCCCACTCCACCTGCGATGGCACTCTCTATCCCGAACTCTGCGTCTCCACCCTCTCCTCCCTTCCCGATCTCGCTTCCAAATCCCTCCCCCAGCTCATCTCCGCCACCGTCAACCGCACAATGCACGAAGTCAAGCTCTCCGAGACCAATTGCTCCACCATCGAGAAGAAGCAGCTCAGATCCCTCACCCCTCTGGAACAGAGGGCTCTCGACGATTGCCTTGAGCTCCTCGATTCCACCAACACAGAGCTCCGGTCGGCCCTCTCCGACCTCTCCTCCGGGAAAACCGCCGCCACCAACTCCCACGACCTCCAGACCCTCTTCAGCGCCGCCATGACCAACCAGTACACCTGCCTCGACGGCTTTGCTTACAGCAGCGGCGACGTCAGGGAGCAAATCAAAAGCAGCCTCTTCAACATTTCTCGTCATGTTAGCAACTCTCTTGTTTTGTTGAAGAAAATTCCCGGCGTCAATAAGTCGTCGGAGTCGGAGCTCTTGCCGGGGTACGGCCAGGTGAAAAAGGGGTTTCCAGCATGGTTGTCTTCCAGGGATCGAAAGTTGCTGCAGACTTCGGTGAATCAAACAAAATACGATTTGATTGTGGCGAAAGACGGCTCCGGGAACTTTACTACCATTGGTGAGGCAGTTGCTGCAGCTCCAAACTCGAGCGACACAAGGTTTCTGTTTGAATTCTTGTGTGGGGCAATGACTCAATAGGTCCCTGTTCTTCGTGTACTGTTTCGCATTGCACCCTTTTGTTTCGTAAATCTCATTCACTGGTCTGAAATGCAGATTCGTGATATACATTAAAGCTGGGGCGTACTTCGAGAACGTGGAGGTAGAAAAAAAGAAGAAAAATCTCATGTTTGTGGGAGATGGGATCGGGAAGACAGTGGTGAAGGCCAGCAGGAACGTAGTGGATGGCTGGACAACCTTCCGTTCCGCCACAGTTGGTGAGTTTACAATTCTGTCCTCCTTTTTTTTTTTACTTAAGTTGGTTATCATTGTCAATCTTTAATGGATTTTGATGGGAGTAATGGTTGAATGTTAAATACCGATGATTGGGTGGGGCCAGGCTAACATGTAAGTCAATCCAACGGTCGGTAGTACAGAATTATATAATTTTATTTGAAAGTTAATATCATATGGATAGAATAATTTACGGAAGATAAAATTTTTATAATATTATTAAAATTTTATAATTTTTTAATGATTATAAAAATTCATAAAAATTTAATGGTATCATAAAAATTTTTTACTAATGGATTATTATACCTAAATAATATTAACTTTCACATAAATTTGATTTCAGGCTAAAAAGAAATAAAAATAAAAATAAGTTATTTTGTATTAAGTTAGCTTAAGTTAAAATGAATTAACAATAAGATTAACACCCAATTCGTTTTAACTTAAGTTAACTTAATCTAAAATGGTTTAAAATTTTTTTTACTTATAACAAATTTCATTTAAAAGCCAATATTATATAGGTATAATAATTCATCTGAAATAAAATTTTTATCATGTTATTAAATTTCTATGAATTTTTTTTAATATTTAAAAAAAATCATAAAAAATTAATAGTATTATAAAAATTTTACAATCAATGGATTATTGCATCTAAATAATATTAAATTTTAAATAAAATTAATTTCAAGTAAAAAAGATGTAAATATATAAATAAATTATTTTAAATTAAGTTGACTTAAATTAAAATGAATTGACTGTAAGAATCAGAATAAGGATACTCCAGGAACGGCTTACGAGTGGTATAATATAATTAGACTTGAACTCCAAAATAGGTATCAAACTCTTCTATTTCAAAAATTTTTTTGTTCGCCTCCTATTGAACTTACTAAAATGTCCATATAGTACAGTAGGTCACATGGTGATATAAATAGGTACAGTCCACAAAAGTTGTGTCGGTTCAATTTAAATTAAATTTAATACATATTTGTATATTATTTTCATATAAAATAATTATTTATTTTAATTATTTATTTATTAAAACATTACATTGTTATAGAATGGTTCAAACATTACACTTTAAGAAGTGTAAAAAAGTAAACTTAGAATATCTTTTATCATAATCCACAATTGGTCCCTTAACCCTATCAACTTACGAGTTAGTGCTGTACGTATGACTCGGTGCGACTTAATTAACTTTGAAAAATACATTAAGTTAGTACATCAACAGCTCAGATGAATTACAACCTTAGTTATAGCTTGTAGGCTTTAACCAAAATGACGCTTACTTTTATATCTTTCATTCACGCCAAAGTCACAGATTAAAAAATTTAATTGTACTGTCAGCTACAATAATTAAATAGTTAATTTATTTAAAAATGTTAATTCATAAAATTTTATATACGATAATTTAAAGGAGTTTCGATTATCGAATAATTTATATTTCACTCACTTTTAAAGAAAATTATTTTCAATTTTTTATTGGGAAACAAAAAAAAATCCACTTTTATTCTCCCAATTTTTTCTTTGATCATTTATTTAAAAAAAATCTTATGTTTTCATGGTTAGAAAATTGCCCGTTATTAGGGTTTTTCCACACCAAGAAATCATTCAATATTTATGTTTTCAATAATTTTTCAATTATCTTTTTTCTCAACTTTCCTTCCTTATTTATTCAATATCTTACATGTTATTGCCTTCTTTTTGTTTAATTTGGGTCTTTTTTTTTTTCAAATCTAAATACTAGATGGAATTTGTCAAATGAAAAAAAAATAGTAGTCAATATTCTAATTAAGTAGTTAAATCAAATTTCCCCAAATGCCCTACTTTTATCTACGTATGGCTAGAGTCATAACTAAATAAACCAAGAATAGCTGGACATGTAACTAAAAAAAGCATAAATTGATTTTTTGTGAATTTTAATAAAGTATAAAAATTATTGAAGACAAAGAAAAATAACAAAAAACCAAGCTCTAAATTAATATTGATCAATAATGACTTCTTCCATACAGACAAGAAAGCAAGCATGCTATTTGGAGAGATACGATACTAATAATTATCAATTTTCTTACCCTTTATTTATATCTACTATAAGTTTGAGATTGCAATCTTTCTGTTGCTTTTTTTTAGTACATGTATTTATGTTACTTTTTTTTATCTAGAAGGTTTACGTAATAGCTTTTTTATAGAATCAATAAATTCAAAAGTAAGAGTATGAGCTTTAGCTAATAAAATGGGCACTTTTCTTCAATTTTTTTTATAAAAAAACTAAGAACATTGCAGTTAATTATCATAAAAAATACAAAGGATGAATTAGTTAAAAGATGATGTCATGTATTAAGTTTAAATCATAAAATATTAATAATAAAGTTTGGAAAACTATTGGGAAATTGAGTCTAATTAGAAAAAAAAACTCCAACAAAATGATCTCTAAATTCATACTCTCCTGCCCTATATTCTTTGTTTTATTTTAGTTTTTTTTTACTTAAATTTAACTTAAATTTATTTATATTAAAAAAATTAAAAAAATTATATTTAGAAATTATAAGACTTATAGTTTTTTAATATAATTTTTTTAAAAAAAATTAGTAAATATTAATGTAAATAAGTTTAAATCAAACTTAAGTTAAAAAATTAAAATGGTATAAATAATTTGAGACGGATACAGTAAATTCCTAATATTAGAAAAAATAAAATATTCAGAAAAAAACAAATAATCAACGTAAAAGTAGAGTAGATAAAAAAAGGTGCTCTTTTTTGCTTTCCAATAAATCATCAAAATAATTTCTAAAAATAAAAGTAAAATATAAATTATTAAATAATTTGAACTTTTCAAAATTAGTGTATATATTTTTAATTATTATTTGTTTGTAATTTACTTAGCTAATTATGTAGTTAACAATTTAGTAAACTTTTTTAATTCATGAGCTTGGTGATGATAAAAGTTTCTAAATGAAACCTCTTTTTGTCCAAAAGATTGAAAGTAAGGTTATAGTTTATCCGGACAACCGAGGGCCTAAGTCACACAATTTTGAAAAATTTTGATGATTAAGTCGCATCATTTTGTAAAGTGTAGGAGTAAGTCATATTAAGTCAAAGTTAAGGAACCAACTCATGGGAGTTGGAAAAGTTGGAGCACTAATAATGGATTCAGACCAAAATTTAAGCTTTTTTTTTTTTTCATTTCTAGAGTTAAAATATTAATAAAATTCTTTTGAAAAAAATACTTTAAAACTACATTTTGGACTTGAAGACCGCTTCATAATCAAATTAATATTGTCGTCTTGACAATAGATACTTGAAATTATTTAAAGGGTCTAGCAGAAATAAAGAACCACTTAAAAGCGACTGCCAAGGGCGAAATTAAAAACTCAGCACAAGTTAAGGAGGTGGATAGCAGGTAGCTGCAGAATGGAGTCAGGCTGCAGGAGGAAAATTGAAAGGCGCGTCCCTGTTATCTCTTTTGGATCATAAGTAATAGCAAGTTATCAAATTGGATTTTCACTTAGAGTCGTTTTGGTCTTTTTATAATTATAAAATTATAAATTGTCATAAAGTGGTAAAATTTTATCAAATTTTTTTTTAAAAAATAAAAAATATAATCATCTAAATTATTTTTGAAAGTTTATATCACATAATCTTTTCACTTACTAATACTTTAATAGTATAAAAAAAAGTCATGGCATAAATGTATAATACAAAAAAAAAATTAAATTCACAATTCATGAATTAGAAGTTAAAAACATCTCAGTTATCTAACAAAAAACATGGAATATTATAATCAATGATAATATTAATATTATCATCTTCCAAATTCATATTTTCATCTTATTCTTATGTCATTTTATCATTTGATAGGTTAAACTCATTTATATAAATATTTGTACTATTATTGACATTTTTTTCCTCTACAAACACATCTATATAAATTTGATGACCATGATCATCAAAGTCATAGTTAAGGAGAATAATCAGGCGACACTAAGAGTCTGAGGGAAAAAATAAGAGATGATTTGTGTTTTTTTAGTTATCTTTAATTTTTTTATTTTAACTATAAATGGATTGAGTTTAATTGTATAAATATTAAACTAGGTAATAAATTAATGTATTTTTTACTTGCCATCATTTTTTAGCTCAATTCCAATAAATTTGACATAGTAACATAGAAACATAAAATTATAAAATTTCTAAATTCTTAAAACTAAAATTAGAATTTTTACCTATTTCTATCTACATATAAATTTTTACTGAGATTTAAAATATTTTTTATTTTCAGAATTGAAGAAACGTGAATTTCTAGGAGTAATCATGCGTAATAATCATCGTACAAGCCACTTGCAAATATAAAAGACAAAACTTGTAACAGTTATTAATTTTGATGCACATATTTAGTACGTCAATATGAAATAATTGTTTGTTTTCTGTCGCTAGCGAATGGCTACCGTGGAAGAGTGACGTAGAGTAATCATTTTAACAGTAGTAAGTGGCAGTGTAAAAATATGCCCTCGAGAAAGCAAATAAATAATACTGCTTCAAAGTGAAGAAGCTTTTGGTTTTTTTTTCCGGATCAGGAATTCGACAAAGACAATCGGAGTTAGGCACGCAAGGAGGTTGATAAAATTAGTGAAACAAATAATGTACTTATACGATACTAATAGAAAAGCAAATAAAAAAAACAAACAAACAAACAAACAAAACCGTGCTCGAGACGATGAGTATGACTTCTCATACCTGGTAAAGGGCAAAAGAAAAACAAAAGAAATAAACAAGACAGTACAAAAAACAAGAAGACAAGAGCCGTCTGGTTTGGGTAAGTGAGCGGAGGACCCGCCTGTCTCGCCGATGACTGTGACTTGCTTCAGGCTTCCACTGACATGGAACCGCGTTCACGAATCACCAGTCACGAGTGAGTTTGCTCTGCTTGATTAAAAAAGTCTTTGTCGTTTTCCTAGTCAATACTGTCATGACTTGAAGGGAGAGAATAGAATCCTTACCTTTTTGGTCCACCAATTGTTATTAAATTTTGCATTTTCTGCGAAATGCGTTGTGAATTGGCAAGGAAAATACTTATAAATTGTAAATGGTATGATCATGAACTCATCGAATTCAAGTACAACAAGCGGCTTTGTGGGCCGCTCGGCTAGGGCAATAATTAAGTTGACGTTTAACGTGCTGGGAATTGAAGGGATGAAACAGCGGCCATACAGCTTTGCAGCTGGAGTGGAAGGATTTTTGTCTTTAATCTGTCAACCTTGATCTGAACAACGAATTCTTAATTTGCCAGCTCCTAAACCTAATTACTAAACCACATTTTCATTTCTCTGTTTCTTTTGTGTCGTATAATTCAGCTGTGGTTGGGACCGGATTCATAGCCAGGGGAATAACCTTCGAGAACTCCGCCGGGCCGAGCAAGCACCAGGCGGTGGCGTTGCGCTGCGGCGCTGACTTCTCCGCCTTCTTCAACTGCAGCTTCGTCGGCTACCAAGACACCCTCTACGTCCATTCCCTCCGCCAATTCTTCCGCGATTGCAACATCTACGGCACCGTCGACTTCATCTTCGGAAATGCTGCCGTCGTCTTTCAGAACTGCAGCCTCTACGCCCGCAGACCCAACGAGAACCAGCGGAACATCTACACCGCCCAAGGCCGCGAAGACCCCAACCAGAACACCGGCATTTCGCTCCAAGGCTGCAAAATCGCCGCTGCCTCGGACCTCATCCCGGTGAAGTCCTCTTTTAAGACATACTTGGGACGGCCCTGGAAGGAGTACTCGAGGACGGTGGTCATGAAGTCGTACATAGAGGATTTGATCGACCCCGCCGGGTGGCTGGAATGGAACGGGACGTTCGCTTTGAGCACGCTCTACTATGGGGAGTACAAGAACCGTGGGCCGGGCTCAAACACGACGGCCCGGGTCACCTGGCCCGGTTATCGAGTCATCAATAACTCCTCCGAGGCGCTCAAGTTCACGGTTGGGCCGTTTATCCAGGGAACCGAGTGGCTGAATAGTACTGGTGTGCCCTTCTCTTTGGGCCTATGATGTTCTTGTTTTGATTCTTCGATTCCGTAACTAATAGATGAGATGATGGAAAGTTATGTGCCATTTTTTTTTTTGTTTAAGTTGGGCTTGTTTGGTCCGTGAGATGTTACAGGAGGTCCAAAATAAGGTGGCCGGGCTTTTGTACTACAAGTTTAAAAGAGCTTCAGTTATCTGATAAAATTTATATCGGCGCCAAAATTCAACTACATTATTAGCCTTCCAAATGAAAAAACTAGTCCGTTTATTGAGCACTCCAGAGAGTTATAATCAATATTATTTAGTTTTTTAATGGTATACAAGTAATTCATTTAACTGATTTTTTTCCCATTGTATATAATATAATCATTTAGCTTATTTTATTTATGGACGATACTAGATATCTAATTAAAATTGATGCATTCGTATTGGTGATATATAAACGAAGAGACTTTGTCTTAAAACGTAGTGAGTTAGGCCTTGAATCACGAGCAATTAGTAGATACTTTACACACAAATAATTAGGGTTTTGAAGTGAGGGAGCTCAAGAGGTGATCACTTATATTTCATAAGTAAATAGTTAGGGCCTTTATATAGGTCTAGAGAAAGTGTCTTATGCAATAAGAATTGTTGGGTTAAGTAGGGGTGTTCACCCAAACTGATTAACCCACAAAACTGAATAAACAGATTCACACCAAACCAAATAGTATGATAGTTTTATGTAGTTTTGGTTGCGATCTGAGCTTATAAATCTTAAAATTGAATGCTATATAATGCGGTTGCTATTTTTAAAAGTCATCATTGGTAGAAACTACACTGGCCCGACTAAACCAAATACTCATTGGCGCTTTAAAAGCATTTAGTAAACTCCTACTAAATCCATTATAATTATCTTTCCCTTTTGTATGTATCATATTGGATGCTTTACTAAAGCTAATTCTTAATTTCCTAAAGCAAACATAAGGATAAGGCGAGATAGAGACACGAGAGTGAGAGAGAGAAACAAACTCAGACTTAAACAACCAACTGTATCCTAGTGCGATTCTTCTTCACACTATTCAAGATGCTACTCTACTATTCTTCTCTCCATGCATGCATTTCTTCGTAATCTTGCCTTTACTTGGTATCCCTTTCTTTCTCAATTTCTTATATATGTTGGCATTTGAATTGGATTGTATTTTAATTTTTATTGTTGCAATTTAATTTATATGATATACTTGTATTAATTTATTTGAATTTAGTATGATGAATTGTGAACTGAAAAACCATTACCAACCCACAACCAAACTATATTTATACGTGTGATTTCTTTGAATTTATATACAAAATTATGCGGTTATGGCTTTCAAATTATGAAACCGTTTATTATATTGTGTGGTTATAGGTTTGAATAAAAACCACATAAAACCATGTCATAAACACCCTGTGGTTCATTTAAGGCTTATCTGTTTAAAGGAAGAAGTTTTTGGGTTCGGGTACGCGTGGGCTAGCTTGAGAGGCTATTAGACCTGGTTTTCAGAATGGGCCTAAAGATCTATCACAAGTTATTGGGACCAATTTTGTCGGGGTATGTTCCACCAAGTGGGAAAGCGAAATTTGTTAAATTGAAATTTTTCCTGATTCCTAGTTTGGTTTATAAAGAATCACTCATCAGAGTTCGACCTTCCCCTTTCATCACCTTTAAAAACTTTTTAGTTATAGTAGTACATAAGGAAAATTACTAAAACCCACCTATGGTTTGGTCTAACATACACTTTACCCCATCTATTTTCAAAAGCTACACTTTACCCCCTATTTGCATTATAATATCCAACAATAACTTTTAAAATCCTAATTTAAACTATCATATAGTAATATTCTAGTAATTTCAAGATTTTTAATTTTTTTTTTCATAACCAACCAACTTTTGAAAAATACTAATATGTATTTACAGAGAGAAAAATAAATTTACAAAATGAAAAAAATGATAATTTAAAATATCCATTAAGTGTAAAAAAAATATTAAAAAGATTGAAATTTCTAGAAGATGACTATCATATATTTTAAATACAGTTTTAGAAATTGTTATCAAACAGTGTAAAAAATACGTGGGACAAAGTGTAGATTTCTAAAAATAAATGGGATAAACTATAGGTTGGGACATATCTCAAGGATAATTGTAAGTTTCCTAGTATATAATTCTGAGTACCAAAAAAAATATTAAAAATTTAACTCATCGGAAAAAATATTACATTCGTTGGTTTATTATTTATTTATTTATTTTATCAAACCGTAGTAGCTCAATATCACGGGAAACATTACACCATTGTCACGGAAGTGTGTATTCACATCTTCAAGGAACTGAATACCATGAAACAATTTTAAATATGATATGGCAGGTTATTAAATACCATGAATAGTATATTTAACCCCTTTTATTTTTTAGAGTGTTTAATCTATTTTATTAATTGTCTAATACTATTTTATGGAGTGCCAGATATCATTTCTCAAGTGTTCAATTATGTTAAATGCTTCATAAAAATTGCCCTTATCATCCACCGTTTTCTTCCATTACATACTTTACCTTTGATGTTTTCGGGAATATTGGAAGTTCCCTGTTCTATATATAGATATTTTGATGTTTTGGGAATGTTAGAAGTACCTCTTTCTTTCGAAACTAGGAGTATTGGAAGTTGGTAAAAGTAAAGAGTTCGGGGTCACATTTGTGAGTTTATCACAAAAGATATTCACAAAGTGATAAGACTATGAAAAATAATTCAGAACCTGAAAAAGATTGATCTAGTCCACCATACTTTGGACTCAAAAAGCTAGAAATATGTCGACTTGAAAAGCCGAGAATTCAATGCCTTATCTGATCAGATTTCGAAATTCAAAACCTGTTGATATCTGGCTCAACTCACCTGAGACACACACACATGTATGTATATGTGCGTGTAATGTATTTTAGTGTGGTTTACATGAATATATATCTAATCTACCATACTTTGGACTTGAAAAGCTAGAAATATGCCGACTTGAAAAGTCGAGAATTCAATACTGATCAGATTTCAAATTTCAAAACCTGTTGATATCTGACTCAAGTCACCCGAGGCACACACACTTATATGTGTATGTGCGTGTAATGTATTTTAGTGTGGTTTACACACACACACACACACACAGGCCCCAAACTATCGTTATTTTTTTTTTGTAAAAATTAATCTAAATATGAGACATTTTTTCAGATTCTTAAATCTATGTTTTATCTACTAATTGTCTTTTTCTCTTACATTTACATGTTAGAATTTTTGGCTTGACTAATGCTAATGGGTGTAAGCTTTGCTGCTCGGAAACACCCAGTGCTGACCACACTGAGAGACACTAATGCGAAGGTAACATTTAAGCCCATGAATTCTAGCTGCTTCACATTTTGATCCTCAAGCTTTTCCATATGACAAATTGATCTCCAGTTTTGCTTTCTTTCAATTTTTTTTTTTTTGCTAAAACCCTTCTTTATACCTTGAATTCTTTGGTCTTTCCTATTTCAGCCTCTAAGAGGCCATGTAGGGAGCATAGCCTCTACATACAAGAACCTGAATAGGAAAGACTTGACTCAAACTCTGTTTTCTGGCTCATGTCAGTCAAGTTTTGTATGAGTTCAAGTTGGTTCAAAATTTGAAATTTGGAAACATGTACTAGAATTTTAAATCTTATTTTGTTTAATCAAAACTCACCCCGACTTAACCTAACTGATGCACACTCCCACTAAGTGAGTCAATAAGAAAATTTGTATAGGATACTTTCTTATCTTACCGTGCTTTCTATTGGTATGCAATTTATGGAGCAGTAAAGATCTCCTTAGATAGAGTACACAATAGTTTCATTTTGGTATTTAGCTACATATATGTACTAGTAGTTGACCCACACTTTGTTGTGAGTTGATAAAATGAAGATATGAATTTTTCTTATCAGTTATAATCAGAGAGAATAAAAAGTAACTAAAAAAAGTATGAATTCAAAACTATCATGATGAATTCAAAGGTTTTGAAAAATTTGGAGCATTTTAAAGTTATTGGTAATTGATTTGGTAAATAAAAAACATAATATACAACATAAGACTAGACACTGGATTCAGGATTTAAGCACAAATTGGGGCATTGATTGTAACTCATGAAAGCTTGAGGATCTAAAATGTAAAAAATTAAGCAGCCCAAACCGTTTTGTTTTTCATTTTCTCAGGCATAGTTGAACCCCACTTTTTATCCCTAAAGTGCCACTCTTTTCCCTATTTATCAACATTTTTTTTAATATTAGGCCCATTTTTTGGTAAAATTCAAGATTGATTCTATTGAATTTTATGAAAAGATTTTTATGGCCAAGTATTGCGACGCAACGTGTTGGCCTTTTTATTACTAAATCGCAAATGATCTCAGAATAGGTGGTTTGTCTGCTTTTGAGTCTAGTTTAGCATATAAAATTTGAGACTTAGGACAAAAAATAATATTCAATGGACTGAATTTGGATTTTTAGGGAAAACATGACTCTTCCAAGCCAAAACGGAATTCGCACCTTGCTGGGCGCAACTCAAGTACAAAAGTTGGTAATGGTATCATCATAAAGAAAAAGGTTGCTACCAAAAAGCAGAGTCAATTGGAAGATTTTAAGGATCATTAATATTAAGGGAAAATTACCTTAATCCCCCTGAGAGATAGGCTAATCTATACTTGTATTCTTCTTGTTTCACCGTTATGACAGAAAAGGAGAAATATATCTTCTCGCCATCATAGTTTTCTTTCCTAAAAATTTTGCCCAACCAACTTATGTATCCAACAATCTAGGCCTCCCATAGGTCCAATTAGATCCCAATCTTTCCATCATCGACCCGCATCTACCTCATCCACCGAGGACACTGCCTGCATCTCCCCCTCAGCCATCTTTCCTGTCGACTTTCTCCTTGTTTCCGCCTCCTGCTCCAACTCCTCCGGCAGAAATCTCTGGCCGAACCCAGAAATTTCCATTAACTAATTTATTCTTCTCCTCCTATCCGATACTGCCCAGCCAATCAATAGCTCATAACACACATGTAATTCCAGCATTTACTAGGCGATAAATGCACATATCCATTACGGAATTCACAAAACACAGAAATTAAAGAAAGACCCAACAACAAAATCTGGATATATAACTTAGATGACACCTGCATCCTAGCTTCAACTTACCTAGAGCTATATTTTGAATTCGTTAATTTAAAGCTGAAGGTCCAGCTCTCCATACTCGTTTGCAAGCTTCAGACACTTGTTTTCCAGTCTCATCTTCTCTAGCTCCAAGTTTTCCTCCAGGTTAGTCTCCTCCAAATGCCACTTCACCTGCAACTTGAGCACCTCGACCTTCATCAGCGACTTGAGCATCTTGGCGACAGTCGTTCGGTGCCAGTCTCCTCCACCTCACGCCACAATCGTCCGGTGACAGTCTCCTCCAACTCACACCACATTCGTCCAGTGTCAACGATGACGCATCTAAGATTGAATCCGGCTCCGATTTCCTTCCGACATCTCTTTTAAGTTCACCAAATCAAACCCAACGAGATATAGTATTAATAATGGTTTTACATAATTAACATGTATTGAGACGGGTGTGAACATTGTATTTTTTTTCATCTATGAATATTTTAGGATTGCCCAAGATCCAATTGATTTGATTACTCTATATATATTTGGTAACATTAAAAAAACATAAAGTGTGATCAAGAACTAATTTTTACCGAAACTTACATAAATCTCCCAAGGTTTACTCAAACCTTCAATTTCATCTCCTTTTATGGGATACTTAACGCTTACCCTTTAATCATTAACTCTGTCACTATGCCCGTTAACAATATTGACGACTAAGGTTTAAGAATTGTTCAAAGTTCAAACGGATTTCCAATCCTTATCCAAACAAGCCTATAAGCCACAGTCCCCCTTCAAAGCTTTCGAATCTAATGAGTTAATTCTCATCTTCGAAAACGTCACAACTAGAATCCATATACTTGAACCTAGATATATCTACATTTTGTAGAGATGGAGGCAGAAAAGCTGTCACATTAAGTAACAAAATGTAAAAATACAGTGAAACCAAAGGCCACACTATCCCAATCTCATAAACCCCAGACAAAACAATCGAAGCTCGTGATATTTGAAAATAAAGAAGAGAATTAGTGAATTAATTTGTGCATAAAACTAATTAGGAAAAACATGTGATTGTTATAATACTTGTAACGTTGTGTTTGTTTTTTAACCATTGAGATGGAAACAAGCATTGAACCAAAATATATAGAACATAAGTATGAGACACATAATCATCAAGATCATTCCTTATTTCTGGTTCTCTCCTCAAAACAAAAAAAAAAAAATAAAGATTGTTTAGAGCTTCCCCAATTTCTCTTGTGGCCAACTTGGTTTTTTAGATCTCGGTTGGATGGCCCAAATGAGAGGTTGACTAAAGGCTTTTAAAGCGCCAATGAACTTTAAGTAATCCTCTATTGTTGCAACCACCTCTTTTCTATGAACATTGCAGGCAATATTGACCAATGTGGCTCCAAGTCCACTCAATCTGGTCAATCAGTTATGTTCACCAGTTGATTGCTTCAGAAGTCAAGGTCATGAAGTAATGGACCAATCGATTTCCAAAATTGTTCTGGCAGGAGAGGGCATATTCCCCAAACCGGTCTCCTAATCCAAGATAGGACAAATCGGTGGCGGTGCAAATGGAGGAGTGGTCATAGATGTGGATTGGAGAGGCCGGAAAGAGAGATTTGCCTTAAGTTTTATTTAGGGTAAATAACATTAGTTATCCATAAACTATACCAATATTGCTTAATTGTTCTAAAACTATCAATGTTGTTTAATAGTCCCTAAACTATATCAATGCTACTTAATCATCTTGCAGTCCATCATAATCGTTAAAAATTGATGAAAAAATGATGTGGTTGCTAATGTGGTATAGAAAAATGACGTGACTGATGATATGATACCACTTTTCTATCCATCCTTAACGATGTGGTGGACAGTAGGACGAAATAGCAACAATTAACTAGTTTGATAATAATTGGTGCAATACTTAATAGTTTCAAAACTGTTAAGCAACATGAGATATAGTTTATGGACAACTTGTGGCATTTACCCTTTTATTTATAACTAATTGGGTAGATTCGTAAAAGTTTAGGGCAGCTTATGGTTTTAGCATATTCTGCAACTAGACTAATTGTGTAAAAACAAACTACAATGAGAAATCATAAGAAAAAATGTTGACATAAAGTTTTATATCTTTTAACCATAGAATTTGTCATAATCGTTCAGCAGTCCATAGCAGCCAATAAAGTGGCAAAATACTCAGACATCCCCAGCTACTAATTGGGTTCAACTCCCACCAACCACGCATTTTATACCCACACTGCAATTTGTGGCTTGAAGTCTTTAGTTTGAAGAAACATACAAATTTTCCCCAAACTTTCCCACATACCATTTCTTATCCCTTGTAAGTTGTAACCCACACCGCAATTTGTGGCTTGAAGTTCTTCAAATCTCAAGAAATATGCAAATTTCCCCCAACTTTTTAATATACCATCTCTTACCCCCTTAATAAATACATATGCCTTGTAAGTTGTAATGCTTCTCAGTTGAAAAAAAAAAATTATCGTTCAACAGAACCCTAAACGAACATCTTGACCATAATCTGCATGAGTTCAGGTGTATAGAGTCTGAGACAGAAATGGATACTGCAACCTGCAGATATGCTTCTAGTCTCCATTAAATTAAGAGAAGACCATTCGAAGTACGGAACCTGGAAGATTTCCTGAACATGGTAATAGCATTTACTTAGGAATTGATGATCAAAGTTATAATATCTCATGATCCTACTTTGATAATTGGTTAAATTGAACTTTCTTAATCCCAGTGCTTACAGTAATATTATAACCCATCCACATCAAAATTCACAAAAGTTCCAGTATTAAATTCAGTACTATCTTTTAATCCAATTCCCATAATTTTTCTCTTGTTAGCGTTTCTGAACACATTGACCAATCTTGTACCACATAAAGAAGAACCAGAACTTGGGAATCAATTCCTTTTCCCAAAAAGGGCCAGAACCAACAAGAATCAATAATTCGTGATTCAACAAATGGAGTAGTAGTCTTTTACTTATAGGTCTGATAGGAAAGTCTGAAATGTTCAGACCATCCGTCATAATATATATTACAGGCCCTATTTCTCCTTCATGTCATTTTCGAGGTCTCAGCAGGAACTTTGCACTTAGTAGCACAATGCATCGGCTTTTCTTTGAACAGTTTCGTTTCTTGCTCTTTTTTGCAGGGAAGGGCATGGACAGAACATGAGCATGACCAGTTCTGCATGCCGTTGCATGTGAGGGATATCAGAAGAGCACATGTTCATGACATTTTATATCTAGTTTCCTCTTCTTTTCATTGGTTGAGTTATTTTACAAGTAATATATACATTCTCCTCCCACTCAAAATTTATAAATATATTTTAAGTCCAGAAAAAAAAGGAAAATATTTAGTGTAGTTATAAGCTTATAAATAATCACTTGATCCGTTAATTCCTTGATGCATTCGCTAATATGTAGTGCCGGATTCTTATTGTTACGGAGCTTGATTCTGGCCATGTTTTACTTTGGTGTCTTCTTTTCCTGTTTCCTTCTTTGTTTTAATCAAAATTTGCTGACCCTTTTCTATTGGCAGCATGACATGGGTCCTTTTTGTTCTTCTTTAAAGGTATAGCGAGCATCAAATTAAGCGGAAAAACTCCTGGGTTCTCCATGTTTTGGGGCCTAGTAAATGGGATGAGCCAACTTATCAATTTGGTCTTGCATGTGCAAAGATCAAATCACGCGAAAGAAATTCTGAAGTTTGTCTAGAATGCCTTTTTGTAGCATGATGCGATGTGGATCGCATGATATATGGCACATGTATCTCATACACAAACATCTAGTATAAGAGTTTTTTCTGTTAATTTGATCCAACATATATTGTGTTTAGATAAGATTTGTTTACATAAAAGGTTCTTGTTCGGTGCTCAATATATAGTAATACCTATCAAGTGATAGGTACTCCAGATATACTTAAAGATAAGTCTTTTGATTTCTATAGACTATCAAATACAACATTCTTTTTTTTTTGTTCTTTTAAGTTCTCCTAATTCTCTCTGTCATATTAGGGGGTCCAACAGACTCTATGAACCAAACCATTGCCCAAAATTCTTTGTTGTTGATGGTGCCTGGCGCCAATCAAGAGGCATGCAGCTACCTAGGTTTGGATGGGAAATAATGCCCCCTCCTTCCACCAATAATTCAACAAGGAACAATCATTCCACAATGCTCTTCACCTTTAGAAGAGGAACTCCGACTCCGAGAGTTGCTGCGAGTAAGTCAGGTTGCATCACGGATTACATTCTGTTACTATTCTATCTAATTGAGCTCAGCTCTTTCAAGCATTGCGAGAGCTATTAACTTTTAGTCTACATATATCTCAGTTGATTCAACAGACTCTAAGCATCCTAGAAGCACTTGCCCGTTGTTCGGTGGTCATATATAGTTCCTTCGGAGCAAGTAGGTTCAGCTCATGCTTTGGCAACATCTCTCTTACCCTAGTTTTTTCTCTCTCTTTTTTTCTTTTTAATTAAGGCCAAAATGCGCATTTGGTCCCTCAACTTGGCTAACTCTAACGAGTTAGTCCTTTATCTTTGACTCTATGCGAGTTAGTCCCCCAACTTTGCAAAATTTAGCGAGTTCGTCCAAATTGGATGGAAAAGTAAATGGAGTTCGATTTGTTGCTGATGTGGCATGAAACTGTGCTGAGTTGGTCCTGCCACATAAGCCAATTTTTTTCCACATCATCCAGTCTTGTCTCTCTCATTGTTTAGTGTTTATTTCGGCAATTGGAATCGCCGTCTCTACTGAGCTCGCCGTTGCTGCCGAATCGATGGACTCTTCTTCACAATCGAATCCCTCCCGATGAAGGGTACCACCTTGCGTATCCCACCTAGGTAAGGCCCACTCTTTGACTCCGACTCCGACTTCGACTCCGTTAGCTTCCCGGTCGTTAGGGGCGGTGGTTTCTTCGTAGTGATCCTCGCCGCCAAATCAACGGATTCTTCACATTGATCCTCGACCAATTAACAGACTCTTCGAATTGACGAATCAATCCTCGCATCAATCCTCACCAAATCGACGATCGTCGCATCTATCCTCGCTGTCGAATTGATGGATTTCTCATCGATCCTCGACCAATCGATGAATTGATCCTCGCATCGACCCTCCCTGAATGGATCCTTGCCAAATCAACGAATCGTTGCATCTATCCTCGCCGAATCGATGGGCTCTTCGTCAACGAATCCCTCCATAAGACTTGCTCCGCCGCCCTTAATGCCTTCAGCAGAATCCACGGATTTTTGGGGATTTTGAACCTTCGGCGAATCAACGCCCTCCACCGAATCATGACTTCATCGTGAGATCTTCGCAACCGTCCTTAACTCCATCAAGACTTCATTGAATCATGAGATGCCAAATCGGTCAACGCCTTCCGCCGCATCGTCCGCCTCCTTCGCGAAGACTTTCGCGCTCAAAGAAACAAAACCATGGGACCTATAGGTTTTTAATCCACCTATTCACCTACGAAACGACGTTAAGTCAAAAAGAGTCTGAGTTGGATGCTTTTCGTTAGGTGATGACAAAATCGTTTAGTTAGGCAAACTTTAGGGACTAACACGCTTAATCCGGAAAGTTGAAGGAGTAACTCGCACTGAGTCAAACAAAAAGAACTAACTCGCTCGAGTTTGTCAAGTTGGAGGACCATATGCGCATTTTGGCCTTTAATTAATGATTCTTGACTAAAAAAAAAAAGATAAGTTTTGTGATTTTCGATGTATATGTAGACGCAATAAGATTTACAACCAGAAATGGAGCACTTATGAAGCTACTTTTAAAAACAAAAATTATTGGACCAGCTTGAACTTGGGATTTGGCTGGCGCAAGATATATATAGTAAAAAGTTTATATTTGTTTTATATATGCTAGAGAAAGTGTTAAGTTAAAACATTTTTACACTTGAAAAACTCACTAATTAGTTATAATAGAATGATCTAAGACAAAACTAGAAGATAAATCCGTGTGTAAAAGCTCACTTAAACTTAAATTGTTCAATTATTTTGACACATTATTAAAAATTTTGTAAAATTTATAATAAGTTGCAAGCTTTATATATCCTTATATACTTGTTCCTTTTTGTCATGATATTGGGCCATACATATATTAATTCTTCATTTGAATATCTGTCAATATGCTTCATTCAATGTTTAAAATTAAAATTTATCTAGAGAATATGCTTTTTTTTCCCCCTTAGGTCATATAAAATATCACAGACTCAGACTTGCTTCATTCATCATCATGATAATGTTTTGTTTTGACGTGTTTTTGATTTATCAATATTTATATATAAGCGGATTATTTTTGTTGTTGCAGAGAATTAAGAAGGTGGAATGGGTGAGCGGATATGGCTCAGGCACCGGGTTCATGTGGCCTGAAGGAAATGTAGGACTTATCCACCAGTCCACAACAACGATTGGTTGATCCAATCTAACCTCCACAACTGGTCACTAGTTTAGTTTCTGGATGGCTTACATTTGACTCTTTTGCGTGACTCAGTATTGAAACCAAGGCTTCTCCATAACGACCAGTTCACAACTTTCTCCGACAAAGATATCGAGTTTAACATCAACACCCACCCGATGTGTTTAATTATTAATGTTTGTTTTCAGCAGCATTCCCTGACAGCAACTGCTCCTTCTTCACTCCATCCTCAGTTCAACTACAGATGCTTCTTCTCCCAACAAACGGCAACAAACAAAATCCATCGATATCTGTTATACAGGAAAGAGCATCAATACTGCCACTGTTTCAAAAATAAATACTAATATATTAACATTTTTTAACTATAGTATATTAACACTTTAGTTTTGAGTAAATTTGACCCGATTACCTAGCTTATCTTCGTATTATAAATGAATCCTTTTTTTTTTTTAATCTGAAACTTGTAATTTAATGAAACCTGCAGAAATCGAGGCGGATTTTGCACTACTCAGGACCAAATTTGAGGTTATCCCACTCAAACCCTATAAGTTAATTAGCAGTACCTAATTCCGGGGTCCAAAGCCAGTTCCTGCCTTTCTGGTACATTTAAATCAATTACTAAAATAAATGCTCAGTACCTGAAGTTTTGGACACCAAAAATTACTAACAATTTTTATCACTTACATGGAAGTGTATGTTTTACTGAATTTATTGACTCACGGACTATACCCCGTAGTTTTTTTAATAAAAAAATTAACTCAAGTACTTCATGTTCAAAAACTTATAGAAACCTCCACGTAGTTTGACCTAATCTACACTTTGCCCCATTTACTATTAAAAATCTACACTTTATCTTATACTTCTTTATACTATTCGATAACTGCACTTCTGAATGCCTTAATTTAAATTGTCCTATAACTATTACTTTAATAATTTCAAGATTTCTGATATTTTCTCATGGTTAACAAATATTTGAAATACATTAATTTGCATTTACAGTGAGAAAAATGTACTCAGTACTTATAGAGAAAATTTTTATACTTTAAAATGTCTATTAACTGTAAAAATTATTGGAGAGACTGAAATTATTAAAAAATAGTTATTGTACAATTTAAATTATAATTTTATGAGTTGTTGTCAAACATTGTAAAAAAATCAAGAGCAAATTTTAGGTTTTAAGAACTAAGGAGGTAAAGTGTAGATTAGGTCAAACTCCATGGGTGTAAATGCAAATTACCCTCAATATTTGTTTTATTTTTGAGAAATTACCAAAACCTCCCTTAAGGTTTGAGCGAACCTATACTTGTGTCCCTCATTTTTTAAATACCTACACTTATCCCTTAAAAAATTATAACAGTGATTTACCCTTTAAAAAAGAAAAGGTTAGATCGATGCCTATTTTTCTCCACCTAACATTCTCCTTTAGAATCTTTTCCCCTCAACTTATGCAATATAATTATACAAGTTACTTCTCGTTCTCTTCTCCCTCTCTCTCTTGCTCTGTTCCATTCTCACTTTATTTCACTTTAAAAACTCAATTTTGACAAATTTCATTTGCCTGCTCTGATTCTCTAATTGCTTGCAATAAACCCTAATTGCTTGCTTCAAACCCTACTATTGGCCACCCCGATGCTTTGATTCATCATTTCGGTGCCCCATTGTTTCATCATCCCGTTGTTTCATTTGAGACCCCAATTGCCTCGTCAGTTCGTCGTTTCGTCTATGACCCCCCAAGGGCCCCATCATTTCATCATCTGCAACCCCATCATTTTCTTGATTCGTCGTTTATTTGATTATTCAAGTGTGGTCAATCCCTCGAATGAACACGATTGGTGTCAAATAGCTAGATGAATGGCGGTTGGTCTCGATTCCCTGGATGAATGGCAATTGGTATCCTATCTCCTAATGGTCTCAATTTGTCGATTGGTCTTGATTCCTCAGATGGTGGAGCTGCTATTATAGTGAATGAGGTTGAGGGTGGAGAAAGTGGTAGGGATGGTGGCGTGCTTGTGGCGGCAATAATGGCTGGTGAAGGTGAGGGATGGAGGGAGATTAGGCATAGTTTGTTAGATGCAGGAGTTGGTGGGGCAAAGCTTTTAGGAAAGAATGTTAGGAGGGCTAAAGTAGATTTTTTTTCTTTTCTGTCATAGAGGTGGATGGTGGAGTTAATTTTCTCTGGGGGTAAGTGTAAGTATTTGAAAAAGGGGGATTCAAGTATAATTTCAACCAAACCTCAGGATTAAGACAATTTTTGCTTTGGTTTTTTTAGCATTTTTCTAAGCCTAAAGCGTGAATGTGGCAGGCCGCTTTAGGCTTATAAATAACCAAGCAAGTTCAGAGAGCTTCTGCACTGCGGTTTTTGCAGCCTTGCAGAGTAGTTAGTTTTTTAGTTGCTTTGCTAGCTTTTTAGTTGCTTTGCTTGGGGTGAAGGGAGCAAGCCAAAAGAAGCGAGAGGAACAAAAATGGGGGTCTCTGTTCCATCTCTTTCTCGTCTCATCCTACTTGCTTGCCTCACCTCTCTGCTTCACTGCAATGGCTTGCCTTTCCCTCACAACACCCACCGGCGTCCTCGCATCGCCAGCCAAAACTACAGGGACGCTCTCACCAAATCAATCATCTTTTTTGAAGGCCAGAGGTCAGGAAAACTGCCTCCAAACCAGAGGATGACTTGGCGGAGAGACTCCGGACTCTCAGATGGCTCAGCCATGAATGTGAGTACGGAAGAAAAAAAACCAAAATGGTGGAAAAATTACCCCTTCTTTTTCTCTGTTTTGGGATTTGTCTTGGCTTGTTTTGGTATTCGTGTGAATGGGAATCGGGTTTTCGCTGATTTAGGCTTGAAAACGAAAATGCAGGTGGATTTGGTTGGAGGGTACTATGATGCAGGGGATAATATGAAGTTTGGGTTCCCCATGGCCTTCACTACCACAATGCTCTCTTGGAGTGTGCTTGAGTTTGGTGGTCTTATGAAGGGAGAGCTCCAAAATGCGAGAGAAGCCGTTCGCTGGGCCACTGATTATCTCCTCAAAGCTACTGCCCATCCAGACACCATATATGTTCAGGTGTGAAAATTGCATCCATTGCTTTGCTCTGTTTTAGGAACTCGCATTTCTTTTTCTTTTTTCTTAAAAGTAACTCTATTGCTCTCTGTGTTGTTTTCCCACAACAAAAAATTGCAGGTTGGTGACCCGAGCAAGGACCATGCTTGCTGGGAGAGGCCAGAAGACATGGACACTCCTAGAATTGTCTTGAAGGTCGACAAACATTCCCCTGGTTCTGATGTGGCCGGTGAAACTGCTGCTGCTCTTGCAGCTGCCTCGTTGGTCTTCAGAAGAAGCGACCCAACATATTCTAAGCTTCTAGTCCGGAGGGCTATGAGGGTAAATCTTCTACAGAACCAAACCAACATAACGCACCATCTTCTTCCTTTATATTCCTCGTTTGACCATGTTCGATGATTTCTGGTTTCAGGTGTTTGAGTTTGCGGACAAGTACAGAGGATCTTACAGCAACGGGCTGAAGAATGAGGTCTGCCCGTACTATTGCTCTTACTCCGGTTATCAGGTAAAATCTGACTGTTTCATTTGTTTATACGAATGATAGAAGAGGGACTTCAATTTGGGTTTTTTGTGTCTTAATCTGCCTCTAATGTGACGATAATCATGGTTAGGATGAGCTATTGTGGGCCGCTGCTTGGCTGCATAAAGCCAGCAAGAACCCGACCTATCTCAACTACATTCAAGTCAATGGGCAGATCCTTGGCGCTGCAGAGTTCGATAATACCTTTGGATGGGACAACAAGCATGTTGGAGCTAGAATTCTTCTCTCAAAGGTACCTTGCAAAATCTTCTTCTAGCAAGTCATCCTTTAATATGACCAAAGAGTTGAATTTTTTTGGTTCATTAATTGTACCAAATTGAATCTATTATTACGAGTCTTGTCCATGAATTTTGCAGGCATTTCTTGTTCAGAGGGTACAGTCCCTCCACGAATACAAGGGGCACGCTGATAATTTCATCTGCTCTGTCATCCCAGGAGCTCCTTCCTCTTCAGCTCAATATACCCCAGGTCCCAACACTAAACTTACTTTAACGAACCATTCCATGAATGTTGCTGCTGGTTATGAGATTTGGAAGTTATCATAACGGTCGGAAATGAATGTGCAATTGTCTTGAAGTTTTGTTCTTTTGTTCGGTTCTGGGCCCCACTAACAAACAAACAAATAGGTGGTCTCCTGTTCAAGATGAGCGACACCAACATGCAATACGTGACCTCCGCCTCTTTCTTGCTCCTCACCTATGCCAAGTACTTGACCTCCGCCGGCCAAGTTGTCAACTGCGGCAGCACCACCGTCACGCCGAAACGGCTCCGAGCCTTTGCCAAGAAACAGGTTCAGTACTATATATGTGTGTAAAACCTATCATTAATACTATATTCTATATTTACGGGTTAGTACTAAAACATTGATTTGGTTCGGTACTGATATAGATTCTTCGTTGTATGTTAGGTGGACTATCTCCTGGGTGAGAACCCTCTGAAGATGTCGTATATGGTGGGATATGGAGCTAAGTACCCACAGAAGATACACCACAGGGGCTCATCTCTGCCGTCGGTTGCAGCCCACCCGGGGAAGATCCAATGCTCCTCAGGGTTCGATTTCATGAAAAGCAAATCCCCAAACCCCAACATTCTGGTGGGGGCGGTGGTTGGCGGGCCTGACCAGCATGACATGTTCCCAGATGAACGGTCGGATTATGAGCAATCAGAGCCAGCAACTTACATCAATGCGCCCCTTGTGGGAACTCTGGCTTACCTTGCTCACTCCTATGGCCAGCTCTAAGCCCAATAACATATATTGGATTTCACTTCAAGCGATCGTTTATTAATGTCCTACTGTGTGATACTAGTAGCATATAGGTAGACCTCGTCATTTTCATTTACTTATTATTATGGTGATGCGTGAACAGTTCGAAGAAGGGCGTTGTCTTTCAAGCCTTGCTACTTGCTATAGAACGAAGGGTGTTAAGTTAGGCTTCTTTAGCGTGTTTTGTCTTCTGCTCTGGTAACTTGTTATCTTCCTAACTGTGTTCGTGTCTACAATCTCTTGGCACACTGATATTGTAGGAACGAGACAAACTTGCAATCTGAAAATTTGACTGTGCCCCCTCAAGTAACCCAATCTGAAAAAACATTTTTCCTTCAATTTTTTACATGGTATGTGTGACAGAGCTGTCGTTTCTTGTAAACAAGCTTCAGTTAGCCGTTAGGACTGTGTATAGTATTACTGTGAAAAACTACAAGAGAGAAAGAAAGTATGATGAGTTCAGTTGTGACTTGTGAGTGGATAAATGCCATTAACGAATTGTGTAGGTCTTGATGTGGTCCGGTCCCGTGGGCGTCGTGTAGCGGGAGCGTTTGGCGGTTGAAAAAGCGATCAACGGAAATTTGGCTCCTATGCAGCATGTGATGTGATGCTATTTCTATCTATTGCTGTTACTTTGGCCCTCCCTTCAACCCGATGAACGGCAAGCTGCCTCCTCTCTATTTGTCGGGCCACCACATAACTTGTTCGTGACCTTAATTAAGAGTTACGAATTTGGCAATTTTCATTCTCACGGGCCGAGGTTATGGGCCTACTTTAGTACTTGTGATGGTTAGGATTTTGAGGTGGAATGTCGAAACTTTAGAGGTGAGTCGC
This sequence comes from Aquilaria sinensis, assembly GCA_005392925.1. Taxonomy (NCBI): domain Eukaryota; kingdom Viridiplantae; phylum Streptophyta; class Magnoliopsida; order Malvales; family Thymelaeaceae; genus Aquilaria; species Aquilaria sinensis. The sequence continues at coordinate 187,200 of SMDT01000670.1, read as the reverse complement.
TTGGCGTATCACGTGCATGGCTCGAATTTCCTACTGGACACCGATGAGGCAGCACACAATCACATCGCGGAATTTGCTTTTCGAATTGTGAAAGGTTATTTCGAGATGCGGGCATTTTGTGGGCTTCTGAATGGAACTTGGGCCAACACCCTACTATTAGTACTTTTCAAAGTGTTCGACGCCCATCCAAATCCAATCTATCAATAAGAGCAGTCACTTGTAACTGATGAAATGAAGAAGGCACAAATGGGCCAAGAAGAGGAAATATGTCGACTCTTCAATCTCTAAGAAATTGGGTGCTTCTTCTTTCTTCATCGCATATTATTTAGAGTGGATTCCAACGAACTTCCAATTCTGGGTCAATACTATTATGTGCCAGACCCAGACGTTAGAGATTGAAAAAATGGCCCAAGCCAATGGGCTTCATAATGGCAGTTATTTCTTGTTTTTTGTTTTTTGTTTTGGGAGTAGGTCTCGAACATGAGTGGGGAATAAAGCAGCCCATGTCCATTGTCATCTGGAAAGGCTGGGGACCTGTTTGCTTTCTTTGATTCTAGACTTACATGATCAATATATACGAGAATTTGTACTTTCAGCAGAACATTGTTTGAGCTTAGTAGCCCACCACGAAATATATATGCATAGAGCCAGACTTGACGCCATCAACTCAATTTATGTAATATGCAGCTCAAACATGTGTAATGATGACTGATTGAATGAAGAAAACCCCCAAACTAGCTAAATATTTCACACATGTCACTATAGTTTTTTTCTTTTGCCCAATCTCCCGCTAATACTTTAAAATGGGCCGGATATGTCACTGAAGTTTCAAAGTAAGAGTAAATAAGCTACTGGGCATTAAAATGCTAACGGAAAATGTTAAAAGCTAATGAAAAACAAATTTAACAAGTTTTAAAATTTTAGGATGATAATGCAAGTTTTAACAAATTTTAAAGATGTTTTGTAATTAGATTCTCTTTCTCTCTCTTTCTCGATATGCCGGTGAAGAGATTAGACAGCAGAGATAGAGGGAGGATGGCAACGGGGCTAAGGCGTTGATGATGACAATAGTGACAAGGCTGAAGCGCGCTAATTGTAGATATTAAACCCTCTTTTGGCAAAAATCTCAAAGGTTCTGATATTTTTTTAAAGATGCATAATAACCCCAAGATTTTAAAATATACTAGTTTTACCATTTTTCATTATTTTTTTAATCGGCAGTGACATATTAGGCCTATTTTAAAACATTATTGAGAGATTGGGAAAAAAAAATTATATTGACATATCTGCTCCATACCCAAAACATTAGTGACAAATTTGATATTTTTTTCAAAAATAAAAAGGCAAAAAGAAACAAAAGAAAATAAAAAGAAAATAAAAAATGGAATGAAAACGGAAAACAGAAGAAAGAACATGGGAAGGGGGGACGCAAGTTGCAAGGCATGCTACAAGAAAGTGGGGAGTCGAACCCAACACCTCTAAGTTATTTTCATGTGTTTAGACCAACTCACCTATGTCCAAGGTGCTCCAACAACATTATATATAATATTTGGATACATGGCCTAACGTACACCAACGCCAGGCCCATGCAAGATTCATCATTTCTTTGAGGCCCTACATTGACTCACTTACGACCCATGCGTAGGAGCTGACCAGGTGCCTTAGTTTCCCTACATTAATGCACTTTAACAAGAAATGAATGGCCCAAAATAGAAGCTAGATATATTGAGGAGATCACTAACAAAGTTTGTGCATCATCAACATGATGCCTAAGATCTAATAAAAGAAACTTAAGGGCATTTTTGGGTAATTGGGACACATTAACATGTTTGTGAGTATGGGTTGGGCTAGGTACACAACTTTGGCACGATTTAGTTTAAAAAAGTTGAAATTGCTCCTAAAGAAGATAAATTGTTCATTAGGTGCGTCCATGAATAGTGTGAATTTTAGGTGCCATTATAACTTGTCTGAAACTGGATCACACATGACCCATGTGACCAACCTTACCCATAAGCAAAAACACATTAATATGGCATTATTAATCCCAGCTGGACTGCTTCTTAAACAAAATATTACATGCTTAATAATGACTTCAATCTTCGCAGGTTCTTTAAAATATTTCTTTTTAAAATGAAGATTGAGAAAAAGCAAAAAGTTTTAATATTGTTCTCACCTATATCCTTCATTTTTTTTACATAAACCAAGAGAGAATGAAAAAATGAAATTGAAGTAATGGTTTAAAATGTAATATGGTAAAATTTCATTAAATATGAAACGTTAATATAACTTAATAAATGTTATAAAAAAATATGGGACATAAGCTTTGTTATCGCAATGAACAGTAAACTAATGCAACAAAAGTAAATGAATAATCCATGGCAGCGATCTTAATTAAAGAAACTAAAGTGTAAAATTACATACAAGTAGCTCTATCGATTTTTTTTTTGTACTCAGAAACAAAGAAAAGAAAAGGATTAAGTGAGATGAGCTGTTGCTAGATTATGAGCAGGAGAAACACTATGCCGTCGAACTATTACCAACAAATAGTGATCAAACTTCTCCATTTCTGCAACAATCCGCGAAGCTAGACTTACCAAAGTTGAGTCTTGTTGTTGATGATGGCAAAGAATTTGGAGTGCCTGAAAGCAATTAGACAAAATAGTAATATAAGTCAAATTAAAATAAAAAGCAATTTTAACAGCTCCTTGAATTGCCTCAAGCTTTGCTTCTAAAGCCGATGAACAATTCTACCAAATTTTGGATTTCAAATATTCTGGAAGGGCATCCGAACCCATCCAGAGCCATGTAGCAGCTCCTAGACTTGAAGATTGCCTCTAAGCCCCATCGACCTTAAACATAATTGGGTTTTGAATTTAAGCCAGAAGTCTCTTACTTCCCCAACTCTAACAAATATTATTTGATAGATAAGCAAAGAAAAATTTCAAACCCGAAAACTAGTCCCTTGAAGAAAAAATCTGATGAATCAAATCTTTTCTTTTAGAACTTAGAAATTGGGGTTCAAATGGGTTATTGCCAAAAGATACATTCATTCCTCCTAACCCAAATAATCCAAAGTATAAAGGCTAGGAAAACTAGCCAATCATAAGGCCATTTGGATCTAGAAGATAAAAGGGTTATTTGCTTGTGCGATCACACAGCCAAAATCCAATAGTATGCATGAGTCATCCAAGAGACTTTGTAAATTTTTTATGCACAAACATATTCATAGAAGTCTGCTCACGATTTGGATAAAATTACAAGTTTCTTATTTTAGAAATCCGCATTTTATTTTTGAAATAAAAAAAAAGACTATTTTATTTAGATAAATGGAAAGCTGGCAATTAACATTGTTAACTAACTTTCAAATTATTATAAATAATTTAAATTTATTATAAAACATTTACTACAGTTTATATGAGAGTTTGAAAAAATGATTTGAAACATCTTAAATAACAAGAAAATTATTGCAACCCTCCAAAATTTACTCGAACATACACTTTAATCCCTTATTTATGGGTTATCTATACTTACCCCTAAATCGTTAGCTCTGTCAATTAGTCTACTACTATGTTGGGTCTTAATGATCCATTTAACCATTAACTTCACAATCTGTGCAAATTTATCCCCAAATTTTGAAAAGTTACCACTCCAATACCCATCTCTAGCCATTTAATTCAATGTCCTTGAACACATAAAAAATTCTCTTGTACAATTAGAGATCACTTCTCTTTTCCCAAACCAAATCCTCAGCATCGTAAACCCACACTCACCAGATCATCTTTCTCTTCTAAACTCAAATTTGCCACTAATTCTTCATTCTCCTCATATGACTCTTCTTCTTCCTCCAATTTCTACATTAGTTCATCAACACAAATCATGGAATTAAATATTACGGTATACCGCTTATCGTGAGTAAGTAATACTCAGTATAAATATTTTCACATTTTATCATTGTTTCACATAAAATATTGTAGTATATCACAGTATTTTACGGTATGTCTTGTACCAATAGCTTTTTATGTACATTTTATTAAAACAATTATTGTATACTGTAAATACTACGAGGAATGTACCGCAGTATTTTATTTTTAATGAACTTATGTGAGATATTTTTTGGCTTATTTTACATCAAAATATCATACATAAATATATAGAATAGTAAAATATTATTAATACACATATTTTAGCATAAATATTTACTTTTATCTTTTGGATACTTTTTCTTTTACTTTTGCTTTTTTTTTGTATTAGAAAATGTATTGTTATTATTAAAGTATTGTTTCTCTTTTTTTTTCTCTTGTATCGATAAATTAGTTTTTTTGCTGAGTAATATTTATTTTTCTCTATATATGAAATTTTTTTATGTTTTTTGTACAAAAAAATATCTTCTATCATATATATATTATTTATATTTGATAAATTATGAAGAGAAAAATTAGAATACATATAAAAATGTACAAAAAAAAATTATTTAATTTATTTCATCTTAAAATAATATTTTAAATTTATTTTTTCAAAAACAGCAATAGTGTATGATGTGATATATAGTGCGGTAAATCTTAAAAATATGAAGTGTGGTATACTTAATAATAATGGCATTTAACACCTTGACACAAACTTTCTATAGCAAAAACTCTATTTCCAGCCTCTATGATTCCCTCTCTGAGTCCCCCAACATATATAACCACTCCTACGTCTGCAATGTCGCCGATCCACCCACTTTCTCATATTAGGAAACTTGTTTTGGGAATTGACCAATTTGTTGCTTCAAGACCTTGACTTTCGAAGCAATTGACTAGTGAACATCATCAAAGACAAAGTAACCAATTGGATCGAGTGGAATTTGAGCCACATAGGTTGATCTTGTACACAATGTTCAAACAAATAGGTGGCTTCAATTACAGTGGAGTACGTGGAACTTGTTGGCCATCTAAAAGTATTGAATCATCATTTGATCTGGGTCATATGCAACCACTACTAAAAAAATCATTTTTTCCAACGGCCTTAGCCATTGGAAACTGTGAAAAAAAATTGACACTTGCAAAAAAAAAGTCTCCAACGGCTTGACCATTGGAAGTGTTGAAAATTTTCCAACGAGCAATTTTCCAACGGCTTAAATTATTGGAAAATATTTTTAAACATTTTTTTCCAACTGCCTAGGCCATTGGAAATTTTTTTTATTTTTCCAATTGCCTAAGCCGTTGGAAATATTTTCATTTTTCCAACTACCTAGGCCGTTGGAAATTATGTACGTTAAAATGTGCATTATTTCCAACAACTTTGGCCGTTGGAAAATATTTTAAGTTTCCAACGGCCTAGGCAGTTGGAAAATATTTTTATTATAATATATGTGATAATATGTATCTATCATAATATATTAGTATAATATCAAATTTAATGTAATATAATATATTATATGTTAAAATGTATCATAATATATAATGTATCATAAGTATCATATATATATATATATATATATATATATATATATATATATCATAATTATAAATATTATTATCAATATTTATAATAATATGTATATATATTATATTATAAATATTTATTATAATATGTATGCATGCATGTATGTATATATGTATGTGTATATGTATGTATGTATATCATATATAAAATATTTATCATATATATATATATATACATTGGGCCAAAAAAGCCCAAGCCCAAGCCTAACCCTAATAATAAATACTACTCACTTACCCTCCATCTCCCTAAACCCCTCTGTTTCCTCTCTGTCTCCTCTCCTCTCCGTCTCTCCTCCTCTCAGGCTCTCACTGCTTCATCTCCCTCTTCGTCTCCTCTCCTCTATGTCTCTGCCTCAAGCTCTCACCGCTTCTTCTTCCTCTTCATCTCCTCTCACCCTCTCCTCGCTCTGCCGTTCACGCCGTCTCTGCCCTCCATCGCCGTCTCTGCCCTCCGTCTCCTCTCTGTGCTCCGCCTCGTCTCTACCCTCTTCTTTGTGCTTCATCTCCTTTCTGCCATCCGTCTCCTCACTCTGTCGTTCATCGTCACTGGTCACCGTCCGCTTAGCATCTGCTTGACCGTTCGTCGCCGTCTGTTCTACCGTTCGTCACAGTTTGCTCTGCCGTCCGCTTGCCATTTGCTCATCGTTCGCTCGCCGTTCATTGCCCAGATCTGCTACACGTAGTTCGTTCTCCTCTCGGCTCGCGTTCTCCGCCCAGATCCACACTAGATCCATCGCTCGCCGTCCACCGGTCACCTTGGCTCTGCCGTGCGCCGTCTGCCTTGGTAATTTCGCTCCGCCACCGTTCACTGTGTTTGCAGATCTGTTTGTTGTATTTTGTCTTTAAAATTTTCTAGATCTAGTTTTATTTATTTTGTGGGTTTGTTGTATTTGTTATATTTATTTCTGGATCTGTTTGTTGTATTTTCTGGATCTAGTTTTATTTATTTTTGTGATTTTGTTATTATTAGCTCATTTTTTGTAATTTTGTGGTTTTTACCTCCTGCTTTTGAATTTTGTTTTGTAAATATAAGATACAATTTTTTAAATTTTTTTATATTATGAAATACAAAATATAATTTAGTATTGCATAAAATATATCTTTTTTTTTTTTTATATAAAACGTTTCCAATGGCTTAGCCGTTGGAAAACCTGAACAAATAACTCCACCCATTATGGCCGTTGGAAATTTCTAACGGCTCATTTCCAATGGCTAGCCGTTGGAAATTTTTTTCCAACGCACGTTATGCCAACAGCCAACCATTGGAAAAACTGATTTTCCAACGCTAAGCCATTGGGAAAAGCCTATTTTTTAGTAGTAAACCTAGATCCTGAAAACCAAGTTCACCACAAGAGAAATTGGAGAATTACCAAACAAGCATCAATTTTGGCTTTTGAAGAGAAAATTAGAAACAAGGAATGATCCAGATGGTCCCATGTTTCGTGGTTAAGTTCTATTTTTTTCTAATTTAATGCTTGTGCTCATTTCGATGGTTCGAAAACACGCACAACATTACGAGCTCCTATTAGTTTTGTCTTGGTGGGTTTGTGAGATTGGATAGTATCACTTTTGGGTTCGTTGTACTTCTTACATTGATTGCTTAATGTTGGAGTTTTTGCTTCTTCTCTCTACACAATGTAGATATATCTAGGTTTAGGTATATGGATCATAGCTGTGACGTTCTTGAAGAAGATGGTTAACTCATAAGTTTTGGGGCAAAGTTTTTTTGGGCAGTGTGTTTAGATTAGAGATCTAGGGGTCCATTTGTACAATTCTTAGACCTTAATTGTTAATCAGAAAATTTGAGCAAATATTATTAAGGGGCACTTGAGATATATCTGGATAGTTGTCTTTTTTGAGAATTTAGCCAAAGTACAATTACAGTTTACAATTTTAATAACTATCGCTCTTAGCCAAGTAGGACGGTTCACTTGTTTCTGAACCAGAAATATACAACAAAGCTGGGAAGGGAAAATGCACGAGAGCCCGAGCTTAAACCAATTCCAAGTTAAATTAATTGTCTTCATTGAGTGAACATTCTTCAACACTCTATGCAACAATATCGAATATTCACGCTTTTAGGCAGCAACGAGTAGGGGTGATGATTCAGTTGGTTTCATTTGAACCGATCCAAACATAACAATTCAATTCAATTTTCAGTTTTTATAAAATATATTGAAATAGTCTTAATTGTATATCAAAACCAATTTTAACCATCATAATTATGGTTCAGTTTATTTGGCTTTTCTTTTTAAGATTAAGACACACAATAAATAAAATATAAAATAGATATTCAAATTTTTTTAGCTCATTGGTAAAACTGAAAAGGGATCAACAACATATAACTCAAAATTAGCACAAAATAACTATATATATAATTAATATGGATAATAGTAAAATATTTATTATTATTCGGTCTATTTAATTTATTCAGTTTCAAGTGTATGATTTAATAATCAATCCGATAACTAAATATGAAACTCGGTTTTAATTCAATCCAGCCAAACCAATAAAATGAAACTATTTTACCAAATATAATTGGTTTTTAATAATGCTCACCTATACCAACGAGGCAGCCTAAAAGACGAGGGGAACAAACTGAAGCCGAAACGCAGGTAAGACAGAAGCCTTCCGGGGCGGAGCGGACCAAACGTTTTGTGTCACTTAGCGGACAGCCAACCGGAGGAATTTTTAGTGCCACCCAATTAACAAAACAGGCCGGCGATTGCGGCGATTAAGGGGCTGTGAAGTAGTATCATCTAGGCCCACCTACTTAGCTGCGGGGATAGAATTGAAGGAATTAACAATGACGACGAGGAAAAGAAGGGAGACGAAACAGAGAATCGTCGTCGGCTTGGACGGAAACAGAGTGTAGGCCAAGTCGACCGCCAGCATGTTGGAGCTCTACAAGGCGGAGAAGGCTCTCTCTGGTCCTGATGATGAGATTCTAGTCCTCGCTCTTCTGTTTGCCCGCCCGTCTCAGAGGCCGGGCTTCCGTGACGTGCAGCAGTACATTGGCTTTCTGCACCAGGAGATCAGCCAGAAGAAAGGCGAATACAAGAAAATTTTCAGGCCCTATTACGAGAGGTGCAAAAACACTGGAGTGAGTACAGTGAATCAATCTCTAGTACATGAAGCAAGCTGTGCCCTTTTGATCTTTTCATTTTATGGATTGGAGGGTGATCTTGTCGTTTTCATTTTTTGTTACAGGTGAAGTTTCAGGTCAAGGTTTCTACTGGATTCAGGCCAAAGGACATCATAACGGAGGAGGCTAACACCTTCAAGCCAACCTGGATTTTGATGGACAGGTAAGTTCTGAACTAGGATAACCGGATCCTGGCCGTTTCTAGAGAAATAACTCAGAACTCGTTAGGAAAACTGTGTTTGTGTTCGCAGCTGGTTCGCCAAAGACATGACTTTCCGGCTCAGCGGTACAGATTGTGACGTGTCTTTGGTTGATGACGTCGAATTCTCAAAGAGTTCAATAAACAAAGAAACAATGTGTAACCCCAAGTCCCCAGAGCTCATGAAGGGATCGACTGCAGAGGAGTTTTGCTTCGTATCATCAATAAAACCGTCTTCTTCTGCTTCCCTTGTACCTTGTAGCACAAGCCAAGAAAGCGAAAGGCCTGAGGATAGTGAGACTTACAAGGCGAATGGATGTCGATCACTAGAGGGGGCACCAGAGGTGGAAGAAGTTGTTCTAGATGACTCTAAGACACATTTCAGCAAGAATGTTGTTGATAAAGGGCCATTGCAGCTCACGCAGGAGGCTATTTGGGGTTAACCACTGGATTTTCGATCAAGGCTTGCTTGCTTCAGAGAACCTTTAATGTGGAAGACTACAAGGGCAAAACCAGTTACCTTGGACACGTGAAGGAATCACAGTCCATTGTTTTGTTAAAGAAATTGGAAACCCCTTCTTCCAGTAGCATTCTTGAAGCAGAGAAGAGAGCGGCCTAATCTTTGCACCACAAACACATTATGGCTGTGAAGGCCTACCACCAGACTGATAAGACCATAATATTGGTGTTCAACATCTCGAAATGATTGCCACTTACCAGCTATTTTTCCGGTATGATGCGAAATTAGATCACTTCTTAAGGGTATACTCACACGCAATGCCTGAAAGTTGAATCATTTTCCGCTGGTTTCTGCTTTAGAGCAGATGGTTGGAGGAAGGAGTGGAGATTAAAATTTCAAGACAAGCTGAAGATAGCCATAGCTGTGGCTAGTGCTCTTCGATATATGCACTGTGAATGTCCACAAGGGCCGGTTGTGCATGGCGATTTAAGGCCTAGCAACATTTACCTAAGGAATGATCTGCAGCCATTGGTAAATTGAAAAAAAAAAAAAATCTCAAATTCAAACTTCTTCCGACTTAGTAATTACCAAGTTTATTTTTTGAATGTTGATTTTGACCACTTCAGTTGTTCCTGTTTTCGTTGGATCCTCTGATCAGATTTTCAGCTTCAGTAAATCGGTGTGGCTTAAATCATGCACAAACATTACCAATTCCCACCAAGAGGTATCATTCTAATCATCAATATTTAGTGATTGACCAAATGTGGCAGACTATTTGAATATTACATGTCTCACGAAAGGATCACATCTGCTATTAAAGGTGTTGTCTTAAGGAACATACAAGCCAAGAGACGATGGAGTTGATAAAATCAGATGTTCTGTCACACGGAGCTCTGCTCTTGAGGTTGTTCTGCAAAAAATCTGTACCTGAGGATGACAAAAGTTTAATTGACTGGGTTAGTAAGTTGCACATCTACTTAATTACCTTCCTTCACTAACCGAATCAGTGTTTTCGCGCCGAACCCGTTAGAAAGAAGTATGAACCACTTGAATGGATTGGAGGCGAAAGTACTTAATAGGACCACGACGGTTGTGGTGGTAGATAGTCCTAGTCCACTGAAGCTGTGACAGACATTTTGCTGTCTTGTCCTAACATGTTACAAATTGTTCAAGGAAATGCTGTAGGATATGTACTGATTTAAAGTTCTCTTGCCCCCTCTAATTCAGGTGATTTGCGTTCTTAAGGGACAGAAGCTTTGTTCGATCCAATCATCTCCGTCAGACTCAGACAGCAGTGTGTAGAAAGGGAGGGAGCATTGGGTGGTACCTCGGACATAGCATGAGAGAAAGCCTAGTGGCTGGAAATTTCGCGGACATTGAATTTCTGCTGCAACTGTTTTATCATCTTCGTAGAAAAAGAAAATTCTAATTGAAATTGGAATAGTGGTCAAATCTAGCTTATCGGAAGAAAATACAGAGTAATTTCGAGTATACAATATGATGATTTGATGAAGAATATTTGCATGATTTACTGCGAGCTAGTTCCTCTATCAATTGTTGGTCTTATAAGCTTGTAAAATTTGCTCTTTTTTTAAGATGAAACTGTATTCTTAATTTCAATTCTCCAAACAAACACGATAACATGTATTTCTCACAAAATTTGTCACTTTTATTGTTTATAGTAATTAATTCATAATTTTTTTCTTTTAAAATTTCTTAATAGAAATATAAACTTTTTTATATGAAAATGGTACCTTATTAATGACTCTAATTTATAAATATAAATTTTAAAAATTTTTACAACATAAATTAATATGAATATGTTTAATTTAAACTTTAGTAAAAAATAGTAAAATAACCAACTTTTGTGAAATAAAAGGAGTAATTCTTTTTGTTTTCTTTTTCTTTTAATAAAAACACAATTTAAAATTATTGCAGCGGATAACGTGTTGATTAACTGACATGATACTATCATTCTTTTATGGCCGATCAATGTTCAAATTCTCGTTGGTACATGAGATTTCTCTTATTTACAGTGAAATAATTGACTTAGGTAAGGTAAGGTTAATAGAATTTTTCTTATAACCCTCTATTCTAATTCTAAGTATAAAAAGACAAAAAAAAGTAGCTGAGAATCTGGTCAAAGGTTGATAGTTTGATCCAAGTCCAAACTGCCTCCAACCTGCTCTTGTTCTGAATCCAATGAAGCATTTTGTTTTATTGTTTAGGCAACATCCAAGAATCTGAATGCCTGGTTGTTCATGCACTTTGGGTTCAGAAAGACACTGCCGAGGTGAAAATTCCATCCATTAAATCCCTAATTGCTTCCTAAACTATCATGAATTTAACATTCCGATCTTTAAACTGAAATTGGTTCCTAAAAATCATATCCGGCTAGCCCTTGGATGCCACAAACAACCTCTAGTAAATTTAAACACTTCATTTATTTTCTGATATTTAATGAAAATCATAAATTATAAATTTTCTCTTTTTTAAATCAGGTTAGATATGTAACGTTTGCATTTTTGTGATAACTTTTGTTCGAGTCAATAATTTTTATCCATTAATAGAGTAATTTTTTTAAAAAAAATAAATTATCAATAATTTGGAACTGTTTAAAAAGACTTAGGATAAAATGATAACAACTGATAAATTGAGAATGAAAATGAAGTAAGGTTAGACTTGGGAAGAAAATAAAAGGGGAAATTGCAGAAATATCTTGTTTAGAATAGAACGGTAACATTGTGTGGCTCATTTTCTCTAAGATTATCTTCACCACCCTCGTCTCAAATCCTTCCATGATTGGTCTACAATCCAATTCCAGCCCAAAGCTCCACTTCACAGACACGAGGCCGTAACCGCGCTCACGATTCCATTTCCAATACGACAATCCGCGAATTCCAGAGCTCCTCCTCTGTGCTGCTCTTGCTGCTTCCCTTCGATCAACGAGGTTCTTGCTCTCTTGGTTGTTGTATAATGCTTAGTTCGATTCAATGAGACGCTGCTCTCGAAATGGCCTTTGCTCCTTCAATATCAGGTCCCTTTTCTTGTGTTCCTCCACTCGTTAGTATCGTTTCTTAGTCCAGTTCTGAGTCGAATCCGAGCTTGTCATGTTTCGGAGGAATTTCATTTCCTGTGTCTGGTTTTCCCCCTTTGTTCTGCTTCTATCTTCGCCTGATCTCGTGTTCAATTGAATGTTGCAGTGTCTGTGGAATGTGTGAATGCATGTAAGTTGTTCAAAGGGGAAGGAAGTGGAAGGTCTGATTGCAGCGTGCTCTCGTGCGCATGGAAAGCTCCAAGAGTCTTAACTGGATTTCTTGCGAGTACTCCCCATTCCCACCATTGTCCATTCCACATGTATGGCCAGCGTAGGAGAAGAAATCTGAAATTTGTAAGTTCTATTAGACTCTAGATTATCCCACTCATTGTTCCCTTTTTATCCTGTTAATTTTATTTCAAGAGTAAAGTAACTATAATTTGGAATTTTTTTAAGGTATTAAGGGTAATTGAAGCGTTATGGTGTTGAGCAACTGCTTTTACGGCTAATATTTTTACCTGATCAATTTGGTTTCGTTGGCAGAGGTGTCAAACCTTTGATGGAGGATGCTCATGTTTAAATGATTCATTTGGCTGTATGGTTATTGGAAAACCGTCAAAACTGAGATTGCTTCATGTTTGTTGTAAGCGATGGGGTTTGTGTTGTTCATCATCTGCTGCTGACATACCCAGTGATGTTTCTCCTGAAAGGTTGTGGGAGGTAAAAGTCATTGCTAGGGAAGCTTTGATCTTTTTCATAATAGTGATGACTATTCTACTACTTGACAGTGATATGTAACGTATTTGTTGCTCCAGGATCTTAGGTCCTGCATATCTTACCTCTCCGCTAAGGAGCTGGCATTGGTTCGTAATGCTCTTGATGTAAGCCCCCTACTTTGCCCGAGATGTTGATATCCACCATTGCCAAGCTTCTCTTAAATTGCTGATTGTAATCAGAAGTTTTATGTGGCTGGTACAGCTAGCTTTTGAGGCCCATGATGGCCAAAGGAGACGGAGCGGAGAACCATTCATCACTCATCCAGTTGAAGTTGCACGTATTCTTGGTCAACTTGTGAGTGTTGCAGAGGTTTCGAACACCGCTTGATCTGAAAGTTGTCCTTTTGCCCTGTTTTTAATCCTTTGTTATGGCTGTAGGAATTGGATTGGGAATCTATCGCAGCTGGACTGCTCCATGACACAGTTGAGGATACAAATGTTGTTACTTTTGAAAGAATAGAGAAAGAGTTTGGTGTTACGGTACGCAACATTGTTGAAGGGGAAACTAAGGTGCATTCTTAATACCTTTATTATGATACCACTGTGCCTCTACTCTTTTTTAGTAATTTATATTAAGCTGTGGCAAATATTACGTAGAATAAATCTCTATAGAAATCTACCTCACATTTTTTTTTATTTTCCCATTTATGCTCAGGTGTCCAAATTGGGGAAGTTGAAGTATGAAAATCAGAGTGATGGTGTGCAAGATGTGAAGGCTGATGACCTGCGCCAAATGTTTTTGGCTATGACAGAGGAGGTACATATTATCCATTTATTTATTAGTTTTTTGGGTTTGTTTGGGATGTTGTTGCTTCTAATTGCCACTTCTTGATTTAGGTCCGTGTTATAATTGTGAAATTAGCTGACAGGCTGCATAACATGCGCACTCTTTCGCACATGCCTCCGCATAAACAGGTGCATGTTTGTGATTATGCAGCCACTTGCATTATCATTATTGACAAACTGATTCTATTGTTTCATTTTGTTATTGGTTTTCTTCTCCAGTCCAGTATAGCAAAAGAGACAATGCAGGTCTTTGCTCCTTTGGCCAAATTAATAGGAATGTATCAAATCAAGGTAATTAATCACCTCTTCTTTATCTACTGCTTGATTAATAGCATTTTTTTCCTATATAGAAAAAAAAATAGAAACCCATAAAACTGCGAGAAATTAACACTCCTTTGTTGGATATAATAGAGAAAGTGTAAGCAAATACAGGATACACAGCACCAGACAACACAAGCTTCTTCGAGTCCAATCACCACTGAACTGGCCAAATCACCTTTATCCCTTAACCGTCCTATATCTAGTAAAATCCAAACACTAATGTCTGAAGCCATATTGACAAGTTAGAAACTGTAGTCTTTTTACTTTTTTTTTCTTTGGTTAAAGATCCTCTAGAATTGAAGGCTCCTGGGAATCACCTTTGCAGAATCCATCACATTAGATGAGCAGCCAAGAGTTTGCTGCACTATCAAGAGCTCTGTGACTGCATGCAGATCATCATGTGGTTGTCATCCACCATTAACATTGCATCTACAACAGCCCAATTCTACTAGCCTTACCATACTATCAAACCTGGAATTGCTCTTCACCTGAGAGAATCTTTATACTATTTCATCTTTTAATCCGTTTTCTCTATTTTCTCATCTGAAAGTACAAGCTAGTCAATTGGTTTTCTGGTTTGCTCTGCTATCTGTGTGTCACTCCTATGGTGGACACTGGACTGTCACATGAGCAATATCCATTTAGTCATAAAGTTACTAGTGTAGCTGGCAGTAAGTGATGGATTCCATACATAACCCCTTATCACCTTCTGAGAATGGCAAAAAAGGATAGTCTTTTTAACTATATAACTATGTCATAGTTTTGATGAGATTGATGTCACTTGGTGTTTTGTCCTGTTTGCTTCAAAACATTAAATATGGACAATCTACTAATTCTTGTTGCAGTCCGAGCTTGAAAACTTATCATTTATGTACACAAAACCTGAAGACCATGCGAAAGTAAATAGAATGACTGCAGAGCTCTACAAGAAACATGAGAAAGAACTGATGGAGGTAATGCTCTCCTCATTTGGACATATTTCTTTTAATAAAGCCCTTCAAACTAGTGTCTTTGTAAGCATAGAAGGAATCTTGTATGTACCGGTGGGGACAATGCCCCCACTTGAATTGGCAAAATTATTTTATTGGGCTATGTGTCACTGTCACCAATTTCAAATGGTGAAATATATTTTGAGAAAAAATGGCCAACCTGATCGTTTCAATTTTAATGGTTTGACCCCATTAGTTCTTACAGATAGGGTATACAAGTTAGTATTATTTTGCTCTCACTAATTAAATTTTATAGCTTCCTTCTTGTTTATGTGACTGTACTTCTGAAGGGATTTTCAATATAGGTTGACCCTAACCGTCTTATAACAAGTCAGTGATACTCATTATTTCTATCTTTTACGTTAGGCCAACAAAATGTTGATGAAAAAGATTGAGGAGGATCAGTTTTTGGACCTTGTTACAGTGAATACTGAGGTACATGCCATGTGTAAAGAGCCTTACAGGTGAGACCATGAATTTTGTCTTACCTTTTCATCCTTTTCATGATCCTTGTCCTGCTAGTTTTATGGATAGTTTTCTGCTCATGATCTTCATATTGTTCATATTTTGGAGGCACATATTATGGCAAGTAGACTTCATGTTTTAATTTTTTTTCCAAGTTTTATTGCATGCAACCTCCAAATTCTTGGATTGATGTCCGCATATTTCTTAAATTTTTCTACTGCACGCTGGGTTTTGGGCTTCTGAAATGTAAGGTGCAGGATTCCTGTTTCCACTCTGGTTGTCTAAAGAGAGAATTCATTTTGAAGCTAACGTGGTGGATTCTTTTGGGTTCTTAGTAACCGTTAATAGTTATTTAAGTCATTAAAAGAAGGAGTAAAGGATAACTAGCTCTAATGGAATGCTCTATCTCAAGTTATCGGTAACTTATGTCAATTTAAGCCGCATCCTCTGGTTTCAGCTTCCTCCACCTCCTATTATTAAGCCTATAAATCTTTTCGTCATGCTGTCATAGCAACCACAATCCCTGTAATAGTCAGCTCCTGAAAGTCAACTCTTGAACGAAAAAGGAGCCATTTCCTGAGGGGATTTCTTTGGCCTGGTACCCTGTACCTTGCATTCTGGTCTCAGTCCTTGTATGCTGTTTCTTAGTTTCTGGCCTTTTCCCATCACCGCTTATGTTGTGTTATAATATTCTGATGGCTTCTTTTATGCACGCATTTTTATTAGGTCACTGACTTGTTTCTTTGCAGCATCTACAAAGCTGCACTCAAATCTAGAGGGTCATTTAGTGAGATAAATAACATTGCTCAGGTATATTCTGATTTCTCCTTGATATGATAATTCTATGTTTATCATAGTATATGTTAGGTAGCTTATACTTTGGTCCATGTTTATGATGTCAGCTTCGTATTATCGTAAAACCAAAACCTTGTGCTGAGGTGGGACCTCTTTGTACTTCCCAGCAGGTAATGGCTTTGCTGATGCCAAAGTAACTGTTGTTTTTAGGTGTCAACTTAGTCCGCAAAGTGCTTAGTCATAATTTACTTTTTTCAGATTTGCTACCATGTCCTTGGATTGGTCCATGGAATCTGGACACCTATTCCCCAAGCTGTGTGTACCTTTCTCATCTCCTGAGATTAGTTGTAGTAGTTAAAAAGTGATTGTTATCAAACTAAATGTTTGTTTATCCATTTTAACAGGTAAAAGACTATATAGCAACTCCAAAGCCAAATGGGTACCAAAGTCTTCATACAACTGTGATCCCATTTCTTTATGAGAGCACATTTCGACTGGAAGTTCAAGTAGGCTTGGATTCTTTCTTTTTCTTTTGGACCACCCGTAGTGAATCGCTTTGAGTTGTGTAAGTGCACTTTCGCACTTTTTTGTGCTTGCGATAAATATTGATAGCTTAATTAATTTCTGGCAGATTAGAACTGAAGAGATGAATCTGATTGCTGAAAGAGGTATTGCGGCTCATTATAGTGGAAGAATATTTGTTACTGGCTTGGTTGGTCGTGTAATACCCAGTTCTAGAAGTTCAACAGGGAACACAGTTTGTCTAAACAATGCAAATATTGCACGCAGAGTATGTTGAAGTCCTTCAATGGCAAAGGTTGTAGGAAAATGATATCTTGACAGTCTTATTGATTAAGTGCTCTCTCCCTCCAGGTTGGTTGGCTTAATGCAATTCGAGAATGGCAAGAGGAGTTCGTTGGCAACATGAGCTCTAGAGAATTTGTGGATACTATTATGAGAGATCTATTAGGCAGCCGTGTATTTGTTTTCACTCCTAGGGGAGAGGTATAGGAATTGATATTTCCAGCATTAAACATTCTTTATTTAGGTGTATAAAGGCTGGCTGTTTGCTTAGCCAAAGCTTGTTGTCACAACATGCAGATAAAAAATTTGCCTGAAGGAGCAACAGTTGTTGACTATGCTTACCTGATTCACACAGAAATTGGCAACAAGATGGTGGCTGCAAAGGTGTTCTTTTCAGTGTGTGCTAAATTCTGTTCACTGTTTTTTAACTTCACCCATAAATGGGGGGAATCACAGTTTTGAGAATATGATTACTTATCTTGCCTTGGTGGTCATAATACAGTTAAAGAACTTCTTGTTTTGCAGGTCAATGGGAATGTTGTTTCTCCCACACATGTACTTGCCAATGCTGAAGTCGTGGAAATAATCACCTATGATGTTAGTGTATATATACGATGGCATCTTGTCTACATGCTATCCACAAGCTTGCAGTGAAAATCACAACTTTTTTTTTCTTTTTCATTGATCATATTTCTAAATTTTTGTCTGTATCTCAATAAAATGATATTTGGTAATGGGCTCACTCAACTGAAAAATTTAAAGCCTTCTGATACCATTAACAAAGTCAAAATGCTCTTTTAGGGTCTTACAGGCATTGGAAGTGTGATCAGTCCTTTCTCTTGTGAAGAAAGGTCTTGTTTTTATTCTTGTAGACAGAATAGAATGATAGATAGGTGACCTCAATTATAGCAAGGGCTGTTACTCCTCCAGGTGTTAATGGGATCTCAATTGTAGAACATGCACATTTGTAGCGCCTTGGTGGAGTTTCTGCTGCACATTGTTGTTTTGTCATATTTCCGAATTGCTGTGGCACCTTCTGTTTCTTTTGCTACTTCATAATAGCTCAACCTTTTGTTCTTCCAGGCTCTTTCTAGCCATTTGTGTTTTCAAAGGCATAGGCAGTGGTTGCAACATGCTAAAACACGTAGTGCCAGGCACAAAATTGTGAAAGTAGGTTTAACCTCCTCTTCTTTGTCAACATCTTTTCCAGTATGCAAATAGAAATACCTTGTTAATTGCCAGATGTCTTATTCTTAAAATGCGACCTATTATTTAGTTCTTGAAGGAGCAAGCTGCACTATCTACTGCAGAAATAACTGCAGATAGAGTGAACGACTTCATTTCTGACTCGGGGGAAGAGAGCAAACCAGAAGAGGTCATAGATGTTTGTAGACCTAGCAGGCCTACATGGAAGAAAAACCTGCATACTCTAGACTTCTCTTCACTGGGTAGAAATCATGAAGCAGCTTTTCTGAATGAGAATGGAAGCATTTGGGCGCCTAAGGTGAATGGGAAACATAATAAAAATCTTCAGCATGTAAGCATAAAGGCCAATGAGTTCCTCTCAGGCAATAGCATTGCTGAAACACTACCTGCTAACATTCCTCTGTATAAGGATGCTTTGCCTGGTTTAGAGAGTTGGCTAGTAAGTAATGTTGCTGCATGGCACAATCTTGAAGGACACTCAGTCCAGTGGCTTTGTGTGGTTTGCATAGATCGGACAGGTATTTATTTGCTATTCCCTGTACTGCGCCTAAAACTGTGTTGCGGTTGGTGGCATGAAGTTCATAGTGTCGAGTAACTGTTTAAAGTTCCGCCATTACTGGACTGCATACTCTCGATAGTTAAGAGATTCCAGTGTTTGGTTATTAAGAAAATGATTTTTCTATAATCTCACTTCCCAAAAGACATCCATTTGACGTTTTTTTTGCAAAGGAGCCTCTTTTTCTATTTATAAGTTGGGTAAAATCACTTTCTTACTTTTGGTAGTTTTATTAAGGAAAGGACATTACATGCATCAACCAGACTTGATAAGGCTACATTCTTTTTTTTTTTTCCTTAAGTGTGGAGCTAACATAGGAATGCTAGATTAGTATATTCAGGAAACTTCATGTTCCATGAATTGAAGTTGTTTTTTCTTTTGTGACAAGACATTCAAAATGTGTCATCTCTTTTGGATGCAGGGAGTATAGTATTTTATGATTTTCCTATTGTAGCTATGTTTACTGGCCTTTTGTCCTACAAGAGGTGTAACATGAAAGAATATAAAGGAGGGAATTTGTGATTCTGTAGGAATGCGTTTTGCATGGAAGCACGGGAGAGGTGTTATTTTAAAGTACAGTATATTTAGTTTGGCATGTATATTAGTTCGGCATGTACATTTCTATCTCTTGAAATTGTTTCAAGATAAAAAAAAAATGCACCTTTATATAACTCCATGGGTATCATTCCATTCTCATGTTTTACTTAGTGGGACTGTTTAGTTAGTTCATGGATGTCAGATTGCCCAAGAGTTCGGAAAGATGATTTATCAAGCATTTTTGTGCATAGATATCAAGTTGAAAAAGTTAGGATCTAAACAACTCACCCTGCACGTTTTTTATTTTGATTTCCAAATTGATATGAATGCAAATTTTCTCAAAATTCAATTCTCAATTGTTCTGGAAAGTTAGGATCCTTGAACCAAAAGTCCTCTATATTTATGTCTCCATTTAATACTCATTCTGGAATATTAGTATTGCCAAGAAAAAGGCAAGAATTAAAATAACGTCATTTTCCTGCAACCATTCAGTTAAAACTTTAAAATTGTTTGGTGGTGTATACAGCTCTAAACCACTCTTGATTTAACTCGAAAATGTTCTCAGGAATGATGGCTGAGGTCGCAACAGCATTGGCAACAGTGGGCATCAGCGTATGCTCTTGTGTGGTGAGTGGTCTAAATCTTTTTAGTAACTTTGACATGTCAAAGTCTGTTAAATTTAGAAACTCTGGTAACATGTTCGCCTTCTATATAGGCTGAGATTGACAGAGGAAGGGGAATGGCTGCCATGCTCTTCCGAGTTGAAGCAAGCTTCGAAGATTTGGTACATGTTTGAATTTCACCAAGTTTCTAATGCACTTCTATGTCCTTTTACCTGCTGTCTTGCTTTAGTAAGGGAACAGTCTTTGTGATACCTTCCTGTTGGATTTTCAGAATGCAATTGACCACTGAAATTAGGCGCATTGCCTCCTTTTCAGGTTAATGCATGTTCGAGTGTTGATCACATCCTGGGAATTCTAGGATGGTCAGTGGGTTGCAGCTGGCCGAGCACGTTGGAAAATCTGCGACTCCAACAGTGCTAAACTGGCTGCCAACTGCAGTTTCTTGACACAGGTATTGCCAGCTTGGCGAAAGTTTTGGTCCTAGAGGACGCAAGTTCTACTCTTTTGTATGTGCATAGTTATTGTGTCATACTTGGTGCCTGTTTTTTTGATGTTATGCATTCAACGGAATAACCCACCTGGAGCCAGTTGAGCTTAGTCTGGATCATCAGGGCACCGTATATAAGAGGAAAGTGAGTGATATTTACAGAAAGTTGGGTATACACTTGTAAGAACAACTGCGAAAGGAGACAATTTAATACGAAGTTCATAAGAGAAAGAGTCAGATCATAGAATGGAAGAAATGTTAAGCAATGTCGTGTTATTGATTATTCCAATTTTAGCTGTTTCTTCTTGTTCTCGCCAATGTTTATAGTTGATCATCATCCTCTTGGGTTATCGTAGTTCCTGTTTTTCTTTTAGTCCAATCAGTAAGCAGAGCACCGGCTGAGCTGAGCTTAGTGGAGAGTAAAAGATATGTTGTAGAATTTAGGGTCCTCATGTGGGTCTTTTGTTTAAGGTTTCCACTCTAGTTTGGCCTTTTGTATCTGGAGCTCTCTCTGCTGGGAGAGTGCCAAATCAATTGCTATCAGTTTAGGCTCCTCCTGCATGCGCTGAGGTAAACCCGTAACTTCTTAGGCATAAATTGCAATTGTAAGCTCAGTAGTATTGTTTGAACAGAGCTGAGTTAGGAACATTTTACGGACTTGGCTCTATTTGTAAGATTGAAGCTGATTTAAATTGTTTAATATCTATTGGAGAACAGAATCTGTAAAATTCATTTTTGTTAAACTTTTTTATAGTTACAGTATTACTCATACTCCTTGTGGGCTCTTCTTAAAAGGGGAGGGAGAAAATAGTTCTTAGGTGATGGGCGAGTTTAGTTCGAATTAATAGCATTAATAGGGTTGGATTATTCACAGGTCATCAAGCGGGTCAAGAGGATCCACTGGTTGTTTTGGAAAATCGGACAAATTTGCCCTTGGTGAACCCATAGCCCTCATTGCCTGTTGAGAGTCATCCATCATCCCTCGCCATCCACCCTTTAAGTTTCGTCGGCCGCTATGTGCCTCGAATTTGGAGATGATTCTGCTGGTCTCGAATCCGGCCTTCATCAATAGCTTGATAAGAAAAGAATGAAGCCAGTGTGGAGATGATCCTGTTGCTCATCACGATCCTGGGTCTTTATTGGATTCAGAAAGGGCCTGGTCTTTATGACCTAGATCCTTTAGAAGCCATGGCTGTGGGAGGCGGATGGCCGGCGGGGGAAAGGGGATGGGCAGCAAAGCTTTGTGTGTGACAATCGAGAAATCACCGGCTTGGTACATGTGAGGAGGTGTCAAATTCTTTTGTCTGATTATTGGCCATGGTTGATGGCGGCAGCAACCGAGAGTGTGACGGCAATAACATCTAGAAGTGCGATGGCAAGCTTCGGATCATTATGTTTGACTAAAATGGAGTGGATGACATAAGGTGTAAATAACTAAAAGATTTGGTGGGGGGTTTTCATTTATCATCTTGATTTTTTTTTTATTGGAAAATAATGATGACACATTAATGTAGTTTAATTTGAACCGAACTCATAAAATGGATGAGAAACGACAAATTGGAGACGGAAGGTTTCTGAACATGAAATAAACCACCTTATTTATAAGAAATCAATAAAATCATGAGAAGGAAAAAAAAAATCTTGCACGTAGGTTCGAGCTTATATATACACGCTCTCAAATGTCATCAACTAAGACGTCTTCGAGAAAAACACACGTAATTAATTTGGTTGATATCACATAAATAATTCTTGAGTTAAATTATGCAATGGTTTAACACTAGTTCTAGCCTTTTTTTTTTTATAACCTTTGTTGGCTTTTTTTTTTTTTTTGGGTAACCTTTGTTGGCTCATTGCAAGTTGCAACTTTGTTGTACTTCTAGAGAGCAAAAACGAAATTGCTAGTAAGGTAAAAATTGACAGCTCAATTAATTAAGGCTATACAGGACTGCCTGCCCACAAGACTTGCAGACAATGTGCTTAAATCAGGTGCTTAGTGACTTAATTATCATTTTTTGGGGTTCTTTGAACGCTAATTTGACTGCCCAACAACTTGTACACCTGTTACTCTGGCCCGTTCCTAACAAACACCAACTCCACCTCCTTTACCGCTTTCTGACTGTCGATTTTCCATGATAGGTACCATCGTTATTTTAAAATCATTTGGTTTGTCCTTCCGATTTGACACTTTCCTCACTGTCACTACTATGTACTCCTTAGCGTCGCGTTAAATTGACAAAGTATTTCTCCTACATACAATCTAGCAACGCCACTTTTTCCTTTGTTTTGATTTTTAATCCCAAAAAAATATTAAAAAAAATAGTCGATGTTGTGTTAGCTTTTGGCACCGTATGTATGTGCTTTCTTACAATCGATCTTTTAATTGGGAAAAGCTCAAAACATAAAATAACCATTAAACATTTACCACTGTCCTTAAACTATTTTTCAATGGACTTTTATAAATAACTCATTTCTTTTTTGTAAAATTGAATTCTACGGAGCGAAATTGTGGTTATTTGAAAAAGTGCACACAATATGATTTATAAACTTATCAAATCTTTTATAAATATTTGCATAGATATTAGCCCTACTGTAGTGAGACTAATTCTAAAGATACCCATATCCGACGCTCTCTTTAGATCTTGGAAAAATGAAGAAGCTTAGGACAAGGTGGAGTTTCCCAGAGATGAGCTCAGGCAGTGGGTGACGAAGGAGGTCTGGATATTGATGGCTTTGTCTCAAATTTCTACTCTCAACATGCGACGAGGCCGAACTGTTGAATTTGAGATTTCCTTTTTACTAAATTATTTTCTTTCTTAATTATACGATTCAATTTAGTAGATGGATTATTAAATTCTTCATTTAATATTTAAAAAAAAAACCTGAACTACAAGACATGAAAACATTAAATATGAGTAAAATTGTATAGTACTTGTTTTTACCAATAAAAACTACATTTATTATAATTTGTCAAACCATAAAATCTTTTTTAATCAACAAATAATTTAAGATGGAGGAAACAATTAGCGGAGTATTTTAGGTATGTAAAATTGGGGCCATCCTATCATAGGTTCATTGTAGAAGGACTCCCTTGCATTTTAGTTTCATTTGGCATAAACCATTGTAGATTTTGCATCAATGATCCTAGATGGAGTAGTATTTAATTAACCCTGTACTCGCCGTGCAAGCCAAGTAAGATCTAGTGGCAACTAGGAAAAGGAAGAAAAACAATGCAATTTTTGTCCCTGGAAGAACCAAAAATAAAATACGTAATTCGTAGCGTTTGCAAAAATCCCTAAAGTTAAAGACCCTCTTGTTCTATAAAGCTAACCCTATCCTATGAATACCCAAAACTAACAGCTATCTGATCAGTTAAAATATTATGAAGTAAATGGATGTACTATTGATTGATTCTCTCAAACTGTTGGAACTTGATAAGAGGACCCTTTATCTCCTTATATTTTTATCCTCTGTGTTGAGGTTCTTCTAAGTATGCTTCTAAAATTCCAATCTCAGGGAATTATTGAAGGTCTTCGTGCTAGTAAGAATGGCCCAGAAATTAGTCATCATTTTTTTTTGCAGATGATTATCTAATTTGTTTTAAACCAACTTTATCGGTTGTTCATGCCCTTAACTAGACACTTCAAGATTTTGAGATGGCGGCAAGCTAATGCATTAATGTTCAAAAATCAAAATGGTTCTCCAGCCGCAATGTGTTTGGCCATATGCAGACGGATTCTTCATTTTCTTGTCACTAAAGGGATCCCAAACTATTTGGGTTTTTCGTTTACCTAGGATTTATCCATACGCTCTTCATACTAATTCCTTGTGGATAAAGTCAATAAACATCTTGCCAATTGGAAGAGGAACCTTTTGAATCCTATTGGTTGTCTTATTCTTATCCAGTCAACCTTGTCTTTCATCCCAATTGATGTGATGTCGTTGCTGAAAGTTCCAGTGACTTTCTTCGACCGTATGTTAAAGAAGTTTATCCTATTTTGGCGATCAAGGTCTCATAAAAAATGTAGCCTCCATATGTAGCACCAGGGGCTTCTACATCTTCCAAAAGGCTTAGGAGGGCTTGGAATCAAAGACTTGACTCTTTGTAATCAAATTTTGCTTGCTATAACTTTTTGGCATATTTTTATAGGTAGTGCTGATTCTTTGGTTTATCAGGTTCTTATGGCCAAGTATGGTCATTCTCACTCTATTTGGACAGCTAAACCTTCTAGGAATGAATTCGCTATATGACAAAGTCTTGTCTATGAAAGATCTCTACTTTAGGCTCTACCGTTAGAGTTTGGGAAGATTCTTAGATACTAGGCATTCCCCTAACTCACCTATCTTTACTTGTGGGGGGATATATTTAAGGATCTCAATCTTCACGTTTTGGATCTACTCAACAATTAGGATCGTTGTTGGAATTTATGACTTCTCAGAAAACTATTCCCTCTGCAAATTATTGATTTAATTTTGAATATTACTCTTACTATTGATGCGGATCATTGGGACTCAATTCATTGGCTTGGTAATTCTTTAAGATCTTTTTCTGTTAAGCAAGGACATAACTTGGAACTTCAGAAGAACTCAGTGGTCCTTTTAAATTCTACAAGTACTTGCTTACAACGTTCCCCACATCCAAACTTTCCAACTTTGATTAAATCCATTTGGGCCTTTAACATCCCTCACAAAGTTCAAGACATTTTTATGGAAATGTTTATCGAGAGCATTACCAACTGTGGACAACCTAGTTACTCATGATGGTTTCGCTGCTCTGATTTCTCCCCATTGTCATGTCACTCCATAAACGATGTTTTATATCTTTTATGAGTGTCTTGGCTCCAAGGATATTTGGGGTAATTTCTGCTCTTTTCTTTCACCTATTTCCTACTCATCCTTTGAAGAGTGGCTTAATTCACTCTTGAGGCACAAGCAGCATTATCCACCAAAGTGGTTTTGATTTTTGATTTCTACCCTCTAGACTATTTGGATTGATCGCAATGAGTGCACATTTTGGAATGCATCCTTTCATGCTCTTTCTTTGATTGCTAAAAGGGACAACCTGTTGGATCAGATCTCTATGGCTATGGATTTTCAACATAAATTGCATTTTGATATGTACAATCACCTTCCTACCTTATGTCGTACTTTGGGATCATGATAGGTATTCATCTCCTATTTCCCGCCCAGACATTTTGATCATTGATGGAGCATGGCATCGTACTTTTCAATTAGGAGCTGTGACATGGGTATGGATGGAAACTAATACCCCTCATTAGCGTCTTCGAGGGATAATTATCCGTCCTTATGAGTCCGCCTTGGAGACTGTGCTTTGAGCTATTCTTGGAGCCTTATCACTTGCATCTAACCAAACATCTATCCTTAATCATTGTGCTAACTGATTGTGTTTGGGTTTTGCAAGGCCTAACGGGTACCTTTGATCCAGACATATCTCTCCATCATGTGATTGGCCAAATCTTTCACCTCATTGACTCATTTTTTGCGATGTTCAATGGTAGTTGTGCCTAGGCAAAAAGTTCACATTGCTCATCAACTAGCTACATCTACTCTCTCTTAAACTTACTTTGTATTTTTCTGATTACCAGGAAAAAAAAGAGTGGCAGAAATAACTCTAAAATAATTATCATTACTCTTCGTAAAGTTCAAATTTTTTTGAGTGGACATATTTCTATATTTTTTAAATTTTACATTTTCCTATGTTTTGAAATAAAGTAAAAATGATGTGTTCGATAGTGCTTTTGCTTTCTACCAATTGAAAAAATAATTGGAATTTTGAGGAAATTTTTTAAATATGAAAATGTTAATTTCAATTGTAATGAAAATAATATTGAAAACTGGTAAAAAGGGGGGGGGGGAGAAGACTTGATGTTTTTATCACCAGTACGAAAAACTAATTTAATGGAAAATTTTGGACTATATCATTGTGGGGTAGTACTTTAGGATTACTTTCATATTTACATGAAATTTGACCTTGTGACCTGGTACTCAGTACGTAAGGTGTACATTTTGAAATATAGGGGGCAAACAATATTTTCACCAAATCCTCAAGGAGTTTTCTATCCGAACCGATAAAATATAAAGAAGGTTCCAAGTCCCAGCTGACGCTCACGAGTCACGACAGGCCAACCTTTTCCTTCACCTACATAAACCCCTCAAGAAACCCCCCTCGCCTCATACACATTTCCATTTCCATTTCCATTTCCATTTGACGTTCCCAAGTCTATCGTTTTCTCGCTTCTCCTCAAAACCCCACTAAAACCTACCGAAACCAACATGTGTGGCGGTGCTATTATAGCTGATTTCATCCCCCGCAACCGCGACGGCCGCCGTGTCTCCGCCTCTGACCTCTGGCCCGATTCCCCTTTCGCCAAATTCCCTGCCCTCTGCTCCGACACCAACTCTGTCCCTACCCTCAAAAGGCCACCGCCCCAAGAGGCGACGGAGAAGAAGACCAAGAGGCAGAGGAAGAATCTGTACAGAGGAATACGGCAGCGCCCCTGGGGAAAATGGGCGGCGGAGATCCGTGATCCGAGGAAGGGCGTTCGCGTCTGGCTCGGCACCTTCAACACCGCCGAAGAAGCGGCTCGCGCCTATGACCGAGAAGCTCGCAAAATCCGCGGCAAGAAAGCCAAGGTCAATTTCCCCAACGAAGATGATTCCTTCTCCGCCCAGTTCAAACCCAACAATCTCCACCCGGAAGCCCCTAATCCGAACCCACCAGCTGCTTATTCCCAGGTTCACGGTTCTAATTTCAACCACTACGGGTTCGATTACGATCTGAACCACCAGATCGGCAGTTACGCCACCGACCCGCTTGTGATCTCCGGCGACGAACTTTCTGGGTCGACTTCAGAGGAAGTGTTCTCCTGCGAGCACAACAATGCGCCGAGCAGCGGTTGTTTCAACGATGTGAAGGTCGAAAATGAGGAAACAGAGGCGCGTGCATTACCGGAGAGCGGCGTGGCGGCGGAGGTTCGGGAGGGCGTGAACGAAGTGCAGAAGCTCTCTGAGGAGCTGATGGCTTATGAGAATTACATGAAGTTCTATCAAATTCCATATCTTGATGGGCAATCGGCTCCGCAGAATAACAGCGCTCATCAGGAAAGCGTCTTCGGTGAACTGTGGACATTCTGATGCTGAAGAAATTACTGGTGTTAAAAGTGTGTGAAGCTGAATTTTTCGAAATTGCTATGAATCTAGCTGTTGCTTTTAATTTCTAGTATTAGGAAAAAAATGTTTAATTCTGTTGACATTGGTGAAATTTTCTTGTTCTATATCAATGTGTTAAGATTCCAGAATCTTTCCAGCATTAAAGATCATAACTTTTGACCACTTGAACGACAGAAATGGAAAAACGAATTCTAATCATCCATTGAAACTCGCATAGGAAGACATCAAAGATGGATGTACGGGTGAGAACAAAACAGAGAAGGAAAGAGATTGGGTGACAGCTGCGAAGCCCAGGAGATGAGGGGGTCCAAAATGCAAGAAAATGAAAAAGTTGGGAACGTAAGGAGGAACATACGCGGCGAATATGGAAGATTGCTACGTGAATGGGTAAAAGCAAAACAGGCGGCGACGCTGGTGGTTTCTGGTCGGCTGTTTGGATTAGTGTGGTACAGTCCAGAAAAAATTTGTACTGCGGGCTGCTATGTCAGAAAGCCCGGTGGGCGCCTCCCGGATTGCTATCTAAAACTTGTACTTCTCGCACAAAGATGCTGTACCTCGTGCACGACGCGTTTTGGTTACGCCCCTACGGCTTTGGGCTCTGGGGTTTCGCCGTTACTTGACCTTTCGCGCCAAAATCATAAAATCAGGATTCTGATTTTATTTTTAAGGAAAAAAAAGGCCAAAAGAATAATGAAAAAAAATTAGTAAGCCCCTAAGATTGGCTTAAGGGTGTGAGTCGTGTAAGTAAACTTTCTGGGTTCTTAAGGGTTTGTTCATGAACCCTAATATAGGTTAGGCAAAATCTGAAGGTTTATGTAAATTTTTCATAATAATGCAAAAAGATGCTTAATGGAAATTGTAAAATCAGATTGTTGGAACACTGATGTATTTAAAATTTTAGGAAGTTACATGTCAATTTTGATAATGTGTAATCAATTAAATAAATATCATAAAATTATAACAATTCTTTGTGTATATGTGTGTCTGTGTGTGTATGTATAAGTATCATTATAACTTATAAAAGAATGAGATAGTATTATTGTAATATGCAAAGGGGCATGCCCCTTTTTCCGGACTAAAATAGCCACTAAACTAGCTTTTATGTGGCATGATATAGAAAATAGAAAGATTGAAGTTTGAACTTTGAACTTCCCTTATATCCCCTTAAGCCTTTAGTTAGGATTATAAATGAACAGAACATTTGATGAACCGTTCATTGAGAATTTATTTATTTCTGTTCATTAAGTTAAACAGACGAATACAAATACAATTTTCTATTCACTTATTTAAGTGAATGAACACGAACAATTTTGTGTTTGTTCATTTATGTTTACAAATAGTTTGATTATTGTTTGTTTATGTTCATTTACTGATTTGTTCGTTGTTTATTGTTCATTTGTTTGTTTATTAATTTATTATTTATATAAATATGTATACTCATTTATGTATACATAGACTATCCCAATGTAATCCTTATTCCTTTTCAGGTTTAGGTTTTTGTTGGTCAATTGGACCAAAGTGATGTTTGTTTGTGTTTATATATGTATTTATATGTTTAAGTCCATTCATTTATGTTCGTTTACATTTATTAAAATTGTTTACATTTGTGTTCGTTTTCAATTAAAACCTAAACGAATGAATACGAACAGAGCTCATTTATGTTCATTCGGTTCATCTATAACCCTACCTTTAGCCATTTATGTCAAAGGTTAGGGATTAAGTTCTTTTTTTAGATTTACCTGAATCTAAATTCATTTCCCCCAATTAGTTGTGAGTTCAAAGCATTTTGTATTGAAAATGGAAAGTGTTTTTCTTAGAAAATGTTTAAATGGTTATCCCATATAGTGGAACTCAACTAGCAAAATGTTGATGGATGCATATCTGTATGCATATTTGTTAACTTTTTTTTTAATAGTTTGAAAACCGGTTTTGAAGTTTTTACCAAAACTATATGGGACAATTGTTGCTACAAACTAAATGAGTTGATAAAGCATTTATGCGAAGCAACTAATTCTTTCTCTAGTGTTTACTATCATTTTACACATAAGGTTTTGCAATATTTTATAAACATTATGTACGTTTTTCATCAGTACAAAAATGATGAGACTTAAGTGGCTTTAGTATTTTTAAACAATTCCCCGAATTTATGTACTTGCATCTGTACTTGACCCATATGCAAAGCTAACGGGTACGACTCAGCTACTTGAGGCATATTATCACAGTTTTTTAACACATGGCCCAAGTTAGTGTGTTAGCTATTTTTGCTATTGTTGACGTTCATTTGCCAAAGATGTACAAGTTTTATCTTGTCTGCTATTCGGATAAGGTAAGACATATAACACCTTAGACTGTTATAGACAGCAAAGTTGTTAAAATCGCGATTCTGATCGTAGGATTGTATGATTCTACGATCCTGACATAGAAAACCTTATCAAAACATTGTAGGATAAAAAATATGGTAAGATTATGGTAGGATCGAAGGATCATACAAATCCTATGTGGGTATTGATTTTTATTGGGGGTAAATTGCATAGATGATCCTTAGTATTTAATTATCATTTTATTTTCATCCCTAATCTATCAAATGTTCTATTTTGATCATAGACTTATTAAAAACGTTCTATTTTGGTTTTGAATCTATTAAAAACATTTCATTCTAGCCCCAATTGGACGAAATTTGTTAACTTAAGGTAATTGTCTTATAGCAACTTTTTATAGTATAATTTAAATTATTCAGTAGCTGTTTTACTGTAAATTTAATATGTATAGTAATATTTTTTATAGCTAATGGATATTTAAATTACTAGTTTTTCCTCTATATAAGTTAAACTTATTTCATTCAAGAAAAAAAAACTACTAATTTTAAATTATCTATTAATTGTAAAAAAATTATTATACATTTTGAATTTACTAGAAATCAATTACTAAATATTTAAATTAGAATTTCTCAAGCTTATGTGAGACAGCTATTTTGAGCTAGTGGATTTCATCTTTTAAGGACTAAAGCAAAACAATCTTAATAGGTTTAGGACCAAAATAAAACATTCAGTTGGTTAAAGAAAAGTCATGGACATTGTACTCTCTTTTTTATTTGTCATTGATGTGTTTATTTATGAATTTCTTTCAAACTTGTGTTGATTATTTTTTTGGTTATACTAATGTATACTTTATTAAAACTTAAACTTTACTTATATTATATCAATAATTATGTCGTACTATTGCTATAACACTTAAACTTTACTTGTGTTTTTAATATAATTGATGTTTTACATGAATTATATTATTTAGATAATAAATATTAAGATTTTGGTAGGATCTTATAATCTATAATCTGATCTTATGATTTTGATATTGCACAATAAAACACGATTATGGATAGGATCCTGATCTTACCAACCTTGATTGACAATGCTTTATCTTCAGCATTGTCATCATAGCTCAACCCCTGCTTACAAATCTTAAAACGTCCTTGACTGACCGCCTCGGGTTTGGTTGAAGTTAATGATTACCTCTCCACCTTATTCGAGCTAAGTGATGTTGAGATATTGAAGTGATGGAAATCGAAATAGGATAGATTTTTCATATTGTCCATCATTACTTAGGTGATTCTAGCTGTATCTGTTTTACTTGTTGTTTTTTAGTTTACTTTCAGTGAGATAAACAGGTGATATTAGAAAAACAAGTAAGGCTGACACCTAAAGTAGTCGAGGTATGAATTTTCAAACATGATTGGGGCCTTGCACAAATACAAAAGCAAGACTAAACGAGTTTCAATGATGAGGTGTTTTCTGATGACAAGGCATGATTTATTGTCTTAGTTTCTCCTTTATAGTCTTAGTTTATATTTGATATGAATATGTTATTAATACAGATCTTAGTTTACTTTTTTTTTCTATTTGTTTTTCCTAAAACATTTTGGTCATTTTCTCTTGTGAAACATGTTTTTGTTATTGTAAGTGTTGTTAAGGCTTTAAATTAATACAATTGGCAACCGTGGTAGTGTTGTATTTTTTTAAAAAAATACTTATACAAATTAACTATAATAATTTTTCTACTTAATTTATATTTTATTTAAAAAAAATTAAAAAATTACCAACCTTGGCTATGTCCCACACCAACCCAACCCAACCCAGGGCCAACCTGCACCCAGCCCAAGCAGGGCCCGATCGGCCCACAAAACACCACTAAACCCGCCATGTCAGTGTGTACGTACACTAATTAAATAAATCTTGAACCCGGCCCAATATGATCTCAATTCGGACCTAGACGCATACAAACTTCGTCTCAAAACCCTAGCAACATTTTAATCACCTTATTTCTATACTTCAGATTTCAGAATTCCCCGTTGCATCGGCCTCCGAAGAGCGTCGGAGATGGTTTCTCTCAAGCTTCAGAAACGGCTCGCTTCGAGCGTTCTCAAGTGCGGGAGAGGCAAGGTCTGGCTGGATCCCAACGAAGTCAATGAAATCTCCATGGCAAATTCTCGTATGTTCCTTCTCTTGATTTTCACTATCTAGCTCTAATGCTTCTTAAGGTTCTTGTCGCTTGCTATTTTCTAGCCGTTTCTGTGACTTGAGCTTTATTGTTTCCCGCTAAATGGGAGCTCCAAGACTGTCATGAACTCTTGGTAATGGTCTATGGACTATATGTAGCATATTGATATACTTGCTCTGACTGAATCCGAGTTTCTGTTTCACTCTTGTCACTGTTTTGTAGTTCGGTGAGCACTTTTGCCGCACTAGCATAACTTGAAGCCACAGGAAATTGCAAATTTGAGATTAATGATGCTTCGCCTACGTGTTATTCGATTTTTGATTAGGTACATGAGTCATGGGGTGTCTGATTTACTGCCAGTATCTAGATGGCTAGTCTATAGTAGATGTGTTTAGTCTATATATCTATTTTTGCAAGTTGGACTATATTTCTATGTTGGTTTTTAAATTGAATTTTGTGCTGCTCTTCATGTTGTGTGAACTCTGTTTACTTGCTCTATGATCCCTAGCTTTTTTTCTTATGTCTGGATTGTCTAATGCAGGCCAGAACATTAGGAAACTGGTTAAGGATGGTTTTATAATCAGGAAGCCAACTAAGATTCATTCCAGATCCCGTGCACGCCGTATGAAGGAGGCCAAGAGAAAGGGACGCCACTCTGGCTATGGTAATTTCTTTTACCTCTGATTTTTTATGATTGCTGATACCTGGTGTCTCTGTCCATTGTGCTTCGCCATTTCCAAAACCATTACAGTGGGTTTATTTCTATTATTGTTTCATGTGATACTGAATGTTAAGAAATTATCATCCTCAGTGCAGTATTAGCAAAATTTTCTTGTTTAGGAAAATAGGGATCACTCTGAGATTGTGTTTTTTTATTTTATTTTGAAATTTATTGGGTCGAAGCATTCTGATACCAGTAATTTTTCCTGAGTGGCCCTTTGATTTAAAGAACTTATATTCGCTGAATAGTAGATTAAGAAAAGTGGTTGGTAGTTATTTATTTGCAAATGCTGCTACTCTGGTCTTGTATGGTGTATGATTAAATAATATTGTTGTATTTATACCCTTCCCTTCATGTAAAAGTTTAGGGGAGGCGCAAGATCATCCCATCTCAAGGTCAGGATATACTTTGTTCTGTTTGTTCTATATGTTTATAAATATTAACGGGAAGTGATTTGCATGTCTCTTAGGTGAGGTTTGTTATTTATTTTGTTCGGTTTCTTGTTTCATTACTTCCTATCTTATCTCATGACTTCAAATTCTCTGCTTATATGTTTTATGGGGGGATTATTGGACCAAAAGACAAAAGTTTCTCAAACTTGAAATTGTATTTGCTTAGTTAACTGTTTCTATATACATATAAAAAGACATTATCGTAGGAAAATGATATTTTTCAAAGACGAAAGCTCAAGTTGTATAGGGAAAATAAAAACTTTGACTCTCTGATGTTAAAACCTTTCTTCCCTGTTGTTTGGCATATGATTCATTTTTCTTTCTAGTATCTACCTAATGCCATGATGGCTGGACTCTTACAGCATCATTTGACTTAAAATGTTCATGTTTTAGCATCTGATAGCATCTTTGATTAAGTTGCGTACTATTTTTTGGTACCAGTTGCTTTTTTTAGCAACGTACCAAGTCCAATGAGAGGGTCTTTAACCTGTTAGATGAAGATTGTAAATGTTTGAATGCGTGCATGCTTCCGTATGGAGTTTGGGATACAGTTTTACTCAGGTTTTTTTTCTCTTTTGTATGGTTGATTTATGTTTATCTGTTGATACTGTTCCCAGGTAAGCGCAAAGGAACAAGGGAGGCGAGGCTACCAACTAAGATCTTGTGGATGAGAAGAATGCGTGTTCTCAGGCGCTTGCTCCGCAAGTACAGGGAATCAAAAAAGATTGACAAGCACATGTATCATGATATGTATATGAAGGTCAAGGGTAATGTGTTTAAAAACAAGCGTGTGCTTATGGAGAGTATCCACAAATCTAAGGCTGAGAAAGCAAGAGAGAAGACGTTGTCTGACCAGTTTGAGGCTAAGAGAGCAAAGAACAAGGCTAGCAGGGAAAGAAAAATTGCTAGGAGGGAGGAGAGATTGGCCCAGGTAATAGTTTAAGCAGAATAACATTTTAACATATTAATCTTTTTGTTTCCGGGCATTGGGTTCATTTGTATATTCCGTACTATAGGTGCAACTTATGGCAAGCAAATAACTGATACTGTACACAAGAATGTGGATCTTATGGTTAAAAAATTTGTTTGTTTTGAATTCGTGTTTTTGATGTGCTAATGGTTTGCATGTGCAGGGACCTGGTGCTGGGAAGCCAGCAGCTGCAGCAGCACAACCCGCAGAGTAAGAGTTGTGAAGTTGTTCTGTTGTCCATTTATTTTCAAGAGAGGAAAGGATGATTCAACTTATTCTCTGCCTTTGATGTTTACAGGGTTCCAAAGAAGTCCAAAAAGTGAGATCTGGTGAAATTCAAGCGATCTTCTGACGCGTTAGATAGTATGTGTTCGTGTTCCTTTTGTGCAATCCTTGACTGTTTTTTCGACTGTGGACTTTGATACGATGGATGGAGCTTCGATCCACTACTTCTTTCATAACTGTATGGTATCGATGTTTGTCATACAAGCTTAGTTCTACATGTTTTGCTTCATTAGTCATTTGCATGGCTAAACATTTACATGACGTGATAAAAAGTCTACAGTTGTCCGTTGATTCCCAGTCCGGAGCTTGCAGCTAAAACTAGCTAAATGCTGCTATCTAAAAACTGAGAGTAATCATCAAAGTGCAAAGGTTAAAATGGTAAATCCAACGGTTAAAGTAACCATGAGCATTCATGAAATCACGGCAGAAAGAATGGAAGTTTTGGCTGAGTCAAGCAAATTTGGTTTCTATGTACTTCATATTTGTTAAAATTGTGAAAGGAACTGAAAATTAGAAGAAAAAAACACCAAAAACAGAAGTACTACTTGAAAAATGATCGCTTGAAAGATTATCTCTATGCCACATTGTTGATTCACGCATTTGGGGTGATGGTAAGGAGGTTTTTTTTTTTTTTTAAATAATTTGAGGGTTTCTATTACCCATATCCCCATTCACCTGTATCAAAATAAATAAATAAATAAATACAAAACTCACAGAGGAACCACTACTAATTGCATTTTGGCTGAATTTGACTATTGGTATATTGTTTGTATGGTCAAATAAACAATTATTCCATTTGTCTCATATTTATTAGTTCTTTTATTATAAATGTATGTTTAATTAGACATATTAACCCATTCCTTAATCTTCTATATAGAAGGCATAAATTATCAAAAAATTGACAAAAATACCCTTAGTTAAAATATTATTCTCTACAAAAAACCTTAGCATGCTACTGCTGTTTCTTCCGGTGCCGGTGCTGACTCCAGTGCTGCTACCGAATTGTCATACGTCATGATCTTATTATATACGTTATATGTTGTGTTCGAAAAAATAAAAAGTGTTTCAATGGATACCGAAAAGTGTCTAAAGAAATGTTTAGAAGTGTCTGACTAATACGTAGACAATTTACTTTTTTAAAAAATAACTAACTGAAACAATAAAAAAGTGTTTGAATAAATGAGTAAAAGTGTCTAAAAAAATATTTAGAAGTGTCTGACCAATACGTAGATAATTTACTCTCTTTAAAAAAACTAATTGGAACAATAAAAAGGTGTTTGAATGAATGTGTAAAAGTGTCTAAAGAAAAGTGACAAAATGTCTAAAGTAATACGCAAACAATTTATTTTAATGATAAAAAAATGTAAACGAAATAATAAAAGAAGTGTCCAAATAGAAATTTAAAAGTTTCTAAATCAATATTTGAAAGTGTTTAAATAATCATTTAAAAAATTACAAAATACCCTCGCCTCACCCCTAGCCGTTCATTCTAGATCTCGCGACGCCGTTCATTTTCCGGATCTCATCCTCGATGTTCATGGTTCCTTGACTTCCTTGGCATTTGTGGCTTCGTCTACTGCTTGTTCATCTGCCTTCGATCCATCTGCCACAGCCTCTTTGCCTGTTGCTCCTGGATCTTCATTGCCACTCGCCACAACCGCTCCTGGATTTTCGTCTGTCGCTCACCACTCCTGGATCTTCAAGCTCTGATCTCTCTTTTCTTGGCCGACGATTGCTTCTTCATCATTCTGATTTTCTCCTTTCACTTGGCACTCTCGATCTCTCTTCTCTTGTCGCTGGTGACTGCTTCTATGGCGGTCCGATCTTCTCCCTTCACTTTTCGCTCCCGATCTCTTTTCTTTTGTCGTTGGTAACTACTTCTTCGGCGTTCCAATCTTCTTCTTTCACTTCGCGCTCCCGATCTCTCCTCTTGTAACCGGTGACTGCTTCTTTAGCGTCTCGATCTTCTCACGGAGCTCCCTTCACTTCGCGCTCCGTATCTTTTGTCTTGTCGCCGACGTAGGAGCAAGAGTCAGGGGTTAGATTCGGCGACGTCGGGAAAAAGGGCCGGAGAGAATCGATGATGGCGGGCATCGTTGGGAAAACAAAACTGATTTAGGGTAGAGGGTAAAGTTGCAAATTATCCCTATATCTAATTGCACATATATGCACAGTAACCATGGTACATATTTGTTGCATAATTTTTCATCTTGGGTCCTTTTAATTTTTTTTTATTATTTCTTTTTTCGGTAAGTTTTTAGCTACAAAATGACTGGGATACTCTCATATTACTTTTACCTTCCAATCTCATCTTGACGCCTCTTCCTCTCTTTTTCTTCTTCCAATGCGAGTGACAGGTTCGGTCTCCTCCACCTTCGCCATCGCTAGTCCGCCTCTGCCTCCGCCTCCACCATCGCTCCTACGCCTCTGCCGTCGTCCTCAGTTTGCCATCACTCCTTTGTCCTCCACCATCATCCTTTGCCATCGCTCCTCCGCCTTTGCTATTGTCCTCCGTCCTCTATTTGCCATTTCCATCCCTCGTCTGCCTCTGCCATCGTCTACCATTCACCATCGCCTTCCTCTGCCTCCGCATCATCTTGGTCTTTTTGAATCGTTTGTCTGCTGGAGATTTGGTTGTCCAACAAATTGATGAAGTCGAGCTTCCAATTGTGGATTTCTCGAGACAATGTCATCCATTTGGGGATTTGCCCGAGATTGAATTGATTGTAGGATAAATCGAGTGATTTGATGGTATGACAGAGGCGTGGGGCGAGGACGGAGGTGTGAAGTGAGGACGGTGTGATTTGATTGTGGGTGATTGGTCGGCGTGGGGCAAGATGGTGGGTATTTGAGGAGGCGGCGGAGATGGTGGGTAATCGACAGTGTGAGGCAAGTTGATCTGATGGTGTGGCAGAGGGGAGAGAAAGAAAGTTGCGTAAAATTGAAAAAAAAAAAATACATACATTTATCATTTCTTAATTCCCATACAAACACAAATAAAGCAAAGAAAGTAAGAGTCAGGCGACCGGAATAGGTTACTATTGTTAAGAGATCTAGATCAAGACCTCAACGGGAAGAACTGAGCCTACTTCCTGACCAAAAATTCACTATTGACTTGGGAAGCCCTTCTATCTGGCAGTTAGTGTTGCTAAAAAAGTGACGATTTGAAGATCTGTTGAATCGAGGATCTGAATCATGGCTTGATTTTAAAAATCAGTGATTCATTCTGTAAGAAAACATGGACTGGGTCCAGATTCCTGAAATGAGTTAAACGACGTCGCTCACTTTCGTCCCAAAGTCTTCCCCCCACTAAAAACTCAGGAACCCTAAACCCCCACGAAGGCATGCTGGAGCACTGGCGAAGCCCAGAAATGGAGGCTACTCAAAATGACGAAGACACCGTAGAAAGCCCCCAAAACCCTGCCCCGGTTCTCTCCAAGAGCGCCCAAAAGAAGCTTCTTAAGCAGCAGCGATTCGACGCCAAGAAAGCAGAGAAGAAGGCTTTAATCAAAGAGCAGAAGAAGAGAGAAGCGGAGAGGAAGCGGAAGGAATGGGAGGAGAAGCTGGCCAGTTTGACCAAAGTGGAGAAGCAGAAGCTGATCGAATCCAGGAAAGAGGTCAGGCGAGAGCGAATGGAAAAGCGATCGGAGGAGCGAGAGAGGAAGATCCAGCGGCTTAACAATGCTAAAGACAATGGTCAGCAAATTGTCATCGACCTTGAATTCTCTCACCTCATGACAACCAGCGAAATCCACAGTCTCGTCCAACAGGTTCTTCCTGCGACTCTTTCTACGATCTGTATCTTGTTCTCTCAATGAAATTAGAACTGCCCATTTTGTTAGCCTACTAAAGTTTTGGTGTAAAGCTAGAAATAGAAAAAGGGAACGTGAGAATTTTATGTTTGCATTATTGTTGCTGTGTGTGATCTAAATGTGATATCGGATGGCGAAATGCAATGTCGATCGGAGGAAGATGAATGTTTGGACTGACAGATAATAGTTGTAAATATCATATTTAGGAAAAATGATTGGGTTTTGCTTGTGAAAATTTTAATCTGATATTGTTACTATGCAATATTATGGTTGTAATTTCCAGATCATGTATTGTTATGCGGTCAATGGAAAATCTGATTTCCCTGCTCAACTCTGGTTGACTGGTTGCCAAGGGAAAATGGGGAGTGAATTGCAAAGGCTCCCAGGATTTGATAAATGGATAATTGAGAAGGAAGATCGATCTTATATAGAAGCATTGCAAGATCACAAGGAAAAGCTGGTATACCTGACTGCAGATTCTGAAACTGTGCTGGTTGAACTTGATCTGAATGACATTTATATTGTTGGTGGCCTGGTGGATCGCAATCGCTGGAAAGGAATAACCATGAAGAAGGCACAAGAGCAGGGCATCCGAACAGCAAAACTTCCGATTGGAAATTACTTGAAGATGTCAAGTTCTCAGGTATTGTTGGTTATGGTGCATGCTTGAGATTGGTCATGCGAGTTTATTTCAATTGCTTGTTCTCTGGTTCTGGATTCTCACCTTGGATGATTGAATTAAGCTCAAAGTTGATAACCTAGTGCACCTTTTGGCTGGTGGAAGAAACCTCTAACAGAAAGTAGGTAATAAACTTCTGCAGTTGCCCAAACTTTCCACCAATTGGAAGCAGATATTACAATAGCATTTCGGACATACTTTTACAGTCTTCTGGCTTGATTCATGTGACACAATGTGTGCTTTAACATCATTTTTTCCCATTGACCTCTATGAAAAAGAGTTTTGACGTGCTAGATATTAAAATAATTTTTTCCACTGTGCAACAATTCTTTCTTCAAATGTGCTGTATTCAGTTTCTCCAACTGTTAACAGGTACTTCATTTCGGAGTATTTGTAAACATTGATGATTTTATTTTGTTTGATTTATTCAATTTAGGCTGAGAGTCAGTATAATAAACCAGGCTCTCTGCAACTTGGGCTTACTTGTGTGTTGATTGCCTTCTCATAGACCTTTTTGAACAGCACGCAAAATCAAAGAAAAGACCGCTCCAAAGCTGTCTTGGGGTGACTGAGGACAATAGTGATTTTCTGAGAATAGCAACAGGGGCTTGTTGATTCCAAGGCCTAAACTTGTCCCTGGTATCATATGGAGATTCATCATAGATGACTCAGAGTTCTAGTTCTTGTGATAACAATTCTCTCCCACTAGGACTATGCTAGGGGAGCATCTGGCATAAAATATAAAAACAGCCTTGCTTTTGCATGGATCTATAGTGTCAGTATTGACTTTGAACAGTTAATTTACATTGTCAATTATGAATTTCATGATACTTAGTGCAAGGTAATTAAGATTAAGGTGCTGTGTGATGATGATGATATAGTGGCGGTGAATGCTAACACTCCATCTTACATATCAAGTTGGATGTTGTCATGCTCTGTTAGGTTATAACTATGAAACCTTTGTCTGAGTGAAATTCAGCATCTGCTCTGATACGCACCATCCATACGATTGCAGGTCCTCACTGTGAACCAAGTGATAGAGATACTCCTCAAGTTCTTAGATACAAAGGATTGGAAGGCATCGTTCTTCCAAGTGATTCCTCAGAGGAAAAGACCGTTAGCTGATTCAGATGATCATGAAGATGCAGACGGTGAAGAGCAGGCACAGGAGGAAGATGATCAGTCTCGGGAGAAGAAGAATGGCACCGAAGCTATGTCGCACGACTGAGACAACTCTTCATTCCTGTCTTTTTTTGGATTTTTGACGCAGTATTTTCAAAATGTTCATGTAACAATTAACATGTTCTTAGACAATTCATTAAAAAAAAAAACAAAAAGAAAAAGGCGAAAAAGAGTTCTTAGATAAGGTATATACGCAATACGAGGCAGTATTTGCTTACATTTTCCCTGTAATCAAGTTCACTTTCACATTAAGCGAGTTTCATCATATTCGTGACCATTGTTCGCTCCTAGTCTGAGGAATAACGTAGTCCATGGCAGAGTATCCAGGAAAGGGATCATGGAAGAAACTGGAACATTTGCAGAGCTTGCCTCCATCTGTTTTGCGTGAAAGGGAGAGGAAAGGCCTCTGATCTCTCTTCCTAAACTTGCTTGGAATCAAAGAAAGGCAGTCTTTATTCAAATTTCATCTTTTTAAATTCCAACTTGTAAGCATGGCTACTCCTGTGCTGATTGCTGCCTTCGGACAAGGGCCGAAACAAAATCGTCCAATGC
Organism: Aquilaria sinensis; assembly: GCA_005392925.1. Lineage (NCBI taxonomy): Eukaryota > Viridiplantae > Streptophyta > Magnoliopsida > Malvales > Thymelaeaceae > Aquilaria > Aquilaria sinensis. Next base: position 146,196 of record SMDT01000670.1, on the reverse strand, counting down.
GCTTATGGTGGATCCTTTGTCATTTCCATCCTCTGACATGGCGGCCTTAATCTGTTGCGCAATCTGTGCAGCCTTAATCTTCATCTCCCCTCCTTTTCCTTTGTTATCCATCACCAACTCTATCACTTTCTTCACTTCCTTACCTTCAATCATACTCTTCACTCCTCTAGTCAGCTCCACGCAAACTCCCATTTCCTCCACCAACATTTTGCAGTTATAGGCCTGCTCTCCAGCCATTGGCCACCCTATGATCTTCAATCCTTGGCTCAAGCTTTCCATCACCGAGTTCCACCCACAGTGGCTTATAAATGCCCCTGTAGATTGGTGGCACAAAATCTCCAGCTGGGGTGCCCACTGCTTCACCAGCAACCCCTGATTACTCCTCTTTATTCGAGCTTCAAATCCTTCGGGCAGCCATTCTTCTCTGAATTCCCCTTTCAAATTGAATCCAATGGGAGGCCTAACCACCCAAATGAAAGGAACTTCACTTCCATCCAGGCCTACAGCCAATTCCATCATTTGTGATGAACTAATAGTGTTCTGTGAACCAAACGAAATGTACAGAACAGAACCAGGAGGCTTAGAATCAAGCCATTGGAGGCATTTCTCAGCAGAAATCCCAGGTTCTTTCCCTGCCCTGAGGCTCGGAAAACCAGAACCCTGGTCTGGTTTTGTAGCTAGCAAAGCAGGAGGAACAAGAGGACCCATTGTCCAAACAGGAATCTTCATGTAACTCCTTAGCCAAGCTAACGCGAGTGGCTCAATTTCTTCAACTGTGTTGCACAAGCATCCAAAGGCCTGCAGAGAATTGGTGATCTGTGTCTGCATGAACTTGGACCACGTGTCAGACCAATCAGCCCTTCTCAAGAACCGGTGCAGCTGCGACACATGAAAACGATAGTGTTCAGGAAATCCCGGCAACCCGAACTCCTCGGAATCTGTTTCCCGGTGAGGAAGATTCAACCATAGAGAGAAATATGCCAGAGAGCCATAAGCCCCTCCGGTGGTGAAACTGACATGAACAGAGCCAACACTCTCTGCAACTTTACCAGCCCAGCCAAAGAATATATCAGAGATCACACAAAGAGGAGCCTTTTTCTCTCTCTCTATCATCTCCAACAATAAATCCCGAAATGGGATTTCCAAGTTGGTGCTGGCGCGTAAAAACTCGCCGAATTGATCGAGAGGCAAGTTCTCTGTGTTCTCGATGTTCGGAGGCAGCCCATAGTCGGAGCTGCGGAAAGGGATTTGGGCGAAAAGGATTTTGGACTCGTCGTTGGAAATGGCGGATTTGAGGTACTGGAGGTTAAGCGAAGTGCTGGCTATGGCGATGGTGAGGCCACTCCTTTTGTGGAGCTCTCTGGCCAGACCGAGGAAAGGGTTGAGATGGCCATGAGCCATGAATGGGAGCATTACGATCCATTCATCGAAGGTGCCCATTTCAGTTTCAGTCGGATCTGCACAAATCCCCTTTTTTTGTGAAAGCGAGACTGGTTTGGCTTCTTTATTTGGTTCGGATGTTTGGCAAATTTGTTCGATTCCTGTCCTGTTGAAAATAGATGAAAGCGCATTCTCAGTCCTAAAAATGTTCACATTTTGACAACTTAGTCATAAAACTTATCAAGCTGCCAAAGTGGTCCTTAAACTATTAAATCGTCAGCCCTATTAGTCTTTAGTCCTAAACCTAAAGTTGGACGTCCCTCCACCTGGCCAGCAGAAAAGCTGAGGTGGCATTTGACAATGTTAAGTATTGACTTGTTGTCCTTTTTTGACCTGATGTGGATAGACGTTTCTCTCATCGTCAAGCTTCACCAAGCAACCATCGAGAAGACATGCATGTTGAGTTTGTTTTGGTAAAAACGTTTTCTGGTTCCTACTTCCATTGTCTTCCAGCTTGATTCCCAATTCGTTTCAAGCTTCCATCGACTTACGTGGCTACTTCTTTCAAGAATCTACTCTGATCATCGATTCCCAGCCCCTCCAACCCAAAAAATGGACAACACCCATTTCTCTTTCACATAGAGATAATGAAATGGAGAATGAGACAGGCAGGGGATCTGTGAATCCCAAACAAAGAGGACCAAAATTGTGTTGTGTGAGATCCTCGCAGAAAATTTTAACCCAGCCCAGCAACTCGATCCCAAAATTTTGTAACCCAATTTTATTCAAATTAGCTTCGGTCCCGTCTCCGGGAAAAGTTACTCTCCCGAAATGAACATGGACGTTAAGCCACACCTATGGGACTAGAATGTGTCAAGCTCTTGACTTGGATGGTCTGGACCAAACCCCGGATGGTGAGTATTTGTATATATTACTGAATTAAATACCGTGATATATTATGGTATACTGTTTACTGTATATCAGTAGTATGTGGTACAAATATTTTCACGTTTTGTCATTTTATCGCGCAGTATATTGCTGTATATCACATACTGTGTACTTTTTGTATGTATTTTGTCAAAAAACCGAAGTATACCGCCAATACTGTATGGTACATACTGTGGTATTTAATTTTTCACGCCTATTTTTTTATTTTACATTTACGTTAAATATCATAAATATATAAAAAATTAAAATTAAAAATAATATACATATCATAAAATAAATATTTATTTTTAATTTTTTTTGTTACTTTTCTTAATTAATATAAAAAATTAATGGATGGTATTATTTATATTTATAGTATATGCAAAGTATATGGATGGTATTATTTATATTTAAGCATATCAATAAATTAGTTTTTTTTAGTATTATTTATTTTGCTCCATATATAACATTTTTTTTAATGTTTTTTTATTAAAAAAATATCTTCTATCATATATATTTTATTTATAGTTGACAAATTATGATGAAAAAAATTAGAATACATATAAAGTGTGTAAAAATAAATTATTAAACAAATTACGTCAACTTAAAATAATATTCTAACATTTATTTTTTACGAAAACGGTAACGGTATGCAGTGCAGTATATCATGTGATATACCTTAAAACTTAAGGGTATGGTATACCTTACGGTAACGGTATTTAACACCTTGGTATATATATACCAATTAGACTACTAATAGGGATAAGGTAGAATTCAAGAATTTTCGAATGCCCAAGATTCAAATTCGTTATTATGGTTGAATGTCTCCAAATTTTTGCCTCATGTGCTTATGTGAGCAAATTTGTTGTGACTCCTGCAGGCGTCCACCACCTGTTCGATGGTCCTAAACGACATTTTCAGATTTTAAGATTTTCTTCGTACTTGACCGAATCTTTAAGGGTGTGTTGCGGGCATCTCTTGGCATTTCATCCCTACTTGGTTGATTTTTGCCACTGATCATTAGCGTCTAAAGTGGGCATTGAACACAAAAGAACAAAGACTTCTTCTACAATCGAATTTGCTCTTGATCAATTTCTAGCGAATAGCTTTGGCAACATTGCTATGTCTAAGACCAGAGAGTTTATGGAGGCTATGGCTGCTGGTGCTGATGTTAGCATGATTAGGTTAGCTTGCACGGTTGGCCAATTTGGTGTTTGGTTCTACTCTGCCTATATTGCAACTAAGCAGGTTATTGTTACCACCAAGTTGAAAGATGATGAGCAAAATGTTTAGGAGTCCTAAAAATAATAAGGTTTCTCAGTGCCAGCATATCTTGTCAAAAAATATAGAATGGTGGAATATAGAGTCACTTGGCAAAACTTGACAATGTGCATTTAAAGGTTGCTCACTGTTGAATGAAGTATAAAAAGATCAATAAGTCAATAATTAATGCCATAAGTTCTAGCTTAGTTTTTTCCATCAGCCAAAGTGGAGCCACATCCAGATTTGGACTAACAGAACTAATGATTTCACAGTTTTTAGGGCTTTTTTGACATATTCATGAGTTTCAGAACTTGATTGTCAGACCACAAAAAGTTATAGGACTACATGCGTTGTTTTCGCAACTTGCCTTTACGGGACAGATCGCATTGTTTAAGGATAAATTTAAGTAATTTCTTTTTTTTTTTAAAATCACCTAATTATGGTAATTATTAAAGATAATATTTTTAATTAAAAATTTTGATTTTGAATTTATTTGAAGAAATTTTTTTAAGAAAACAAATAAACATAATATGGAAGTAAATTTTCTTTACAGACTATGCATAAATTGCCAAAAAGAGATATTAGTATTTTAAGTAAGGTGAGAGGAATGTTTTGGATCTAGAGGGTAACCGAACCACATTTATTTAATATTTTTTGGAAGGGAATGAGAAGGACAGGTTAGAACCCTGAACCTCCTCATGATACCCCCCATGGTTTAGCCGTTTTTTGTTATAATATTTTTTTTCCTTCAAATATTAATGATGATAATCATAAAAAAATATTATTGATTCTTATTTTTTCGCTACAAGCAATGGTTTAGGAGAATTTTCTCTAGACACTTTAAAAAATGTTTAATTTGATATTGTAATGACAGCAAAATTCTAAGTAATTAAGCCTCGGGCTATAAGGATTTAAGATTTAAGAATTTTTTCTAAATTGGGAAATTAAGTTCATTGAGTTCGAGAGACAATAAATTAAGTGGAACCGGGGAGAATGATAAATGTTAGATACTCTCATAATTTAAACTTGGCTTAAGCCAAGTAAAATGATGAAAATTTAAGGTGAGAAACTCAATTGAACAAATGGAATTTTTTGTGGTTGGGCTTAATTGCTGAAATGTAAGGAATTGAGGGACTAAGGGAGGGATTAGCCAATTTTAAAGTCATTAGATGCCACAGCTGCCACCTGCCTCTATTTTCCATTAATTTAATCCACTTCCCATCCAACTCTTCACTTAGGATTCTTTCCTCCACCTACTTGTCCCACACTTCTGACAAATTTACCCAACTTTTACCAAAGTCTTCTAATTTATCTCCTACTTTATCTCCCACTTACCCTATGTGAATCACATGATTTCCCTCACTCTCCCCTCCATATGGACGACCATTACATGCCCAAAAACACTATAATTGCCTTATTTAACTCTTCTCCATCCCTCTTTACAATCTTTCACTAAAACTCCTTCATTTTTTCTCTTAGATTTTGCCTCAAACTCTAAAACACTCTTCCAAACTTCTTCTTCCTTCTAAATTTCGGTCAAGACTTATTCTTGAGTATCCTTGAGATTTTACCAAGTGTTCTTGGTGTCTACAAACTCTTAAGAACACCATGAGCAAGAATCAAGAAGCGGATTGAAAGAATGAGACATTTTTGAAAACTATCAACCAAAAAGAGTTTCGGCTAAGCATTGTTCTTGGCATTCTTGTGTTTGAAGCTTCTGTTCTTGATACACATAAGCTTTTAAAGCCTTCCAAGGTAAGGAATCAAGTGGTGGATTCAAAACAAGATGAGCAGGAGCTTGAAGGAAATCAAGCTGAATAATTTGGCCATACCTCATTTGGTTGAGGTATTGTGTGTTCCACCAAGTTTTCTTAGTATATGTAAGCTTTCGAGCCATGGTGATGCAAGAATATACTTGCTAATGTTTCGGCCATTGTAGGTTCTTGAGTTAGAAACCAAGTTCTAGCTACAACAAGCAAGGAGAAGTAAGAAAGACAAGCTACTAAAAGCTTTCGGGCAACGAGGGTTACAAATGGTTTGGTAAGGAATCTGATACTCTTTTGAGTATTTCGGCTCTTAGGTGATGGATATTAGACGCTATGTGCTCCTAGGCAACTCTGTGCTAGCTAGCTCCGTACAAGCATTACAGCTAGGAATTGGGCCAGTCAGCTCAATTCCCAAGCATAAAGAGATCTCAGATTAATACGGACTAATAAATGGTTAATCGAAATTAAAGAAAATATGCTCATACTTGCTCTATCCTTCATTGGAATATGGTGTTAAATGGTGTGTGTGTGTGTTTGTGCGTTTCTATGTTTAGGCATGCATGCTGACCCCGATTATTATTATATGCATATATCCTGTATTTTATTTGTCTTAGTGTTTTCTTTGTAGGAGCTTGGATTATATTTTGCCAATATATACTTATGCTATGTTAGGCTCTATGAGCTGTATGGAATCCTTACTAAGTTTTACTCATGCCCTTCTCTACTTAATGTAGGAAAATGAACATTAAAATGGAAATAAGATCAAGAGTATTTTATACTCTTTCTGTTGGTAAAAAGGTTTGTGTGTGTACATGTGTGTTTGCTCAATATTCTAAGTATTCTAAGAATTCTAAGTATTATGGGTTGCTTGTGTATTAAGCTAATAAGTATGGATTTTATATGCAGGATTGTGGGAACAAAGTCTCTGAGGTGGAAATATGTTCTATGTGTGATTTGCCATGTACAAACATGTGCTATGTATTTTGGTTTGTTTTAAAAACCAAATTTGTGATTCTAAGTATTTATGGATCCTTTCGGGTACTTAAGTAAAATGGCATGCTAAAAATCAAATCTAAGTATATTTGGCCATGTTGTATGTCCATGGCATATATGCAAACTCTTAAACATTTTGGTTGATAATCATCTTTGGGCCTAAGTAAAAATTTGATAGATATGCATGATCATGTGTTTTAAGCTCATGTTTGAAATATGGAATCATGTATGTCTAGGCCTTATATATATGTTTAAAGATGAACATTAAGTAAACATGAACTAAAAACGAAATGCATGCCTATAATGAGCTAAAATGGTAACCAATAAAATTAAAGATATGTTTGTGTTTATGTGCAATAGTGGGTTACCAAGAGACATATGAGTATGCAAGATGTATGCAATATAAACAAGTTTTCCAAAATTGGAATTTGGTGTTTTGGTTGCCTTGCATGTTTTTGGCTATGTTTGATAATGAGCTTGAAATGAACACACAAGTTCCACATAAGTACTAGCTTATTTCCGAGAGCACAATATCAACCTTTAAGTAAATAATTAATGAGTTAGTGCTAGTAATATCCTAGAGTTCATGCCCGTATGTTTTGATAAGGATTAAATGCCTCTTATATGGAAATTTCGCTACATGATTAGTAATTGGGCTCGAATTGGCCGGGGGCTAGGCTGGGCATGATAAATATAATAAAAACTAGTTTGTTATTAGGAACTTCACCTTCATATTATAAGAACAAAGTTCGTACAATCGAAACATAGATTTATGCAATAGGATTCTAATCTCTTACATTGTCTAAATTTGATATATTAGAAATTCAATTTTATACATTAGTATCTCAATTCCATAAAATAGGAGCCACATTTGATACAATAAGAACATATTATTGTATGATTGCAACTTGGTTTCATATGATAAAAATTATGGTTCCTACATAAAATTTTGATTTGATACAAAAGGAAATCATTTTTATGCAAAAGGAACCCATTTTATGGAATAAGAACCTAATTTCTTACACTGGTATCTTAATTTCATATAATAGAAATGCATTTTCATACATCAACATTTCAATTCCGTAACATAGAAACCCAATTTAATACTTATAGGAATATAATATTGTATAATTGTAACTTAATTTCATACAATATAAACATTGTTCTATACACCTCCTTCTCAATTGCAGGTAACCATGCTGTAATAGCAAGCACACATGTTAAACTAAGAAACACAGAACACCAGTTGCTTACATTCACCCACTATATCATTATACATTAAACCAGTTCCCATTTGTCCACTTTTTCATATCACAGATTCATAAGTCATATCAAACAGCAAAGACATATAATCATTTTTATCTTAGTTAGTTTCATTAATTTTTTAATTATGAATTTAATAATTTGTTTAATGCTCATTGCTAATTAAAATTTGGTGCAATCTAAGTTTCATTCATTATGTCTTGGTATCAAACATATGTTCATCAATTTCATTCAAACAGGTATTAGAATTCCAGAATTTGTTGCCTCATCTAATGATAGATCGTTTTCATACATATGTGAATTGTTTCCACACAACATATTTTAGATTTTTCGATATTCCACTATGAAGCAGAATGTGCACCCTAGTTGAATGCATTTACAATTTGATTTCATAAAATCAGATGTCACAAAATTACATAGAATTCTAAATCACTACTCATATGCAATTGCATTCCAAGGTTTCATACTACATAAACCAATTTTTATACTTTTCAGTAACCAATGACAACCAAAGAAGCTTCTGGAGATGCTTCAGTAGGATGGAAAAAACAGATGTCTAATATTTTGGAGCAACGTTGGGCGACTAATTGGGAGATGAGGTGCATTTCGTTAGGACTGGTAGGTTGTTGTGTGATTTTATATAGGTTTGTTGGTACTTCTAGGAACTTGGGAGAGTTATGAGTGTTTTTGTTGGGATAATTGAAATGATGGATGGTAGTGAGGAGTTTATTTCTATATGGTTGGGTTGGGGCCTTTATCAGTGAAACAGAGCAGGTTGAATAGCTTCATATTGTTGTTGTAGAGGTGTTCGCCGGGAGGAGGAGTTTAACTGGCGATTGTTAATCCATGTCACTGTGGTAGCTGCTTCCTATTTGTTCTTGAGCATGGTGGAGAAGGTGTATGTGTTTGTTTCCCCCCTCTGTTTCATTGGATGTGTCCGCTAGTGGTTGTCTTACAGGGGCACATGGATGGTGAAGGGTAAGCTGTTGATGAAGGAATTGCTTGATGGGGGCTGGTCATGTTATTACTCATTTAGTGACTACTTCGTGTAATCTAGCTGTTGAGTTATATATGTGTTGCGATCGTTGGGTTTTCTTGACAAGCAAGTAATATGCTTTCAACTATTATAGATAGGAAATATGAAATGAATTTTAGTTACTGTTTTCCCCGTTGCTGTGCTGGTGGTCATCAGCTGGTGCTAGTTTTATTAACATGAGATCAGAAACTGCTGAGTTGTTGTCGTTTCCTTGTAGAATCTGCCAGTGAAGGGAAAATAGTTAACATTAATTATTTGCTTCTTTCTTAGAATAGATAAATTTTCAGATGCTTGAACCACCTGAAAGATTTATTGTGCTCATCAAAGCCAACTTAACCTTTATTATTGTTTTAATAAAGTTATGTCATTCTTCTTTATCTCCTGCTATGATAATGGAGATCATGCCACATGAGATTTGATTTATCTTTATAGTTATTTAAAAGGTGTTTACAATTTATGAGTATATACATGGGTTAATTACTCATAAAGATAGCACATATGACATTATTATATGAGATAGAGTGATTTGTCTTAATCACTGGAATATTGATTTCTAATGTGTATGTGAATATTTGTGGAGATAAATATTTGAATATGACCAAATCGATTACTCTTAGACCTTCAACTATTGAAAAATAGTAAATATTATTTATTCTGTAGACATGAGAATATTGTGAATTTAAATGTAAATAGTATGTGATTTTGATATGTCAATCAATGATGCCTAATATATGATATATTTGGACATAGTGGATTACATATATGTTACTCCCTCCGTCCCAGAAATTTTGATACATTTGACTTTTTGTTGTATTTTGACTTAATTTTATTTATATTATTGTTTGTTAACAAAAACAAAAAAATATATATTTAAAAACTACATATCTTGAATTATCATTCACATACAAAGATTTTTTATTTATTTATTAAAATATTAAAAATAAAAAATCATAGATTAATTATAAAAAACAAATGGAGCAAAACTTTTGGGATGGATGGAATAACATTTTAAGTTCATGATTATTCAACATGGAATTCACCACTTTTAAAATAAGAGTAAATATTGTAAATTATGTTTCTTGGTTTTTCGGATTAAGAAATCCACATGGTCGATTTAGAAAAATATTGTTTTGGAAATATTATTTTCTATATAAAATTATATATATAGTATATATAGATTTTATAAATATTTTTATAAATTGTTTAAAGTTCGATAAACTTTAAGAGGCGTGCATATATTTAATTCCGTATTAACGGTGCCACGATTTGGATATGGTTGGTCTAGTCCGGATCATGTGCAACAATATTGGATGGTGAATGGAATAAAATAAAATGGGTACTTATGAATTATCTCTGAACTCCTTGGAGATTTTATAATGTCGTGCAAAATATTGTACTAACTTGTAAACAATAAATTAGTTAGGGACTAATTTAACAGGATTAAGAGATCCCAATGGATCTCACGACACATTCTGAACTCTACCTGGGTTTGACTATAAAATGAGTTATTATGCATTGATAACAACAATAATAACAACACATAGACATATGTGAAGTTTTCTCTACTAGAAAATTCACAAGTAGTGCAACCGAGAGAGAAGGAATTCAAACATGTGAAGCTTGTAGAATTTTGCACTTATGAAATTTCAAAAACAAGGTACCCGTGTATTTATTTCTACAATCTGATTCTAATGCATGCTAATTTAATAACGTGAAACTCGTTCAGATTCCCAACAGTAGTATCAAAGCATGTTTTGATTGTGGAATAATCTTTTTATGTGTTTTTCACGAATTTATTTTCTTGAGTTTTCGTGTACTGTTCATGCGATGAACACAAACACACAAAACCCACACGGATGTGAATCCTTGCTTGATTTGAATGATCTTGTTGTTTCGATGTTACTGAATATTTTTTGAGTGGTAGCATCACCGAAACAACTCTGGAATTTGAGAAAAAGAAGTTTTGGTTGAGTTTTTGAAACTAACCAAAATAGCCCGATTTGATCCCGAGGTTCCCAGCCACCACCGTCCGTGAAAGTCACCCGTGGATGGCTCGGTTTCGTAGTACCAAGGCCGAAGGTTAAGAGCCACATGGTTTGGAGGCTTGATTTCGCTTCAACTGGTTTGATTTTTGATTCGTTTCGAATCTAGGTTTATGAACAGGTTCAAGAACCTTAACACTTATTTTGAAATTAAGTGTTGTGTGTGCGAAATTGATCATGGAAGGGAATTGTTTCATTTTGATCATCGGATTTTAGGGAACAAAACTCATGTAATTTTGTTGCCGTTTGACGGCGTTAGCATCGCTGGAGAAATTGCGAAGGTCGCGGTTCGAGGAGGTAGGGCCGCCGGTCCCCTGGGAGGCAGCGCCGCCCCATCCGCCGGTGTTAGGAAGTGGCCTGGAGTGGCTGGCCGCTGCTGATGGGAGCTTGGAGCTCTGCTGGTGCCTGCTGCGATGCGTAGGGGAGAGAAGAGAGGAGCCTGGGCCGCAACTAGGTCAGACCCAGTTTGCTGGTCTGGGCCCCTGACTGGCTAAGCCCAGCATATAAGGTTTTAATTAAAAAAAAAAGGGCCGCTGGTGGAAAAGGCCCAAATGGGCCACAATTTTTAAAACGTAGTTACTGGACCATAAACATTTGTTTACTTTTGGTTCTTGAAATCCGTGTTTTTTTAAGTAAAGTGGTTTTCTTTATTTGTTCCAAGTTCCCTAATTAATTAATAATTTCAGGAAATAAAATATTTTGAATATTTATATTTTCTGGAATGATTTGTTTCTGAATAATTGGATGTTTTATTCAGTGGGAGCTTATTTGCATGATTATTTCATTTATTGAAATTTTGCAAATATGTATGAATGCATGATAATTGTTTGAATTATTTGTTGAGAATTATTATGCATGCTCGTGCAAGTGTTGCAATGTATTTTATAGTTATGGTGATAATTGTGGAAATTAATTTTGAGTTTTGAATTGTTCAAAATACAAAACAAATTCCCTCAATATTTAATATCAAGTGTGGGGGATAGAAAATTAGATCTTTAGAAGATTAATTTTCTAGAGTCTTTCTATTGTGGTAAATAATGAGTGTGAATATTGTTGGCTTAGTTTGATACCAAAAGGAGATGACTAAGTTGATGATAGTTTGTGCTTATTGATTTACTTTATGGTGATAATCGATGTGTTATGGCCAAGTGGAAACTTAATTAAAATGATTGGGTTTCTCACAGCAATATAATACATCTAGACAATGGGTGTACACTTGACTAAAGAAATATGCATATCTAAAATGGATGGCGGGTGTATTGTCTTTAGAAGCCAAAATTAAAACAAGAATCTTATAAATGTTATGAGATAAATATGGTATGATATTTGCTTTGTTTATTGTTAGCTTAATTCCAAAAAGGAGTAGTCTTGCACTTAAATGAAGTTCTTGTTTTTCTAATTGCTCATATGTGATATGTTATGCTCATGAGAGTGACTTTGAATGCAATTAGTACTTTCTTGTATGTGATAAATGTGAAGAAAATATTGATTTTCTCTGCTATGCCTTATGTTTTTTGTTTGTGTGTTCTTTTGTAGAACCATGAACAACATCAGTCCTCAGTTCGCTAAGAATCTGAAAGAGAACCGCCTCAATGGGGCAAACTATTGCGATTGGAAGAGAAACCTTGACATTGCGCTCACTGCAAGAAAGTTGGCACATGTTTTGAACGAGTTGCCATCTAAACTTCTCCTTCTTGATGATGATTATATAGAGGAAAAGAAAGCGTACGATGCTTGACGTGAGCATGATTCCTTAGCTAAGTGCTATATCTTGGCATCTCTTGAGAATTTGCTCCAGCAGCAGTATGAAAAGATGCCAACTGCTACGGACATTATGAATGGCCTAAAAAAGATGTTCAAGATTTAGAATCGTTTTGCTAGGATGAATGTCATGCAAGGGCTTATGTCCACCAAGATGGTTGAAGGAACACATGTTCATGATCATGTGATGACCATGATTAGGTATATCAATGTGTTAGATTCTCTTGGCGCTAAGATGGACCATACGACCAAGATAGACATTATCTTGTACTCGTTGCCTAAGTCATTCAATAACTTTGTTTTGAACTTTCATATGAATGACAAGATAGTGACACTTCTTGAGTTGCATAATATGTTGCAAAGGGCGAAAGAGTTGCTCAAGAAGGATAAGCCCATCATGGTCATGGAAGGACAATCCTCCAGGGCCAGGTGCAAGAACAACAAAAAGAACAAGGGGAAGAACCATCTTCAAGTTAGGAATGAGCCTAAAAAGAAGGGGAAGGACAAGTTAGGAGATGAATGTCATTTCTGTAGCAAGAAAGGTCACTAGAAGCGTAATTGTAAACATTACCTTGCTTTAGTGAACAAGAAGCCTTCAGATGGTAAGTCTTCTGCCTTTATCATTGAGACAAACTTGATGCATGGATTTACGAATTCCTGGTGTCTTGATTCCGGGGCAACCACTCATGTGTGTAACACATTGCAGGGGTTTCATGAAACATGAAGGCTGAATGAAGGGGAGATCTCATTGTTGATGGGATTAAATGCAAGAGTTGCGACCGTTTCTTTAGGAACTTTTAGATTAGTTCTTTTAGGTTGAGCCATTCTTTATTTGAAAGATTATCTTTATGTGCCGCAAGTTAGGAGAAATTTGATTTCTATTTTGAAATTGGATGATATGGGATATTCATTTCTATTTCATAATAAAGTTACGATTAGATTTTGTAATAAATTTGTGGCTAGTGATTTCAAAAATGATGGTGTTTATTTCTTGCATACACTTTATGAAAGCAACAGGAATGTTGAATCTGAACCATGTGATAGGAATGGTTCAACAAAGCGAAAAAGGGAAGAGATAGTTCCCACTTATCTTTGGCATTTGAGACTTGGTCATATTAACGCCAAAAGAATTGAAAGGTTGGTTAAGGATGGTCCTTTGAGTTTTTTGACAATAGAAACTTACCCAGTCTATGAATCTTGCGTTCAAGGAAAGATGACTAGATAACCTTTTTCTGGAAAAGGTGAAAGAAGCTCAAATGTGTTAGATCTCATACATACCGATGTATGTGGACCTATGAACCACATGGGAAGAGGTGGTATATATTATTTCATCACCTTCACTAATGACCATTCTAGATACGGTACATCTACCTGATACAACATAAATCAGAAGCCTTTGAAAAGTTCCAAGAATTTCGAAATAATGTTGAGAAACAAAAGGGTAGAAGTATCAAATGCTTTCATTCCGATAGAGGAGGCGAGTACCTCTCCAATGAGTTCAGAGGTTATCTTAAAGATAATGAAATTCTCTCACAGCTGACACCGCCGGGAACATCACAACTCAATGGTGTTTCTAAAAGAAGAAATCGTACCTTATTGGATATGGTACGCTCAATGATAAACATGGCCGATCTACCGATGTCTTTTTTGGGATATGTGTTAGAGACCCCATCTACCTATTGAATAGAGTTCCAACTAAATCAGTCCCAGAAACTCCATACGAGTTATGGACTAACAAAAAACCAAATGTGAGACACTCCAAAATTTGGGGCTGTGCTGCACATGTCAAGAAGCAAAAATTTACAAAGTTGGAATCGAGAATAGAAAGATGCCTATTTGTAGGATACCCAAAAGACACTATGGGTTATTATTTTTATAATCCAAATGAACAAAAGGTGTTCATTAATAGGGATGCGGTCTTCTTGGAAGAAGATTTGTGGTTGACTCTAGGAAAGATAATGGGATTGTTTTACAAGAGTTAACTAAAACATCTGATGGTACTGCTTCTGTTGATAGTACTCGAGTTGATATTCCTTTATAGCCTACTCAAAAAAGTTGTAGGATTGTTCATCCACCTCAAAAGTTGACAATTCTGAATGAGTCATTCATGATGATTTCAGAAAATTGCGAACAAGATCCTAAAACCTATGATGAAGTAATGAAGGATGTTGACAGGGATAGATGGATTGATGCTATGAATTCAGAAATGAATTCTATGCATAAGAATCAGGTCTGGACTCTCGTAGATCCACCAACCAATATTAAGACTATTGGTTGTAAATGGGTTTATAAGAGAAAACGGGGACCTGATGGAAAGGTGGAAACCTTCAAAGCAAGATTAGTGGCAAAGGGGTATAATCAAAAGGAAGGAATTGATTATGAGGAAACCTTTTCGCCAGTAGTCATGCTTAAATCCATCAGGATTCTGTTAGCCGTAGCTACATACTATGACTACGAGATATGGCAGATGGATGTGAAAACTGCCTTCTTGAATGGGTATCTTGAGGAAGATATCTATATGAACCAACCTGCAGGATTTGTATCTAGTGGGGAGGAACAGTTAGTATGTAAGCTGAATAGGTCCATTTATGGACTTAAACAGGCTTCCAGAAGTTGGAACATCCGTTTTGATGAGACAGTCAAACAATTTGGCTTCTCACAAAATCCGGATGAAGCTTGTGTCTATAAGAAGACACAAGGGAGTGCTATCACATTCCTTGTCCTATATGTTGATGATATTCTACTCATTGGGAATGATGTGGAAATGTTATCAGCAGTGAAGCTATGGTTGTCTACTCATTTTTCTATGAAGGATTTGGGTGAGACATCATATGTCCTTGGTCTTAAGCTCTATAGGGATAGAAGCCGAAGATTGTTGGGGTTATCTCAATCTACTTACGTTGATAAGATCGTGGCTAAGTTCAACATGCAGGATTCCAAGAAAGGCTTCGTGCCTTCTCGCTATGGAATTGTCATTTTCGAAAAGATGTCTCATAAGACTAATGAGGAATTGGATAAAATGAAACGTTGCCCTTATGCTTCTGCTGTTGGCAGCATCATGTATGCAATGTTGTGTACTAGGCCCGATATAGCACAAGTAGTGAGTGTGGTAAATAAGTACTAATCCAACCCTGGGAAAGGTCATTGGACTACTGTTAAGCATATTCTGAAATATTTTAACAGGACAAAGCATTATTGCTTAGTTTATGGTGGTGGTTCATTGGAAATAAAAAAAGATATGTTGATTTTGACTTCCAATCTGATCTAGATGATGGTAAATCAAATTCTGGATTCGTTTATGGATTGAATGGTGGGGCCTTC
Source organism: Aquilaria sinensis (assembly GCA_005392925.1). Classification (NCBI taxonomy): domain Eukaryota; kingdom Viridiplantae; phylum Streptophyta; class Magnoliopsida; order Malvales; family Thymelaeaceae; genus Aquilaria; species Aquilaria sinensis. The sequence goes on along the minus strand of SMDT01000670.1, from coordinate 130,444 downwards.
AGTTGGAGGAGCTTCAAGCAAAGCATTGTGGCTGACTTTACAATCGAGCCAAAATACATTGCCGCTTTTGAAGCAGCAAAAGAGGTTGTTTGGATCAAGAAGTTCATTCAGGAACTTGGAGTTGTTCCAAGCATAGAGTCTCAAATTACTCTATACTGTGATAACACTGGGGTTATTGCTCAAGTCAAAGAACATCGTGCTCATCAATGCATGAAGCATGTACAGAGAAAATTTCACTTGGTAAAAGAAATTGTTAAAAAATGAGATGCAAACATCACAAAGATTGCTTCAGGGGAGAACGTGGCGGACCCACTGACTAAACCGTTGTCTTAAAAGGTTTTTAAGAAACATGTAAAGGAAATGGGTCTTAGAATAGTTGCTGATTGGCTTTGAATAGCAAGTGGGAGATTGAAAGATTTATTGTGCTCATTAAAGCCAACTTAAACTTTATTATTGTTTTAATAAAGTTGTGTGATTTTTCTTTATCTCCTGCTATGATAAACTCATAGAATTGTATTATATATGGATTGATGGATGATGGAGATCATGCCACATGAAACTTGATTTATCTTTATAGTTCTTTAAAAGGTGTTCACAATCTATGAGTATATACATGGGTTAATTACTCATAAAAGATTGCACATATGACAATACTATATGAGATAAAGTGAATTTTCTTAATCATTGGAATATTGATTCCTAATGTGTATATGAATATTTATGGAGATAAATATTTAAACAGGACCAAATCAATTACTTTTAAACCTTCAACTGTTGAGAAAGAGTAAATATTATTTATTCCTTAGACTTGAGAATATTATGAATTTAAATATATACATTATGTGATTTTGATATGTCAACAAATGATGCCTAATAGAGAATATACTTGGACATATTGGATTACATAAATGTTAACATGTTAAGTTCATGATTATTCAACATGGAATTCACCGCTCTTAAAATAAGAGTGAATATTGTGGAGTATGTCTCTTGGTTTTTCGGATTAAGAAATCCACGTGGTCGATTTAGAAAAATATTATTTTGGAAATATTATTTTTTATATAAAATTATATATATAGTATATATAGATTTTATAAATGTTTTTCTAAATTGTTTAAAGTCTGAATAAACTTGAAGAAATGTGTACATATTTAATTCCATATTGATAGTGCCACGATTTCGATGTGGTTGGTCTAGTCCGGATTATGTGCAATAATATTGGACGGTGAATGGAATAGAATAAAATGGGTACTTGTAAATTATCTCTGAACTCCTTGAAGATTTTACAAGGTCGTGCAAAATGTTGTACTGACTTGTAAACAATAAATTAATTAGAGACTAATTTGATAGGATTAAGAAATCCTAAGGGTTTCCACGCTACATTCTGAACTCTACCCGAATTTGTCTATAAAAGGAGTTGTTATGCATTGATAACAACAACAACAACAACAACATATAGACATACGTGAAATTTTCTCTACTAGAAAAATCACGAGTATTGCAACTGGGTGAGACAGAATTCGAGCATATAAAGCTTGGAAAATTTTACATTTGTGAAATTTTGAAAATAAAATACCCATATAATTATTTCTGTAATTTGATCTTGGTGCATGCTAATTTAATAGCATGAAACTTGTTTGAATTCTCAATAACACCATGGCAGCTGAATTGGCAGGCTAAAGAGGAGGAGGGAGAACAGCCAGGCCTCTCTGTTGTGATCCTACTTCACATTCAGCAATTGATATATATATATATAGCCAATGCAACTTTTTGTTAATTACCTACCATACTATTGATAATTAATTAATTAATGATCATAATGATTGACTTGATCTTTTCTCAAAATATATACAGTGATTATGTGTTGGATCATACGCCTATTCACCAAGTCTTGAGCTTCGGCTTTGAGCCTTAATTGTCTCCACCATCACATCTTTCTCCTTGCCTCTTCCTCATAGTACTTCATAACTCTCTCTCTCAGAGGTCGACCATTCTCGCTAGCTATTAATACAAAAAAATTTGCTTATAAAAGAATTGTCTTCAACAGCTATCAGCAGATGGCGTTTGCTTTACCCAATCTTCAAGAGCTTTAACTTTAATTACAAATGGGGCCGCCAATGTAGAAAAAATGAGGGAAATTGATTGCTGTGGTCAGAGTTAATCGAGTCACGGGTGTCAAGTCCAGATTGTGAGGTTTTTCAAGACTGGGAGGCCGGCTAAATTTACAGATGCCATCTGGCGAAATTGCAGGCTTAACTTTTACTAGTACTATTTTATAACTACTTGTATCTCACCTTATTCAAAAAGATTGCACGAAGGGCACGGCTAAGTTTCTGTTTTTCTCGTTGGACTATTTTTCGTTGAATGCTGACTAAAGACCGGAGACCTGTTACTTCATGTTGGAAGCGGTTTGATCACTCTGGCTTAACATTAGATGACACAAGGTTTATAGTGTATGTGTCTTACGCGGTTTAATTCATATTAATAAAAAATAAATATAATTAATAGCTTTCATTGGTTAGGGGAATTTTTTTATAAAATTTAAGTATTTGAGATTTTGATTTAACTTAAAAGTAGCGTCTAACCTTTATCCAATAAAAACTTTAACGATTATTAGTGATGTTAATTTAACCATTAACACAAAAAAGTAGTAGAAAAGTAAAAGTCAAGGGCAGAAAGTCAAGGTAAGTTTTAGAGACTTCTAGAATAAATAGAAAAATTCCAAGTACCAAGAGTTTTACCCTTGACTTAGTCAAATTAAAAAATACAATAAAATAAACCAAAGATTTATTATTCTAAATTATACCAAAAAGCAAACAAACCATAACAACTAAAATTTTATTTGAGAAGAGAAATAATTTGGAAAATTTAATAAAATAAGGCAAATAGTGGATTTTAGTGACAAAAAGTAGAGTTTAATAACTAACACATAATAAAACAACAAAACGGTCTGTAAACTAAGAGAACAAATAGAAAGACTGTTTATATTAATAGTTTAATCATTAAGTTAATAAATGAAGAAAGAAAGCAAAAGAAAAAAGATGTATCAATTAATTAACCTAAACCATAACTAAAAGTAGATAGATCATAGTGACTAAAATTTTTTTTTTAAAAAAACAAAAAAAATAAAGATTAAGTCACTACAATTGATTGAAAAAGCTACAAAATTTTGCTTTAGAAGATAATAAATAAAAAACAACAAAAAGAGTTTGAAGCCCAAGGGAGCAAATGAAAAAAAATTCTAGTTATTAAGTTTAAGGACTAAAATGACAAACAAATAGAACTTAGGTCTAAAATGAAAAAGAATAGAAATTCAAGAATTGAAAACGTGTTTTAACCAAAACGAATCGTGAAATAAATTGAAATTGGAAAAATAGTGACACAAGCTCTAAAAAAAGTATTTGCTTGCAGAAAGGAGAAGCTGAGCTTAGAAAACAAAGTGATTTCACTTAAAAAAAAAAAGAGCCGAAAATCACAAAAAAAAAAAAACAAAGCTTCATCATTGTTCATTGAACAGTAATTTTGGCCCAAAAATTTGATACTATTGAATGAATAAGTATTTAGAATATAGTATAACGTAATTTTTGACCCAAAACTCTAATATAAAATTACCCAAAACTTTTGTCCAAAATTGTTTTACTTTTAAATAAATAATATCTTTTGCTCATAGAGTAAATTTCACAAATGGTCCCTAACCTTTTGTCATTGTTTCCTTTTAGTCCCTAACTTATCGAATGTTCTATTTTGGTCCTAAACCTATTAAAATTGTTTCATTTTGGTCCCTCACTAGATGAAATTCATTAACTCAGAATAATTGCCTGATAGAAACTTTTGAAGTACTAATTTAAATTTTCGGTAACTGTCTTTCAGTAAATTTAAAAAGTTTAATATTTTTTAACAGTAAATAGAAAATTTAAATTAATAGTTTTTTTTCTGAATGAAATAAGTTCAATTTATAGAGAGGAAAAAGAAGTGACTTAAATTTTTTATTAACTATAAAAAAATTATTTTACAGATTAAATTTATTATAAGACAGTTACCAGATAGTTTAAATTATGATCTAAAATATTGATATCAAACAAATACTTTGAGTTAACAAATTTTATTAAATTGGGACCAAAATGAAACGTTCTCATTAGATTTAGGACTAAAACAAAATGTTTTAATAGGTTTAGGAGTAAAACTGAATATTTAATAGGTTAGGGACTAAAAGGAAACAATGACTGAAGGTTAGGGACCATTCATGAAATTTACTCTTTGCTCATATTTAGAAGTAGGCCAAAAGACATTTGAAGCCTCCGAACTTGCCCAACCAGGACATTTCCCCCCCTTAACTTAAACTCGAGGCAACTCAGCCTCTGAACTTAGCAAAATGTATCAATCAACTCCTTTGACCAGTCCGTACTGCACGTGATCAAACTTCCATCCGTTGAAAAAAAAAGGAAGAGGTATATAAAAGCCACTAAAGGTCTTTATTTTTCTCTTTGACACCCTATACTTTAGTCTCCAACATCAAAGTCACCTTATCAACATTTTCAAGATTCTAAGAGTTTCTTTTTTCTAGAACCACCATTTAGGACAGCCGGGAAACATCCATCGACCCCTCTGAACCTGCTACTTGTGTCATCGGAGCAGCGCAAGGTTGACGGTTACTCTATCCGAGCTAAGACGAGGCTAGGGGTCAACATCCGAGATGGGCCATGGGGTAATCGACAGCAATTCGACCATGGGGTAGTCTAAGCGATTCAGGCAGTGATTCAGATATGTGGGATGACCTATCATTGCCGTCATTAGAGGCGGGGGATTTGAATGAAGAAAAAGGGCTCGCCTTTGACACGAAAGAACATGGAGTCTCATAGTTATCAAGAAGGTCACAATTTGGAAGTTGGAACTCACCAGTGAAGCTCCATGGAATTCGACCTCCAAAGGCATCCCAGTCGATCCGGAACAGAGACACGTGTGGGCGAATTCGGGTCAATTCGAAACAGAGACACTTGTATCGACACTTGGCTCAGATTCCACACTAATTGCCCCTGTGCCGCGTCCCGTTGTCATTCCAACCACAAGATCACCATCGTTGGAGGTGAATTCCAGTGATTCAAGTGTCTCCAGAGAAACCACGTGGACTTTCATGTTTTGAAAGAGAAAAGAGAGAGGCTACTTCGTTAACTGGCAAATGACGCAACCCCTTTTTTCAAGTTCGGGGGCTGAGTTGCCCCGATTTGAAGTTTAAGGGGTTAACCCTCCTGGTCAACCTAGTTCAAAGGCTTCCCCTGTATTTTGGCCTTTGAGGTAATTATACGAGTAAATTACATAAATGATCCCTGACCATTAGCTATTGTTTCATTTTAGTCTTTAATCTATTGAATGTTCTGTTTTGGTTCTAAACCTATTAAAAAGTTTCATTTTGTTCCTAAATCTATTAAAAATATTTCATTTTGGTCCCCATTAAATGAAATATGTTAACTTAAAGTATTCGTTTGATAAAAAAATTTTAGATCATAATTTAAAACTATTTGGTAACTGTCTTATAATAAATTTAATCTATATAATAATTTTTTTTAGTTAATAGAAAATTTAAATCATTTTTTTAAATTGAACTTATTTTATTCAGGAAGAAAAAAACTACTAAATTTAAATTGTTTATTTGCTATAAAAAATATTAAATTATTTAAATTTATTGGAAGATAGTTGTCAAATATTTGAATTAGAATTTCAAAATTTTATGTCAGACAGTTATTTTGAGTTAATAAATTTCATCTAATGAAAGACCAAAATGAAACAATTTTAATAGATTTTGGATAAAAACAGAATATTTAATAAATTATGGACTAAAATAAAATAAAAATTAAAGATTAGAGATTATTTACGCAATTTACTCTAATCAATGCCATTTCGGGTTCCGGACGCAAGACTTCTGGGCATTGTGGACTCGGATGATTATTGGTCCAATGCTGAGCCGAGGAAAATTCTATGCAAGATTTTTGTGCACTTCAGCATCAGTTTGATATGACAATCTCATTTCTCCAGTTTCGCCACTTTTCCCTTATCTATTTCCAAACAAAGTCGCTTTGTCATCTTTATTCTCTGTTTTTTTTTTTTCCTGTGGCCCCTTTGCTTAAACATCTTTCATGCTACAGAACTAGAAGGCTCAAACCTGGGGTAAATTGCACAGTTTCTCCCCAACCTTTAATTATTGTTTCAGTTTTAACCCCAACCTCCAATTTACTCATTTAGACTCCCTAACCTCGTTAAAACGTTTCATTTTGAACCTTTAGGTAACGGAAGTCATTAATTCTGACGGAAAATGCCACATCAGCGTAGTATTCTAGGGAAAAATACTAAGTTTAGCCCTGAAAACTTTTCGCTTTAATAAAAAATCCTGAAAATATTGAAATCTAACAACAAAGTCCCCTCCTCATCTCAACCTCCCTCTTTGGCCTTCCTCTCTCCGCCTTCCTTCTCCAGCATTTCTCCCCTGCCGCCCTCACTCTCCCTTCCCTCCCGTTCGGCCTCCTTTCCTCTCCCTGCTGCAGTCACCCTTCCCTCCCTCTCAGCCTCACCCGATTCGCTCATCACCTGCCTCATCATTGAGTTTCCCTCATGCAATTCTCGTTGCAATTTCCAGATCTCCGCCGATTCACTCATCACCTCCCCCATCATCATGTTTCCTTTATGCGATTCTCATCACAATTTCCAGATCTTGCAATTTCCAGGCCTTTCTTCCTCTCCCCGCTGCGCTCACCCTTCCCTCCCTCTCGACCTCACTCGATTCGCTCATCACCTCCCCCATCGAGTTCATGTGGAGGTCGACAGCATGATGGTGGTGGCATTGATAAGGTAGGTGATGGGGGTGTTGGTGGTGATCGTCGAGGAGGAGGTAGAGCGAAGGTGGGAGAGGAAGGGAGGCCGAGATGGAGGGAAGGGAGAGAGTCGTCGGAAGGGAGAGGAAGGGAGGCTGAGATGAAGGGAAGGGAGAGAAACGTCGGCAGGGAGAGGAAGGGAGGCCGAGACGGAGGGAAGGGAGAACGAGGGCAGTAGGGGAGGAAGGTCAGAGAGGGATGGTGGGGAGAGGAATGCCGAAGAGTGAGATTAAGATGAGGTAGGAACTTTCTTGTTCGATTTCAATGTTTTGGGATTTTTTTATTAAAGAGAAAAGTTTTCAGGGCTAAACTTAGTATTTTTCCCAAGAATGCTACGCTGATGTGTCATTTTCCGTCAGAATTAACGACTTCCGTCACCCAAAGGTTCAAAATAAAACGTTTTAATGAGGTTAGGGAGTCTAAACGAGTAAATTAGAGGTTGGGGTTAAAACTGGAACAATAATTAAAGATTGGGGAGAAACTGTGCAATTTACCCTCAAACCTGTGGTGAATACTACTCCCTCGTAAAGTCACAGTGCACCTAGTAGTCTTTAACCTTATTTTTCATTTCATTTTCATCTCTAATCTTTAAATCATTCCATTAAAATCCTTAACATTTAAAAAATGTCTTATTCTTGTGTTTTTTTTTCTCCTTTTTACTGAAAACGTTTTAAAAAAATTAGCGAGTGACCTTCAGATTGGAGGAAAAAGCACACTTTTAGTAGCCAATTATATGTTTTTATTTTTTGAGCGAATTCAGTTTCTAACTTCAATCTCCATTTTCCCCAAGAAGCCCTAAGCTCTTCTTTGTTGGACGATAGAATTAATGAAACACAGTTGCAGGGAATAATTTTGAAGAATTCGTATATATGTTTTAAGCCGCATTTTGGACCTAATATTTGATTATTCTAAAATGAAAAAATCAATATTCACAATCTTAATGCGAAGATACTAATTTGTTATGCATTATTAATTTAATGGGAAATTAAGATGATTCACCAACAATGAAATAAACAATTAACAAAACAAATAAAATAAAACACAAACGTTGAGAGTTTTCAAGATAGAATCGAGACACATGGTAAATAATTTTGGGGCAATTTGTCGGATGGGAAGTTTTGGGATGATCAGGGCAAAATGGCCAAGATTTTGGGAGTAAAACCACGGTTTTATTAATTATTATCAATAAAAAAAATTGAAAAAAAAATACTATTTAAAAACTAAAGAGTTAAGTATCTATGTGCTCATTTATAACATAAGCTATATGTCAAGCGAAACTAAATTTGGAAAGGTTAAAAAAATGACAAATGCTATAAGATAAACGGAATATCAATAAACTTAAAGTTAAAGTAATAGCAATAGCATTAGCATTGCACAAGCCGGCTCCAATTTATTACAGAACCAAGGATGGCTGGCCTTACTAGGGGAAAAGCATAGTTTCCCCCTAAATAAGGGGCAAGGACACCAAACAAAAGGAACAAAAGGGAGCACACAAACAAAGATGAAAATGAAACAGCCTCATTCCCATGATCTTGCGCAACACATTATTAGCCAAAATTTGACACTGGCCCTAGTGGCTAGGATTGGCCAAAAGGTAGTCGACCAGAGTCTTGTAAGGGCGTATGTTCTTCTCTTTCTCAGCGGCGATCTCCTCCGGGCTTAGCTTGTGGTCACCCTTGGTGTGGTAGTTGGTAGTCAACTTGAGAATGCAGCCCGAGCCGGAGGGCTCCACCTTGAGCTCGTAAACAACAGATTCGACCTTGTCACCCACCACATCACCATCGATCAACACATACTTGGTACGCAAGTTATCCTTGTCAATAACATCAGTCCTGTACTTTACGAAACCTGTAACAGATTTACGATTCACACATATATTTTAGCACCACCCACAACTTATAAAACGTAACTAGTAAAGGGCAGTGGCTAGTCAAGTGACAAACAAACCTCCATTGAATGTGGTTTTACTGATGCAACCGGGACTACCCCACTGACCATGTTCAAGGTCAACGGACTTGATCTCCTGAGGCAAGGCCTTCTGAAGTAGAGTGTGGAACTCAAGGATCATAGTCTCGAACATTTTAGCTGGGGGAAAAGGAGCTGTGTGGTCTTGGGTGAATGTAGTGACTCCCATAATTGCTTTTGCTTCAAGGAACAGAGGAACAGGAGATGAGTAGATGCGAAGATAGGATGATTTCAAGTGGAGAGGTGTGGGTTGCTGGGATGGAAGTGTAGGGTTTATATAGAGCACTGGAGAGTGGCTGAGTCCTATTTTCATATGGGGATGGCAGTTGCGTTAACTACAATCCGCACTCCATTGTGGAATAACATGTACTTTGAGAGGAATAGTCTGATTGAATTTAGTGTCATAGCCTAGAAGGTGAGGTTTTTCTTTATTGGGGCCCAACAGATGAAAAATTCAATTGACCAAATTACTGGCTGCGCCTTATCTTCTCATTTTCTTTCCAAAGAGTTCATTGAAAATTCCAAAAGCATGGCCTTGTTTATCCGTTGCTGATGAATACTGACCACAGCAAAGAGCAGTGACTGTTCAATTTTGTTGGAGTTTGGTGTCTCTCTCTCTTTTTTTTTTTTTTTCTTCTTTTCGGGTTGACTGGTGTGGTTCACGAATAACGAGTCACTCTTCTAGAAGTTAAAGATAGGGACAATAATTGAGTGGGTTAGATAAGATTTGGGTCAGATAATTTAGATTGAGGGTTAATCGAGTTAGTATGTATCTGGCTCTAAGTTGAATTATTTGGATTCTGGTTGAGTAGATTTTAAAATTGGGTTTGGTCAAACCAGGTTTATTTTGGGTTTGGATCCAATCAGGTGAGGTTATTGGGTCTTAGACCAGATTCAACTTGATTATCATATTTACTCGGTTCATTGATGCATAAATCGAAACAACTGAATAGATTCAATTTTTTTGTTTGATTTTGATTAAAATTTAATTTAACTAGATATAAAAAATAATATAAATTTTATGAAGATATATTAATATATAATTTATTTAATAAAATACTCTTTTTGTGTCAAGTTCTTTACAACATTCACTATTAAATAATTAATTTATGATTTTTCATTTTCAGCATTTTAGTATATAAATAAAAAAAATATATTATATTAAATAATAAATAAAGATCTACAGTTTCTAAATGCATATTTTTTAATTTTTTTTCTAACAAATAATACGTAATATGAATAGATTAAATTCAAACTATTCAAAAAAGTAAAATATTTCATAGAATATGGGACGGGAGGAGTGCTTTAATTTCTAAAACTTAATTATTCATATATCTCTCTCACCGTTTCACTAATCAATTCCTATAACTCTCACTCGCTCGCTCTACAATGCAAAATAAATTAATAGAATAGGAGAAACTCAATCACATATGTTAACTCATAATTTTTTTTAACAAAATATTTACCGACAATAGATTTTATGTTGATTTAAGTTAAAATCGGGTCTTATTTGGTTTAGTCATCGGGTCATTTTAGGTTTGGGTTATGTTGGGCTCAACTTCAGGTTTTTTCAAGTTTTATTTCAATCGAGTTCGGGTTCAAGTCAGGTTAGGAACAGTCAGATTCGGGTTGTTGATTTTTTTTTATTAAATTAGGTTAGGTCAGGTTTGGGTTTGGGTTTGGATGAGTCAGGTCAAGTCTTTAGGTCATGTCAAATTTTGTCATACCTAGCTAAAACAATGGATCTTATGGTAATTTTGTTTTTAAATTAAAACAGGCCTGAACTTTATATGCTTTAGAAAAAGCGAACTCCATTAAAAAAAATAAAAAAGGGAAAAAGACTACAATTTCCATGCCCCACCTAACACATTACAAAGCCTTTTTTTTCTTAGCCCACAAACCTCGCAACAGATGACCCCTTGATCAACAAGAATAAAAAAATTGTACCTAAAACAGAAAAGGCTTACTTCGATGGTTGGTACTACCAATGTAGTTGAGACTTGAGAGAGTTAGAAGTTGAAGCAAAAGAGTCTAATAATGAGTAGGCAAAGTTGAGGCAGAGATTACACTTGCAGTGAACGAGAGTACTTTCAAGAACCTGCATTGTGTATGAACTTCCATGTATTTGGGGTAAAATCTAAGCTTGATAGTGCAATAGCGAGCACAACAATGTGAAATTTAATTTAAGGAATTTGATGCCAATGCAACAAAGTAAATTTGTGCTTAACATTGCAGAACAAAAAAAAATTTGCATCATCGATATTTTAGGAGTTGCAAATCAATAAACAAAGCTCAACTAGTGTACCAATGCTTTGAGTTGTGTTGCGATATGGATATATGTGGATATATGTCAAGTATAATATGATTAGGATAGGAGTCTAACTTAGCCTAATCACTTAACTGTTTCATCAGTTTTAGCCTTAGCTCAACTCTATGTATTCTAAGCGTATATAAGCGGCAATATACAGCAGAGTTCCAATTCTTGGCTCCTGATTTACATGGTATCAGAGCGGAGTTGGATCATCAAATTCATTCACAAATGACGAAGGAAGGAAACAAGGACAGGGAGGAAGAAGGAAGACTGGCGGTTCCGGGCAATAATTCCAAGGCTGCTGCCGCCGCCTACAACCTTTACCAGGATCCTAGCTCTATATATTTCCTTACCTCGGCTGATTACATGACGACCTCACTTGTCTTCACACAATTGGATAGAGACAACTATCCTAGATGGAGGAGGGCATTCCTAAATGTTCTTCGAAGTAAGAACAAAGTGGATTTTGCCAATGGGAAGCTGACAAAGCCAGAGGACGATGCGTTGGAAATGTTGGCATGGACCAAATGTGATGGCCTCGTTATCTCCTGGCTAATGAATTCGATCAGTCCCAGTTTGCACGATTCAATAGCCTTCCATGAAACTGCCTATGAGCTTTGGAGAGATCTCGAAGAAAGGTATGGTCATGCTAATGAACCGAGAGCTTTTGAACTAAGAAAGAACATTGCTTTGATGAATCAGGGTTCCTTAAATGTAGCGGCATACTATACGAAACTGAAAGCTTGCTGGGATGAACTAGAGACGCTTTCCACCTTGCCGAATTGCACTTGTGTAGCAAAGAATGAGTGGGCTATAGAGAGAGTGAAAGAAAAGACTCATCAGTTTTTAACGGGGCTAGATCAAAAATTCAAGACAATCCGTTCTCAAATCTTAACCATGGAGCCTTTACCTCCTCTAAACAGAATATACGCTCTGATTGTCTCAGAAGAAAAGCAACTCATCGTCACTCAGCAAGCTGAACCTAAAACGGCAGGAGCATTCTTCACCCGAAAAGAAACCCAAAATAACCAGAGCCGAGGAAGGGTTAAGTGTGATCACTGCAACAAGATGGGACACACAAGCGCAACATGCTTCGAAATCATTGGCTACCCCGAAAATTGGTAGCCGAAAGGAAAACCGAAAGGGAAAAAGACAAGTGCAAACACTTGTGGCGATGTAGGCAAGGAGATACATGGTGGCGAAAGCTCTGGAGCCTCATCCTCGGTAAGCTTGACCGTTGAGCAATATGAGCGCCTCCTAAGCTTGCTGGACAAAGACAAGGTTGCAGGTATGATTAACTTTGCAGGTAAGAAAACTAATGAGATGGCACAATCCAAATGGATTTTAGACACAGGAGCTACAAACCACATCACATCTAGAAAAACCAACCTTTACGAAATCAAAACACTCCCAAATTGGAGCATACACATACCCGATGGTACAAGCACACACATAAATCAATATGGCACCACTAGCCTCTCAGACAAGATACCTCTTAAAAATGTTCTTTTTGCACCTCATTTTAAGTGTGACCTTGTTTCTATAAGCAAACTAACCAAGGAGCGCAATTACGCTGCCATTTTTCTTCCCGATTTATGTGTGTTGCAGGACCTAACCTCGAGGAGACCGATTGGAGTAGGTAAGCTGCAAGATGGATTATATTGCTTTGAGCCTAATAATAAGCGTGCTAAAGTGCAAGTGGCGAGCGTGGAGTGCGAACCAACTTCCCTATGGCACCAGGACTCGGACATCCATCAAGAGAAAGGATGTTGGCCATCCCTAACTTGTCCGGCATAAACTCCAAAGCCAATTGTAAGGATTGTCCCATTTGTCCCCTAGCAAAAGCATCTAGGATTCCTTTTTCATTAAGTCACAATAAATCTAGCGTTCTTTTTGAATTGGTTCATATAGATGTTTGGGGTCCATATCAAACTCCTTCTTCGAATGGTGCACATTTTTTCCTTACGATTGTTGATGATTTCTCAAGATCGGTTTGGACTTATCTCATGAAACATAAAAGTGAAGCACCAAAATTTTTTGAAATTTTTTACAACTTGATTCAAAATCAATTTGGGGTGCGCATCAAAAAGGTAAGAAGTGATAATGTACTCGAGCTAACTGAAGGGACACTTGGAAATTTTTATAAAACTAAGGGCATTATTAACCAAACTTCTTGTGCAGGAACACCACAACAAAATGGTGTTGTTGAACGGAAACACCGCGACATTTTAAACATAGCAAGAGCCCTCAGATTTCAAGCAAACATGCCCATAAAATTTTGGGGGTTAGTGCATTCTAGCTGCCACACATTTAATAAACAGGTTGCCAACAAGGTTTTTGAAAAACAAAACCCCTTATGAATTGATTTTTGGAAAATTGCCAAGTTATAGCCATCTGAAAGTTTTTGGGTCGCTTTGCTATGCAATAAATCCCATGCACTCAAAAGATAAATTTCAACCAAGGTCTCGGACATGTGTTTTTGTTGGGTACCCACAAAATTAAAAGGGCTACCGAGTCTATGACTTGGAAGTACACAAATTTTTTGTAGCTAGGGATGTCACTTTTCATGAAGGAATTTTTCCTTTCAAAATTCAAAAACATGAGCCTAAAAACTCAAGTGAGCAAGTAAAGACCAACATTTGGGAACCATCCCTTGAAGAGTCTCCATACATGCCCACCGAAATGCCATGCATCCTAGAACCGCACACTAACCTCCAGGTGCCTACGGAAGCTTGTGAGTCAGGTCAACAAGCAATCCACGACAATGAACCACCAAGGAGAAGTGACAAGGAATGACACTTGCCCGCTTATTTGAGGGACTTCGAGTATAATCTACCCGGCCAGAATACTTCCTCCAATGTCGTCTCCTCAGGTAAACCCTACCCACTATCTTCGGTTCTTGACAACAGCACTTTTTCCCTTTGCCATCGTAGTTTTCTTGCAGCATTGTTAACTAGCCATGAGCCTCAGTCTTATTTGGAAGCAAAGGAGGACTCACGTTGGCAACTAGCCATGCAAGCTGAGGTTGATGCCTTAGAAGCTAACAACACTTGGGACCTTGTCACATTGCCTAGAGATAAGAAGGCTGTGGGATGTCGATGGGTCTACAAGATCAAACATAAATCAGATGGCACGACTGAGCGTTACAAAGCACGCCTAGTGGTGAAGGGATACACGCAGATTGAGGGGCTAGACTACACCGAAACCTTCGCACCGGTTGCAAAGTTAACGACCATCAGGAGCCTACTCGCTGTGGCAGCAACCAAGCGATGGGAGCTCCACCAATTAGATGTCCATAATGCATTCTTACACGGAGATTTGCATGAAGAGATATACATGCAACCCCCACCGGGCTATTTGTCAAACAGCGACACTAGAGTATGTAAGCTGAAAAGATCGTTGTATGGGCTCAAACAGGCATCCCGAGAATGGTTTGCAAAGTTATCCACAGCTTTGAAAAATTATGGTTTTACACAGTCTACTTCAGACTCTTCCTTGTTTACACGACGTGCTAATGGAACCTTTCTTGTAGTACTCGTGTATGTGGACGACATGGTATTGGCAGGCGATAACCCTGAACAATGTCGACTCTTGAAGGATTTCTTACATAGACTCTTCTATCTCAAAGACCTTGGACGACTTAAATATTTCCTTGGACTTGAGGTCGCCCATGGCTCTAGTGGAATCTATGTTAGCCAGAGAAAATACGCTTTAGACATCCTTTTAGATGCAGGCATGACAGGAGCCAAACCATGTCAAACCCCAATGGAGCAACACCACCGCCTTGGACGGTCTGACAGCACATCCATACCAAATCCAGGGCAGTATCGCAGGCTCATTAGAAGACTTCTCTATCTTTCAGCCACGAGGCCGGACATCACATATGCCGTTAATATCTTGAGTCAATACATGCAACAACCCACCGAAGAGCACTATGAAGCAGCCATCAGAGTTCTGCGTTACATCAAGATGGCACCAGGTCAAGGACTACTTTTTCCTCGAACAAATAATTTACAACTTACAGGGTACTGCGATGCGGATTGGGGAGCATGCCCAACAACTCGGCGATCACTTACCGGATATTTCACCTCCCTCGGACAAGCACCTCTCTCATGGCGCACCAAAAAGCAAGCTGTTGTTAGTAGATCCTCGGCCGAAGCAGAATACCGATCCATGGCTTCCGCTACCAGTGAATTGCTATGGCTCCACACACTCTTGAAGGATCTGGGCGTTGAACACCCACAACCTATGCAGCTGTTCTGCGACAACCAAGCTGCATTACACATAGCCGCCAATCCTGTCTTCCATGAGCGAACGAAGCACATCGAGATGGACTGCCACTTCATTCGAGAGCACATTCAACGCAACCGGTTGGTGACTTGCTACATCCCATCACGAATACAACTTGCAGACATATTTACTAAGGCATTAAGTGGACACCATTTCCATGACTTGTTACGCAAGCTTGGAGTTTCGAACTTTCATACTCCAGCTTGAGGGGGGCTGTTGCGATATGGATATATGTGGATATATGTCAAGTATAATATGATTAGGATATGAGTCTAACTTAGCCTAATCACTTAACTGTTTCATCAGTTTTAGCCTTAGCTTAACTCTATGTATTCTAAGTGTATATAAGCGGCAATCATTGTACAGTTCATTGATGAATATACAGCAGAGTTCCAATCATTGGCTCCTGATTTACAAGTTGGGTCAAGTAAAACGACGTCTCTTTGCTGAATGTTGACTTGCTCCTGTGTGCTGGTGAAGATAGTTATTATTTTCAACCTTTCCATCTCCTCTCATTATATTCATCAACAGTTCTTGCAGCTCCTCTAAGCTAGCAGCCGGCCATTACACAGTTTGAGGTTAGGAATGCGTACTTAGAGCGAGAACACAACTTGTACTCAAATAATTGAAACCAATAAATTATGGATTACTCTATTTCATAGTATGAAGTTACTAACATATATAATGCCTACTTTGGATTTTTGTTGGTCATAAATGTCCAATTAGCTCCTAAACTATTTAAATTTTGTTTAATCACAATTTCATTCTAGTAAATGAAAAATTTCAACTATTTGAAGAGGTCAAACATGGAAGATGTTTTAGGAATACGAGTATACAACCAACTTCATTTATAAAAATTCTAAAATATGCTGGCAATGAAGTAGATTTGATGATGATAAAGTCAGTTTTCTTATAATAAAATTAGCCCTACAAACTATATGATAAGAATGTGTACCTTTGGCTTAGTACTTTTCATTATAAGAACCATTTCTTGCATAAAACCAACAAATCCTTGTGCCCAAAAGGAAATTTGTTGTTAGACATATTATTCTCAAATGGGAGTTCATTAGCACCAACATTATTATCAACATATTGTTTACTAATTTCAATTTTTGAAACTGTTAATGTTAAATGACTTTTAAATAAAAATAGTCTACATCATAAATTAATGCAAAAGGACTTTAATTTAGGGTTATGTATAAGGGACAAATTCTGAAATCATCCACTATAAAAATAGTAGGTATACAGAGAAGAACTTTTCTAGATAAAAAATTCTAGAGGTATGAGATAAATCCAAAATAATAACATTCAAATGTTTCTTAAACACCGTAAAAATATATCACTATTTTGTCACTCTAAAAAAAAAAAAGATCTCTCTTTCACAATTTTCTTTTACTCTTCACAAGTGAGCAAGCTACACGGGGTTATTGAAGTGAGGAAATAGAATGGCTATTTATAGCCAAAGTACCGTTTCACTCCAGCTACATCTTTACCTATTTTCTAATTTTGCTGCATTTGTTTTAGCCTTTCATGCCACCGTCAGCCCACAATTTTTGATTGGTTTATGTGCCTAACTTTTGCTTCTTCCCCTTGCCAGCAATCAAATACCTCTTTGTCTTTTTTTTTTTTTTAAACCAAAAGGCAACAAAGCAAAACTAATATTATAAGTTGTGGATCCACATGTGGCAATATCTTTTATTCAACAGTCTCTCCATTTTGCCTCATGTTAGAACTTCCACCATTCCTACAGCCAATTGACAATATTCAAAAAAAAATTTTGGTAAAATCTTGGTCAACATGTCAAATCCATTTTCATCAATATGGATTTTCTCAAGTTGTAATAGCTTCATCTCTAATGCATTCCTTGTCTAGTCATATCTTACATCAATGTGCTTGGATTTGGAATGAAAGGATGAATTCTTACCAAGGTGAATTGCGCTTTGGCTGTCACAGAACACTAATATTTCTCAGTGGAAACCAAATTTTTTTATGAATTTTTTCATCAATAGTAACTCTTTACATGCTTTTGTTGCTGTAATAAACTCTGTCTCAGTTGTTGAAATTGTAACACATTTATGTAATCTTGATTCTTGACTGCCATAACATAGCTCCCCTTACAAATGTAATTAAGTAACCTAATGTGGACTTTCTTAAGTCAATATCGCCAACCATATCTACATCTATGTAGCCAACTAACATAGATTTTACATTTCTAAAACATATGCACATTTTGGAAGTACCACGAAGATACATGAAAATCTATTTTACTGCAGCTCAGTACTCCTTACCAAAATTTGAAAAGAATATACTCATTACACCAATTGAGTAAACAATATTTGGCCATGTACATACTATGACAAACATTAAACTTCCAACTGCTGAAGCATACAAAACTTTTTCTATTTCTTCCTTCTTTTTATTTGTAGGAGGCCATTGTTTGAAACTTAATCTAAAGTGATTAGCAAGAGGACAATTAACCGATTTAGCCTTTTCCATATTGAACCTATGAAGTACTTTCTCAATGTACTTCTTCTGTGATAACCATAACTTCTTGGCACCCCTATTTCTTATTATTTTCATGCCAAGAATTTGTTTTGCTGGCTCTAAGTCTTTCATGGTAAAAGACTTACTCAAGTACTTCTTCAGGCTGTTAATTATGGAGATATTCTGACCAATAATCGGCATATCATCCACATAGAGTAATAGATTAATGAAATCGTCATCAGAGAATTTCTGCATAATTACACAGTGATCTAAAGTAGTCTTCTTGTAGCATTACTGCCCCCATAATTGACTCAAACTTCTTATACTACTGCTTAGGTGTCTGTTTTAAGTCATTCATGTTTTTCTTCAACTTACAAACATAGTCTTTTTTTCCTTTTACTTCGAAAGCCTTTAACTACTCCATGTTTATTTCTTCTTCCAAGTTACCATGTAGGAAGGTAGCTTTCACATCCATTTGTTCAATCTCTAAGTCGAGACTTGCTACAAGTCTTAGAACTATATGGATGAATGTCATTTTCACAACCGGTGAAAAAATATCATTAAAGTCAATACTTTTCCTTTGGCTGCAACCATTGAAAACTAATCTAGCTTTGAATCAAGGTTATGAATTGGATTATTTAGACTTAATTCTAAATATCCATTGTTTTTCAAATCCATTTTGCCTATTGGCAACTTCAACAGCTCAAAAGTTATATTTTCATGCAAGGATCTTTCTTTTTTGTTGTGTGGCGTCAATCCACTATTCCTTGTGTTTATCATCCATAGCTTCATCAAAGCTTCTTAGTTCCCCCCCGTCAGTCAATAACACACACTCATTTTCAGGATATCTAGTTGTCTGACTCTGTTATATCTTTTTAAAACTAGAGAACTCGCTAGTTTTGATGGTTGTTGATGAATACTATCTTCATCAACATTATCTGGTTTATTCTCAATGGGAGCATCATAAACACCTTCCTCTGGTTGATAATTTTGTACATCACCTTCTACTTGTATTTGCACTGCCGTTGGAGGAATCAGTTGTAAGTCTGCTGAACTACCATAGGTTCCTGAAGCATTCTTCTTAGCTTTCTCAATATCTTCAATGGTATGATCTCCAACAAATACAACATCATGGCTTTTGACAAGCCTCTTTATGACTATATCATAGAATTGATAGCCAAATTGATCTTTGCCATAACCAATAAACACACATTATCAAGTCTTGACATCAAGTTTAGACCTCTTATCTTTTGAGATATACACATGGGCTTTACAGCCAAACACCCATAATTGGTCATAGGAGATAGCCTTTCTTGACCATACTTTCTCCAGAACATCAAACTGTAGAGGAAC
This sequence comes from Aquilaria sinensis, assembly GCA_005392925.1. NCBI lineage: Eukaryota > Viridiplantae > Streptophyta > Magnoliopsida > Malvales > Thymelaeaceae > Aquilaria > Aquilaria sinensis. The sequence goes on along the minus strand of SMDT01000670.1, from coordinate 111,178 downwards.
ACACGGTAAAAGATTCAACATGTGAGCAGCTGTCAGCAATGCTTCACCTTAGAAAATTTGAGGTAACTTTGCATATAAGAGTAAACATCTCACTCTTTCCATTAAAGTCCCGTTCATCATCTCAGCAAAACCATTTAGCTATAGTGTCTTAAAAGGTGTTGTCTGATGTTGAATATCATGTTTTTTGAAGTAAGCATTAAATGATCTAGTGTACTCTCCACCATTGTCTTTTTGAATGCACTTCAACTTCTTACTGGTTTGCCTCTCGACCAGGGTTAGAAATTGCTTGAAAACTTCTAACACATGATATTTTGACTTTAGAGTGCATACCCACATATTTTGAAAATGATCATCAGTGAAAATTACAAAGTATTGAGCATCATCAAGTGACTTTGGCATTTGCTTACATAGATCTGAGTGCACTAGATCTAACACATTTTTTATTCTTAAAGGGATGAAATTCTTGAAGGTCACTCTATTTTGCTTTCCTACCAGACAATCAGCATATTTCTTCAAACAGACCTGACCCAGTTCGTGTAATGTCATATTTTTCTCACTCATATGACCCAATCGTTTATACCTCAACTCCACTATACTACCATTCTCCATTGTATTCATAACATCTTGGGATAGCTTTGCTTGCATTGTGCACAATTTTAAGTTCTTTGTTCCTCTGGTACCACTAGGGTGGGTTCCTTTAGTTAGCTTCCACTGACCATAAAAAAAAATGTTGCAGTAACCTTCATCATCAAGTGTACCTACATAAATCAAATTCCGGGGCAAACCTAGAACATGTCTGACATTTTTAGAACTAACTGCATACCTTTCTAAATTTTTAGAGAAACATCTCATTTGCCTGTAACTTATGAGAGACCCTCATTTGCCATTCTTATAACACCAAAATTGCCATGCGTATAAGATGAGAAAATTTTTATCTGATAAGTGATACGAATGGTAGCATTATTGTCAATCACCCAACTCGTCTTATAGGTTATAAGATTAACAATATCATCATCATGGGTAATATTGAACTCATCTATAACATTTTTTTGTTCATCATCATTGTTTTCATTTTTTTTTGGTATTTTACCTTTTTTTTATTTTGTTTGCATTTTCGGCAGAACCTCTTGATATGCCCATTTTTTCCTGCAGTAATGACAATCAATATTTACATTTTTGTTTGACCTTCCTCTACTCTTATCTCTTGACTTTGGCCCCCTAATCTCATTTTGCCTTCTAGAATATGCTATAAAGAGGTTTGACTGTGATGAAGAAGAACCTTGTGATCTTCATCTCATCTCTTCATTCAGTATTCTACTTTTGACAAATTCCACATTTACCACACCATTTGGTGTAGAATTTGTAAGTAAAATTTTCAAAGTCTTCGAAGATTCTGGCAACAAGGCCGGCTTTATAAGAGCAAGTACCTCATTGTCACTTTTTATGCCCATTATAGACAACTATTCCATGATCCCTTACAAATCATTCAGATGATCTGCCATGGATGTACGATCCCGATACTTTATCTGAAACAAGCTTGTCAAGTAAAATAATTTGTTGTTGCCAATTTTTGAAACATATAGCTTTTTAAGCTTGTTCTACAATGTTCGCACGTGAGTTTTTGCAGATATGTGGCTATAAACATTATCTTTAACAAATTTTCGGATGAAATCACATACTTACGCATGCTCAAATGCCTAATCCTCTTTTGTTTTGTCTTTCAGTTTGGTTATGCGAAACACTGGCAAGTGCTTCTTTTTCACATATAGGAGATTTTTCATCTTGCTTCTCCATATCTGGTAATTCGAGTCATTTCACTACTAAAAAAATTAGATTTTCCAACTACCATTTCCAACTGCCAGCCGTTGGAAATGGACTGTTTCCAACAGCAGGCAGTTGGAAAATAGTCCGTTGGAAAATCATTCGTTGGAAGTTAATTTTCCAACTGCCCAGAAGTGAGCAGTTGGAACTTCCAACTGTCAGCCGTTGGAAATTAAGCAGTTGGAGAATTTTCCAACGGCTTTATTAATTTTTTTATTTTTTGGTTTTCCAACTGTCTCAGCAGTTGGAAATGTCCTTGGAAAATTTTCCAACTAGCTAGTTGGAAATGAAGGCAGTTGGAAAATACACTAGACAGTTGGAAATGAGGCAGTTGGAAAATTTTCCAACTGCCAGTTGGAAATTTTTTAAGCCATTGGAAACATTTCCAACTGCCCAGGCAGTTGGAAAATTTTCCAGATTTTATTTTTAGCTTCGAATTATTTTTTCATTTATATTATTTATCTCTATACTGTCCATTTCCAATCGAATGTTTTGTTTAAACGTTAACCTCGTATGCTGCCGATACTGATATCGTTTGTAGTCAATTTTTAAAACTCACAAAATTTCATAAATTAAAATTACTAAGTGAATGTTTGTTAAAACAAACATACAGAATTAAAATTACTAAGTCAAGTTGGAAATTTACTACTAAATCCACATGAGCTCCAGTAGAGTTTAAATTACATGCTTTCATAATCCAACTAAGTGAATGTTTGTTAATAAATACATCTAGTAGCATGATATACCTGATCTATGCGTCATCCGATCCCGAGTCATCATCATCATCTGCAGGTGGTGCGGGCGGGAGAATGCCAATTGAATTGCATATGTACTCCATCTCAGCTCGTTGTCTCCTCTTCAGACGTTGTAGCTTCCGCTCATAATGTGATGCTTGCTGTGCAGTTTGCTCCGCTACGACTCGCTGTACTTGTTCAGCGAACTCCGGAGTCTGCATCACATCAACATGTGCTGCATCATATAACTTTAGTACCTAAACAATTTACGTATAAATAATAATTTACTAATTTTAATTATCTTAACTAACTTCACACATAAATATAGTACCTAAACAATTCAATTAACACTAATAATTTCATATTTTATAATTCATCACGAAAATAAAAAAAAATTGTAAGAAAATACACATAAATTTCCAATTGTATATATTTCCAATGGGTAACCTAAAAAATTCACATCCAACCATCAACAACACAAAATCACAAATATTGCATATATTTCAAACCAAATAAACAACTAAAAATCCGGATTATGCGTATTTATTGGTATAAAAATTTTAAAAAATATAAAATAAACAAACTTACCTCAAATCACGCTCTATCTTCCTTCAAATGGCCGCAAAGAACTGCAATCATGCAATAAAACCCAAAATATTCAATCCATTATCAACCAAAACAGTGAAACGAGGCAAAAATAGAAAAAAAAAAATCAACGAAATTGGAAATAAAACGAAACTAACCTTCAGATCTCCCCAAATGACACCAGATCCACGTACAACTGAGCTAGACGAAGCTGTTTCACGGCTTAATCGGAACCAAAACGTGAATGTGTGTGTTGTGTGATGAAGAGAGAAGCTAGGAGAGAGAGACGCGAATTTTTGCTCGCTGGAGAAGACGACTCGCGCTGGGGGGGAGATTTAAAAACTTTTTTTCCAACGGCTAGGGCCGTTGGAAATCCTAAACTAAAACGCATCGTTTCATTAAACGCACAAAAAAAAATTCCTTTCTATTTCCAACGGTCTCAGCCGTTGGAAAACTTTCAAACTAAAAATTGCATAACTTAATTTTCCAACTGTTATAGCCGTTGGAAGAAAGAAATACAAACCATTTTATTTTCCAACGGCTTAAGCCGTTGGAAGTGTAATAAATCCAAATTTTGCAGAAAATCTATTAATTTACCCATTTTCCAACGGCATAAGCCGTTGGAAGTCATATATATATAATTTCTTCAATTTCCAACGGCTAAAGCCGTTGGAGCTATGATAAATCCAAATTTCCTTGAAAAAATCTATTAATTTACACATTTTCCAACGGCATAAGCCGTTCGAAATAATATATATAAATAATTTCTTCATTTTCCAACGGCTTTAAATAAATCCAAATTTCACAAAAAAATGCATTAATTTACCCATTTTCCAACGACATAAGCCGTTGGAAGTAATATATATACATAATTTCTTCATTTTCCAATGGCTTTAGCCGTTGGAACTAAAATAAATCCAAATTGCATGGAAAATCCATTAATTTACCTATTACTTGGCCCATTTTCCAACGGTTCAAGACGTTGGAAGTTATATATATATAAAATTTCCACAATTTCCAACTGCTGGGCAGTTGGAAAATATTTTTTCTTAATTCCAACAGTTTTGGCAGTTGGAAATTTCCAACTGCTTCACCGTTGGAAATAAGGCAGTTGGAAAAACAGGTTTTTTTAGTAGTGTTTAAACTAATCATCTTGCTTGTCTTTGCTTCTATAATACTAATCAATGCCATTATCAAGTGAAAAAGGGTGAATAATAATCAAACTTATTTTCTGATGTAGAGTATCCATGTTTTAGTAGCAACCACAAAAGATACGACAAGTAGATATAAACACGGAGCCTTGCTCTGAGGGTGATAACTTCGAGCGTAAGATGGTTAGTAAAAATGACACAAGAAATTTAAGTGGTTCACCCTTAATTTAGGACTACATTCATGGGAAAAACTCTAAGATTTTCTTCCACTATAAAAATAATAGGCTTACAGAGAGAGAAACTTTTTTAAACAAACAATTCTAGGGATATAAGATAAACCCAAAATAGTGACACTAAGGACTTATCTTTTAAAGGGCGAGAGGAACCCCCCTTAAAATTTTAAAAATTTTAATTAGCATGTTTTGAAAGATAAAAGATATAGGCTGCTTCATTAACTAGCAAATTAAGTGTGTCATGTGCTGTAAAAGGGGTTGACTGACTCATTTTTTCAAATTTGGCGGTTGAGTTACCCCAAGTTTAGGTTCAGAGGGGTTAATTCTCCAGGTCAACCCAGTTCAAGGGCTTCTCATGTATTTTGGCCTTAGAAGTATTGTATAATTAATGCTAACTTCTAGGCCTTGTGGACTTGGATGATTATTGGGGTAATCATAGCGATTTGAACATGTGGGACGAACTTGTCGTTGTCTTCATCAAATGTGAAGGATCTGGATAAATAAAAAGGTTTGGCCTTTGACACAAATTTGTTGTTTCTCTGTCTCCATATCAAAAGAGCATGGAATATCATAGTTATCAAGAAGGTTATGATTTGGATATAGGAACTTGCCAGTGAAGCTCCATGGAATTTGACCTCCAAAGGCATCTTGATCGATTTAGAACAGAGACATTTGAAATGTGGGCAGATTCAGGTCGATTCAAAACAAAGACACTTGTATTAACACTTTGCTCAGATTCCACACCGATTGTCTCTGTGTTGCACCCGGTTGTCACTCCAACCACAAAAATGACGTCGTTAGAGGTAAATTCCGGTGGTTCAAATGTCTTTAAAGAAACTAAGTGGATTTTTATGTTTTGAAAGAGAAAATAGTGAAGCTGCTTCATTAACTAGCAAATGATGCCATCTCATTAAGTGCGTCATGTGCCATTAAAGAGGTTGTCTGACCTTTTTTTTTCAAAATTAGGGGCTAAGTTGCCCTGAGTTAAGGTTTGAAGGTTTTAACTCTTCTGGTCAACTAAGTTCAAAGACTTCCCTTGTATTTTAGCCTTAGAAGTATTGTATAATTAGGAAAAAACTTATGTGGGCCGAGCGTACATGTAAGCCTTGACAAAAGTCAATACTTGTATTAAAGCATTTGACTTTGGACAAAACTCTGTGATTGGCAGAACGATAATAAAGCATGGGGCAAATAAGTTAGGCACGAGTTTGACCCTTCCTAATGCATTCTTTTGTTTTAGGGATGTCAAAGAATACTCTACCTGGCTCTACCCTCCCTGAACCTGGCTACCCAAACCTGAACCTTACCTTACTTGCAAAGCCATGGGGAGGATATGAGTTTAACTTATCTTACTCAACCCTACCCACACCCGTCTTAAATTAATATATTTATATTCAAAATATGATTTTATTTTAAAAATAAAATTATAAGTTAACATAAATTATCTTATATTACTTTAGTTTATGATTTTTTAAGCATTAATTAATTGTGAATATCACATTTTAAAAAAAAATATATGTAAACATATAAAAAGGAAGTCTAAAAAAGTCAAATAAATATCATAAAATGGGTTGATAGATAGTACTTGCATACCCGCAGGGCAGGTGCTACCTAAATCTCTATTTGGGATTAACTATACCTGGTCTATTTTTTTTGTCTATTTTTTTTCTCTTATTTCTTTTACTGATGCATTGCTCTTTCCTTTTTTTTTTATTCCTCATTCTCTTCTTTTCCTGTTTTCTTTCTCACTTCTTTTCTTTTTCATTTCTCTTGATTCTATTTTTTTAACCTTTTCCATTTCTTTCTTTCTACGTTTTATTTTTAAAATTTTGTTGCTAGTTTCCCCCCCCCCCCCCCCCCCCCCCCAAATTATAGTTGTACAATTTTTTATTTTCTTTTTCTAGTTTAATTTTTTTTTCTTATTTGAGTTTTTTTTTCACTTTTCACTTTTTTTGTTTTTTATTTGTTTTTTTCACTTGAAAAGAACAAAACTCTACTTGAGCTAAAAGAACAAACAATTACTGGTAAAAAAATAACTAGTTCCTTTACAAGAATAAATAGGTATTGATAAAAGAACAACTAGACCCTATCTAGTTTTTTTTATCAGTTCTTATTTGTTATTTTATTAGTTTTATATTTTTATCATTTCTTATTTGTTATTTTAGTAGTTTTATTTTTTATCAGTTCTTATTTAATATTTTATCAGTATTATCTGTTCTTTTAAGAGTTCCTATTTGTTATGTTATCATTTTATCTTTTTTTATTAGTTCTTATTTATTTTTTATAATTTTTATCTATCTTTTTTTTATCAATTTTATTTTTTCTTTTATCAGTTATTATCTATTCTTTTTTTTTTGTGCGTTCCTTCAACCTTTTTTTTTTTATCTTTTGTTTTTCCAATTCATGTTTGTTTCTTTTTCCTTTTCCCTTTTTTAGTCTCCGTTTCTTTTTTTGTATTGCTCCTATTCTTTTTTCTTTTATATGCTCTTTTATTAGTTTTTATATATTATTTTTATAAGTTTTATTTGTTCTTTTAAAAGTTCTTATTTATTTTTTTATCAGTTCTTTAAAATAATTAACTACTCATAAAAGAACAAACAACTAAATTATCTAAATAATAAGCAAAAATTAATAAAAGAAACAAATGGTTATATACAAAAGAATAATAACTATGAATAAAAGAATAGACAATTAGTTTATCTAAAGAAAAAATAGGAATAGATAAAAGAACAAACAACTACTAATAAAAGAATAAATAACTATTAACAAAAGAATAGACAACTAGTTTTTCTAAAGAATAAACTTGAATTAATAAAAGAACAAAAACTAATGGCAAAAGAATAAATAACAACTAATAAAAGAATAGAAAAATAATTTATTTAAAGATCAAGCATAAATTGATAAAAGAATAATTAATTACTAATAAAGAACAAATAAATATTAACAAAAGAACAGACAAGAAGTTTATATAAAGAACAAGCAAGAATTGTTAAAAGAGCAAACATTTACTATTAAAAGAACAAAAAATTACTGATAAAATAAAAAATAATTATTAATAAAAGAACAAATAACTAGTTTATCTAAAGCATAAGTAAAAATTGATAAAAGAACAAATAAATACTGATAAGAGAACATATAATTAATTTATTGAAAGATCAAATAGGAATTGATACAATAACAAAGAACTGCTTGTGAAAGAACAATAAGCTACCAATTAAAGAACAAATAATAATTAATAAAAGAATAAAAAGGAACTGATAAAAAAATAAATAATGTTTCAATTTTTTAGTGTTGGCTGCTTGATTTCTTATTTTTTAGCCTTTTTTTTTTCATTAAATTTCAGATTTCTTTTTAGAACATATTGGAGGAAAGAACAAATTAGAGCAAAGAATGAAATCAGGAAAAAAAATCAAAATCAAAGAAAACTATGAAATTATTAAAAAATATTAAATCAAATCAAATAATTGAAATCAGAGCAAAACTGAAATTAAAGTGAATAATTGAAATCATATCAAACTAACAAAACAAAAGAATGCCTAATTAAATGTAAGCAATGGGGAAAAAAAAAGAAACAAAGATTTTTTTTGTTCCGAGAAAAAAGAAGTGAAAAAAAGAGCAATATAAAAGTGACAGAGGGGTTGCTACTTGACAAAAAATAGGACCAGAGAAAAGAAAAGGAAAAAACGCAAGAGTTAATAAAAAAAAAAAAAAAAGGTAAGCAAGTAGAATTTTTGTAAACTAGTGGTGTGACTGACTGATTTATAAGAATCTGAGTTAAATTGTAAATTTTTATATTATAGAAGGATGAGCTGTAACATAAGGCAGACTTATATAAAACTAACTCCTGCACTTGGACGATTATTGGTCCAATGCTGAGCCGAGACAAATTCTATGCAAGATTTTTGTGCACTTCAGCGTTAGTTTAGTTTGATATGGCAATCTCACTTTCTCCACTTACGGGAGTATCGCCACTTTTTACTAATCTATTTCCAAAGAAATTCGCTTTCATCAATATCAGCTTTAAACATCTTTCACGCTATAGAAGCTCAAACTTGTGCTGAACAATACTCCCTCGTAAAGTGCACACTGCACTAGTAGTCTTTAACCTTTCTTTTCATTTCATTTTCATATCTAATCTTTAAATTATTTCATTAAGATCCTTAACCTTTAAAAAATGTTCTAGATTGGAGGAAAAAAAACACACTTTTATTTCCCAATTAAATGTTTTTCTTTCTTGAGCGAATTCGGTCCCTAACTTCAATCTCCATTTTCCCCAAGAAGACCTAAGCTCAGACTCTTCTTGTTTGACGATAAAGTTAATGAAGGGAATAGTTTTGGAGAATTCGTATATATGTTTTAAGTCGCATTTTGAACCTAAAATTTGATCATTCTGAAATGAAAAAAACCCAATTTTAACAACCTAAATATGAAGATACTAATTTGTTATGTATTATTAATTTAATGGGAAATTAAGATGACTCACTAACAATGAAATAAACAATTAACAAAACAAATAAAATAAAACACAAACGTTGAGAGTTTTCAAGATAGAATCGAGACACATGGTAAATAATTTTGAGGCAATTTGTCGGATGGGAAGTTTTGGGATGACCAGGGCAAAATGGCCAAGATTTTGGGAGTAAAACCACGGTTTTATTAATTATTATCAATAAAAATTTGAAAAAAAAAAATATTTAAAAACTAAAGAGTTAAGTATCTATGTGCTCATTTATAACATAAGCTATACGTCAAGCCAAACTAAATTTGGAAAGGTTAAAAAAATGACAAATGCTATAAGATAAATGGAATATCAATAAACTTAAAAGTTAAAGTAATAGCAATAGCATTAGCATTGCACAAGCCGGCTTCAATTTATTACAGAACCAAGGATGGCTGGCCTTACTAGGAGAAAAGCATAGTTTCCCCCTAAATAAGCGCTAAGGACACCAAACAAAGATGAAAATGACACAGCCTCATTCCCATGATCTTGCGCAACACATTATTGGCCAAAATTTGACACTGGCCCTAGTGGCTAGGATTGGCCAAAAGGTAGTCGACCAGAGTCTTGTAAGGGCGTATGTTCTTCTCTTTCTCAGCGGCGATCTCCTCCGGGCTTAGCTTGTGGTCACCCTTGGTGTGGTAGTTGGTAGTCAACTTGAGAATGCAGCCCGAGCCAGAGGGCTCCACCTTGAGCTCGTAAACAACAGATTCGACCTTGTCACCTACCACATCACCATCGATCAACACATACTTGGTACGCAAGTTATCGTTGTCAATAACGTCAGTCCTGTACTTTACAAAACCTGTACCAGATTTACAATTCACACATATATTTTAGTACCACCCACAACTTACAAAACGTAACTGGTAAAGGGCAGTGACTAGTCAAGTAACAAACAAACCTCCATTGAATGTGGTTTTACTGATGCAACCGGGACTACCCCACTGACCATGTTCAAGGTCAACGGACTTAATCTCCTGAGGCAAGGCCTTCTGAAGTAGAGTGTGGAACTCAAGGATCATAGTCTGGAACATTTTAGCTGGGGGAAAAGGAGCTGTGTAGTCTTGGGTGAATGTAGTGACTCCCATAGTTGTTTTTGCTTCAAGAAACAAAAGATGAGCAGATGCGAAGATAGGATGATTTCAAGTGGACAGGTGTGTGTTGCTGGGATGGAAGTGTAGGGTTTATATAGAGCACTAGAGAGTGGCTCAGTCGTATTTTCATATGGGGATGGTAGTTGCTTTAACTACAATTCGCACTCCATTGTGGAATAACATGTACTTTGATAAGAATAGTCTGATTGAATTTAGCGTCATAGCCTAGAAGGTGCGGTTTTTCTTTATTGGGCCCCAACAGATGAAGATTTTAATTGACTAAATTAGAGGCTGCGCCTTATCTTTTCATTTTCTTTCCAAAAAAGTTCATTTAAAATTCCAAAAGCATGGCCTTGTTTATCCGTTGCTGATGAATGCTGACCATAGCAAAGACCAGGACTATTCTATTTTGTTGTTATTTGGTGTCTTTTTATTTTTTTTTTCAGGTTGACTGGTGTGGTCCACGAATAAGAAGTCACCCTTCTCGAAGCTAAAGTTATGGACGATAATTGGGTGGATTTGGTAAAATTTGGGTCCGGTCATTTAGATTCAGGTTTAATCAGGTTAAGATGTATTTGAGTCCAAGTTGAATTATTTGAGTTCTGTTGAGCAGATTTTGGATTTGGGTTGGGTTAAGCCGGATTTATTTTAGATTTGGATCCAATCAGGTTGGGTTATCGGGTATTACACAAAATTCAACTTGATTGTCGAGTTTACTCGGTTCATTTATGCATAAACTGAAACAACTGAATAGACTTAATTTTTTTGTTTGATTTTGATTAAAATTTAATTTCAATAGATATAAAAAATAATATAAATTTTATGAAGATATATTATTATATCATTTCTTTAATAAAATATTCTTTTTGTGCCAAGTTCTTTGCAACATTTACTATTAAACAATTAATTTATGATTTTTTATTTTTAGCATTTTAGTATATAAATAAAAAAAATTGTATTAAATAATAAATAAAGATCTATAGTTTCTAAATGTATATTTTTTAAATTTTTTTCTAACAAATACTGCGTAATATGAATAGATTCAATTCAAACTATTTAAAAAAGTCAAATGTTTCGAAAAATATGGGCTGGGAGGAGTACTATAATTTTTAAAACCTAATTATTCCTATATGTCTTTCACCGTTTCACTAATCAATTCTCATAACTCTTACTCGCTCGTTCTACAATTCAAAACAGATTAATAGAATAGAAGAAACCCAGTCACATTTGTTAAATCATAATTTTTTTTAAATGTTTTCCGACCATATATTTTATGTTGATTTAAGTTAAAATGAGGTTTTTTTGGGTTTAGTCATCTGGTCATTTCAGGTTCGAGTCAGGTCGGACTTGAGTTCAGGTTTTCTCAAGTTTTACTTCAATCGGGTTCAGGTTCAAGTTAGGTTGGGAACAGTCGGATTTAGGTTGTTGATTTTTTTTTTATTAAATCAGGTTAGGTTGGGTTTGAGTTTAGGTTCGGATGGGTTGGGCTAAGTTTTCGAGTCAGGTCAAATTTTGTCATGTCTAGCTAAAGTCATAGAGCTTGTGGTAATTTTGTTTTTAAATTAAAACAGGACTAAACTTTTTATGCTTTAGGAAAAGGAGAACTCCATTAAAAACACAATAAAAGAGGAAAAAAGACTACAATTTCTATGCCCTACCCAACCCATTACAAAGCCTCATTTTTCCTAGCCCACAAACCTCGCAACAGACAACCCCTCGATCAACAAGAATCAGAAAATTGTTCCTAAAACAGAAAAGGCTTACTCTGATGGTTGGTACTACCAATGTAGTTGAGACTTGAGAGAGGTAGAAGTTGAAGCAAATGAGTCTAATAGTGAGTAGGTGAAGTTGAGGCAGAGATTACACTTGCAGAAAACGAGAGTACTTTCAAGCATCTACGTTGTGTATGAATTTCCATGTATTTGGGGTAAAATCTAAGCTTGATAATGCAATAGAGAGCACTACATTGTGAAATTTAATTTAAGGAATTTGATGTCAATGCAACAAAGTAATTTTGTGCTAAACCTTGCATAACAAAAAAAAAATTGCATCATTGATATTTTAGGAGTTGCAATTCAATAAATAGAGCTAAACTAGTGTACCAATGCTTTGAGTTGGGTCAAGTAAAACGACGTCTTTTTGCTGAATGTTGACTTGTTCCAGTGTGCCGGTGAAGACAGTTGTTATTTTCAACCCGTCCATCTCCTCTAATTATATTCATCAACAGTTCTTGTAGCTCCTCCAAGCTAGCAGCCTACCATTACATATATAGTTGAGGTTAGGAATGTGTACTTAGGGCGAGAACACAAACTCCAACAATTGAAACCAATAAATTATGGATTACTTTGTTTGGTAGTATAAAGTTACTAACATATGTAATTCCTACTTTGGATTTTTGCTGGTTATAAATGTATAATTAGCTCCTAAACTATTTAAATTTGTTTAATCATAGTTTCATTCTAGTAAATGAAAAATTCCAACTATTTGAAGAGGTCAAACATGGAAGATGTTCTAGGAATATGAGTATACAACCAACTTCATTTATAAAAATTCCGAAATATGCTAGCGGTGAAGTAGATTAGATGATGATAAAGTTAGTTTTCTTATAAGAAAATTAGCCCTACAAACTATACGACAAGAATGTGTACCTTTGGCTTAGTACTTTTCATTGTAAGAACCATTTCTTGCATGAAACCAACAAATCCCTGTGCCCAAAAGGAAATTTGCTGTTAGACATATTATTGTCAAATGGGAGTTCATTGGCACTGACATTATTATCAAAATATTGTTTACTAATTTCAATTTTTGAAACTGTTAACATTAAATGACTCTCAAATAAAAATAATCTACATCATAAATAAACGTAGAAGGACTTTAATTTAGGGTTACATCTATGGGACAAATTCTAAAATCTTCCACTATAACAATAGTAGGTATACATAGAGAGAAACTTTTTTAGATAAAAAATTTTAGAGATATGAGATAAACCTAAAATAATGACGTTTAAGTGTTTCTCAAACACCACAAAAATATATTACTATTTTGTTACTTTCCAAAAATAAATCTCTCTCTTTCGCAATTTTCTTTTGCTCTTCACAAGTGAGCAAGCTACACCGGGTTATTGAAGTCAAGAAATGGAATGACTATTTATAGCCAAAGTACCATTTCACTAATGCTGAATCTTTACTTGTTTTCTAATTTTGCTGCATTTGTTGTAGCTTTTCATGCCACTGTCAGCCCACAATTTTTGACTGGTTTATGTGCCTAACTTTTTCTTCTTCCCCATACCAGTTATCAAATACCTCTTTGTCTTTGTTTTTTTAACCAAAAGGCAATAATAAAAAAAACCAATCTTATAAGTGGTGGATCCAGATGTGGCAGGACCTTTTATTCAACAATTTCCCCCTCCTGCCTCATGTTGGAACTTCTACCATTCCTGCAACCAGTCAACAATATTGAAACTTTTCTTTTGGTAGAATCTTGGTCAGCATGTCGAATCCATTTTTATCAGTATGGATTTTCTCAAGATGTAATAGCTTCATCTCTAATGCATTCCTTGTCCAATGATATCTCACATCAAGGTGCTTGGATTTGGAATGAAATGATGAATTCTTACCAAGGTGAATTGCGCTTTGGTTGTCACATAACATTAATATTTCTCCTAGTGGAAACCAAGTTTTTTAAGAACTTTTTCATCCATAGCAACTCCTTACATGCTTATGTTGTTGCAATAAACTCTGCCTCAGTTGTTGAAAGTACAACACATTTATGTAAGCTTGACTCCTATGACATAGCCCCCCTATAAATGTAATTAGGTAACATGATGTGAACTTCCTTGAGTCAACATCGGCAGCCATATCTATATATATGTAGCCAACTAACAGAGGCTTTACATTTCTAAAACATATGCACATTTTGAAAGTACCACGAAGATACATGAAAATCCAATTTACTGCAGCTCAATGTTCCTTACCAGGATTTAAAAAGAACATACTCATTACACCAATTAAGTAAACAATATCTGGCCATGTACATACCATGACAAATATCAAACTTCTAACTGCTGAAGCATACGAAACTCTTTCTATTTCTTTTTTTTTTATTTGTAGGAGGCCATTGTTTGAAACTTAATCTAAAGTGATTAGTAAGAGGACAACTAACCGCTTTAGCCTTTTTCATATTGAACCTGCGCAGTACTTTCTCAATGTACTTCTTCTGTGATAATCATAACTTATTGGCACCCCTATTTCTTGTTATCTTCATGCTAAGAATTTATTTTGCTGGCTCTAAGTCTTTCATGGCAAAAGATTTATTTAACTACTTCTTCAGGTTGTAAATTCTGGAGATATTCTGGCCAACAATCGGCATATCATCTACATAGAGCAATAGATTAATGAAATCATCATTAGAGAATTTTTGCACAATTACACAGTGATCTAAAGTAGTCTTCTTGTAGCCTTGCTGCCCCTGTAATTGACTCAAACTTCTTATATTGCTACCTAGGTGCCTATTTTAAGTCATACAAGCTTTTCTTCAATTTACAAACATAGTCCTCTTTTCTTTTTACTTCGAAAACCTTTGACTACTTCACATATATTTCTTCTTCCAGGTCACCATCTAGGAAGGTAGCTTTTACATCCATCTGTTCAATCTCCAAGTCAAGACCTGCTACAAGTCTTAGAACTACACGGATGAATGTCATTTTCACAACTGGTGAAAAAATCTCATTAAAGTCAATACATTTCCTTTGGCTGCAACCATTAACAACTAATCTAGCTTTGAATCGAGGTTGTGAATTGGATTCTTCATACTTAATTCTGAATATCCATTTGTTTTTCAAAGCCATTTTGCTTATTGGCAACTTCAATAGCTCAAAAGCTATATTGTCATGCAAGGATCTTTATTTTTGTTGCATGGTGTCAATCTATTGTTCCTTGTGTTCAGCATCCATAACTTTATCAAAGCTCCCTAGTTCTCCCTTGTTAGTCAATAACACACACTCATTTTTAGGATATCTGGTTGTCTGACTTTATTAGATCTTCTTAAAACTAAAGAACTCACTAGTGTTGGTGGTTGTTGATGAACATTATCTTCATCAACGTTATCTAATTTATTCTCAAAAGGAGCATCATGAACACCTTCCTCTAGTTGATAATTTTGTACATCAGCTCCAACTTGTATTTGCACTGCCATTGGAGGAATCAGTTGTAAGTCTGCTGAACTACCACAGAATCTTGAAGCATTCTTCTCAGCTTTCTCAATATCTTAAATGGTATGATCTTCAACAAATAAAACATCACGGCTTCTGACAAGTTTTTTTGTGACTGTATCATAGAATTGATAGCCAAATTGGTCTTTCCCATAGCCAATAAATACACATTATCATGTCTTGACATCAAGTTTAGACCTCTTATCTTTTGAGATATACACACAAG
This sequence comes from Aquilaria sinensis, assembly GCA_005392925.1. Taxonomy (NCBI): domain Eukaryota; kingdom Viridiplantae; phylum Streptophyta; class Magnoliopsida; order Malvales; family Thymelaeaceae; genus Aquilaria; species Aquilaria sinensis. The sequence goes on along the minus strand of SMDT01000670.1, from coordinate 95,624 downwards.
CTTTACAGGAAACACTTGTAGTTGGTCATAGGAGATAGCCTTTCCTGACTATACTTTCTCCAAAACATCAAATTGTAGAGGAGCACACGGTGAAAGATTCAACACATGAGTAGCTGTCAGCAATGCTTCTCCCTAGAACATCTAAGGTACTTTTCATATGAAAGTAAATATCTCACTTTCTCCATCAATGTCCTGTTCATCCTTTCAGTGAAACCATTTAGCTACTGTGTCTTAAAAGGTGTTGTCTGATGTTGAATATCATGCTCTTTAAAGTAAGCATTAAATGATCCAGTGTACTCCCCACCATTGTCTTTTCAAATGCATTTCAACTTCTTGCTGGTTTGCCTCTCGACCAAGGTTAGAAATTGCTTGAAAAGTTCTAACACATGATATTTTGACTTCAGAGTGTATACCCACATCTTTTGAGAATGATCATTAGTGAAAATTACAAAGTATCGAGCATCATTAAGTGATTTTGACATTGGCTTACACAGATCTTATTGCACTAGATCTAACATATTTTTTATTCTTAAAGAGATGGAACTCTTGAAGGTTACTCTGTTTTGCTTTCTTACCAGGCAATTAGCATATTTCTTCAAATAGACCTGATCCAGTCTGCGTGATGTTATCTTTTTGGCAAGATGGGTCATATTTTTCTCTCTCATATGACCCAGTTGTTTATACCACAACTTCACTATACTACCGTTCTCCACTGTATTCATAACATCTTGGGATAACTTTGCTTGCATTGTGTACAGTTTTAAGTTCTTTGCTCCTCTGGCCACTACTAAGGTAGGTTCCTTTAGTCACTATCACTGACCATTAAATAAGGTATTGCAGCAACCTTCATCATCAAGTATACTTGCAGAAATCAAATTTAGGGGTAGATCTGGAACATGTCTGACATCTTTCAGAACTAACTACATACCATTCTAAATTTCTAAAGAAGCATTTCCTTTGCCTGTAACTTATGAGAGACCATCATTTCCCATTCTTATAACACCAAAATTGCCACGTGTATAAGATGAGAAGATTTCTATCCGATAAGTGATATGAATGGTAGCACTATTGCCAATCACCTAACTCATCTTATAGGTTGTAAGATTGACAATATCATCATCATGGGCAATGTTGAACTCATCGGTAACATTTGCTTATTCATCATCATTGTTGTCATTTTTTTTTTTGGTATTTTACCTTTCTTTTGATCTTGTTTGAATTTTCGGCAGAACTTCTAGATATGCCCCTTTTTTTTCTTGCGGTAATGACAATCAATATTTACATTTTTGTTTGACCTTCCTTTGCTCTTATCTCTTGGCTTTGGCCCTCTAATCTCACTTCTTCTTTTAGAATATGCTATAAAAAGGTTTGACAAATTTCACATTTTCCATACCATTTGGTTCAGAATTTGTAAGTGAAATTCTCTAAGTCTTCAAAGACTCTAGTAACAAGGCCATCATTATAAGAGCAAATACCTCATTGTCAAATTTTATGTCCATTATAGACAACTATTCCACGATCCCTTGTAAATCATTTAGATGATCTGCCATGGATGTACCATTTCGGTACTTTATCTAGAATAAGCTTGTTAAGTAAAATAATTTGTTGTTGCTGGTTTTTTAAGCATACAGCTCTTCAAGCTTATTCTACAATGTCCGTACATGAGTTTTTTTTTATAGATATGTGGTTATAAACATTATCATTAATAAATTGTTGGATAAAACCACATACTTACGCATGGTCAAATGCACAATCCTCTTTTGTTTTGTCCTTCGGTTTGGTTATGCGAAACACTGACAAATGCTTATTTTTTACATATAAGAGATTCTCCATCTTGCTTCTTCATATGTGGTAATTTGAGCCATTTAAACTAATCATCTTGCTTGTCTTTGCTTCTATGATACTGATCAATGCTAGTATCAAGTAAAAAATAGTGAATAATAATTGAAATTATTTTCTGATGTAGAGTATCCACGTTTAAGTGGCAACCACAAAACATACAATCAGTAGATATAAACATTTAGCCTTGCTTTGACACAAGTTGTTAAGACTACAATGGGTGATAACTTTGGGCGTAATATGGTTAGTAAAAATGACACAAGAAATTTATGTAGTTCACTCTGAATTTAGGGCCATATTCAGGGGACAAACTCCAAGATTTTGTTTCACTATAAAAATAATAGGTTTACAGAGAGAGAAACTTTTTTAAACAAACAATTCTAGAGATATAAGATAAACAAAAAATAATGGCACTAAGAATGTATCTTTTAAGGGGCGAGAGGAGCCCCCCCTAAAATTTTAAAAATTTTAATTAGCATGTTTTGAAAGATAAAAGATATAGGCTGCTTCATTAACTAGCAAATTAAGTGTGTCATGCACCGTTAAATGGGTTGACTGACCCATTTTTTTCAAGTTTGGGGGCTGAGTTACCCCAAGTTTAAGTTCAGAGGGGTTAACTCTTTTGGTCAACCGAGTTCAAGGGCTTCCCATTGTTGTGAGTTTTCCAACTCTAATCCGCAAGCACACAGGATGTGTGTAGATAGGATGAATAAGATATCGTTCCCATGAGGATTGATTTGTATTATTTGTTAATTACCACTAGCTTGAGACTCATTTTAGCTAAACAAGCAACAATTAATCATTTATTCACTATGAAAGTAACTAAATTTGCAACTCTACTTAAATTACTACTAAATAAGAATAATAAACACAATGCAAATTAGGGGTTTTCTAGTAAATTAACAAAACACACTTCCTATGATTTTTACTATTTGACTTGGTTAGCTAGTGAATTAAGGCTAATAGTTTGGTTTTTCTACTTATTGATGAAGTTAACTAATTTAGCCCTTACTCTCCCAAGTGAAAAGGTCACTTTCCCAAGCTTATACTAGAATGGACTCCCATCGAAATTGTTAGTTCAAAAGGAGCATTACAAGTTCAATTTACCTTCACCTAGTGTTCTAGACTAGTCTCCCAATAAACTCATGACCACTATACTTTTCTTTTTATTCCAATTCCTTTTAATCTTTTTCAAGAGTTTAAAAGAAATGTAAGGTGCAATTGATTAGGGGCCTTAATCAATCAATACAATAATAAGCTCAAGGAGAAAAGTAAACAAGCAATGGAGGAAAACTAAAGTTAAATAGTCATTAATCCAACCAACATAACCAATTCAAGTAGCTACAACCATAAAAAGTGTAGAGAAAACTACTTCATAATCAAACTAAATATAAACATAAAAATACATAAAAGTGCACCATGTTTAAATAGAAGATAAAAGAAGGAAAGAAAGAACCCAAGAGACTCTAGATGTTTGATTCCTCAAAGCTTCTACAAGTCTTCAAGTCCTCCAATTTTTCTCTAAGCAAGAATCCACAAAGTGCTCTCAAGGAAAATGAAGAAATGCAAGAAATGGTGATGAAAAACCTAAGTTTAAGATGAGAAGATAAAGATGAAAAATCAGTTCTTTTGTTAGGTTCCAGGTTTTTCTACTATTAGAGATGTCTTTTTCACCCCACCAACCCATTTGAATAGAAACCCTTGGCCAATAGGAAGCTTAGATTCAAAATTAAGGTGAGGGACCATTCTTCCCAGGTATAGGGGCACTTAGGCCCCAGGAGGTGCTCTTTTAGCACCTAGGCATCCAGGTTCGAAGGTTCCTGGTGCCTAGGCCTCAGGAATGGGTGTTCTGGTACCTAGGCCTCCAGGCTTGAGGGTGCTTAAGGCCTAGGCCTCAACTGGCGCCTAGGCCTCTAGAGTGCAATTTTCAGGCAGGAACTTTTGAACTATGGTGCCTAGGCCTCACAGTTATAAATCTATTTTGACTTTCACGTGCTTGTTTTTTATTTCGCTTGTCTCGGTGGCATTATAAATGCTACGTTCAACTTCTCCAACCTACAAAATGAAGGATCAAAGCAAGACTCAGCAAAAAATGTTGAGTGGTGAGGTAGAAAATGGTGGTCAAAGTTGATAAAAAGTCAACATGTTTGACCACAAAAATTAACATCTATCACCCATGTATTTTGGGTAAGAGACATTTGAAATGTGGGCAGATTTAGGTCGATTCAAAACAAAGACACTTGTATTGACAATTCGCTCATATTCCACACCGATTGTTTCTGTGTCACACCCCATTGTCATTCTAACCACAAAAGTGACATTGCTAGAGGTAAATTTCGGTGATTCAAATGTCTCTAGAGGAACTAGGTGGATTTTCATGTTTTAAAAGAGAAAAGAGCGAGGCTACTTAATTAACTAACAAATGACGCCATCTCATTAAGTGCGTCATGTGCCGTTACAGGGGTTGCCTGACCCCTTTTTTCAAATTTGGGGGCTGACTTACCCTGAGTTGAAGTTTAGAGGTTTTAACTTTTTTGGTCAGTTAAGTTCAAAGGCTTGCCCTGTATTTTAGCCTTAGAAGTATTGAATAATTAGGAAAAAATTTGTGCAGGCAAGGCTTACATATAAGCCTTGATAGAAGTCAATACTTGTATTAAAGCATTTGACTTTGGACAAAACTTTGTGATTAGCAGAACGGTAATAAAGCAGGGGCAAATAAGTTAGGCATGGGTTTGACCTTCCCTGATGCATTCTTTTGTCTTAGGGATGTCAAAGAATACCTTACCTGGCTCTACTCTTTCTGAACCCGGCTACCCAAACCCGAACCTTACCCTACCTGTAAAGCCATGAGGACGGTATGAGTTTAACTTATCTTACTCGACCCTACCCGCACCCCTCGTAAATTAGTATATTTATATTCAAAATATGATTTTATTTCAAAAATAAAATTATAAGTTAACATAAATTATCTTATATTACTTTAGTTTATGATTTTGTAAGCATTAATTAATTGTGAATATCACATTCTTTTTAAAAATATATGTAAACATATAAAAAGGAAGTCTAAAAAAGTCAAATATATACTATAAAATGGATTTGTGGGTAGTACTTACATACCCGTGGAACGGGTACTGCCCGAATCCGATTGCTTGAGGGGAAGGTTTGGGATTAACTATGCCCAGCCCAAACTCCACCCTTTGACATCTCTATTTTGTTTATTTTTTCTTCTCCTATTTCTTTTACTGATGTATTGTTTTTTCCTTTTTTTTTTTTTATTTCTCATTCTCTTCTTTCCTGTTTTCCTTTCTCACTTCTTTTCTTTTTCATTTCTCTTGATTTCTATTTTTTTTAACCTTTTCCGTATCTTTATTTCTTTGTTTTATTTTTAAAATTTTGTTGCTAGTTTTTTTTTCCTTTTTGTTTTTCCCTAAATTATAGTTGTACGTTGTTTTTTTTCTTTTTCTAGTTTAATTTTTTTCTTATTCGAGCTTCTTTTTAACTTTTCACTTTTTTTAATTTATTTTTTCACTTGAAAAGAACAAAACTCTAGTTGCGCCAAAAGAACAAACAATTACTGGTAAAAAAATAACTAGCTCTTTTAAAAGAACAAATAGGTATTGATAAAAGAACAACTAGACCCTATCTAGTCTTTTTTATCAGTTCTTATTTGTTATTTTATTAGTTGTATAGTTTTATCATTTCTTATTTTTTATTTTATTATTTTTATTTTTTATCAGTTTTTATTTAATCTTTTATCAGTATTATCTGTTCTTTTAAGCGTTCCTAGTTGTTCTTTTATCATTTTCTATTTTTATTAGTTCTTATTTATATTTTATAATTTTTATCTATCTTTTTTTTTATCAATTTTATCTTTTTTTTTATCATTTATTATTTATTCTTTCTTTTTTGTGCGTTCCTTCACCTTTTTTTTTTTATCTTTTGTTTTTCCAATTCATTGTTGCTTCTATTATTTCCTTTTCCTTTTTTTTTTCTCTGTTTCTTGTTTGTATTGCTCCCATTCTTTTTCTTGTATATGTTCTTTTTATAAGTTTTATCTGTTCTATTAAAAGTTCTTATTTATTCTTTTATTAGTTCTTTAAAATAATTAACTACTAATAAAAGAATAAGAAACTAATTTATCTAAATAATAAACAAAAATTAATAAAAGAAACAAATAGTTATATGCAAAAGAATAATAACTACAAATAAAGAACAGATAACTAGTTTATCTAAAGAATAAACAACTACTAATAAAATAATAAATAACTATTAACAAAGAATAGACAACTAGTTTATTTAAAGAATAAATATGAATTAATACAAGGAAAAAAAACTAATGATAAAAGAATAAATAACAACTAATAAAAAAATAGACAAATAATTTATTTAAAAATCAAGCATAAATTGATAAAAGAATAAATAGTTACTAGTAAAATAACAAATAAATAATAAAAAAAGAACAGACAACGAGTTTATATAAAGAACAAGCAAGAATTGTTAAAAGAGCAAACATCTACTGTTAAAAGAATAAACAATTACTGATAAAATGACAAATAACTATTAATAAAAGAACAAATAACTAGTTTATTTAAAGCACAAGTAAAAATTGATAAAGGAATAAACAACTACTGATAAGAGAACATATAACTAATTTATTGAAAGAATAAGTAGGAATTGATACAATAACAAAGAACTGCTTGTGAAAGAACAAAAAACTACCGATTAAAGAACAAATAGTAATTAACAAAAGAACAAAAAGGAACTGATAAAACAACAAATAAGGTCTTAATTTTTTAGTGTAGGCTACTTGATTTCTTCTTTTTAAGACTTTTTTTGCATTAAGTTTTTGATTTTTTTTAGGACATATTGGAGGAAAGAACAAATTAGAGCAGAGAATGAAATAAAAAAAATCAAAATCAAAGAAAACTATGAAATTATTAAAAATCTTAATCGAATCAAACAATTGAAATCAGAGCAAGACTGAAATTAAAGTGAATAATTGAAATCATATCAAACTAACAAAACAAAAGAATGCCTAATTAAATGTAAGCAAGGGGACAAAAAAGAAACAAAAAATTTTTTTGTTCCAAGAAAGAAGAAGTGAAAAAAAAAGCAATATAAAAGTGCCAGAAGAGGTTGCTACTTGACAAAAAATAGGATAAGAGAAAAGAAAAGGCACAAACACAAGAGTTAATAAATAAAAAAAAGGTAAACAAGTATGATTTTTATGGACTGGTTGTGTGACTGACTGATTTATAAGAATCTGAGTCAAATTGTTAATTTCTATATTATAGAAGAATGACCTATAATATAAGTCAGACTTGTATAAGACTTACTAGTATAATTAATGCTAACTTTTGGGTGGTCGGGCCTTGTGCACTTGGATGATTATTGGTCCAATGCTGAGCCGAGGCAAAGATTTTTGTGCACTTCAGCATTAGTTTGATATGACAATCTCACTTCCTCCACTTACGGGTACTGATGCACAGTGGGCCGATCCGCCCGGGGACCGCCCTGGCTCGGTCCTGTGTTTATTGGGCCTGGGCATGACCCAGGTTGAGGCGTGCCGGGTTCGTGCCGGTCCTGGCCCGGTCCTGGGCCAAACTGGGCCGAATCCGGTCATTGCCCCTTAATTTTTTTATTTTTATTTTTATTTCAATTTATATTTTTAAAAATTGATTTTAATACAAAAATTTTTAAAACTATTAGTTTTAAGAGTAAAACACCATCACCGGTGTGAAATTTTATTAATTTTAAAGCCAAACAGCACTTACATAACATAAAACGGGCTTTACATGAGTCAATAGCAAAACGTTCCATAAAAGTAAATGCAAAATAAAAGCTACGATCTGTGCTAAACAGCAAAATCAGATCAAATACAATCTAAGAAAACAATGAGCAAACTGTGGATTTAATCATCTATCTTATCGGGGTTTTCCTCATCGGAACTATTGTGGTCTTGTAATCTTAAAGCTACAAGACCCCCAATCACGGTTGCATATACAAACTTCAACTGCATCTGCTGATAACCATGCGCGTTTATCTAAAATTACATGCTTCCCAGCACTGAAAGCGGACTCAGATGCAACGGTTGAGACGGGAACAACTAGAACTTCTTTGGCAATTATGGAAAGTATTAAAAATTTGTTGCTTCTTGCTTTCCACCATTCTAGAATGTCGGTCTCACTATTTTCCCAAACTAAGTTGAGGTATGCATCCACTTCATTAAGGCTGGATGTTGCAGCACGGGGCCATTTGAGGAGTTGTTCCGTCGGATTGAATGATGATGAGCCCGACAATGATGAACATCCGATGGTAGATGAAGTAGTGTTCGCAACCTTATCCTTATGCCGGTCGGCATAAATCTTAAATAACTATCGCAAGTACTCATCAATAGTGGCAGTTATAGTATGAACAGAAATATGTGTCATTTCTAAGAAACTATAATAACTCTCAAGTAGCTGCTGTGTACCCATGATTCTGAAGGTCGGGTCTAGTGCAGATGCAAGTAAATAGATGGGGGGTATAGTACTGAAATATAAAATCCATTTGTCTTTGATGGCCTTAATTGTGTCTTTTAAGAACTCGTCATCTTTGTATTGGTTAAAAACCCATCCAATGTTGACCATATGCATTAAAACTTTGTGCGATGTGGGATAGTATACACCGGAGCAAAAAACAGTGGCATCATAAAAATATCGCAGCACAGCAGCTAATTTTGACAGTTTATCCCACATCTCTTGTTTCAAAATCATTTTCTTTTCTTTGACATTTATAAAACATGTCATGTGTGCAGCAAATGGCATCGCATCCATCAACATCTCGTAAGTGGAGTTCCATCGGGTAGGACAATCAAGTTTAAAACGTTTCCAACTAAAATCGAGGCCATTTTCCAGACAATATTGCTTAAATTCTTTGAAAACTTTGGTCATTGACTTAAAATAATGGATTGCCCACCTGATTGGAGTAATTTCAGTACTCAAAACTTGAAGACCTTTTTGGACAGCTAAGTTTAAAATATGACATACACATCTAATATGAAAAAATGCGGCATCATGGACAGGTTCTAGTGATTCCTTCAATGTCTCAGCCGCGACATCGTTGTTTGATGCATTATCAAATGTTATGCTAAAAACCTTGTCATGACAAAAAAATTCTTTTAAACTTTCTGAAATTACTTGGAATATGTTCCAACCAGTATGATCGACCTCCATCCACTTAAATGCAATGATACGTTTTTGAACGACCCAACTATCATCAATCCAATGTGCAGTTATACAATAATAATCTTGACCTAGTGGTGAAGTCCACATGTCACTAGTGAATGAGATAGAATGATCAAAAGCAGAGAAGTATGCTTGTAAGTTTGATTTACCAGCTTCATAAATTTTAAATGCCTCCCTCCTAGCAGTAGTCCCAGATGTTCTTTTAAAAGCTGGGTTTAAGTGTGATTTTATCCATTTTTCCATGTGCCTATCTTCCGATTGTGTAAATGGTTTTTCAGTTAACATCATCCATTCTACCATGCCTTCTCTACAATCTTTTTGATTAAATCTAAAAATACCTGATCCGCCGGCAGTACTTGCAAGCTGTGTTTGACCGCCGGTACTAGCAGCTGCATCTGGACATAAATTCGGATGCTTATGTTCCATGTGACGTCTCAGTGTTCCTGTGCCAGAGTTCTTCTTGTGTGAGAGCCTTTGCTTGCAATGTTTGCAATGTGCGAACCTCGCATCGTTTCCATGAGCATCCTTCTCAAAAACTTGGTCAAAATGCTCCCAAACCCATGCGGTGAGTCTCGACGTCTTACCTTGTGGTGGAAGTTCGGGTTGATGGCTTGTCGGGGTTTTTTTATAACCATCTCCTCCGCCACACATTCTCTGATGTCATTGGCTCCACCTCTTCAACGTCATCATTGGAAAGTTGATCGTCGAGGCCCAAGTCGTATTGACTTATATCGAATTGCTCATCATCGTTAGTTTGTTGGATATGAGCCCCAAGGTCGCCGGTCGGGAAAGGCCATGAAAAAAAGACCTCAAACCGGTGCGGGATGAAGTGCTTGAGGCCTTTCCCTTTCCTCTTGATGCCATTTGTGTGAGAATAAATTGAGAAGATCACAAGCTTCAAAAGTAATAAAGAAATGATTAAGAAAAATTGAAGAAAATAAAATTGAGAGCTTCAAAGAAATGAGAGAAATGTATTAGTAGAGAAGGAGAGATTGCTAAGATTGGTGTGAAGAAATGGTGGAAATGGCCTCCCTATTTATAGGGGAAGGCCTTTTTTTTTTTTTACTAAAAAGCCCTTTGAATATAGTTGTTAGGGGGCAAAAAAGTAAATTATGGGGGTCAAAAAACGGCAGCCAACCGTTACAGGGACTAAGTGTGTTATTTGCTCTTCTTTTTTTTTTTTGAAATTTTGGACCGTTGGTGTCAGGCGACCGTTGGCACGCCACCCATGCCAGGCCCCGTGCCGGTCTCTGTCCATGTCGGGCCCAATTGTGAATTGGGCCGTGCCGAGCCCACTTACCTCCCTTCCCTCATTAGAGCCCGTAATTGGCCCAACCTTGGCCGAATTTTAACCTGGCCCATGCCATGCCGGGCTTGACCGGTCCTGGGCCGTGCTTAACGCGAGCCAGTCCTAAGCTGAGCCGGGTCGGGTGCACCTCTACTTACGGGAGTATCTCCACTTTTTACTAATCTATTTCCAAAGAAATCCGCTTTCATTAACATCAGCTTTGAACATCTTTCATGCTACAAAAGCTCAAACTTGTGCTGAATAATACTCCCTCGTAAAGTGCACACTGCACTAGTAGTCTTTAACCTTTATTTTTCCTTTTATTTTCATATCTAATCTTTAAATTATTTCATTAAGATCCTTAACCTTTAAAAAATGTTTTTTTTTTTTTTGCCCTTTTACACTGAAAACGTTTTAAAAAAGTTGGCGCATGACCTTCAGATTGGAGGAAAAAACCATTTTTAGTTCCCAATTAAATGTTTTTCTTTCTTGAGCGAATTCGGTCCCTAACTTCAGTCTCCATTTTCCCCAAGAAGACCTAAGCTCAGAATCTTCTTGTTTGACGATAAAGTTAATGAAGGGAATAATTTTGGAGAATTCGTATATATGTTTTAAGCAGCATTTTGAACCTAAAATTTAATCATTCTGAAATTAAAAAAAACCCAATTTTAACAACCTAAATATGAAGATACTAATTTGTTATGCATTATTAATTTAATAGGAAATTAAGATGATTCACTAACAATGAAATAAACAATTAACTAAACACATAAAATAAAACACAAACGTTGAGAGTTTTCAAGATAGAATCGAGACACATGGTAAATAATTTTGGGGCAATTTGTCGGATGGGAAGTTTTGGGATGACTAGGGCAAAATGGCCAAGATTTTGGGAGTAAAACCACGGTCTTATTAATTATTATAAATAAAAATTTGAAAAAAATATATTTAAAAACTAAAGAGTTAAGTATCTATGTGCTCATTTATAACATAAGCTATACGTCAAGCCAAACTAAATTTGGAAAGGTTAAAAAAATGACAAATGCTATAAGATAAATGGAATATCAATAAACTTAAAGTTAAAGTAATAGCAATAGCATTAGCATTGCACAAGCCGGCTCCAATTTATTACAGAACCAAGGATGGCTGGCCTTACTAGGAGAAAAGCATAGTTTCCCCCTAAATAAGGGGTAAGGACACCAAACAAAAGGAACAAAAGGGAGCACACAAACAAAGATGAAAATGAAACAGCCTCATTCCCATGATCTTGCGCAACACATTATTAGCCAAAATTTGACACTGGCCCTAGTGGCTAGGATTGGCCAAAAGGTAGTCGACCAGAGTCTTGTAAGGGCGTATGTTCTTCTCTTTCTCAGCGGCGATCTCCTCCGGGCTTAGCTTGTGGTCACCCTTGGTGTGGTAGTTGGTAGTCAACTTGAGAATGCAGCCCGAGCCGGAGGGCTCCACCTTGAGCTCGTAAACAACAGATTCGACCTTGTCACCAACCACATCACCATCGATCAACACATACTTGGTACGCAAGTTATCTTTGTCAATAACATCAGTCCTGTACTTTACGAAACCTGTAAAGATTTACGATTCACACATATATTTTAGCACCACCCACAACTTACAAAACGTAACTAGTAAAGGGCAGTGGCTAGTCAAGTAACAAACAAACCTCCATTGAATGTGGTTTTACTGATGCAACCGGGACTACCCCACTGACCATGTTCAAGGTCAACGGACTTGATCTCCTGAGGCAAGGCCTTCTGAAGTAGAGTGTGGAACTCAAGGATCATAGTCTGGAACATTTTAGCTGGGGGAAAAGGAGCTGTGTGGTCTTGGGTGAATGTAGTGACTCCCATAATTGCTTTTGCTTCAAGGAACAGAGGAACAGGAGATGAGTAGATGCGAAGATAGGATGATTTCAAGTGGAGAGGTGTGGGTTGCTGGGATGGAAGTGTAGGGTTTATATAGAGCACTGGAGAGTGGCTGAGTCCTATTTTCATATGGGGATGGCAGTTGCGTTAACTACAATTCGCACTCCATCGTGGAATAACATGTACTTTGATAAGAATAGTCTGATTGAATTTAGTGTCATAGCCTAGAAGGTGCGGTTTTTTCTTTATTGGGGCCCAACAGATGAAAATTTTAATTGACCAAATTACAGGCTGCGCCTTATCTTTTCATTTTCTTTCCAAAAAAGTTCATTCAAAATTCCAAAAAGCATGGCCGTGTTTCTCCGTTGCTGATGAATGCTGACCATAGCGAAGACCAGGACTGTTCTATTTTGTTGGTATTTGGTGTCTTTGTTTTTTTTTTTTTTCAGGTTGACTGGTGTGGTTCATTAATAACAGGTCACTCTTCTGGAAGCTAAAGAAATGGACCTTGTGGTGATTTTTTTTATTTAAAAAAAACTAAAACAGGCCTGAACTTTATATGCTTTAGAAAAGGAGAAATCCATAAAAAAAAAAATAATAACAATAAAAAAGGGGGAAAAAAAAAGACTACAATTTCCACGCCTGACCCAACCCATTACTTACAAAACTGGCTAAGCCTTTCGGCATCGGTTTTGATGATTGGATCAAGTTCATGTTTCTTCTCCAGATTGGCCCAATTTCTGAACCCAATTCTAATTTGAGTTTACAGACGGGGGGGCCTTCTTTTTCCTAGCCCACAAACTTCGCAACAGGCAGCCCCTTGATCAACAAGAATCAGCGAATTGTTCCTAAAACAGAATAGGCTTACTCTGATGGTTGGTGCTGCCAGTGTAGTTGAGAGTTGAGAGAGCTAGAAGTTGAAGCGAGAGAGTCTGATAATAAGCAGGCGAAGTTCAGGCAGAGAATACACTCACAGAGAACGAGAGCACTTTCAAGAACCTGCATTGTGTATAAACTTCCATTTATTTGGGGTAAAATCTAAGCTTGATAGTGAGATAGAGAGCATTACATTGTGAAATTTAATTTAAGGAATTTGATGCCAATGCAACAAAGTAAATATGTGCTAAACTTTGCATAATAATAAAAAAAATGGATCATTGACATTTTAGGAGTTGCAAATCAATAAACAAAGCTCAACTAGTGTACCAATGCTTTGAGTTGGGTCAAGTAAAACGACGTCTCTTTGCTGATTGTTGACTTGTCCCGGTGCATTGGTGAAGACAGTTATTATTTTCAACACTTCCATCTCCTCCCATCATATCCACCAGCAGTCCTCGTAGCTCTTCCAAGCTAGCAGCCTACCGATACACAATTGAGCTTAGGCATGCGTACTTAGGGTGGGAACATAACTCATACTCCAACAAATGAAACCACTAAATCATGGATTACTCTGTTTTGTAGTATGAAGTTACTAGCATACGTAATGTCTACTTTGGATTTTCGCTGGTCATAAATGTACAATCAGCTCCTAAACTATTTAAATTTGTTCAATCACAGTTTCATTCTTGTAAATGAAAGGTTTCAACTATTTGAAGAGGTCAAACATGGAAGGTGTTCTAGGAATACGAGTATACAACCAACTTCATTTATAAAAATTCTAAAATATGCTAGCGGTGAAGTAGATTTGATGATGATAAAGTTAGTTATCTTACACAAAAATTACCCTATAAACTATACTATAAGAATGTGTACCTTTGGCTTAGTACTTTTCATCATAAGAGCCATTTCTTGCATGAAACCAACAAATCCCTGTACTCGAAAGAAAATTTTGCTGTTAGACATATTATTGTCAAATAGGAGTTCATCAACACTAACAATATTATCAACATATTGTGCACTAATTTCAATTTTTGAAACTGATAACCTTAAATGACTCTTAAATAAAAATAATCTACATCATAAATCAATACAGGAGAGTGGAGTGACCTTATGTTATGTTTTTTTTTTCATTCATAATAAGGAAGTAGAATTAAGGTGAATACTTGCATGATAGTCCATCACCGCTATCATGCTAACCCATTTAGTCAATATAGGCCAATGATTTTATGAAATCCAAGTATGCCTCATTTCATTTTAAGTTGGAGAATGCATCATAGTTAAAATTAGAGTTGAAAATGAGTTGAACCCTTTATTACATAGTTCTAGCTCAGATCAGACTCAATTTTATAACTATCAAATTTAGTCTAACGATCTTAAACCTGATTTCAAACCCCACCTAAGATTTGATTGCTTAATGAGCTGAACTTCAAGCACAATACTATTCAGCTTGTGCCCTTATCAAGCTTAAACAAGCATAACATAAAAAATGATATAATATTTTTATATAATTATAGTATAATGTTTTCTTTAATTATTTTTTATGAAAATTTTAACATATTTCCGGAGCTTGAATTTTAAATTAAACTCAAATCTCAAATTGAATTTTGAGCCTATCAAACCACTAATTCGAGTCCAGGCCTTTTGTTAAGCTCATTCTCAAATCAACCTAACCTTTCCTAAGTTATTTGGACTTGACTCGGCTCAGCTGTATCGCTAGTTAAGATGTACCAATCAAAACCTAAAAAGAAAATTTGGAGTAAGGTGTTAGGAGGGAAAACGAGCACTTCAGAGTAAGGAAAATGGACGCACGTCATCATCATCTTCCGAGAGAAGGGAAAACAATCCGGCGTCGTAAATTGCTCTTTTCGCTTGGTCTGACAGAACTGAGGTCATATAACCATCATCAGGAAAAGACCACCAGTAGTAGTCGCATAACTGGAATTGCTTCCTTCTTGTTAGTTTAATTAAATGGAAGTAAACTTGAATTGGAATTAGGTACCAGAATAAGCCTCCTGAATCTGCTGAAACTTTCGCTTCGCTTCTGCAGCAACCGTGTGGTTCTTGACCCACCGGTCTGGATGCCATTTCTTCAAACCCACAAGCCGAATTTGTCAGAAGCAGAAAACTAAATGCACTCGTACGGAAAATATAAAGGGGCGATTATGAAAAAATTAAGAAAAGAGATGATCTTATAAAAGAAGAGACGAAGTACCAGAGCTTGCTTGCGATAGGCGTCTCGAACCTCAGAAGCAGAAGCCTTTTTACAAATTCCAAGGACAGAATAATAGCAAGTCTCAGCATTCAGCATCATTTTTCTTTTTGTTACAATTCTGTTCTTTCTGCAGGAATGGGAAGCTGAAGAGTAATTTAATTGTTGCTTTCTGTGGAGGAAGAAACAGGGGAGCTGCGGCTGGGTTCGTTGAGCTGCAACAGAATAAAAATGTACGTAATAACTAGGGCCACAGGAATATATAGACGTGATAATCATGGATTTCCGCTAAAATAATCTGTAAGATGAAAAGCAGGAAGCTTCGAGACTCTTCATTTCACGTATAGAACCTCTGGCCAGGTATTTGAAGCAAAGTAATGTTATCATTGGATAAATTCCTTTTACTAAAATGTTTTACGTTTTCTTTTTCTTTTCTTTTCCCTTTTTTTTTTTTTTTTCTCTTTTGGAACCCAAATGTGGACATAGGTATAATAATCTATTAGATAATATTTTTTATATATAGTATCATTGAAAGTTTATTAAGTTTTTTAGGTTGAGTAAGTAAAAATTAAAATTTAATTAGATTAAGAAAAAATTGTTATTCAATGTATTTCTATTTTTATATAGCATTGGTTTTCAAATAATTTTGATTCTGAACAAAATAACTATAAAAACAAAAAAAAAGTAATTTTAAATTAATCTAACTTAACTTAAAATTAGTCTATACCTAAAATTTTATCTGTTGTTGTCTTGCACATTAAAAAAAACTGTAAGATTTTAGAATATATATATATATATATATATATATATATATATATATATATATATGAACAAAATAACTATAAAAAACAAAAAAAAAGTCATTTTAAATTAATCTAACTTAACTTAAAATTAGTCTATACCTAAAATTTTATCTGTTGTTGTCTTGCACATTAAAAAAACTGTAAGATTTTAGAATATATATATGTTTGTTCTTTTTCATCTAAAATTAAAGTTTAGAAAAAAATTAAATAATTATACACACACACATATATATATAAGAAAGAGAGATGTTGCTAATTCACTTGCATTAGAAACAAAAATAATGGGCATAATCAACCCAAACTAAATCCACCCACTAACTATAAAGAGAAGAAATCTTTTACATAAGACATGATTCCTACCTTGCCACCCACGTCTGCATGCCAATTGGTACTAATTGGCATAAATGATTTGAATTTAAACGATATGAGAGCTCCTCTAAACTCTTTGTTGGTGTAAACATGGCAAAAAAAACGGGGGGTTTAAAAAAAATGAAAGTAAGGGAACAACCCCTAAGTTTTGTCAAGTTGGTTGAGTTGGTCCTTCAACTAAAACTCGGACACTAGACGTCCCTGAACTTTCCAACTCATACCGAGTTGGTCCAATGGTATATGGAAACGAGGCACGTGCAATCACGTATCAGACGGCTGAGAAAGATTTGTGGAAAAAGTGATAAAACCACAAATCAATTTTAGTAACTTCCCAACTTGCCACCTATGGCCCTATGGCTCTGTTGACGATTCCTGAGTCAGCCCAGGTTCTGCCGACAAATGTGTTCTCATATCTGTTGCCCATCTCTCACAAGCTCTCCCTATTCGCCGCCAACGGTCACCTAATCTCCGTCTCTAACAGCATCGGAGTCATCGAACCAAATCTGTTGTTAAGTCTGCGTAATCGACATTGTCACCAAATCTGTCCAATTGGGGTTCTGTTCCGCCATGGCCAGGCACCGCAACCACAGGTAGTTCCGGCAAGAAGACGGAGCAGCTCCTCCTCTCCTCCACATCCACAACGACTAAGGCCTTGGCCCCTTTGTCCAAAAAGGCTTCGCCTCTATGAAGCCACACACGCTAATTAATTTCAGAAAGACCTGAACCAGAGCACTTTTTTTTTTTAACGCAAAGTGTGGAAAAAATTAGTAACTACATCAAGCCAATTTCATTGGGAATTCTTTGCTGGAATCAAGAAGAAAACTCAAAAGGGACCTGAGAAGATATATATATATATATATGACTATGTGCAGAGAAGTTCGTACTTCCAGACCTGGTCAATAATATTGGTTCATTCGGTTGGCCGGCATCCATGTCAAGAGACACTCTCTGTTACATGATAGTCTGACTTGATACGATTTTTGAAGCTCAAACACTGCTGACCATCAGTTTTAGTTTGAGGACTAATTGGTGTGAGTTAATAAAGTCCAGGGCTATTACTATATTTGGCCTTTGAAAAAGGCCAAAATGCATATTTGTCCTCCAACTTGATGAACTCGTGCGAGTTAGTCCTTTTTTTTGACACAGTGCGACTTAGTCCTCTAACTTTCCAAATTAAGCGTGTTAGTCCCTCAACTTTGTTAAAAAAAAAAAATGAATTAGTCCAGTGTGTGACAGAGAAGTGTCCACGTGCATAGTTTGTGAGTTAACGCCGTGTGTGAGATGCTGAGGTGCTCTGTCGCCGGAGCTTAGACATCGCACTCGTTCTCATCAAGCCCCATCGTCGCTTCGCTTGGTCCAAGTGGTTACGATGCCTACCACTGGAGACTGCCACAGGAGCAATCAGTAGCGTTTTCTAGTTCGATTAACTCAAGATTGAGCCAAAGCGAGAAATCTATGTCGAATCAGATCTCAAACAATTCAGTTGCTCCAGTGAAAGGGCACTCTGACTGTGAGTTAAATGCCATGATTAAAGCAGCGAATCGGCGAGATTAAAGCGGCAAGATTGTCAGTGGTGGCGAATCAGCGAGATTGAAGCGGGCGATGGCAAGATTGTCTTCTTCTTCTTACTGGTATTCGTTTCTTTAAAGGCTCTGTTTTGTTGGCAAAAACGAGAAGCAGGGGAGATCTCGATGGAGGAAGAAGACATGCTAACAGTGATCTGGAAAAAATAGGATTATGTGGTACGGCTAGACAGCTAAATTTGTTACCAGTTAAATTTACCCTTCCATCCAATTTGGATGAACTTGCTAAATTTTATAAAGTTGGGAGATTAACTCACATTAAATTAAAGATAAAGGACTAACTCGTTAGAGTTATCCAAGTTAATGGACCAAATGTGCATTTTGGACTTTAAAAAATGCTAAGGGTGAGCACGGGTCGGATAGAACTATGGGTTTATCCAACCCAATAGGGATGGGTAGGGTTGGGTTGGGTAAAAATTGATTATGGTTCATGGGTTGGTTCCATCTGTAAAAAAATCATCGATTTTTAGGTTGGTTTTGTTTTCATGTGGAACCAGACCGAAGGAGAACCGAACCGAGATTATTATAAATTAGTTTACATGTATATTATATATGATGCAAAATGTCAGGGTAAATATGAAAGTTCAGAAAGTATAGTGGTTTGAATGTCCTTTTAAACAAAAGTGAATGGCCCACATAGGGTATTACCATTTTTTAATTGACTAGTTCAATAATTTGTCTTCTCTGTCTCAGTGTCTCTCCACTCCACCTAGCAAATGATTCGTAAGTCGCAACTCCTTGTTCCTCAGAGATCAAAACAGAAAACGAGTTAGGGTTTCCAAGTAGAGCACCAAATTTAAAGACGAAGACGAAAAAGACAAGGCTATCGACGTGGGAATGGTGATCAACTGATCAAGAATTAAGTGGGCTGCTTTTTGTTGCTGGTAAATTAGATTTGGAATCAGTTTTTGATTTCCTGATTCATTTCGAATCGATTCGTTGTTTGTGTTTAAATGTTTTAGAGTTGTGCCTTGATTTCTTTGGTTGTTCCTTTTTGTTTTGTAGCTCTCTTCTGATTCATAGCATTTTTTTTTATTCGTAGCAGTCTTCCGATTCGCGGCCTTTGTTTCCAACAAAAGGAGTCAAGTTTCTTCCCACCACCCAGGTATCCCCTCTGTATAAGTATTAATTTATGGGTAAAGTTGAATCTGTCTTTCAATCATGTTTACAGATGTTCTATTTGAAACTATTACTGCTAGAGAAGTGATTCTGGACGCTTTTCTCTATCATTATGAACCGGTTAAATTGTCCAATTATAGTATTAATTGACCTCGTTTCCTCGTTGTCTATCAATAATTGGAATAGTGATGATACCACACAGATGTTTTCTATGTGGTTAAATTACTGCAGTGTCAGAATATTTGCTTCAAAACTTAAACAAAACAATCCCCAAGAACTAGTGTAGGAGCTTTATAGAGTTTATGTTTTGAGATTTGTAGCTAGTTAAGTGCGACTCTAGATGTTGCTCGGGTGCCTTGAAATACTATGACAGTGATTTTGTTGCTTGCAGTCAGTTTGGGACCTTGGTTTTGGTTTTGTATTGCTCTTTTTCATCTAACCTCCAGTTTCCATTCCTTTGCCTGTTGTGTGTCTTTCATAGTTCATACTCTTGTTACAGCTCAGAATAATCTCTCTGTAATGTGGCTGTCATTTATTTGTGGGTGCTGTCAGCTTTTTGTTTTGGACTTTTGACTTCTTTATTGCTTTCCTTGGATTGCCTTGCTCTTTGTTATTACTTGTAAAAGTTGAAGTTGTGTAAGTTAATTGAATGGACTATGTGCATCTACAGAAGGTTACTCTATGTGTTTGTGAGTTTGTGTGGTATCCGATGCATTCATATTCTAATTTCCTCCTTTGGTAAAGATTATGACCGCTTAATTTGCATCTTGTTTCTTATAGTATATAGTCTTGATCATTTGTTTACAGGTGAAATTGCATGTAGTTGGAGGGCTTGCGAGTGCTGTTGGTGGTTAAAGAATGTGTACAATGTGTAGTTTATGCTAGTGTTGAAAGAATGTGTGACAAACTTTGAATTCTACTAAGAACTTTTACATTTAAATATGAATTTATATCTGTAGCATGTTGAATGTTCTATAAATTTGGTGTGGATCAAATTAGTGTGGATTTTGATGTTTTGATACTATATGTGTTGTGGAATCGTCAGATTCGATCCCCAGAACCGAAAAATCCAGAACCATGGTTCTGGTTCTAGTAGGTTCTCGGTTCTTGGTTTGGGTTGAAATTTTGTGAAATTGAAGGTATTTCGGTTTGGTTCGGTTCCGTCCTTAACCCACACCAAATCGACTCATGATCAGTCCTAAGAAATGCCAAATTTGAGCCCACAAATTGTGATCCGATGTAGGCTAGCCACATCAGTAGTTATGTGGCCACCAGGCTGGCAGCAGGAGACTAGACAAGTGGTGTTGCGTGGTTGTAGTTGTAGAGCTTGTTGGTGGGCTATGTTGAGTCGTTGTGGGGACCACATCCAAAATCATTGGGGATTTATGTCACCCTTAGTCCTAAAACTTACCCTACATTTCTGTTTGAGTACTAAATTTTTTTACTTTTCTAAATTAGTCCTAGAACATTAGTAAGGTGGTAAATGCTAATAGTGAGTCATAGATTTACTGAAACATAATTATTGAATAAGAACACTATTTACACAGAAGAAAATTTGATTATTTAAATGATTTATTAATTATCAAAATGTTGTTGCATATTTTAAAGTTGCTAAAAGATAGTTAATTGAATAATTTAAAGTTGGAGTTTTAAAAATATTTTATGTTAAAAAGTGGAAAGTTTTAGGACTAGTCATTTGCACGGTTGTAAAAATTCAAGACTTTTTTAGCAATCTAAAAGGTCTTATGACTAACGGTTTGTACAATTGTATAATTTTTGGACTTATTTGAAGAAATGAAAAATTTAGAATCTAAATAAAAAAATTAAGCAAAGTTTCAGGACAAAAAGTGAGGTTTCCTAAATCGTTAGCTTAATTATTAATACCAAAAGAATTCTTAAAAAAAAAAAAGGAAAAGGAAAAACAGAAAGCTAATCCGAAAAGCAACAGCTTTGACACTGAATTTTAGTTCTTTTTAGTTTCTTTCTTTTTTTTTTTGTAACAGGATATACTGGACTTGCGCTTTTAATGTAGGTTTCATAACACGAAACAGGCGCAAGAATAATCATTCCCACCATATTTTAGCACCCAAGTACCAACAAAACACAATCTGTGTTAATAGAGCTCATGATCACCCGACAGCCTCCTTGTACTATTTTTTATTAAAAATGAAAAATTACAAAAGACCACCAAAGGCTTGGCCAAATCTCTGGTTTTGTCCCCTATATTTCAAATACCTACACTTTACCCCCTCCATTGTTTCAAATGCCTACACTTTCCCCCCTACAAACTTAATTGTATAATTCTCTGTTATGAGAGAGAAAGAGAAAGCAACTGAATTTGCCCTTCTAACATTCTTTCTTATAAACTTTGAATCTCAAACTTATGCATCTAACAAAAAATTCATATTTTCTCATTTTTTCTTCAGGAATGAACCCAATGTGTTTTCCTCTTCTATTGCCACCAAGTACTTTGATTCTAACCAAGCCCAACGTTTGCCTTTGCCAACAAGCCCATCGTGCCAATTATCCATCTTACCTATCCTTGCTACGGAATGATACGTGGCAAAAATAGGCCCCTCCCCAAACGGTGTCATTTAGCGGGATTATGAATTAGTGATATTGTATCCTCCTTATTTCTGGTTCGATCTTTCAGCTTCTTCCCAATTTTTTTGTGGTAATGAGTCTTTCGTAACCCTGGAATCCATTCTTTGCTATGGTTCCCCAATCGAGAGCCACCATTTTTGCATCATCTATCTTTGTTATAATTTTACCCTATATTGTCGTCGCCCATCACAATGAACTCCGTCCACTCATAAAGTAGTTCATCTCGACCCCAGCCTATAATCCACTTGATTTTGGATTTATATTGTAACAAATGGTATCAGAGCACGATTCTAGGTCATTCATAGAAGAAACAACCTAAGGATCAAGGCTGATTTTAGGAGTCAAGTTTTGACGACAACCTGGTATTTGACAAAATTCCTGAACTAGTAATTCATAGACAGGCAAAACCAGTGCTCAATGATTCTTATTCTTGAATCAGATCCAGATGGGAAAAAGTCTTGATAATTGTGGAGCAGTAGCAAGCGTGGCAAGCATGACGTAGGATGAAAGAATTTATGCATCAATAGCCTTGAAGAAATTGACATAGCAAGGTTCTGTTGAAAGTTATTAGAATCAATTCTAGATTTGCTTAAACAAGGTAACTGAGCTACATGAAAAATTCTTGGTTAGTTATTTTATGGATGGGTTACAAAAAGATGCTAGGAAGAATGTAAAGGCATTGAGGCCTAGAAATTTGCGTGAAGCTTTGTCTTTAGCAACGTTAACAGAGTTCAGCTTGCAAGGTTTTAGATACCAGGAACAAGAGGCTGCCATTAAGGAATTGAGAAGTTTAAAGCAATTAAGCTCTGTTCAAGATTATCAAGAACAATTTGAGAAATTATTGAGTAAGGTTAGGAATCCCTTTTGTGGAGTTTATTGTTAATTGTTTCTTGAATGGATTGCAAAAGGAGATTCAAGCTTTTGTTAGAAAATTTGCACCAAAAAATGATGTGCAGGCTCGCGGGTTAGTGAAATTAAAGGAATTACAAACTGCCAAGAAGAAAAGTACTAAAGGGATTGGAGATGCGAGGGATACTTCTCATCTAACCCAAGAGTTTCTTTTGCAGACACTAGGACAAAATCAGCCGGATGGCATTGCACCAATTGGTAGAACAGTGGGAATTTTTCTCAAGGGTAAAACTAATGACAATTATTATTCACTTGGTAAGGCTAACCTTGCTGACCTTGCTGATTTTTCTATGTCGAATTGCTATGCTCTTAAATTTGATGGTGATTTATGCTTTCGCAAGAAAACAATGGAAAGTGGAGAAGCCCTCATGATAGTATGTAAGGGCTCTGGTGAATTTTGCCATATAAACTGGGCATAAGAGAAGCAAGATGTGCAAGTGATGCCTGTTGTTCAGGGTATTGCTGCTGGAAGTCAAAGGGCTAAATATGCAAGTCCCTTTAGCCCTGGTCACAATGTAACTAGAGTGAGTGAATGTGAGCTTGTAGAAAATTCAATGGGTCATCGAGAAAATTCCAAGGCCACAACATGTACAGAAAAATTCTCAGCAGAGGCCACCGTTGAAGTAGCCCAAAATGTGGCCTTAAATGGTGGAGAATGTCCTATTAAAGAAGAAGCCAATGTTGCCACAACTAAGAGGTCTATTATTGTGAGATGGTTGTACACATAAAACCTCAAGAATGCATATTTTGATGGGAAAGTAAACAAGAGAATAGAGGTTGGTCTTTTGATAAATGAGAACATGAGTGAAGTCACAGAAGGTTTCAAAAAATCTGATAGACTAAAAATTCAGAAAAAAACCAAGAGTTGCACTTTTATTCCCAGTATCGTAGAAGGTCTTGAGTACACTGATCATGAAGCAAATTTTTAGCAAGGACCAATACTAAAGCTAATGAAGATACAGGTGTGGGAAATGAAGGTGGAAACTAGGAAACTACTAGCAAGTCTAATAACCATGGAAGTCAGAAAATTCATGAGGTTATGCTTCAAACTGAAGTACGTGATACTGATAGAGGGCAGGTGAAAAAAATAGCTCTAAAATGGGTAATGTACTTAAATTGGGCTAGCTAATGGAAGAGACAAAAGTGTTAAATAACTACAAATGGGCTAACAAGACTGATGAAAAAGTTGGAATCAAGTTGCTGGTTTCTACAATGCCACAAAGTAAGGATGCAGCCTATTTTGAAGCTTCAAGAAAATTGAAAGAGTCAAGGTATCCGATGCTTTAGTTATTCCACCATTTAACGTAGCGAGCAAAGTTGATATTCAAGGGCTAGTTATATTTATAATTTACTTATCTAACAAGATAAACTAGTATGATGTGGGTATCTTATTTTTTTAAGTTTTTGTATTTCAGCCATTTGTTTTGTGTTGTTGCTTATCCTTATTGACTCTCGAGGATAACAATCTTTTAAGGGGGAAGGATTGTTGTGTGGCAAAAATAGATCCCAAATGATGTCGTTTAGCTTAAGGTAAATGGCTTATATACTGTAATAGTTTTGCCGGGATTATGAATGAGTGATATTGTATCCTCGTCCTTTCTGGTTCGAACTTCGATGTCTTTGCTTCTTCCCCTTTTCTGGTGGTAATAAGTTTTTCGTAACCCCAGAACCCATTCTTTGCCGCGATTCCCCGATCGAGAGCTGCCATTTCGCATCGCCTATTACTATTATAGTTCACCCCATATTGTCATTGCCCATCACAGTGAACTCCGTCCACTCACAAATAGTTCATCTCGACCCCAGCCCATAATTCGCTTGATTTTGGATTTATATTTTAACATGGAGCCCATCGTCGCCGATTCGTGAACGGTCGTTTCTCATCTAATCGCGAACGCCCAAAATGCGAACCGCTGGAATCGCGAATGCCTAGAATTGCCACTGTTCATCGCTCAATCTCCCGGTCTCTCCAGAATCACAGGTGGCTCGCCTCTCCTCTCCTCTGTCTCAATCACCTCAAGTGCCACAATTGCCTCTGTCTCCTCCACTCCTTGATTCCTCGACGACTCTTCTCCTCGTGTTTGGATGAGTCGACGGTGGCACTTGAATGACGAATCAGACTCGCCCATCTTCTTTTCAACCGTCGAATAGAACTGATGAGCGATGATCGGGCGATGATCAGGCGATTCGCCATTTTTGCAGCAGAGACAGAGCCGAGGAAGATCGAGCGACGATGCTAGGCTGAGGAAGAGTAGGGAGGATGCGTTCTTCCTCTCCTGCGAATCGGAGGAGGCGATTTGTCACCGTGCGGGTCGATTCGTTCTTCCTCTCTCACGAGCCGGAGGAGTTGACAGCCGCACTTGGTCGATGACGGTGGTATTGGGAGGACGGAGATGGAGGAGATGGTCATCGGAGATTGAGGCAAGGGAGACGCAGACGGAGGCGATTAATTGGTTTGATTAATTAGTTTGATTTGAAAAGGTGTTAGGAGTAAAATTTTTTAATTAATAAGTCTTGGAGGGCAAAATTAATTATTTTCTCCTTTTTATATTAATGGTAAATGATTGAGTTAACTTGGTAGGATAACTGTAGGTATTTGAAACATGGGACAAAACTTGAGATTTGGCTGAACCTCAGGGTTTTTATATTTTGCAATTTTCCCTAAAAATAACTCATTTGTTTTTTATTTTTATTTATAAAAATTAATGTCAAAAGTCATTTGAAAGTTATCTAATCAGTAATTATTTGAACAAATTTTTTAACAAGTAATTAATATTTTTTAAAATGGTTAAAAATACGTTTTTGACTTATTTATTTATACAGAAAATTTCAATTGGAATAAGTTGAGCAAATAATTACTATATATATCAAAACAATCACTAATAACTCATTTTCAAAAATTACTACAATAATTTGTTGAAAAAGGAAACTGCTAAATACAGTTTCAGTTTATAGAAGGAAAGCCATCACAAAAACAAGTAGCCGGGACAGCATCCACTAAAACCCCGGCGGTCGAAGACAAGCAACTCCAGTTATTGCCATGTTTCCCCTATACCGTAAAAATACAGTGGAAAAAAAAAACTACCAACATATGAACACCTCTTTTCATCGCTCAAACAATATAAAACGATAAATGAACATATATTTTAGAAATTCAAAAAATGAAAAAATCACTCTGTTAACGTGGCTATAAAACTTATTTTCTGCTCCCAGTCTTGCGTTTTCCATCAGCTGGGACTGGCTGCCTCCCATTTCTGTGCATTGGGAGGCCGGCTCCGTTTGTTAGCTTCCTTGATGGCGAAGGACAAAGCATTGGGTTTATATTCTTGCTGCAAAAGTTCATAGCACTTTAGTGAAAGGGATAAAATTTAGCAGTAATGCGAATGTTCATCAGTCCAACATTGTTTTACCTTAGTTCAGGGGTCCTTGCAGGTTTTAATGTCGGTTTCTTGGCTTTTGACTCAATACCGTTACCCAAGCTGCCAAGCTTGGAATGATTATATTGCCAAAGCAAATCAGGCTCAGAGGAATCACTTGTAGCAGCATCAATGTCATCTATATCATCTACAGGGGCCATGTTGAATTGATTGCCTCCCATGAACATATTGTATGTTCGTTCGGAGTACATTTTCGAGGAATCCTTGAGATACTTGTGGTAGAAGGCATCTGGGAGGTTCCCGTTTTCTGCCTCCCAACATCCTAAAGGATTTTCTAATCTGTTCGTAGCATCTTGCTTGTTCACCATAACCTTGTCAACCCAGTCACCAGATCCCATTTCCCTCTCGTCATCCCTATAATTTTGGTTGGGGCTGACAACTGGAGGCCAAGGAGGTGAATTGGCTAATAGTTCATCAAGGTCAAAACTTGGCCTCTTTTGTCTCATTGTAGAGTTCGGGAATACCTGCAAAACCAGTATATCCAATTAATAGTAATTCTTCTGTTACTAGCTTGGAAGAGATGCAAACATTGAAGAAAATAATTTTCATCCAAACTATGAATCAGAAGAAATCAAGACAAAATTTACCTCTATGTTCCCCACATCTCCCATGGGTTGCCTGCTTCCCAACATATCTCCTACCCACTGATCAGAGTTATGGGCTGACAAATCACTAGCTTTTGTTCTGTGCCTTCCAGCGTCTTTAGAAACAAACTCTTGAGTTAAATCTGATTCTCTCTCCTTCCTTGCCAGTGCTACCTTCAGGCTAGCAATCTGAAAGGCAAATTCTGTTGGATTATTTCCAAACGGAGAGAGAGAGAGAGAGAGAGAGAGAAACAAAATGAGATTGAACTAACCTGTTCTTTGAGGTCCTTAACATCAGCATTGTCCTTATTGACTCGAGCAGCACCGAGTTCCACAGTAGCGACACGCTCAGCAAATTTGAGAGTGCTTATTGTTTCGCCAATAGCATCTGGTTCAGGACTTATGTGAACAAACATAAGCGTCTTTGCTTGCCCACCTGGAATGCCAACGCCATTCTCAGAAGTCCTGCACTGAATAGTTTATTGGCGATACACTATGACTCTGACTAATTAACCTTACCAAGTGAATCTTGAAGTAGCTGTGTAAGTTTGCTGTTTCTGTAAGGAACATGTGGGTTCTTTTGCGCCAAGGAGGCAATGACATCACCCAAAGCTGAGAGGGATTTGTTGATGTGTTGGGCCTCTTTAAGTCGGTCTCCTGTGACTTCGGATTTGTCTACTCTCTCACTTCCAGCTAGGTCAACAAGATGCATGCAACCACGAAGAATAGCTCCGGACGTCAAATCTCGTCCTTGAACATGAACAGTCAAGCAACTGGAAAATTGTTGAGCAAAAAACTTTAGGCCCTCGCATACAAATTGTTAAAATTGTTAAAATATGAAAAAAAAAAAGAACAAAAAAACAAAAAACAAAACCTGACCTATGCGATCGACTGCTCCTGTCATTTAAAGCAGTGGCACCAACTGCGCGATTCCTTTGTCCAATGTTCATCAGATCAATAACGTCAGAAGTCGATGAAACAGGAACAAGGTTTGCATCTGGCACACTGAGACCTGTGTTAGAGCTGTTGCGGATTTCTAGTGTGCCGAGTGGTAAAGGATGTTACAGAATGACACAAGAATTCAAGAGATCTGTCAACTGTCACGTGCTTTGGTTTTTGTATGGAGATCAATGGTGTAACCACTTCATGAGCTTTTTTTTTTTTGTTGAAATATCATTACAAGCATACATTGGAAATGCCAAACTATCCCAGGATCCGGAGGGGAACCAGTTACTTGTGGCATTGTGTTAGAAGCAGAGCAGCCGGAGCTGAACTCCATACCTCCCCAAAGGTCCCCCTGGGCCTTAGCCATCATGCCAAACGTCCGGGGACCTAAGCTTTTTCAATTTGTTGAAATAACTCTTGTGAAAGAAAAAAAAAAAAAAAAAGAAGAAGAATATTGCCAAGGATATCTTTTGTTACTTCCATCTGTGACAAGGAGATCCCTGACTTGTTCATTATAAATCTCAATCATCTGAACAGCAACATCATAGCGAAAAGTATCTCTCCTTTGTTCTGCCAGAAGAAATAAATCACCTAAGGCTCTATAATTAACACCCTGGTCCTTCTCTGTCAAATCTCTTGGCCCAGACTGAAAAAATTTCAATGATATAATTAATAAACTGTAAATAAGAGTTGGCATATCCAACGCATGAAATTTGTTCGTGCATTACGTCTTACCATGGTGAAAGTTTTCCCTGAACCGGTCTGGCCATATGCAAAGATACAGACATTGTAGCCATCAAGTACTGACCGAATCAGTGGCTGCATATCAGAGAAAACCTCCGCTGCAGCAATAGAGCAAAAAGATTGATTTGTATTATTAGGATGACATCCATTGGTTGATAATGAATTAATTACTCGATTAGTCAGAAAAAAACCTTGAGTTGCTGATGGTCCAAAGACTTTGTTAAAGGTGAAAGACCTACGACTTTTTCCTTGCTTTGATGGAGTGCTGACAGTGATGGTTCCTTCTTCTATATGTTCTACAGAGGTGAGATAGTTTGACTGCTGCAAGAATGGTCTTACTCGGCAATAAACCCGGATGCTTCCTAGTGAAATAAAGTATATAATGATTCAGATACACCATAGGTGTTAACATTTCTTGGAAGGTAATGCTTGTAACACAATGAAGCTACTTACCCTTAAGATCTTGCACCTGATTATACAGCTTCCTGTTTTCTTCTAGAACTCTATGGTAATTAGAAGCAGCATGAGCAAGACCATGAATATGCATACCTACAAGAAAACAGCCATCAAAAGCTTGATTGCCACACCAGAAAGAGAAGATGAAAGCAGAAAGTTCAGTAATAAGAATTGATTATCGCTACCAATATTGTTCAGCTCCTCATGAAATTTCACTTGTATGAACTGCATGCCAGATTTTGTAGCATTGAGATTATGCTTTAGGTCCTACATAGATGAAACTAAACATAAGTTCTTTGGTCAAGCAAGAAGCCTTAACCAGTGAAGAAAGAATCATCTCAACCATTAAAACCTGAATATGTTTCTGCTGCTGATCAAAGATCATTTTTTGTTTCAAACACTGATTTTTCAATTCTTCACTGGGATTGGGATGCCGAGAATCTTCTTTCTGCATGACTCTAATGTTCTTCTCTTCGGTCTAATTCAGTCAGTCAAGCAAAAAGACATTCAGAGGATACCCACATGCCATCATGAATGTGATAGAATAACATTGCTTGGTGAAGGTGAAAGATACCTTTCTGTCCAGACAGTTGTATTTCAGAAAAGACTTGCTGCTTTGAGGAGCATTCATATCGTTTGATGTTGTTCTCATCTACAAAGTGTGTGGAAAAGTGAAAAGTGACAATCTAGAACCAGAAGATAAAATAACAAGTGAATTACTTTCGGAAAGCAGTAATTTAGGAAGATACACAAGGGCATACCTGCTCGCATTGACCTGCAATTCGATGTTCAAACTCCTCTACAACTTTACTTAGCACTGATTCGATTAGCTGTTGCAATTTAAATATGTTTATCAGCAAGATTAGAATAATAGTAGCAACACCAGCATTAGTGAATTGTCATTGAGTGCAAATATGTGAGGTATTGTGCAAAACAAACATTCTTATCAAGAATTGGAATGAATACTGGAAAGGAAATGGAGGTGACATGCAAGACTAGGATAACTTTGGAAATCACGGTGGGGTCAAATGCACAACCATGTTCATTTAGATTGCCCTATATCTGAATTTGTCATACAGTTTTAGATTAATGCAGGGTGCCTATGCAAACGGTATAGGGGAATAACTGTACTATCCCAGCCTGCCATAACAAACTAATTATAGCATTCAGATTGTGAGATCACCATAGGAAGTTCTTCTGGCTTTTTGTCCAGTAGAACTGCACGAACCAGCATACTCAGAGAACCGGAGCTTGACTGCATATTAGAACAAGATACATCATTCAATGAGAATACCAAATAATGGAAGGAAATTTCTAAACTTTTAAGCTAACTGACCATTTTATAAGAATCAACTTCTGATGGACCACTCAGCGATTTATCATTCATTGATGAGGTCCTCGACAAGGAGTTGGTAAATGGGTCTGAGTTTTTCCTTACAAAAGGCTTTCCAAGCGTTGTAGCTGCTGGTTTTGCATTTCCACCAAATTTCCAAACGCCATTGCTACCAGTCTGCTTCCACTCGTGGAAGGACTTCAGACCAAGGACACAATTCACAACCCTTGTAGACTTCCCTCCCTGAGATTTGAGCAAATTTGAGGAAACTGATTTCACTAACTATCCCACCCACCCATATCCTTCTCTCGAACAGAACAAAAATAAGCAAGATTTGGAAATTCATGGGTTTCCTGTTGAACTTGAAAAAACATACTTGCTCGAGATCCGATGCCTCAAAGTTAGGAAGCCCAATTTCTTGCGCAGCCACAAGGAAATTCCTCACATTTTCGAAGTACTGAAATGCAGACAAAGCGGCTCCATCCGGGATGAGAGTTGCATCAGATGGAGTTTCCACTACCTATTAAAGCCATCAGCACAACACGATCACTCAAATATTCCTGATGGACAAAGAAAGTAGAGAATGAGAAGACAAAGAGATTGAGATCTTGACCTTGGGCACAGCTCCAGGTTGAACCTTGTTTAGAACATTACAAAGGATTATCCCACTCCTCAACCCGAGCCTGAACTCTTCCTCCGATGGCTCCGCCGGCAAGTCTTTAGCGGCTACCACTCCAACCATCTTTCTCAGCCACCCTGCCGCTTCATATCTCCTCACGGCTACCAAAAAGAACATCACCGCCTTAAGCAGTTATGTTTTTCCTTAGGTTGAGATGGTTAACTCCGACATTAATCTTAATCCTCAAACATCGCATTTGACTAATCTCAAAATCTTAATCAATCGTCCAACGGATTATTTTTTTATTAAAAAGCTTCAATAGACGCTATACTATATTCTTTCCAAGAAACAAAATAAAAATGAAACAGAAACTTCAAGATGTCTGCAAGAATGATCTTTAAATCTGATCGTAGAGAAGAAGAAAACTAATTCCCGCAGACCAAAAAAGAAAAGAAACGAGCACAAAGCTAATGAACTCGAAAATTACCAGCCTCTTCGGCTTTTCTAGACTCCAAATCAAGAGCACGGGAGCGGCCACCGTGCTGCTGTAGAACATCCTCCACCACCGACGCCACCGAGAATGTCAATCCCTCAGCCGCCATTTCCCGTCTCGCCAAGAAAATCCAAGATAAAAAAGGAAACAAATGAAAAACTTCCAATTTGAGGAGTAAGAAGACGAGGAAGAGACCGAAGAATGAATTCGGGTGATATGCTATTGTAGAAAAAGAACAATTTCTAAAACAAAATCACTGAATCACATTCTTCATTCATCCGCTTTTCGCTTTCCCTTTTCTTGTGTTTGGTTCTTTTTTTTTTTTGTTTGCGGGGTGGGGTTTCTGTAGCTATCTATCTCCAACCCATACAGAGTAGAAAGCAAAGCTCTTCTTTATACTCCCACGTTCTGGCTCTTCTTTGAATCTCTGTTTACCCTTAGCTACGGCTACTCCGAGCCTGGACCCCATACCCGAACCTCCCCGGTTTGGAAATGTTGGAGAGTTAAGGGAGGGAAAATGCTTGATTAAGCTGGTAATTAAGCACTAGTTGGCCGAAGCAACCTGCTGTTCAGGAGATTATTTTCCTTTTCAGCTCTTTGAGGATCTAATTAAAACATTCTACCGCAAAGAGCAGATAAAGAAAATTTCATTGGTTGGTTGTCGAACCAAGATAAGCTCGTATTAGATTTTGGGATTAACAAAATAATCATGTAAGAAATTATTATATCTTATAACTTAAATTATATTAATTTAATATGACTTACTTTTATTTTTATAGTTTTCCTGTTCATAATCAATATCAATTGAAAGCTATCTCATACTATATAGATATAATAATAAGTTCCCATACTCAACCTTAAAAAGATAAAGATCAATCAATAAAAAATTCTATTATAATATTAAAACAATTTTCAATAAATTATTAAATTTATATAATACTCTTTACGTTACATATTCTTTACACCATTTACTTTTTAACAATTAATTTATAATTTTTATTTTCAACCTTTTAGTATATAAATAAAGAATTTTTATATAAGAATGATAAATCAAGACATATAGTTTTTAAATATATATTTTTAAAATTTTTTCTAACAAATACTAATATAAATAAATTCAAGTTAAACTATGTGAAAAACTCAAATGGTGTAAAGAATTTGAGACGAATGTAGTATTAGCTTTTAAATGACATCAATTTTAAAAAAAACCGTAAAAACATCTTAAATTAATCTAAATTAACTTGAAATGAATTAATAGAAGTTGATGGAGATTTTTATCATTTAAAAGAGCGAGAAGATAATCCAACTTGAAATTCTGTGACTGTGTACGAATGTCAACATTCAAATGAACATGTCTCCCCCTGACAAGTCACTTAACCAAATTAAAAAGAAAACATCAATTCCCTATGAATCGAAAACCTGAGCAAGACCTAACCGACAAAAGAGAGCGACTACGGTATTTGGTAACGACTATAAGATATCATACGTAATAATTTTGATTTAGTTTGAGGTCAGTAGTCGTAAATATGTATTACAATTTGAACAATATAAATACGAGGTGGAGAGAGGAGAGGCTGCAGCGCTGCCACTTTGAAATTTCAAGGCGTTTTAAGCATTCAAAATGTACATACGGTTTTGTCGTTTTATTGGTATCCATAATCGCCAGTTTTGCCCGACAAAACTTATATTATCAGCAATTATTTTGTTGAAATTCAATTGTCGGGTTGTCCACAATCGCTATATTCAGGGTTTATGGGAGAGTAGCACTGCAAATACAAATTCCGATTAAATACAATTTCGTTTTACATTTACCTGCTAATAAAGATTGGGTGAATTAAAGTCATGAGAAGCGTGGAATCTCCTCCGGACGGTATGTTATTCTTTTCTTCTTCTTCTTCTTCTCTTTTCTTTTTTTTTGGTTAAGATGGAAGAAATGTTAAATCTACCTTCATTGTGTCAGATATTGTGATATTTGTAATTTGTCCAGCATTTATTGAGTACAAGTAATATATGATCATTGGTTTGTAACCCATCACATGCGTCATGAACCTTGACATTAGAATTTTTCAAGAAAATCCACCATACAATTGATGAAAAACAATTCTAATATTATGTTTTCATGTGGTGTGTAATTATTTCCTCTTTTCTTTTTGTATTTGTAAGTGCATTTGGACATCATGGTGCGCATGAAAAAATGATGTCAAGCAAATTAAGGCTCTAATTATTCAAGTTATACTCCTGTTGCTCCAAGGGAATTGCAAATATATATACAATCCTAGTTACCACTCGAGGTATATAATCAAGTTCAATATGCTCTAATTTTTTAAAAAATCGATAAAATTAAAAGCTGATTTTGATTATCTAACTCAATTGCTGCTCTTAACTAATTAATCAGATTGAGCATATGTAGGGTAATACATCCAACAGT
This sequence comes from Aquilaria sinensis, assembly GCA_005392925.1. Taxonomy (NCBI): domain Eukaryota; kingdom Viridiplantae; phylum Streptophyta; class Magnoliopsida; order Malvales; family Thymelaeaceae; genus Aquilaria; species Aquilaria sinensis. Next base: position 61,877 of record SMDT01000670.1, on the reverse strand, counting down.
TTTTTTTTTTCAGTGACTGTAACTATATTTGACGCAAACACGAGCGTAAACAAAATTAAAACACTTTCAATTTTAAGAAAAAAAAGGATGGATTCTGGGGAATTCTCCCATGTCCTAGAGTGGAGTCTGAATAATATTAGTGATAGAGTATGAAATACATCTGAAAACAGCCTATTTACATTGTAGCAAAACCCCAAACTGAAATAACAAAGGAATTCAAAAATGATTAGGACACTTAGGTGGCGTTTGGTTGTAGAAAATAATTTTCATTTTCATTTGCTGATATCTGTTTTCATTTTCTATGTACAATTTTTCAAAGTGTTTTTTAGAAAACATGTTTAGTTGTTTTGAAACAATTCAAGATAATTACATAAAAATACACTACATTGAAACAATTCTATGCCTTAGTTGAAAATTGAAAGAAAGTTTATGGACTATAATTGCATATCTTCCCAAGTCTATTAGCTAGTGAAAATGAAAAAAATCCAAAGCCTACTCCCAGCTTTTTGCTCTCTATCGCTTAGGCTCCCAACTTTTTCTATCACTTACATTTGTGCCACCATCTCCGTCATTCCCTAAATCCCCCTTTCTCTTTGCCTTTTCTCGTTGCTGACACAATCCACATCATCTACCTCGGCACCAAAACTCGTCGCCACTTCCTCGCCACAACAGGCACTATCTGGCATGTTGCCATCATCGCGGATTGAGATGCAAATCCGATTGAGGCAAAGTGTGGTGCCTGTCGATCGGAAGTGTGACGAAATCAAGAGCGACGCGGAGGTACAATGGCTATTGATAGAAGTTGATTCACAGGCACGATTCTGATGTGACAAACAAAGGTGATTCCTAAGCGTATGCGGGACCAACCAAAGTGATTCACAAATCTAGGAAAGAAATGAAGTTCCCTTGAAGATTGGAAGCAAATTTGGGAAGTGAAAAAGAAATCAGCTAGGAGGGAGAAGGTCGAAGGCGCTGGAAGGGAGGAGGCTGGTCGCGAGACAAAGAGAGAGCGAGCCCGATGGATTTCTTGTTTTCAGGAAAATAGAAAACTACTTAAACCAAGTTTTCTAATTTTTACTAACATAGAAAATTGTTCTCTAGAAAAATCAAAAAGAAAATTATTTAACTAAACACATTTTCTTTTCATTTTCTAATTTAAAAAAATTGAAACAATTAGAAAATTCTCTACAACTAAATAGGGCCTTAAAATTTAACCCTCAAATATCCTGTAAAATTATGAAATTTAGGCCCATCAAATGCAGTTGTAAAGGGCAAGGCCTTAGTAATTCTTGTAGAACACTGAATTTCATTCGAAACAACACATTATCATGAAAAATCTGACAATAATGTAAGAAGTATTGTCTCTGAAAGTTGTGTCGCTCTTTAGGTGCTTTTTCAGTCTTTCCTCCTCAATTTATCCCGGTCGACTCGATGAAGGAATTCTCCTATGACACATTCCACCTCAATATTGTATTACTAATCTATGCAAATATGTGTGTAAATTGTAAAGAATAAGTTTGATCATATGTTCATCTTTAATAAATTGTCCTTGCACTTTCCACCTAGTTCAAATAGTTGGTTCTTTGATTGAAAGAGATAAAACTTTAAACTCTTACTTCTGATGGAGTTCTTGGATCAATTTATGTTAGTGGTGGTGCCTTGGTGGCGTGTAACTCCTGCATATGATGTTGTTGCCTCGTTATTTTCTTCTTTTTCTTGCTATTTTTTTCATTCTGAGTACCAGAAAGAAATCCTTACTTAGACTGATTTATAGAGTTTGAGTGTTTGGTAGAATAAAATGAAACTCTAGGCTCAAACTCTAGGTGCACCAATTTATCTAAATTGACTGCCACATCTTGCTCTAATTCACGAATTCTTATTTTTCATAGAAAATGACTAAAATTCATGATTTCATGTGTAAAATCATTGAATTATATGAAGGGAGCACCCAATTATTATTATTATTATTATTAAACAAGGCATAACGGGAGAAGAAAGAAGATGAGGGGAGAGAGACAGAGAGAAATGACATCCAAAGAGATGAGAGAGAAATAGCAAAATTTTATGAAGTTGAGATGAGAGGGAAACAGAGAGATATAGACGAACAAAGAGATTAGGGAAGAAGAAGAAGAAGAAGAAGAAGAAGAAGAATGAGTCAGGGAAGAAAGAATATTATAGAACCGAGAAGATAATAATGTAAAAACATTAGTTAGTGAAGTTTTTTTTTTCTTTTAGGACTTTAGACAGGGAGGAATGTTTCCACCAACTAGTTGAGCTGGAAAAGGGTAACACCTACTTGGCTAAGGTCATGGTTCGAGTGGTAATCACACTTTCAATAATAAATGTTAATTCAGAAGTGGTTCAATTGTAACCCGAGCTCTCCATGTTTCATACAACATACACTTTACCCCTAAATTTTTCAATAATAATTTCCTGTACCTTTAACTTGTAATAAATTCTGAATATTAAAGAAACTATAGACAGAAATAAAAGAATCATTAAAAAGGAGAAATAAAAAATTACTAATTTGTGGTGGTAATTTTTCTATGGAGGAAATAATTTTAAATAGAACTAACATCTAATTTTTAATTTAAGATATTCAAAGATATGTGATTTAATGACTTAATATAAATAATAACTCAATGAAAATGCTTTTGTGACACTTTTACATATATACATTTTATAGTCACGCTTTATCTAAATGCTCTTTTCGGTGCATATGAAAGCTTGAGAAATTGGGCAATATGACCATAGAGTTAAATACTGCAGCATACCGCTTATCACGTAGTACAAATGTTTTCATATTTTGTTATTTTATCGTGCGGTCACAGAATTTTACATGTCGCTCACTTTTTGTATACATTTTTTCCGAAAACTGTAGTGTACCGCAAATACCGTGATGGACATACCATTATATTTTATTTTTCACGGATGAGTGTGAGATTTTTTTTTGTCATTTTACATCAAAATATCATAAATATATAAAATATTAAAATATAATTAAACACATATCATAAAATAAATATTTACTTTTATTCTTTTGGTTACTTTTCTTAGTTAACATAAAAATTTAATGGTTACTTTAAGCTACCTAGGAACTCGATGTGGTATCAGAAAGTATATTGTTATTATTAAAGTATTATTTTTTTTCTCTTATATCAATAAATTAGTTTCTTTCTAAGTATTATTTTTTTCTCTATATATAAAACATTTTTTTTAGTTTTTTTTTTATTAAAAAAAATATATTGTATCAAATATATTTTATTTATATTTGACAAATTATGATGAAAAAAAATAGAATACATATAAATTGTGTAAAAAAAATTATTGAATTTATGTCACCTTAAAATAATATTTTAACATTTATTTTTTTTTGTGAAAACGGTAACGATATGCAGCGCGGTATAGTATGCGGTATACCTTAAAAATTTAAGGTGCGGTATATCTAACAGTAACAGTATTTAACACCTTGAATAGGACTTGCATGATAATAAAGAAGGAATAATCCATTTCAGCATTGACCCAAGACCAAAGTTGACAATTTCAAAAGTAATCCATTACGCAAACAGAAGGTTAAAAAAGAAGCAAGAGGGAGGGGGAGTTTCTGATTAGAAATGAAAGACCCTTCAACAAAGAATTACCCACCTAACCAAAGTGCTACAGAAATATTGCTAATCTTCTACTCCTGGGGTGTATACATCAAAATGGAAAAAAAAAATTAAAAAAAAAAAAAAAAGAGAAATGCATAGAAAGAAGTATAAAGGTGCCATTGTTGTTGACCTGCCTTGGTTTTGACTCAATAATACTTTGATCTCTTGAGACTTATTTCAAGATAATATTAAAAAAAACATATCAGTAATCATGAAACGAGTTTTAAAAGAAGGAAAGTAAATAGAGGTGGAGACATGTTGTCTTGTCTATAAGAGCAACCAACATGTACAGCAATGGCTTAGGCTAGTTAAAAGGTTTGAAAGCAATCTCGCGCAAAACATATATATGTATCTAACGACCACACTAGTCTTTTTTACCCTATCAAACGCTAGTTTAATTAACTTTATTTAGAGTGGCCAATCAATTGGTAGGAAATATGCCGCTTTCGGTTGTTGAAAACGGTCGTCACCAAACAAATTTTTAGAGGTCTTTCCGGGACGGCAATCACAAGTGTGCTCTTATTAGTCTTTGCCACCAAAAATTTCTCATCTTGCAGGCCAAGTCTGTTCTAATCTGCCCCTATTCCTATGTACTATATGTATATGTCTAACAATATGCTGCCACACCACTCCTTTTCATCGGTTTTTATCTCATATTCTACCAAGTTTTTTGATTCAAAAGGGAAAGAGTAACTCGTAGTAACAAATTTGAATTATAAATTAATCTTCAACTTCATGCAACTATATTTTCATGCTATTTTTGTAGTTTTGCACATGCACAAGTTATTGGGATAGCATGACCTGTTATTTATTTAGTAAATGACATATCCATCAAAATTATATAAAATACAAATTGTGTGATGATTAAAAATCATTAAACGCTATTGATCGGCATATAGCCAATGAGATTGAAGAGGTCTTATAGTTTGATTCACGATTCATAATAACTAACAATTATCATGGACCATCACTTTAAACTTTTTCTATAAAATATATGATTTAGGATTTTACCTTAATTAATGGATTATTATTTTTCTCTTTCACAAATAAACCTCTCAGAATGTTCCAAATAAAAAAGTTTTAAGTTGTAACGAAATGAGTACTGACCATAAAACATGTCATATGCAGGCCATGGACCATGGTTTCCAAAATTTTTTAGATAAGAATAAGAGCAAGAGAAACGAGATTTCGGAGGGGACAACAATTCGCCTCTCGAAATTTCGGGCGCATTTCATTTAAAACAAAAATGTTGTTCTGCTCCACTGAGGCAGGCAGGTAGAGGTAGCTTCAACGGTCAAATATTCAAATTGTCGGTTCGGTACCAAACCTAACAGGTCCGGAGCAAAGAGGCTGAGGCCCACGGAGCGCGGCCTCTTGTCCTGTGACCCACGACACGGGCATCCGGCGGGTTTTTAGTTATTTTACGATTTTCCCCCGCCCAAGTGCTTTTGCTAATTTCACCGGTCATGCACACAAGTGTTTGATAACCCAACCAGAACCCGCCCTTTGACGATTTCAAGCAACAAACAATTGACTAATTACACTATTTTCACCAATAAAGTTCAAATAAGCACCAAAAACATTAATCGAAGAAGTTTAAATCAACAACTCAAACAACACCAGAAGTCAAAGTTTAAGAAAATTTTGTTTGCGAATTCAAAGATTCCTATCTGTTTCAAATTTACATAAATACATAATAATAATAATAATAATAATAATAATAATAATAATAATAATAATAAGTTTTATATGAGTTTTTACGGATATGCTTGATGGGCGTCTTGTCTTATGTGTTAAATATGAGTGAAATTATGCTCCTAACATCACTAAAGATGCTAAATCCCCAGCATGCCCTCACCTCTCCGTTCTTTGCTCCGACCACACCACCATGCTGCTGTTCGTGCTTGCCTAAGGCGAAAAGCGTTTGTTGACAATTTCTCGTTCGCACCGTCCAGCTTCGATTTGATCAACATGATCTGACACCGATGGAACAAGTTCTTACCCCGTCGAAGTTGATTTCAATATTAGTTTGCAATCCCACAGTTGCTCCAAGCGCCAATAGAAGAGGACGAAGGGTAATATTGTGGAGGAAGAGAATGAGCTCGTGATTCGTCACAATGGTCCGCGATGAAGCGAGGGAACAGGTGGCGACGAAAGACGCTGATCCTATCCCTTTATTTTGAACCAAATTATCTAAACCACCTCAATTTTTTTTTTATGTAAATTGCAATATTGCTCTAATGCTCTGAGATTTGGAAAGCTACTTTTATACTGCTATGTTGGAATTTTCTTGTATAAGATTTCGTCTTTGTACTAATATATGAAAGAATTTGTTCATGCTCATATTTGTGTATATATCTAAAACTACTTATATAGATAGATCATCTTATTTATATATTAAAATTTATATTGACTATCTTATTTAAAAGTTGAACGCATATATCTAAAACTACTTGCACATATGCCTCAAGCCATTATACATATTCTTCATATTAGTTGTATATTGAGTTCATTCATGTTTACCATTCAATTTATACATATTTCTACTCGTGGAAAGTATGTTTAGGCATATTCAGACTTGTTTCTTGATATTCAATAACAGTTTTGTGATGTTATTTGTACATATTACAATATTGATGCATATCTCTAATCTTATTTTTATATATGTTGGAGTTCATACATATCTGTTATCCAATTTATACATATCATTACTATGTTACTACTAATTGAATTTATTCTTTTATTTTATTTACAAAAATATGAATTTATACATAAATTCTATGAAATATAAATAATATGTTCAAATAAATATAAATTTATGTGCTCATATAAGACAAAATGAATGCACAAGTTATGAAATGATGTGCATGAACAAATTTAACGGATTGAAGTCATATATATGGTTGAATATGTTAACAATAGGATTTCATCTGTGCATAAGTCTCCAGATATTTGTATTTATTTCTCATTATTTTTTTAATGGTATCTTTTGTCTTCTTTGTATATTAATTAGATTCATACATATTTATCATTTCATTTGTACATATCTTTTATTTTATTAGGAAGTGCATTTTAATGCGTTCACTCATGTTTTATGGATGAAAGATTGAATTCATGCATATAATTGAATATATCAATAACAATTCTATCATATTATTGTACATATCATACACTTTCTTTGTATATTAAGTTTATACATATTTGTGACGTGAGTTGTACATATATCTAATATGGTCAGAAATCGTGACTTGACATGTTCATATTTATTTTATATTATGAAGGTTAATATTGGAATATATATATATATATAAGGAGTATGACAAATATTAGACTTACTAGGATTTTTAAATGATTAAGACAGTTAGTGTTCCTATATTTTAAATTATTTTTCTGTAATTCATCATGCTGCCCTAAAACTAATTTGATTTGTAATTAACAGCCAGATATATTGGATGTAAAAGAAGTGCTTATTACTTTTCTTTTCTTTTTTTTTTTTTATCAAAGCTTATTACTTTTCTATTCTCTTGTAATAATAGGCATGGTTACTGGGTGGAACTAGAAACAAGTAGCAATATCTTGCCTCCGCAGAAACTTCATGCATTAGTGTCATTCAAAATAACACTTGTAATTGCACATTTTAGTTACAAACTAGGTATAAGACTGCAAGTTGATGCAACGACTTGTTATTTGGGATCCGATTGTGAGGAAGTAAAGGTTTGATATGAAGAGGACAAGAACTTTCAAATTTAGGGGGTTAATTGTTAGAAAGGAAAGTTTAAGAATCAGAAAAACAAATATATGAGTTATCTATTTCGCTATCTTTCCATTCCCAGAGCAAGCATTTTCTTAGGTCAGGCTTGCACTGCTGCCCAATTTTTTATTACTGTAGATCTACGGTTTTGGCATATAATTAGTGTATCTAAATATAATAACGTATAAAGTTGATTAATGACTATTTGATCATACGTGATTGGAGATTAAGCAATGTAACATCAAATATAAGTACACGAAACAGGACACACACACACACACATATATGACATTAAACGTAATCCGTATTCAAAAGCTTGCCATAAAAAAAAAAAAAGAAGCAGTCAGACAAGATAAAAGGTGGAAAGATGTGGTTGGACAATTTAGAAGTGTAGCCAAATTCACATGGCGACGGTGGGATTGGGGTGAAATTAGATTATGATGAAGGAAATTAATGGGAATACTTTGTGGGCATCACTCACCTTTAATTTGTCCTTGCATTGTAGTTGTGATTTTCAGTTCTTAAGCCGATGCCTGGCTGCCTTTGGCCCAAATCATTTTATTATTGCTACCACATGCCTCACCTTATCCTCCATAATTCCCATTATTTCCCCCCGGTCCCCTTTTTTCTCCTAATTTCTCTTACCAACCCTCACTTCCTTTTGCTTTTCCGTTTCTTTTTCCAGCTCCAATTTTAATTTTGATTATTTTGATATTTATGTGACCGAAATTAACTAATTAAACAAGATGTGGCCAGTTTCCAGAAATTCGTATGACCAGCTATAGATTCTAGGAGGGAGAAAGGCAAATGGCACGGAAATTTCACACTTGTCGTCTTCCAAAGCTAATCAACCTCACTAATTGAATATGGAAGATTACAAGTAAGAGCTTTTGCAATGCAATATTAATAGTGCATTACCTGTCTAATTAATTTCAATTATGCCGTCTCTTCCTTAGATTCTTTGTGTCCCGAGAAAAGCACATATACAAGTAAATTAAAGAACATTTATATTCTGTCTTAACACTTTCGGTATCCATTCAATTGTAACTATTTCATGCATTTTCTACTTTACCTCATTATAAACACCCGTACCATACATATATATTATAACTAACATTAATTTCACGAAATAAAAAACTACTATGCGATTGTCATCCTATTTTTTCTTCAAACTTTGAAAACGGAAACTCCAATTCTATAAATATAACAACGCATCAATCAAATAAAATAAATAAACAAAAAAAAAAAAAAACAAAACCTAAACAAAAAACAAAGTTAAAGGTGAAAGGCTAAACTGCATAGTGGTCCCTCAACTATGCTCTATTAGAAGTTGGTCCCAAACTGAGAAAGGTTTTGGAATCAATGAAAAACATTTAGCAACTAACGTTGAGTTGGGAAAAAATGGGAACTAAGGCATTGATATATAGGGTAAATGCTGATTGCAATGTAATCTATAATAAGTCGCAATAACTCTAACAAAATAGGTTTAATTTTTTTAATGATAATTTAAGTTTGAAGTCTTAATTTCTAAAATTTGAGGACAAAATTGAAAGCATTGCATAAAATTAGGGAGATAAACGACATTTCTGTCTAAATTCTTGACAAAGGGAAGCTACGGAAGGAACCCTCCTGCAACAGATGGATGGTTTGAGGGCAACTTACAACTTTTCTTTTTTTTCTTTGTTTCTTTTTTGTTTGTTTAAGAACCAATGTGTGATAAAGAATATGGATCAAATACTGCCGTTGCAATTTAGATTGGAAAAATAGAAAAAGAAGAAGAAAATCTTCCCAGCTAAACGGCTTCAGTCTTTCATCTCGGAAGATGAAATGAGAAATTGGGAAAATGGTCACAAAAAATCACAACTGCTCATGTTACTGGAAAAAATTGTATATATCACTTAGTGTAATAATAGTAATTATTATTAGGCACATTGTAAAGTAAATATTATTGTGGGTAAACATAAAAACAGTATAAATAATGAAAGTTAGACTTCTTGGATCCAATTCCTATATCTAGAAGTTCTGAACCAAACAGCCAAAGACAACTTATAACAAATCCTTAAAGGTCAAGCCTGCCTGCCTTTGTTTACAAGAAAGGGCATTTTTTTTTAAGAGTTCAGGGTTCAGACCTGCTAGTAGGTTTTTTTTAAGTTAATAAAAAAATAGGAGTTTGCTTTTGAATTGTGGGTTCTTGAATAGGGAATCCACTAACTAAACAACCAAACATATTGATGGTTGATGTAAGAATGTTTTAGGTTTTTATTAACCTTAATCAATCCAAAAGATCAAGATGATGATGAAAAGGAATTTATATGTATATGCTTGTGTGTGTGTGTGTGTGTGTGTTGACTGTTGCGAAGGAAAATTGGGACGGCAGAAAGATATAGCTTAATCAAAGTTGTATCTTTAAAAATGGGTGAGGTGGGGGCATTGCAAAAAGAAAATCATGAAGTTTGCTGGCTCAGACTATGCTTTTCAGCGGACCAAGACCATGATGAGAGGTGAAAGCAGAGGCCTTTTGCCCCCCCTCTTATTCCTCCCCAGTCCCACCCATATGCCCCCTAATTATACAATTTGTGTATTCTATAACCTGCCTCCTCTTTCTTCATGATATTTTCCAGCACTCACCACCACAGCTCAAAATAAAAGTATAGTTGCAACTTTAAAGGAAAAGTAATTCACTTAAGGGTGGTACCATTTACATTTCTTCTGAATTTAAGGAAAATGTAATAGAACACAACACTTCTTATTTTACTTGCAAATCATTTACTAACAGAGAGCGGCGGACTCCTGACAGAGAAAATTATATTAACTAAATGTTATATAGGTTTGATGGTGATTTTAGAAACAGTATTACGCCTGCTGCAGTTTTTCTTTGGTTGGTGTTTCAGCATGTTTTGTAGTTTTAGCTGACAAGATGTTCAAACCCAACAAATGATTAATTATGAAATAGGTCCTTTATTTGTGTATGATAATGCATTTTGATCCTCAAGTTTTGAAATTAGACGTTTTTTCACTTTGTCCCAATAAATGGAAATATCCTGAACTTTTGATTTTTGCATTTCAAGTGGCTGAACTTGTATGATTTACGGTCACTACCTCAGATTGTGCTTAAATCTAAAGCCAAATCGGTTGCGAATAATGTTTTAAAGTTTCAATTTCTAACATTTTCTTATAAAAATGTAATTGGTGTGAAAAAATTTTATCTTCAACAATCCACCCATAATCAAGTGCGGGCCGATCGAGTACCGGCTTAATCTAAACACTTGAGAACCAAAATGTGTGCGATTATTAACCGGCTAAGATGATCTTAGTTGAGGGTGAGAAGCTAGCGCCGCAAGGCCTTAAATTAATTTGGAACCCCATGGGTGGAAGCGATGCATGCACTGTTGTCACCCGTAAGCCGAGGCACAATACTGGAAGGAAAAGTGGAACAGCAACAGCCCATTAGTACTAAAGAAACAGGACATGGTGAGAGAGGAAGACACAACAACCAAAGGAAAGGGAGTGGAATCTGTCGATCGTCTCATCGGCCACTGAGCCTCGGATTCCACTTTTGACATCGATTTAGTTGTCAAGTTTCTATTACGACCCGCTATCTTAATTATGAATTCTGTGAATTGTGATCAAACTTGTAAGTCAAGGATCCTATCGTGCTCAGATTCCGGACCGCTTTAAAGCGGTAGTATAATTAATAATCAACCTGTGCAAGCTAGGCCAGGCCCTCAAAATCCATATCTTTGCCTTTACCGAAAAGGAGAAACAACGAAAACAACAAGGCGGCCTATCTTTGTTCAGATTACTCAATTTCGCTCTTCGAATCCTATCTACATCTGCATGCTACCATAGGGCTATTGCTCCATGCATGTAGAAATCAGCAAATGCCGCAACAAACATGCCAGTCAAAATAATTGGCTTAGGTTGAAAAGAAAGAAGACTTCGAGTCTTTTGGGCTGCCTGCTAACACCCAACAATAAATTGCATTTCATTATAATTCTTGAAACTTAAACTTTTATTTATTTATTTATTTATTTATTTATTTGTACAAAGTATAGGATTCAAGAAGTTACATATATAGTAGGAGAATGTCAACTTGTTCGGCATCAAAAGACAACTAAATCTAGTATCAAGACATTATGGGAATACTAGGGGAGAAAGGGGGAGAGGAGATTCGATTCGTGGTCTTAGCCAAAATTTAATATCCCTTTATCACTCCAACTAGAGGTGGGACTTAAACTTTTAACCTTGGATTAATACCTACACACCTTAACCAAGTGAACTACACTCAAAATGTGTGTCAATTAAATAATCATTAAACAAATAGAACAATTACAAAAAAAAAAAAATAATAATTAAATACTCTATCCATCCCAATTTCTTTAACCCATTTTTTAACGACATTGTAGACAACTTTATACTTTTTAGCATCTTTACAAATTTCACCTTAAAAAAATAAATCATTACTAGTCAAATATTAGGGGCAAAAGAGAAAATCTAGTTAAAGAAAAAAAGGCAAAAACCTCAAATTTGCTACTAATGTTTTGGGTTGGGCTCAAATTTGCTATTAAATTTTTTTTTTTTGTACAAATCTAACATTTATTATTTTAAAATGATTCAAATGTGCCACTTAAGTCTCAAATTGATAGTAGATATGCCAATGCTTGTTAAAAAACCAAACAAAAAAAATGTTAAAAGTAATAAATTTTAAAATTTTTAGTTAATAATGCAACTTTACACAAACTTTAAGGCCCTTAGGTAATTAGTTATGAGAAATCACTCTGTTTCTTAAGGATCTCAGCCAGCAACTATTGGCTGTTGTTTGGAGATTTTTCGATCACTGTCTATGGCTGCAGACGATAAAAAAAAAAATTAGATTTTAAACGTTTTTACATGATCTGATTCTTCTTTGTCTAACAGTCTCCTCTTCAAACGTTTTGAAAGCTATATTTTCAAATTCCTACTAGATTTTTGTAAATCGAGTTTAAAGTTGACAAAAAAAAAATGAATAAATCACTAATATTTTCGGACCTGCTTGAACTAGCCACTAATTTTTTTTTTTCTAAATAGACCACTATCATTTACTAAATGACCCAATTTATCCACTCAACATTTGAAATATTACAAAACTTCCCCATTTTCTTTTTAAAATTGACAAAATGAATTCATTTATTTTAAAACTATCCAAAAAAGCTACTTTCCCATTCCGTAACAACCTTTCGTAATAACATTTTCCGAACATAGTCGGTTCACCATAACCTTCGGTTCCTTCAAGGTGTACCACCCCTACCAAGATGAAATACCTTCGGCCCCATGCTACCATTCCCGAACAATGTCTCACTCATATTAGTGGCAAAGGTGGGGTCAAGGTCATAGAGATTGTGACGTGATGTAAGGCAAAGTAAGAGGAGGAACAATATGACCACTATCAATGAGTCGAGAAGGATCCCAATGACTACCAAAAAATAGAGGCTAAAGATTGATATCAGTTTGAAAAGCTCTGAGTTCACAAACGCGGCATTGTAGACTAAAATTTCTCCCACATACCAACTGTGTTTATTTACCTCAAATAGATTCAAATCTTGATAGACATCAGAAAAAGAGAGAATATAGATTATCCTTTCTTTTGGATCTATTTATTCTTTCTTCCTAGTGACACTAGATGAAGACTCTCAAAGGAGGATAATAAAGTGGAAAAGGTAGTTCAAATGTTAGATTAACAAACTTCAAAAGCATTGAGAGTAAAAGAAAAAAAATAGGGACCAAACTTGGTTTTTTATGGTAAGATTCTGTTAAATTTAACGGTAAAAGTAATAAAAGTTGTTGATTTGAGCTAATTCAGAAATATTAGTAGTTTATTTGGCAAAAAAAAAAACATTAGTGGGTGAATCAGGCCAACATGAAAACATTAGTAGTTTATTTATTATTTTTCTTTTTAAAGTTCAAAAAACCTAAACTTTTTTGAATTTATGGGTTTTCAGTTTCATTTTTGGATTTATCCTTTTGGGGGTTTGGTTTTAGGTGTTAGAATAAGGCTTTGGCTTTAATCAGTGATGGTGTCTCAAACGAAATTAGTGGAGAGGCTAAGGGAGAACAGAGGAGTTGCAATTTGGGACGACTTGGCCGAACTGTTGCTTGCTAATGTCATTTCTAATCTAGGCTCTTAAACAATCATGCAAGGGCTATACAATTTTGGTGTCACTGAGGGAAGACAGAACTACCACAGTACCACTTGCTGGTAGCAATTGGGTGACAAGTTAAGTATAAGAAAAAAATATTAGCAACCAATTTAACAGCACTCCAAAACATTAGTTGGAAATTTGATATTCTTTTGCCTATAAAAAAAAAATGTAAAAAATCCCTGATAGTTTTTTAAAATTACATAATCATTGTAAGATTTCAAAAATATTATTGTTTTTTGTTATTTTTTTAATGACTAGTGGTACATTTGAACCATTTTAAAACATTACTTGGAGATTCGTATAAAAAAAAGAAACCTTAGTGGCAAATTAGAGCCTAGTCCAAAGCATTAATGGTAAATTTGACATTTTGCCAAAGAGTAACCACCAAAGTAGGAAAGTGGTCCATATTGTTCGTGTCGCAAGCATCCAACTGAGAAGCAACCGTTGATTATGATAACTTCCAGATCCAGAAAAACAATTCGCATACAACTCCATGTTCCAGCACCAATATCAATAAAGATCAGAAACTCAAGAGCAAATAATGTTTTTTGTTTAGTCTATACGATGCTAAAAATATACGAACCAACCAGAGGAGCTTCGTCAAGTGCCCATACAACTAAATCTAGTCTACTGTGGGCAGATGTGATTATTGTCACATGAACTTCATTTTCATCATTATCGATGTTAGTATAGCCTAATTAGGAGGAGACCTCGGTCCTCAGGAATATGAGTGCGGGCTGAGGTTATAACATCTAGGCTGCAAACAAATTCAGTACAGAAACAATTGACACTGTATACCCACCAGTATAAAATACACCGCCAGGCCAATTCGCTTGCTTCCACAGGCTGGGGACCAGCGAGCAATCTCGACGTTGGACATGCCTCATCCTCACAATGTGTGAGGTTGTGAATCTGGAGACAGATTGACAAGAAATCTATGAATCATCTCAAAGCTGGTGAACGTGATAACAGCAGCTGGTGTAGTCCGCAAGAGATTGGTTGCACACCCACGATAAAAACCAGCAATGCCATCTTGCTGGAAAACTTTCCTAACACAGTCTATTACACCAGAATAACGCTTCTCGGAGTGAAATCCTTGCTCTTGAAGCCTTGAGCGTACCACCTGTGATATGCAAAAGCAAACCAAAGCCAAAACATAAGCAAGAACTATAACAATTGAATGCCAAAGATTTCAACAACATACAAGTCAACCATGTGGGTAAAAGCTATTCTCAAACCATAAATTAATCTCGATAAAGACATCATCGATTCATATGGAAATTGAAGGAGAGATCCAAATAGAACAAAATGGGGAAAGCCAATAGAAGTAGAGACAGCTGTATCAAAAATACCTCATGAGGGTAAGTTAATGTGGAAGCAAATATTTTGGAAACTGATGAGGCAACAGCAACATCTCGTGCACCGAGTCTATCCTTCTTAGAATTATCTGTCATAATCAATATCAGTTTGAAATTATTCTGTCGACAATGGAAAAGATATAGATTACAATTTAATAATACCTTGGTTGGCCAAATAGAATTTGATCTTCTCATATGTGGGGAACTGAATGGCAACATGACTAATACCAGCCAATGCAGGTACAAGACCACTGTTTATCACACAAGCCAAAGCACACTGATATCAGTCTAAAAGTCAGTTCGTTTTAACTTAAATCAATTGACTAAAAAATAACTTATTTTTATTCTTACATTTTTTTACCTAAAACTAATTTTAATTAAAAGTCAATATTATATAGTTGTAATAATCCATTGAAAATATGATTTTTGTAATCTTACTAATTTTTTTATGAATTTTTCTAGTTTAAGGTATTAAAAAAATAAAAATTCATAAAAATTTAACAATGTTATGAAAATTTACTTTCAAATGAATTATTGTATCTACATAATATTGGTTTTCAAATGAAATTGGTTTCAATAAAAAAAAAAAAAATTAAAGTAAAAATAAATCAGTTGACTTAAGTTAAAACAAATTAGACCTAAATCTACAGAAAGAAAGTTTTACTAACGGAGCACCAACAAAGACAGAAATAAAACCTGTATAGTCCACGGATGCCCTCCTCATGCACTATTCTCCTCAGGGCAGAAAATGTACTTCTATATGGTACCACCCCAGCTCTCATTCCTTGAGTCTACAAAGGCAAGAAAAATAGAGACATGCTAAACCTAGTTGACTTCTTTCTATAGCATGTCCCTGCACCAAAACCAAGGAAGAAAACTCAATAGACATACCTGAAGTCTTGTCTTCACAACCCAAAGAGGATTTGTTGCAACCGTTGTTGCAGCTCCTGCACCTGAAGCAGCAATCATGTTGGCCCCGATTGATAGATGATGGTTCCCATCTGCAATACAACAAAGTGCTTTTGAGTAGGCTAAAAGTCGAAAAAGGTCCAGCAGGAGCAGCTGCTAGCCAAACAAGTGGAAAACTGATAAAAAAAAAAGAAAGAAGGAAAGAAAGAAAGAAGAAACCAACTGGTGGATGATATAGGTTACATAACTAACCATCTGAACACAAAAGGCTTTTGAGTTGCTCATACATCGTAAAATAGACCTGCAAATGTTATGAGTAATCTGTCAAATTCAAACAAACAAAAAAGACTGTTTTATCCCAAAATAGAACAGCTCAAGACATGTCTTG
The DNA here is from genome assembly GCA_005392925.1 of Aquilaria sinensis. NCBI lineage: Eukaryota > Viridiplantae > Streptophyta > Magnoliopsida > Malvales > Thymelaeaceae > Aquilaria > Aquilaria sinensis. Next base: position 45,642 of record SMDT01000670.1, on the reverse strand, counting down.
TTTAGAAGGAAACCTGATGGTCCCCAAAACCTAAAAGGCACATTTTATTTATAAATTTCAAAAACTAATCAAAATGTGGTTTTTATTAGTCTTAAAATTGAAGACATTCAGCTCAGTACCGAAGCAATAATGATATAATTGCATGCATAGTTGAGCAAAATGCAGATGGAACAACAATTACAGTTGGAGTCAATTTTTGTACTTAATTTAGCTAAATACATTAGTGTTCCAAACTGATTCACCATTCAGTCTCTTAGTCATTCACCCAACTGTTTAATGCCATGTATAGTGTTATATCTATCAATTTGTTGGCTTTTTATCCTTTAAAGAATAGTTTCTTGTCAAAACACATATAAATTCTGTAAAGCTCTGATTTCCTTGAAGTCTAATTGCAGCAATTGGACCAACAACCCAGAATCTAAGGGGATACCAGTGTAGACATGAATCTGATGTTTAACTGAAGTGACATACCAACTCCCACCTCCACCCTTTTTTACTCACTTTAGGGTTTTATCTAAAGGAATAGTGTTGATGATAGAAGACTGAGATATTCAGCGTACTTTCTTATGTACACCCAATGCATCTTTCTAATAATGAAAGGTGTAATCTTCGAGGCCTAAAAAGAACAATGCACTAAATATCTTTCTCCAACAAAGAGCATATTAAAGGACTTAAAGTAACTACAAAGACCTTTAAACAAACAGGGGGATGCTTATCTCTGGCCTTTCTCATGACAAAGGAGAATGATGGTGATAAATTCACAAGTTACTATTTTTGATAAAAAAGAATTACAGAAACAGCATTTCATATTCCAATATGCAAGGCATCCATCCAAAGTTCTCCTTTTTGCAAGTTCCTAAAACACTAACTGTAATTTTCCTGACGCACATAAGGTTTTAATATGCACATCAAAAAATTAAGAAGAATCACATACTGAATATTGCACCCTCAAGAAACAAAAATAATTGACTCCTGCGTTTTCAATTAACTAAACAAGGATAATAGTTTCTCTATGTCCAAACCTGATTAACGTAGTGGAAAAGAAACCCATGCTTACAAATGGTAATGCAGCACAACATCTTTAAACAAAACTTTGTCAAAAGGAGTAGAAGGTTCATTCTTTTCAGTATGAAAGGAATACTATTTTCTTGCAGAAAATGTTAACTGAAACAGCAGATATGCAAAGAAGAAAAAAAAAGATAGAAATGACTTACAGCCCAGTTTGGAAGTAGTGCCAGCACCGTAGGAGCAAGACCACGGTACATGCCCCGCATGCCCTCCTTGTGAAATATTTGTTGCAAGCTACTTACTATTAGACTACCTGTTCAAGTGAGAATGGTGTTGAGAAAATTTTTTGCAACGAGTACACTAAGATTAATCATCTATTAAAAGCTAAAAACCATGTCTTCAGAAATTTTTACATGCATTTCATCATTAATGTAAAACTGAACATTTGTCAGAGATTCATTTAAACTAATAATAACAAAAAATAGTGGAAGGGAAGGGACAGATAAGAACATTTGATTTCTGGATTCGAATTCAAGGGAATACCTTTAACACCTCCATTGCCGAGCTTTGGGAGCCCGTGAACCTGAAACCTGGTCTTTATGACATCTAATGGACAAACAAACGTTGCAGCAATTACACCTGCACCAAGAACATGCCTTGGAAGTCAAATAAGCACTACCCCACAAGTAGAGTTCATCTCCCACCTTGATTCCCCGATCATTTGGCGAAAGAAGACAAAAATGAACAAATTCACGGCCAACACCCGCATGTCCTCAAGTCGAATTAACGATTTTTTTAAAGAAATAAAGAAGAAAGAATATAGAAAAACGGACATACCGGCGGCAGCCCCCGCTCCCGCATTGCAGAGGAGACCCCTGGAATCAGGGACATGAGAACCATTGGTCATCTTTAAAAGCAGAAGAGAGAATCAAGAATTGGGCGGAGAGTTGAGAGAAACGAAAGGAACCCTCCCTGGAGAGGCCGGCAGTGGGGCAGAAGGAGAGTTGCATTGCCAGAAGTTAGAGCTCCAGGCGTGTTGGAGGGTGAGCGGATGGGTCGAAGCAGCCGAGTTAGGGTTTGATCGTAGTCGACTTCGTAATTCTGGGAAAGGAAGAAGAGAGATCTGGGGAGAGAGATGGGAGGAATCGTAGATTGGCCAGGGCGTCGAGCGGTGTTGGTTGGTCGATGAGAACGAAGAGAAATGGCCATCAGAATTGAGACTGGAAGAGTTGAAAAAGAATGGGAAAAATAACGAAAAAACCACCAAAATTTACAACGCAGCCCAATCAGCCCAATGACTTTTTTTTTTTGGGTCAAATAGACAACTGATGTTTTTTAGTCAGACTGATTTGCCCACTCCCGTTAAAATGAAACCCACGTGGCCAGAGGCGAGCCACTTCAAACTTGGCCAGCAAAGTCAACATCCCAGTCCTTGACAACTTGACTCAGTTTCTCGATTGCTCCTTTTACCTTCTTTTCACACCGGAAGCAACCAAACAACAAGCCTTTTGATTGTCGATGATCGTGCGTCTCTTCAATGGAGAAGCTTCTCTTCTTTGTCGCATGCTTGCTGGTCTCTGCACCGGTGTGAGGAGATGGGTGGCTGGGCGAGGGGCTTGTTGGAGGAGGAGTCATCGCAAGCCTTCCAACATCTGCGTTGTCCTAATGAACGAGCTACTTTCCTCCGACCTCCAAGTACAACATCCAATTGACGGCAACCAAGAAAGATGATGAGGTCCAGGTGGTTTGCAGGACCTTAAATTCAAATTTGATTTCTCTATTTCTAGATTGCAATCAGATGGGCATCACCAGAGTCACCTAAAACTGTCTAATTCCACTTTAGCCATTGCTCAAAAGACAAATTGCGTCAAAATGGTAATCAAGGCCATGAAGCTCGACAAGGCAGTCGCCGTTGTGTTTGATTAGAGCCAAATTTATACGAAGCACCTTTGGGCAACCCTCCAGCCAGAAAGAAACAGAAATGGTGGCAACGAGGCTTGGGACTAAATTTGATTTGCTGAAGGAATGAGAGCAAAGGGGAGAGAGTCTTTATGGAGTAGGATGTAGAATTGCTATCGTGGCTGGCAACGGCAATCAGAAGGATTAAGTTAGAAGAGGCGAAATCATACAGAAATAAGGCGGTGAAATCATACAGAAATAAAGAGATCCTTTTCTCAGTGAAGGACGAGGTGAAATCAGAGTAGGATTTGGAGATAATTTGATGATAATTGGACTGGCGAAAGGAGAAATGTTGAAGTTTGTGGATAGGGAAAGAGAGGAAAAAGATGTTTGATTTTTTTTTTTTTTTTTACCGCATCAGCTAATTAAAAATAGTTTATTTTTGCCAAATAATCATCATTTAACGGAATATATTTACTTATTTAACCACTAGTGGTTTATTTGGGCTATTTTTAAAATATTTAGTGGTTTATTTGGCCCCCAAAAACATTAGTGGCTAATTTCAACCAACTAGGAAACATTGATGATTTTTTCGTTATTTTTTCCAAAAGGAATTATGACTTGTTTGGAGGTTTTAAATTTGGAAAAAAAATAACAAATGAACCACTAATATTTTGCTTTGAACTGATTCACCCACTAATATTTTTTTGGTCAAATAAACTACTAATGTTTCTGAGTTAGCTTAAATAGGTCACTATCGTAATTTTAAATGTTATCAGTGTAAAATACTAAGTTTGGTCCCTACATTTCTCCTTCTACTCCTAGTACCTTTAAAGTTTGAGGATCTAACATTTCAACTCATCCTGGAGAGGCATGGTAGTTCAAGGATTAGTGGCCCTAGAGGTGCTGCCCCCTTGGCCACCCATTGTCCCTCAACCGCCATAACACCTCATCCAAACATGGCCCTAAGCCTAAAATTCCCGTTTTAATAATCATCATTCCCTATCATCTTCGTTCCTCTAAATGCCACTGTCATTTCTGTCTCCTTTTGGCAAAAGACCTATAGAAAAGCACCACATCAATTCGGCTTTGAGCAAACCCAACAGTAGAATTAGTCTTACCTAAGGAAGCTTTGAAATTTGGAGCTATTGTTCGACACCGACGACTAGCGTTGATCACAAAACTCGACAGTGAGATCAAAATTTTCCCTTTTGTGGGCATCCTGCTATGGATTGGGAGACGAAAGCGAGGAAATCATTGTTTTTTGTTTTTCATTTTTGGTTTTGTTTGGTTAGGAGGTGACATTTGTTTTTCTACATTTTATGGTGTTGTGAAATTTGGATATTGGAATAATCAGATCTAATTTGTTTTCTAAATTTGTTTTTCAAATAAATTAAACCATCTTTCTTTTCTATCTTTAAGAAGTTGGTTGAAATATTGATCTACAAACTTCAGAGGTTCTAGGAGCAAAAGAAGAAAATATGAGGACTAAACTTGATACTATTAGATTTAAGGCTCAAAGTTATAAAAATGGCAAATTTAAGCCAATTTTGAAACATTAGTGGTTTGTTTTGACAAAAAAACAAAGCATTAGTAGGTGATTTGGGTTGGACAAGAAACAATAGTGGTTTTTTTTTTATTTTCACCATCAAATTATTATGGAAAAATGAAATTTTAAAAAAAACTCTTTAAGGTTTAGTATAAACTACACTTACCCATCCTATTTCGAAATCCTACATCTTACTCCCTAAAACATAAGTACTATTGGGCTTGTGATTACACTTCTCCTTTTATCAGGATCTTCAATAAGGACCCCCATACAATTTTGGCTCTAGCCTAGCTTTATCTCTGACGCTAACATCGACCAACTCTCCATCATCGATTTTGCACCCAAGCCCAAAAAATCATGCATTGTCTCCATCCCTAGATCCTGATCTGGTCACCTCTAAGGTTAGGCCCTCTACGCTATCAATTCCTCTGGCAAGTTCTCCCATCTCAGTGGTGATTGCATCTGACCAATCAGAATGCTCTAATAGTGGTGTGAAGCCTCCTACCATGCTGGCAGAGTTCACTCCCAACAGTGATTATATAACGTTGACCTTGTTGGCTGTTATAACTTGCCAATTGTGATCGTTCCAAATGTGGCTCCATTGAAGGGTGCAATTCCATGGGGTGTTTGGTGGACTCGAATGGGGTGTGCCTATTAGAGTTTGGGGTGGCAACTAGCACATGAGGATGGCTGAGGAAGGCTGGGGTGCTAGAGTGCATGTAAGGCATTCGAGGATCTGCAAAACAGTGGAAGAGGGCCAGCGTTTGAAGTAGAGGTGTTTATGGTGCAGTTTTATGCAATTTTTACCCAAACCTGCAACCGCACTGCATGGCAAACAGTTTCACAATTCAAAAACCGTAATCGATTTATATATAAATTTGGAGAGAAAAAACCACACAACATAAATGTGGTTCAGTTACGATTTGCTAACATTTTTTCATGTCACAAATTCATCATACTAAATTCAAATAAATCAATACAAGTGCATAACATAAACTTAGTGGCAACAATAAAAATTAAAATACAATCCAATTCATAAACCAATAGATGTAAGAAATTGAGAAAGAGAGGGATATCTGGTGAAGGGAAGATTGCAATAAAAGACATGCATGGAGATAAAAATCATAGAGTAGCATCCCAAACAGTACAAAGAAGAATGACAATGGGACAAGTTAGAATAGAGTTGGCTTGTAAGTCTAAGTTTGTTTTCTCTCCCTTATTTTTGCGTCTATATCTTGTCTTACCTTTAGGTTTGCTTTATGAAATTAGGATTTAACTTTACCAAATCATCCAAGATGATACGTACAAAATGGAAAAAGAATTGTAATGAATTAGGTTAAACCAGATGTGTTAGGATTATTATGTTAGGAATTATGTGGGTTGAACTTATAGGTTTAAAGAGGTATTGGGTTTAGGGTTTAGAATACATTTGGTTTGGTTGGGACAGTACATTTTTACCAATTATGACTTTTGAAAACCACAACCACATCATATAGTATTCGGTCTTAAGATTTTTGAACCCGGATTATAACAAGAACCGCATACTACTCATTTTGGTGCAAATAAATTTGTTTGGTTTTACGGGTGAACCGGTTTCAATGAACATCCTTAGTTTGAAGACATTACAAGGGCATTTTTAGTGTCCAACTGTTTTATTTCTTATGGGACCAACAATCCTAATGTTTGCACCAAGTCCAAATGTTTTGCCATTTTAGAGGATAAATTGTAGGATTTTCAAATAGAAGGGGATAAGTGCTATTTACATGAAACCTCAAGGTTTTTCTTTTGAAAATTACCCTATAAAAATGTGAGGCTAATCAACAGCCTATCACCAATCGGCTCACTCTTGCATCACATATTTTAGGTAAGATTTCATTTTGCTGAGGATACTCGGAGTTGAATCAATGGATCACAAATGCAGAACGCTTGTCACTCCTAAAAAGAATATCATTGAGGTATTGAAAAGTCTAATTAATATAATTTTAAATTTAGTTTTGCCAAACATAATCATCTGTACTCACCATTTGGTGAGCCTCATCCCGTGCAAAGCCATCATGGTCAAGAAGGTTCTTTATGGGATTGTATTGCCTTAGAGTTTTATATCGGTTTTTTAAGACATCAATATGATACTAATTAATTATAACCAAACTTAGAATCGAACAATTCCTTCATACGCATCCAACCTTACATTAAGGTTTGTACCTATGTTTATACTATGTAAAGCCCATTTTACTAAAGTTGCAACATCACCAGATCTCCAGCCTGTTTGAATATAACACACTCAACTTTGGCCTCAATGTGTTCTGTGAAAGTACATTTATTACTTTAAGATTTTAATTTACTTGGCCCTTTTTTCCCTCCCCCATAGATTATAAATATAAGAAATTGTCAAGTAATTTTTTCCTAAATTCAACCATGTAACCTTTTAAACCTGAATGTTATTATCAATGTGATTTCACATTGATCATGGTCATTAGCACTTTTTTGTTCAATTTCCCTTTTCGTAAAACAAACAGGAATTTTTACTATGCTCACACCAAATATTTTAGCTTTTTCTTCCTCTCCTTTGCACATTGCTTATAATTTGATTGTGAAGGCACATTCTGATGCGCATCATTCATGAGCCACCTGCTACCATACTATAAGGATTTATATGTGATCTACAATGATTTAAATCTTGGTGAAACTCATGGTTTCTCCCTTCAATGTTTGGGGCCTGATCAGACCAAGTTCTATGAAGGTACAAAGAGCTATCATTTTCTAGCAGCATCAGTTTCCATTGAAGATGAAGTTGGTGATGTTATGGCACCAACGTTAACCCATACTGGTTCAAAATTTGTTACAACCGACTCCAAGCGAAAACGAGAACTAGTAGACTAGTTGCCTTCTACTCCTTAGAAAAAGTCCCATAGAGAAGATCATGGTATGGCTAACGCTTTTTGTGAGATGGAAAATTGCAGTTTCCTCTTTGTTAGTGAGGAACAAAGACGATGACACCTCAAACTATGCTCCCAGTGAGAATGTGGTTATAGCTATATAAGCTTTACTTTACATGGATGAAGACCTCATTAGATGCATGCAATTTCTTGGAGGATGAGTTTACAGCCAAAACATTCTTAGCACTTGATTTTAAATTACTAAAGAAGTGGTTTCTAAGAAAACTTCGGCCACAATAGGTTCAACCAAATATTAGGTCACACGTGCTTAGATTATAGTGAATTTGATTTGGTAGACTAGGTTCAGTTTAGACTTTTGTAAGAGACTGTGATATAAACCACAACATGTTCACATATATTTAACACTACTAAAAAATGAAGTTGGACTTATTAAGAACTTGTTCCTCAAAGAATTGAGTAAGGCCAGATTATTAGAACAAGAACAAGAACAATACATTCTTATTTACAAGTTGCCACCTTGTTTTGTACTTCTGCAGTTTGACTTTTGAACCCACATTAAGTAAGATTTTGCAACCATCAACCATCAGAAAGAACAATGCCATACTTACATAACGATTGAAAGGGAATTGATATTTCCATTATGCTAAAAAGCTCTAAATGATGCTACAAATGATCAAATCTGTTGTGGCCTACTCAAATGACCAATGTGTAACATGAACTAAATTAGGTTCCTATGTCTGACTTTGCCTTCTTTTTTTTTTTTTTTTGCTTTTGTTTTTTTTTCTTATCAAAGTACATAATACACATGCCAATGAGACCAAAACAACTAACTCCAAATAGACCTTATTTGCTTAGATCAACCAGAAAGTCCTGAGGCCACAGCACTCATGAGTTCCAACTAAAGATGGTGGAAAATAAGATTTCCTGTACAAATTCACATTTATTTGCCTTCTCCATCTGGTCTTTATTTAATATTGGAGCTTGAGGTACATTTCTGCAATGATAAGACAGTTTTAAAATATAAGATGCATATTGTGTTTGAGCATGTGCGTAAATTAGAAGATGTTGTGGTGACAATAGCAAAAGCAAGAAACACATAAGGCTTAAAGCATGCAAGTAAAGTCATTACCTTTCTAACACCTTCTCATTCGAACTACACTCCTCCAAACTAGGTTCTGATGAAGATGTTGGTTCTAGATTTTCTGACCTTCTAGTAGAAGATCCATATGAAAAAAAAAATGAAACAAGAGGATCAGGTGCCATTTCCAATGATGTTCAAGATGCTAACCTAGCAAAAACTGATGAAAAGTGTAGGTCATTGAACTCCGTCTTGAAAGGAGGGAAGGTTGAATGTTTGTCATCTTTATAAAATTTTAACTTTTGATGATTGTTATCCTTATTCAAGGAATGCAAACATATGAGGCCACCAATAAAGTTATGAAAAAGTATAATTACTTATAGACACTATCCAAGAAAAAGTAGGCAGAACAAAAACAGAATTAGGAATACAAAATACTTGATCGCTACAACAAATTAGAGCAAAAAAATGAACTAGTACAACTGAAGCAAGATAAAGGATATCTTGAAAATGCTCGCATATTATTTTGTTACATGTCCAACCATATTTGTTCCTACCCTCACCGAATAAACAGGGCACGCCTACAAAGGAAGAAAACATTATTGTTCCAACTTCAAAAGATAACTAAATTTCCACATGGGCAAAACCTGAAAATACAAATAGCAGTACAACACTTTCCATTGCGGAAGTCCTATATCACACTTCTAGGATGCAAATCTAGTGGTGCCACAAGATATAATGAGGGAAAGCACCTCTGATGAAATAAGCCTTGACCAAGTTATAAAAAGAAAAAAGAAAACTAGCAAAGAACAACATGCTCATACTACATAAAGAAAGTAACTTGATGTTTTGCTAAATCAGACCCCAAAAGAAAAGACCAAATTTCATAGCTCTTTCAAATTTCAAGTCTACCATCAGGCATCAGAAGAAAAAAATAAACAATAAACAATATAGACTGATTGTCAAACTATGAACAATATTTAGCCAAATGCAAGTGAAACTACATGTAGGGCACCCATCTAGATTAGAGAGGATATCCTTTCTAATCCTTAAATGCTTGAAATTGAGCATAAACTTAAAACTCGCAGATACTATTTCCATCACTCATGGGTAGAGTGTATCATAATAATAATTCTGAATGCAGTTTGCTAGATATGATGTTTGTGGTTATGCCACCACATTCTTCAGCATCATAAATACCAGTAGCTAAATCAGCTGCAGATAAAAAATTAAGAACTTGTCCACTTGGTGAGGGGTTACAAGGTAATGCATGGTAAGGTGGCATGAATGCTCCACCTCATACCGAAAATGTGGCAATCATCAATATTTCATCTTCATAATTGTTATTTGTTCTAAAATGAAATTAGCCAAAATACTAATCTAACAATTCTTCTTCTTCCATTAAACAACTAAACTCTAATGCATCAAATAATTCTAACAAACCTCAACAGGAAATTAGAAAAAATTAAGAACCAATAGCATACCCCAGACATGGATTCAAAAGCATGCTCCTCCTGAATATGGCAGTGTAATCCAACCAAATCAAAATCCTCTAGGCAAAATAGGCACCGATACTTTACCCTGAATTCATCCTTCTCCTCAAACTCGTCCAAGTCAAAGCAAAGATCTGCCCCAAAATACAACTATTAGCTCAAAAGTCAAGATTCATCCTCTACCAAAGCTATCTATTTCTACCCAGAACAAAACTCAAATGATAGAAAAAACAAAGACCCCAAAACCGAAACAAGTACTAGCTGGCCACTGCGAAACATGCTAGACGATCAGAAGCTTCTTAAGGATGTTAAGACACTGAAGCTCCACGCATCAGTCTCCATCGAATCTGAAACTTTAACAACAACTTCCACCTCCAATAAAATCACAAAATTTCAACTGGGTACCTGAGTTTTCAATTTTTGTAAGAAGGTTTCTGATTATTTCTCATTTTTTATTGTAAGGCTATGGTGAAAGGCCTAGTCTCATACCTATTTGCCAAAGGCAGGAGGAGTAAGTGGAAACTAAAACGAAAAGGAAGGTTGGTCTGTTAAAGGTAGAATTGGACTTTTAAGATACTTGAATCCTTGGGAACTGAAATGACCATGAACACCCTCATGTGGAAATCTTTAACTACCCTTACCAAATTGTTTGACACGAGGATTCTTGATTTAGGGATCTTTTTAGTTTAATGGTAATTATAAAGCTTGATCACATCATGTTACGTAAGTGATCTGATTTGATTAATCTGTGTGTATGATTAATTAATGACCTGGAAGCTACTGAAGGGTTGCGAGTGGCCCAGAACCGACTAGGGCTGTTTTGGTCTTTTCAGATTCTGTTTTGTCTCCTCCTTATTTCTTCTTTTCTTTTTTATTTTCTTAATGACAATTTTGTCTCTCAAATGTGATGAAATAACGTGGCAATATAGCAACTTATTTGGGTTAATTACAATTTATCCCTTGAGATTTAGGTGAAATTACACTTTACTCCTTTTTATTTAAAAAATATATACATTACCCCCTATCTTTTTAATACATTCCCACAGCAACTTCTAAAATCTTGATTTAGATTGTACTATTGTCATCTTTAAGAAATTTCAATCTCTATAGTATTTTTTTATAATTAATTGACATTTAAAAAATATTATTTTAAAAATTAAAAGAAATATAAAAATAAAAAACTAATAATTTAAATTATCTATTAAATGTAAACAGATACCATATAGATTGAAATTACTGAAAGATGGCTATTTCAGAAGTGACTGTCGAACTATATTAAAAAGGTAGGGGCAAAGTGTATATTTCTCAAATTTGAGGGCAAAATGTAATTTCACATAAATCTCAATGGTAAATTGTTATTATCCCACTTACTTTTCGTTTGTGATTCTGGAAAGCCACTGCCATCATACCCTCCAATAGCAATTTAGCAAATCATAGGCAAAATTTGAAAGTTAATCAAAGCTATATTGTGAACTTCTCACAAGCCATACCTTTGCGGAAAACTTTGATGCACTAATTGTCCCAATGAGAATAGTGAAGAATATAATTAGAATCAGCAAATAGTCAAACTTCCTGAAAGAATATAAGGATTTTACTTGGAAATAATCTAGAATATTAATGATAAAACGATGAATAATGAATGAAGAATAACATATTTATAAGCTAACATATGAATTATAAACTAAAAAGAAGTAGGAAACTACCGATAATAAGAAAGAACCCAAATTGCAATGAATTAGAAAAATGTTGTTGACATGCTAAATGTCGTTCTTAGGGCTAAAAAAATGTGGTAACAATATAACATTCTATAATATTATTCATTTTATGCATGATTTGAGCCCTTTTTAGCATGAAAGGATATGGTGAGCATATGTCTAATTGGACATGGTTGTTATTTTACGTGTTCACCCTCAAACTTTCCCTCCCCAAACATTTTTTCTCGATTCTGGCACCGCTCTTTGATAAGCTTATATTTATTATATTTATTTCTCTCATATTTAGTATGTTTTAATATGTTTTGAACCTTAAATATATAGTTTGAGTATGTTTTGTAGCTTAGAGTATATCTGGACTTAATTGATCGAAAGTGAATTTAATTTGTCATTTTACAAGTTTTAATTTGGTTGTGCTCTTTCAGGATGTTGACAGATTGGTAATGTTCCGGTAGAAAAATTATATCTTGAGCTACAGAAATTGGAATGGAGTGATTCTTGATTCATTGGAAAGCTAACATCTGGAGCTACAAATCACATTCAGACCATCAAACCCAGTTTGCAATTTAAGAGGGTCAAATTCGGCTTCAAAGTCGCAATTTACGAGTCACCGCCGGTTCAAAAGCAGCTGTAATATTTTGGGCATATCTTTGGCTTTAGATGTCCGTTTTATGCGATTCAGGTGTCGTTTCGAAGATAAGAAAGAGCTCTACAACTTTTATGATTTGATTTTTGAGAAATAATAGCTGCATCAAGGTCGAATATCAGTTTGAAGTTGCTACTGATATCCTGGAGTATTGCTTGGCTGACAACTTTAAAACCTTATAGTTATTTTGAATCTTTTTATTTGTTTGGGGTACTTTTGTAATAATATAAAAATTTTAAGGAGTTTTTATGAGTTTAGCCATAGATTTTAGGTTTCTTTGGTTTTTAATAGTGTGGCTGCCGCACACCAAGGCTAGCTCTCCGTTTTTCGTAATTTTAGTTTTAGTTTCTTTTATTCTTCTTTGTTTTTCTTTTGATGATGGCTGAGTAATTTTCTAATTTAGTTTTAAGGACGATTTCTATCACCAACCCCGGTTGTGAGGATTGATTTTTATTGCTTAAACTTTCTTTAATTTCAAGTATTTACTTCTTTGTTGTTCAGATTTATTGCAATTAATTTTCCTGTTCTCGCTTGTTGAATTGGTTCTACAATTGTAAATCTACTTGATTTTCTTTCAACCGCTTAGGTGACCGCTTAGGTGAAGAATTTAATTAGAAGCAAGTGAATTGATTGGAGATTGCTTTTATTTCTGATTAGTTCATACGAAAAAGTAAAACAGGTTAAATTATTCAAGCTTTTGGATTGTTGACCGGAATAAACTTTTTGGTTCATTGATCTTAATGCTGATTTTGAGATAATTAAAAATTGCTTTTCAACATCTGGTTACTCAAAATTAAGAAATTAATCTAAAGCTTTTTCTGGTTAATTTTATTGCTGAATTCTTAGGATTCTTTTTAGCTTTAAATAGAGTCCTGTTTATTTGCTTGAATTTAAGAAATATTTTCTTTTAATGATCAACTGCGTGATTGGAATGGATAATCAACCCTGAACTGAGCGTTTTTAATATTGGTTAATTTTGTTTTGATTCCGCAGTTAATTTATTTCCGCTTTTAATTGAAGAAAACCCCAATCTTTATTTCAGTTTTCTGACAGGAAGTTTTCAGTAAAAAAATTTCCTTTGGGATTCGACCTGGTTTTCACTGCTAGACTACAAATTTATTTATTCTGAGTTGTTAGAGATACCATAATTATTTTTTGCGGTTTCGACGACCGATCACTCTTCACAAAATCTTACGAAATCCAACATATCTACCAAATCTAACTTAAAATTGAAGAGCCATCTATAGGGAGATTTGCACAAGGAAGCTGAGGAGGCTGAGTGACGAGAGATCGAGTGACACCGCCGAAGAATGATGATTCAATGAAGCCATGAGTGGCAGGGAAGCTAAGGAGATACGAATAGAGGGTAAAGCGAAAGGAATAATAAGGTGAGGTCAAGGAAGCGAACGGGCAAGGTGAACGGGCGTGGAGGGTGGGTGGAGAAGCGAGCGATATATAAGAGGATAAGCAAGATCGTGACATTGGAGTAGCAGAGAATGAGATTGCGGGCGAAGGAGAGAAAAAGAAAGAGATTGGAGTGGTGACAAGAACACGAGCGAGATCAGAATGGCAGCGAGCGAGATCACGAGCGAAAGAGAGAAAATGAAAGATTGAAGTGACCGCGGGAGGACGAGTGGCGGCAAGGCAAGGAGGATGAGGAAGCAGATGGGCAAGGCGAACAGGCTATAAAAGGAGGGCAACTGTGGAGGCAACGGCTGTGAAGGGAGGGTGGTGGAGAAGAGATGAGATTGGAGGGATGCAAGGGAGAAAAAGCATATGAGAGACTTCTTTGTTTTCTAAAAGAGAAGTAATTTTTCTGTTAGTTATTGTTTAGACACTTTTGGATTACACTTTAAATATTTTTAAATATTTATTTAGACATTTATTTATTTATCATATATATTTATTTAAATACTTCTTTAAATATTTAGACACCTTTATATTTTCATCTGAACATTTTTACATATTTAATCAGATAATTTTTTTAATTATTTTAGACACTTATTTTCTAAAGATAACAAATTGTTCACAAGTTATTTAGTTAAACATTTTTACATATTTCTTTAGACATTTTTTAATATTCAATCAAACAATTTTTTTTATTGGTTCAGACATTTTTTTATAATTATTTCAAACAGTAATTTTTTGAAAATAACAAATTGTTTACAAGTTAATTTAGACATTTTTTTTCAGGCACTTTTATATGTTTCTTTAGATATTTTTCAATATTCAATCAGACACTTCTTCATACATATTCAAACAATTTTTTTTTATTATTTTCAAACAATTTTTTTCTGAAAATAACAAATTGTCCACAAGTTGATTTAGACATTTTTTGTTCAAACACTTTTATATACTTATTTATATATTTTTCAATATTCTATCATATACTTTTTCTTATAGCTTCAGACATTTTTAATTTCACATTATAATAATTTTTTTTATACTATTTTGCAGACACTTCCATATACTATATTAGATACATTTACATTTTATTATAGACACTTTTGTGGTTCCAAAGTAACAAGTGACGTGAACTAGCAAGCGACAACGCTGAGATTTAGAGATGATTGATGGTTCGAGATCCAGATACGAGCGGCAACATAATCTAGAGGCAACATGCAGTAAGTGACGATGAGATCTAGAGGCAAACGGCTGCGAGATCTGGAGGTAGATAATGACAGTAAGATTTGGGGGGCGGTGATGATTCGTTAAAGGAGGTGGCAGCGGCAACTGCCACCGGTGATGATGGCAGCGAATGTGGCTATAATAACAAAGTAGGTTTTTCGGATGTAAAGGTGAATTTTGGTCAAGTGGCAGATTAGTCAATTTTTTACTGGTTTATAGGTTATATATAATAGAATAAGGGATATATTAGTATGTCTAATTAGACATAGGCTTATAGCATAATAATTACTTTCCAGTACATTACATATGCTCAGTTCGGCAGATTCCTTCTAGGAACTTGTTGACTACATATTCTACATCACTCCACCAATAAACAACAAAAAAAAAAGACATGATGTTTAAAAGGAGTTCTATAAAATGTAGTTCTCAAATCATTGTAAACTTATCTCTTCAATGTTGAATTTAAGTTTTCAAATGAAATCTTTTTTTTTTTTAAGCCTCTAATTGATCATCACATGCATATATAATAGAGTATTTTTTTTTTTTGCCAAAAAATGAATTTATAAAGAAAAAAGCTCAATGAGGCTCAAATATTACATCAGCGAGAGTTTGTTGGGCATAGACAAAAGAAGGATAACTAGTCCAAATCTCATTCTTCTACAAAGCCATCCAATTTTCTATACAAATTACGCTTTGGCTTTTTTAGGGATAAGCTAGAAAACACAAGAAAAGAACCACAAGCATGATCTGTAAATTCCTAAGAAAATGCTTATTTTCAACTTCCACTATTACATTGCCACAGCCTAAGTCCTTCGCCACCTGAAGACTATGCCTTATAGCTACTGCTCTAGTGTAGAGCAGGACTAAAATCCCCTTCTGCTTGAAGCACTGTCCCTTTCCAATCTCTAATCAGAACAACACAACACCAAAACAGGAATCTACTTTTTTAACAACCATATTAATCTTCTAGCAATTTGTAGCAGGCTTCATCCAACCCTTATACTGTGTGGAGATGTTGTTACTGCTTAGTCGTAGATCTTGAGCCTCTAGATAATCTGAGACCACTCTGTTAACCACATCCATTAGATTAATAGGCTTATGGTGAAAAATAGCCTTATTCCTGGCCAGCCATATAAACTAGTAAATATAAGCCACTATAGATGTCAGGAAAACTTTCCTAGGTTTAGGACCTTGAAACTGATACAAAACCTCAAAGAGCCAATCATTAAAATTCCTTAAATTGTAATATCCAGAGCATAATCAAGGCAGGCAAACCAAATTAACTAAGTCCATTCACATTGCAAGAGCATGTACTCAACTGTTTCTACCTGGGGGCAAAAAGGGCAGGTGGAATTAACATATATGCCTTTTTTTTGCCAAATTGACCTGATTAAGGATTACTTCACTTTTGAACCTTGTAGGCTTTACTCACTATTACTTTACCAAATGAGGCCAAACTATAGAATCCGTTGTTAATCTACTACCCAAGGGGATTTTTAAAATTTCTTATTTGTCCTCTATTGATATGTAAGGCAAAATGAGTCTCAATTTCCAAGTATGAGTTTTAACATTTATAAGATCATGAACCTTCATATTTGCAATGTCATTGGGTATATTAGCTACAGGATAGAGTCTCATATTTGCTTAACTAGGAATCTAAGCATCTCTACATACTAAAACTGATTTACCATCATGAATTTGCCAACACACCTGTTTTTGAAGTAAATCTCTGCCTCCCAGGACACTAGCCCAAGCCCATGAAGGTCTATAGCTTTTGCTTGCAATCCAAAAATTATCATTAGCAAAGTAAATCCCTTTCAGAATTTTAACCCAGAAGGCATCAGGACTTGTCAAGATTCTCCATGCAATTTGTCAGTAATGCATTGTTAAATACCTCTAAGTCTTTAAAACCCAAACCACCTTTTTCTTTTGGAAGAGTTAAACAGTCCCAACTCCTCCATTGAATTTTTGCATCTGAAGTAGTTCCTTCCCACCAATACTTAGCAGCCATAGCATGGACATTTTGACACCATATATAATAGAGTATGTACATTGGTGATCAAGTCTGTTTTGTCTCAGCGTCAGTGTGGTTTTATTATTCATTTTTTTATAGATTTATTATTTAATTAGTTGTTAATGATCCTTTTTTTGATTGACTTGGCTTTACACCAATGATTTATCTAATGTCTCTATTTCTGGTGGTTAGGTATTCTTTCATAATACTACCTGTTATAAAAAAACAAACACCAATGATTTATTTAATGTCTCAATTTCTAGTGGTTAGGTATTCTTTTATAATACTATCTGTTATAAAAAAAACCTTCATGTATATTTACTGTATGAATTTTCTTGATAAGTGTGAGAACTTGAATAACGAGTTTATTCTTGTAATTCTTAGGACTTTTCATTCTTATTATTGTACTAGTTTTTTTACCGCACAATGTAGGTTTATATTTTAAAAATTATAATTACATATGTGCAATTATCTCAAAATAATAAAATTATAAAGATATTTAAGCAATAAAAATTTTGTAATTGAAAAAAAAATGAAATGGCTTTAGTTAATTTTATTTGTTATACAGAAATAAATTTACAATGGAGTAAATTTTATTGGAAGCTACTACATAAAGAAACAAAAAAATTCAGGATCAAAACTACCTCAAATTTTATATCTTTTTAAAGGCCAAAAGAGAATTGCAAGCTAATGCAATTTTATGAGAATAATTTGTAGCCTATTACTCGAGCCAAATGAATATTTTGTTTCAAAATTAAAAATAATAGAACAATTCACTAATTATCATTAAAATTAAATTTTCATATTAATTATCTTCATATTAGTTGAAATTAGCATGGATAACTTTGAAGTGCCAAGCACTACAACAATCTCAAATACGACATCAAGAAACAAATTAACTTAAAGAAAGGAGAAAAATTTAAAAAGATAATTGGCAAAAATTTAAGTTCTAGAAAAAAAATTATTTAAAGAACAAAAGGTACAAATAGTGATGCAGCGAGTTACATAAAAAGGGTAGAACACATCTAGTCCCAAGATGAAATGAAATAAGAAGTTTCAATTAAGAAATTTAAAATTTAGAGAGAAAATCCCAACAATCCTATTAATCAAAAGTTATATCCATTGCACACATGCATAAGCTTTTATATAGGCAACTATTAAAGTCCTCAACAAACTAGAATAGGAAAAATCAAAATTAACTCTAGCTAAAAAATTTAATCTTGATTGATATCTTTTTCTAATAAAAGATATTTAGGAAAATCCAACTTGGTACCATAATTGATAAGGGCTCTAGTTAACCTAAGAAAACAAAAAAATAACTCTTAAACTAAGGAAATAAAATATTTCTAAAAATAAATACGAAAATTACAATAAGATAACAAAAAATTAAATTTTCTGTTTATGTCATTCTCCTCCTCTTGAAAAAAAACTTGTCCTCAAGTTCCTTAGTTAAAATTGAATTCTTCCATGCCACATGTACAGATACTTAGAATGAAGCAATCCTCCTCCCTCTTTCACATGTGTTGAGCAATGTGAATATTTTTTAACTCACAAACTTATCCAAACACAAATAAAATTGTTTTAGCTTGATAAAAAATCTTCAACATAAAAAAAATCCACAAATAGAAATTTTGGCTTGGAAAAGTCTTGATTGACCACTAATTTAATTGCCCCAATTTCTTCCCATGCAACTGCTAATTCTTAAAAAAAAAAACACCTTGAAGGTGCATAGTTTTATATCATCAGAAAAATCCCAATGGCACTTACAAAAAAGGTTAGGAGCTTATTAAAGGAAATGGCAAAACCTGACCTAAACGGAAAATGAAATCAAATAACATATACCTATGTTTAATAATAAAATAAAGTAGTATAGCCTAGAATATAGTATCAATAGAGTAACCAAATTTAATAGAAATATCATATTCAATAATCCTCATAAGGTCCTCTGGTGATCTGCACTTATGCTGGTGAATTCTCCTATTACGTTCCTGCTAAATAACATAAATCAAAGCAGCAACAAAAGCCTTGTCAAATGTAAATTTCACGGATTTACCTTTTACCACACGTACAAACCATTTGCAAAACCTATTCCATTTCCTTGTAACATCCCTCAATCTTAGCTTGTACATAGCTTCCCGTCATAAAGGAAGAGAGAATGAGCATTCGCAAAGGAGATGATTACTGGACTTATCAACTCAATGACAAAGAGGGCATAAAGAAGATCTCAAGTTCATATACTTATTTAATTTAGCAAAAGTAAGCAGCCTATCTATCATAGCCCACCAGCAAACAAAAGAAAACTTAGGGATAGAATTCCACACCATTGTGGTCCAATTTACCTGATCAAGGTTTTCCACCACATGCAAATACGCAAGTTTCATAACAAACTTACCATTTTTAACATGGTCCCACACTTTATCATGAACACAATCTGAGAACTGATCTTTAACTTTTAAAATATGCTTTCAGTAGATCAAGACATCACCTGAAGCTTCAATCTCCTAATTATTTGATCCATGTACATAATATGCATATATCCATTTAACCAAAAGACTCTCCATATCATTCATCAGCCTTTAGAGTTTTTTACCATTTGAAGCAATATTTCAACATATCAGACTGAAAATACATAATCCACCTTTATTTTTAGGAGCACAAACCTTGTTGGAAAATTCAAATTTTGCTTCTTCATCATTAACTTCTTTGAATTCATCCTCCTCTTTAGGTTTGTCTTTAGCTGTGTTGCTCACATGATATTTCCCAGGCTTGTAATACTCGTCATCAATAATTTGCTCATGTTGCCGCATACTTTCCTTATATTTATCATCTTCCACACATGGCTCACAAATAAGTTTTTCCCCCTTTTTTTGACATGGATCACCATGTGTAAAACCATTGGAAATTATATTGCTCTTGTCACCATTAACTACATAAATTTCCTTGTTGTAATTCCCGTGTGTACAATCTCCAATTTGGTGATAATTTTTTTATCAAAATCTCTTCATGATTCAAAAGGAAGAAAATATTCTTGCATGAACCACTTTATCTGATGTATGTTTTAATTGGATATTTTCCTTAACGATATCTTCTGACCTATAATCTCTCCCACCAAGCTAAAGCCCGTCCCCTTAACCTTCAAGCAACATACTGCACCTTTTTACTTTCAGACACCATATTATACTCAAAAAAAATTTCAATAGTAAAAATCCATTCTAAAAATCTTTAATATCTAAATCTCCATAAAATAAATGGATACCTACCTTCAATAATGATCTAATTTGCCACCCATGTCTGGCGTGTTGTTTACGCTTATCAAGATAGCCACCATCATCTAATTCAAAATCCTCTATGTACTGCTTTGATTTGATAGGATAGTCATCTTCATCCAACAACTTGTCCTTAATGTAAGTTTGGCATTTATGCTGATAGGCAAGATGAGATCTTCCAATAGGCTAGTAGATGGCGACATCCTCCCAAACTTGCAACCTATTGTTATTCCAATTCCTATTTGCGTGATAACATTGAATATGAAATTAATCTACAAAGTGTTCTTTAAAACACAGATATTTGCAATCTATTTGTTGCTCCTATGATCTTGATGCACCATTTAATCTTGCGGCCTTAAGGTTTCAGTCTCATGATCAACATCATAAGAACCATTACTTCTTCAACTACCAAACAAAATTGATGATTCCATCTACTCTATATAACTTGATGCATCGAGTTGCATGAACAAGAAAAGAACACATTTAGCCTCAAGATGAACTAAGGAGTTTCAAATTAGAAACCTAAAATTTAGATAAAAAATCACAACAATTTCATTAATCAAAAGTTGTATCTCTTACACACATGCACAAGCCTTTATATAGACAACTATTAAAGTCCTAAACCAACTAGAATAGGAAAAATCAAAATTAACTCTAGTTAGGAAATCTAATCTTAATTGATATCTTTTTTCCAATAAAAGATCTCTAGGAAAATCCTACATAATACCATAATTGATAAGGGCTTTAGTTAACTTAATAAAACCTAAAAATAATTCTTAAACTAAGGAAATAAAATACCGTTACAAATAAATATAAAAATTACAATAAGATAACAAAAAATAAAATTTCCCGTCCATGTCAAATAGGGATTACTTGAAAACCTCAATTATGCCTTATTCAACTAGACATATGGCTTAGGGAAATGATTGGCCCTGTCAATAAATTCACACACACAAATGTGCTCTTAGAAAATTTAAAATCTATGGTCATTACTAGGATGTATTAGGAACTTTTATACCAAAAACAACTTCTACTCCTATCCTATCTCAGTCAGGATCTAAGGGCCTTGGGTCCTTTTTTTGGTTTTTCCTATAAGGTTTGATTTACTAGCTAGGGCTTTTCTTTTATTAGTTACCAGCGCTTGATGTTTCACCTATACATTAAAATAGAAACACAATGAGATTCACAAGAAATCTCAGAGCAGCAAGGATGCAACACATATAAAGGTATTCAATAACTAGCTATTTATCAGTTTATCATTGAGGTCTAATCTAATCACAGGTTAGTAGAAGTAAAGGATCCAGACCAGTGTAGTGGCTATGCTCATACCCTAACAGCTAGTTAAAAAGCTTAATAGCTCAATCAGGAGTACTAAGAATCAATTCCTATTATACTACTCAAGAACACTCATCCTAGCTACAAGCTAGTCATGAACTTGAGCTAAGTCTTGCAAATTCTTTGAGGTTTCATCACCA
This sequence comes from Aquilaria sinensis, assembly GCA_005392925.1. NCBI lineage: Eukaryota > Viridiplantae > Streptophyta > Magnoliopsida > Malvales > Thymelaeaceae > Aquilaria > Aquilaria sinensis. The sequence goes on along the minus strand of SMDT01000670.1, from coordinate 23,977 downwards.
GATCTTAAAATTGGCTAAAAAACTAATAAATACTTAATCTAAACCACATATAAGACTAGTTCTCCTTACCTGTTAATTACAAATACCTCATGAACAATAAGGAAAATTCACCACTACTTCTCAAGTTTCTAGAATGGTAGTGTTTTTAATCCCAAGCTATTTTTTCTCTCTTTGATCTTAATTACTAGATTCTTGCTAATCTATGGTGGTTTGGGTTATTTTGCTCAATTGTTGACCAATAATTTCTTGAGAAAATTCTACTTAATCTAATTTCTTACCAAATCAGAAGCATGAGATGGAAGAAGACAGCTGGAGCTTCATGAGCGAGATAAGAGTTCCAGAGTTATTGCTCAATTGAAGTTTACCCCCTTTTAGTGTTTCATCCTGAATGTTTAGTGTTTAATTAGCATAATTTAATATATTTTAAATAACATAATTCAGAATGTTTAGGGCCAATTCGTTTCGTCTAAAGTTAACTGACTTTTTTTAACTTTTTCATCTTTTTTATGTGAAACCAATTTCACTTGAAAGTCAATATTATGTAGATGCAATAATCAATTTGAAAGTAAATTTTTAGGATGTTGTTAAATTTTTATGAATTTTTCTTTTTTAAGACTTGAAACTAGAAAAATTCATAAAAATTTAGTAAGATTATAAAAATTATATTTTTAATTGATTATTGTAGCTACATAATATTGGCTTTTAATTAAAATTAGTTTCAAGTAAAAAAGATGTAAAAATAAGAAAAAGTCATTTTGTAGACAATTGGCTAAAGTTGAAACGAATTGGGTGTTAGTGTTTTAAATAGCACCATTCAAACATTTATTATTATAAACATTCAAAATGTTTAGTGTTTTAAATAGCACCATTCAAACATTTATTATTATAAACATTCAAAATGTTTTGTGTTTTAAAAAACATTATTTAGAATGTTTAGAGTTTTAAATAACATTATATAAAATGTTTTAAACAGAATCATTTAGAATGTTTAGTGTTTTAAATAACATTATTCAAAATGTCTAGTGTTTTAAATATTTAGAATGCTTAGTATTTTAAACAGCATCATTCAAAATATTTAGCATAATTTAATTGAAGATTATTTCATTCAGAATGTTTAGTATTCTAACTACATTTGTTTTGTTTCATTCAAAATGTTTAGTATTTTAAAAAATAACTAGTAGACTATTTATTTCAAAATATTTAGTGTTTCAAATAGCATCATTCATAGCAATTGGTAAATTTTTTCACTCGTAAACTGGTATATAAATTCTAATTGTCTTTTTGTTTTATATAAAATGGTTAACATTTTAAACAATGTCATTCATATTTTTACCAATATATACCATATTGGTATAGGACACGACTACTCAAACATCTGTTTTTTTAGGTATGAAGCCATTTTTTTATCGAGGCAAAGTTATGAAGATGCTAAAAAAACATCCATTGATTGCAAGCATTATTATTACCTTGGTGTTTTTAGCTTTTGAAGGCTTGGTATGTAATTAAAGTGTTTTACATATTATAGTGTTACCTTTATTTGAAGCTATTTTTTAAATATATTTATTTTATTTCGGTTACTCTTGTTTTGGCTTTTTGTAGAATATCTTTCAGACACTAGAAAATCCTCATGTTGTCAAAGAAGTTGAAGTTTAGAGCTATTCTTTTGAATTGATTGGTTATGGCTAGGATCCCACTTCAAATATTCTGTATTTTATAAAGAAAAACCATTAGGTTTATGGAGAATGAGAAAGAGAAGATTGAATTGTCTTGAATATTTAATATTTAGAATGTTTAGTACTTTAAATTGCATCATTCAGAATATTTAGTGTTTCATTTAGAATGTTTAGCATCATTCGAAAAATTTAGCATCATTCAATTTTTGATTGTTAACTGTTTCTTTTAGAATATTTAGTGTTTCAAAAAGCATAATCAATAACTGCTGGTCAATTATTTCAATCGTTAGTTGGTATATAAATTATAACTATCTTTTTGTTTATTTTAGAATGTTTAACATTTTAAACAACATCATTTATATTTTTACAATTGTATACTATATTGGCATAGGATATGGCTGCTCAAACATTCTGCCTTTCTGGGTGCAAAGTTACTTTTTTATCAAATCGAAGCTATGAAGATGCTCAACAAACATCCATTAATTGCAGCATGATTGTTACCTAGGATTTTCAGCTTTTGAAGGGCTAATATGCAATTAAAGTACTTAATATATTATAGTGTTACCTTCATTTGAAGCTATTTTTAAAATATATTTATTTTATTTTGGCTTTTTGTAGAATATCTTCCAGACACCAAAAAAACCTCATGTGATTGAGGTAGTTGAAGTTCAGATGCATTCTTTTGAGGTGATTGGTTATGGTTATGATCCTACTTTAAATACTCCATTTTTTATAGGAAAAATCCATGGGGGCTAAACTGGGTTTATAAAGAATATTTTCATCTAGCAGCCAATCGTACCATTAGGTTTACAGAGAATGAGAAATAAATGGTGGAATTGTCTCGAATGTTTAATATTCAAAATGCTTAGTATTTTAAATAGAATCGTTCATAATATTTAGTGTTTCATTTAGAATGTTTAGCATCTTTAAATAAATGTAGCATCATTCAATTGTAGATTGTTTCATTTAAAATGTTTACTGTTCTTATTGTCTTGTATTATTTCATTCAGAATATTTAGTATTTTAAATAGTAGCTGGTAGATTGGTTCTTTTAGAATATTTAATGTCAAATAGCATCATCTTTAGTAATTGGTAAATTGTTTCAATCGTTAGCTATTATATAAATTCTAACTGTCTTTTTGTGCCATTTAGAATGTTTAACATTTTAAACAACATTATTCACATTTTTATAATTTTATATTATATTTGTATAAAACACGACTACTTAAACAATCTGTTTTTCTGAGTGTGAAGTCTTTTTTTATCGAATCGAAGTTGTGAAGATGTTTAAAAAAACACCCATTTTATTACAAGCATGATTATTAAGTTCTTCCGGATTGAAAAGTCAATGCAGAGGGCTGGAACTTCTGAAGTAATGGCAGCAAGGGAAAAAACTCAAGGTTTTAAGGGAAAAGTAGTAAAGAAGTAGGAACTAAATGCACAGTTTTCCCAAGCTTAGGGTTTTTGCCAATTTCTAGATATTTTTTGTCATTTTTCTCTCAAATAGTGGCTTCTATTTATAGGAGCAGAGTTGTAGCCGAGATTAATAAAGGCGAGATTAATAAGGTTTTAAGAGGTTAAACCTTATCCAAATCAAATTTGATAAAGTTTAAATCTTTTATGATGTTATCTAGTAAAAAATACTAGTCTAAGTTCAGGAAAACTCTCAAGCTGCTGATTTGGCCCCATATTTTATGAGAATTTCCAATTTCACCCATTATTTCCCTAATTTGTCATTTGAGCTCAAAACTTTGCAAAAATGTTCAGATTTCCCTAGAACTTCATAAACTTGCTGGATTCGCCTAAAACTTTACAGATTTGATCTAAAATTTTCAATTTTGCCTACAATTTCCTAAAACCTCTAATTCATACCCAAACTCATCCTTCTTTCCTAAACTAACCCCAAAAAACCTCTAGGACCCAAAATTAGTATCTAAACTAAATTAATCACTACTTTGACCCTAAATGATCATTCTAGATTCCTAAAGATTTATAGCATAGAATAACAACATCATTTAAATGCAACAAATTCTATCAACTTCCTAAGTTCTAAAATGACCAAATTTACCCATATGTCCTAAAAATATCCAACTTACCCCTAAAAACAAAAGTGCCCCTGAACTAATTTTTTCTGACTTAGAACTAAACAAAAAATTGCACCTGGATAAAATTGGCTGCCAATATAAATAGTGGCTGGTAGATAATTTCTTTCAAAATATTTAGTGTTTCAAATAGCATCATCCATAGCAGTTAATAAATTGTTTTAATTGTCAGCTTGTATATATATTTTAACTATCTTTTTGTTTCATTTAGAATGTTTAACAATTTAAACAACATCATTCACATTTTTACAATTGCATATTATGTTTGTATAGGATATAGCTACTTAAACATTTTGTCATTCTAGGTGCGAAGTCATTTTTTATTGAACCAAAGTTATGAAGATGCTAAAAAAATACCAATTGATTGCAAGCATGATTGTTACCTTGGAGTTTTTAGCTTTTGAAGGCATGGTATCTAATTAAGTACATTTATTTAAAGCTATTTTTAAAATATATTTATTTTATTTTGGTTTGTTTACTTTTGGCTTTTGATAGAATATCTTCCAGACACCAGAAAAATCTCACGTGATCAAGGAAGTTCAAGTTAAGAGGTATTCATTTGAGGTGATTGGTTGCGGCTATAACCTCACTTTAAATACTCCTTATTTTAATTGGATTTATAAAGGACATTTTCATGTGATAGCCAATGATACCATTAGGTTGATGGAGAATGAGAAAGAGGAGGTGGTATTATCTTGAATGATTAATGTTCATAATGTTTAGTATTTTAAATAGCATCATTCAGAATATTTAGTGTTTCATTTAGAATGTTTAGCATCATTCAAAATATTTAGTATCATTCAATTGTAGATTGTTTCACTCTAAATGTTTGGTGTTCTAACTGTCTTTTTTTTGTTTCATTTAGAATATTTAGTATTTTAAATAGTAGTTGGTAGACTGCTTCTTTTAGAATATTTAGTATTTCAAACAACATCATTTATAGCAGCTGGTAAATTGCTTCAATTGTTAGCTAGTTTATAATTCTAACTGTCTTTTTGTTTCATTTACAATATTTAAAATTTTAAACAACATCATTCACATTTTTACAATTGTATACTGTATTGGTATAAGACACGTTTGTTCAAACATTTTTGCTTTCTAGGTATGAAGTCATTTTTTATTGAACCAAAGCTATGAGTATGCTAAAAAAACAACCCTTGATTGTAAGCATGATTGTTTCTTTGGAGTTTTTAGCTTTGGAATTCCTTGTATATAATTAAAGTACTTAATATGTTATAGTGTTACCTTTATTTGAAGTTGTTTTTTAATGATATTTACTTTATTTTGGTTTGTTTTGTTTGGGCTTTTTGTAGAATATCTTATAAGCACAAAAAAAATCTTATATGATAAAGGAAGTTGAAGTTTAGAGGTATTCTTTTGAGGTAATTGATTATGGTCATGATCCCACTACAAATACTCCGTATTTTATAGGAAAAATTCATGGGGGCTGGACTGGGTTTATAAAGGGTATTTTCTTGTGCAGCCAATAATACCACTAGGTTTATAGAGAATAAGAAAGAGAAGGTGGAATTGTTGGTAAGATGTTTTGTTTATACCATGTTTTAGGCCTAGATCTATGACTACAAGTTAGGTGGTTAGTGTGCGGTTTGATAGTTTTTTTGGGAAAGAGCTATGTGTGTTGGTGAGATAAAGATGTAAGCAAGAATCAAGAAGATGATATTTTTGCTAGGGTTCAAATCTTGTAGGTTATTGTGAACTTCACCGAACTAGTTCTCAGATTACTATTAATTATTTGTTTTGGTCACTGACTTTGGTTTATGTGTTCGCATCATTTTTCAGAATGTTGTAGTTAAAAGATGACTTGTCATTACTTAATATTAATTCATAATTTTTAGCATCCTGACACTATATGTAATTTCCTTTTCCCCGTTATTTCTTTGAGGCATGTTTTTCCACTAACACAAAGGCCATGAAGAACAAAAATTTGGCCTCACTATTATTGGTGTATGTTGCATCCATGATCCTAACTCAAGTTTCCTTTTTTTACTCTATTTCATGAAATGACAATAACAATTGAAAGTTGGCAAAATTGCAAGAAGCATGTCCTGTTGCATATAATTCCAATACACAATTAAAACCCATTTATTTCTAGCTCCAATATGTATAAAAAAGCAAGAATATTTTACCAATAGCTAAGTCATAATAGTATCACGTGTTGGCACTAGCTACTTGGTTCTTTGGCTGAGGCTTTATTCACAGTTTCTACCCTCATGCTAAGTAAACCTTAGGCACAAGAATATTCATGCTTCTCTCTCTCCATCAAATTAAAGGATAAGCCTATTAATTGCAAAAACATACAACATTAACTAGTAGCACATGTGAACATAGTAGATAATAAACTTCAAATTAGGAGAGCAGCATTTTTAGCCACCATGTCTAATCAAAATCCACTTCAATAAGAAGATAATAATGAGCATGACCATAGGCTAAAAGCTATTCATTTGATGAAAATTAGCTAATATCTGTGCATCAGACAATAGTGCCACAACATTAAGCAACCTAAAACATCAAATTATAGCAAGTACTTAGCATGGCATAACATGGGAATCATTAAAGTGAATCAAGGCCTAAGAAATACATGAACAATGAATAAGAATAAACAGCGAGATTTTGAAGAATCCCCTTGGAGAGAAGCAACAATATGTAGCAGAACATGTTTTATTACCTTTTATGCTTTGATTACTAAAGTAGAAGATCAATACAAGTTCAGGGTATAAAATCCTATAGTGCAACTATTTTCACTTTAAGATCAATCAAGGAAGACCACCCTCCTTTTAAATAACATCCAGCAAGCTCAAAGTATGTAGGGATCACACTTCATCATAATTAACTAGCCTTCTCAATATCCCTATTTGTAATGCTCGTAAAATCCTAAGTAATTAAGCCTCGAGATATGAAAAAAAATTTCTAAATTGGGAATTAAGTTCATTGAGTTCGGGAGACACTAAATTAAGTGGGATTAAGGAGTATGATGAGTGTTAGACACTCTTAGAATTTAATCTTGGCTTAGGCCAAGCAAAACGATGAAAACTTAACATGAGGGACTCAATTGGACAAAGAGGACTTTTGCTGGTTGGGCTCAATTGCCCAAATGCAAGGAATTGAGGGACTAAGGGGGGATTAGTCAATTTTAAAGGCATTGGATGGCATGGCTGCTACCTCCCTCTATTTTCCATTATTTTAATCCACCTCCCACCCAACTCATCACTTAGGATTCCTTCCCCCACCTACTTGTCCCCTACTTTTTACAAATTCTCCCAACTTTCACCAAAGTCTTTTAATTTGTCACCTACTTTTGACTATCTCACCCACCACCCACACAAGTATTCCAATTTGTCTCCCAATTTGTCTCCCAATTTGTCTCCCACTCACTCCCATGTAAATCACATGGTTTCACTCTATATATACGCCTATGGCTGGCCATACAAGTTCCATTTTAGTCTCTATTTCACTTATTTCACTTACTTACTCTAAAACACTCATTCTCTCCTCCTAAAGCTCAAACACTTCTCCAACTTTTTCTCCCACAATACCATTCGGCCAAGTATTGCTCTTGGTGTTCTTGAGTGTGAAGCTTGTGTCTTCAATGTTCATAAGCTTCTAAAGCCTTCCAAGGCAAGGAATCAAGTGGTGGGAGGAAGCTTGAAGGAAATCAAGCATAAAGATTAGGCCATACCTTCTTTGTTGAGGTTCTCAAGCTAGAAATTAAGTTCTAGCTATGACAAGCAAGGAAAGGCAAATAAACAAGTTTCTAAAGCTTTCGGGCAACAAAGTTGCTAAGGGTTTTGTGGTAGGGATTCTTATACTCTTTGAGTATTCAGGCCCTTGGGTGATGGATATTGGATGCCATGTGATCCTGAGAGTGCTATAGAGGACTATGTTTTATTACTTAGGCAACTCTGTACTAGCTAGCTCCGTGCAAGAATTACAGCTAGGAATTGAGTCAGCCAACTCAATTCCCATAAAGAGCTCAGATTTTAAAATGGATTAATAAAATGGTTAACCTAAGAAATGAGAAATATGGATCATGCTTGCTCTGCCCTTCAGGAGGATAAGGTGTTAAGTGGTGTGTGTGTTGTGTGCTTCTATGTTTGGTTGTGAATGCTAACCCCCGATTATTATTATTATTGTTATATGCATGTACCTGTATCTTCTTTGTCTTAGTGTTTTCTTTGCAGGAGCATGGAATATTTGCTGCCATGTTATTCTTGGCTATGTTAGGCTTTGGGAGCCATACAAAATCCTTACTGAGTTTTACTCACCCGCCCTTCTCTACTTCATAGAGGAAAAATGAGTACTTGAAAGGCACTAAGGTCAAGAGTATTTTATACTCTTTCTGTGGTAAAGGTATTATGCATATGTGTGGTAGTTGCTCAATATTCTAAGTATTCTAAGTGTTATGGGTTGCTTATGTAATAAGCTAATAAGTGTGGACTTTATGTGCAGGACTTGGAGTCTAGATTGTAGGAACAAAGTCTCTAAGGTGGAAATGTGTTCTATGTGTGATTTGCCATGTATAAGCATGGGTTATGTATTTTGTTTTGTCTTAAAAACCAAATTTGTGAATTTAAATGCTTATGGACACTTTCGGGTACTTAAGTAAAATGGCATATATGTGAACTCTTGGGCATTCTGGTTGATAGTCATCTTTAGGCCTAAATAAAAAGTTGATAGATATGCATGATTATATGTTCTAAGCACATGTTTGAAATATTGAATCATGTATGTCTCAGCCTTATATGTATGTTTAAAGATGAACATTAAGTAAAAATGAACTAGAAAGGAAATGCATGCCTATAATGAGCTAAAGTGGTAACCAATGGAATTAAAGACATGTATGTGTTTATGTGCAATAGTGGGTTACCAAGACACATATGAATATGCAAGACGTATGCATTATAAACAAGCTTTTCAAAACTTGAGTTGGTGTTTTGGTTGCCATGCATTTACTTAGCTAGTTGAGTAATGAAATGAACACACAAGCTCCACATAAGTACTAACTTGTTTCTGATAGCACAATATAAACCTTTAAATAAATAATTAATGAGCTAGTACTAGTAATATCCTGGGAACATGCCCGTATATTTGATAAGCAATAAATGCCCCTTCATGGAATTCCGCTGCATGGGTAATTAATTGGGCCTGAATGGGTCGGGGGCTATGCTAGGCAAGACATTATTTCTCATGCATTTTATTCTATTTATCTTCCCAAAGTAAAAAGCTGAACATCTATTTCTATGTCTAAACTAAAACTATAGTCTTAATTTTTTCATGCCATAAACAAGAAAATCATCATGATAGAAGAATTAATGGTAAAGAAGATTCTTCTCTTTTCCATGACATCACCGTAGCCCTTAGAAGCTTGTCCCATTTTTATGCATTATGAATTACAAATATATCCTAAATCTTAATATACATAGTATACTTTTCTGTACTTCTAAAATTCCTAAACTTATTTTCAAACATGATACACAACCTTCAAATCATAATCTCTCCAAACCATTCCACTAATAACAATAGAGAGCACTCTCCTAAAGATTATGCTAAAACTAAGTCTTCTAAGTCCTATATTAATTGTTTACAAGGATGATTTCTAAACATTAATGTTGCCTCACAACAAGGATGAATCTTAGAAATGAGATGACTAGTCCATTCACGCTTGTTCACAATCTTACATGGCCACGCTCTAAGGCAGATCAGGGAAAACTTAACTACAACAAAAGGTAATATTTTTAGTAATCAACTTGTGAATCAGACCGAGGAAAAACTCAACTATCAGTGCACTTCAAACATGTTAGATATTAGCTTTAAACTAGGACAACAATTGTTTCAATCATAATTGAACAACACTTAGTTCAATCGAAGGATAACAAAAAGCTAAAAGCTCTTGATATGGTAGTAAAAAGAACACTATGTGTTGAGAAGTATAAGTGATTAAGAAGAAACTTGTAGAATAACAAGAAAATGGGTGAAGTACTATCAAAGGAAAAAAAAATGATTTAAAAAAAATAAAGAAATAAAATAATTTCAATCATAATAAAATTATTTTATTTGGACTTTTCCCTATCACATTAAGTTGGATATTAATATTTTAAAAAAATATTAGGAAAAAGAATTAGACTTTCATGTATAACAATATTTTAAATACCTCTATTATATCATATTATGTTTACTGAATTTTAGTAACTAATATATTTCCTTTTTCATTTATACTATCTTTATATATATAAACATTTCATTCTCATAAAACTCTACACAAAGACAACAATCTTTTTAGTGTCATCCTATCACCATATCACATCTTTTATTTATTTAACACCTTATTCATTTTATTTCATATAATTTTTCTTTTATATGCTTTTATTAATGCTATACTTTTAAACTAACAAGGTTATGCCATAACTTTTTAGTTTATATATATAATATTTTTCTTCAACCATCTCCATATGGTAACTTTGAATTTTAAAATTTTAATATTTGACTATTATTACCACACTCATATTTATTTTCTTTATTTGTAGGAAATTTTGGATCTTTATTAAACCATTGCACTGTTTATGAAAATAATTTTATCATCATTTTGCATGAATATGGCTTCAATTTTGACTTCCATCAATTTGCCTACAAGCATAATTGATGAATTCAAACGAAGATGCATAAAAAAAATAAGTATGTGATGCAAAAGCTTTGATTAGTATATCCTAATTGAATGACACATTATATTTACATTCTTAAATGAGAAAATTATCTTTACTTTTAAAATAGTATTCCTATAACAATTAAATATACATAATTTTCTAAAATTTAATTAAATTTGGAATCCGTAACAATATTGGTGTGTACACTAGTTATACATAAATATCAAGGAAACTTACAAGTACCCCATTAAGATATGTCCTAACATACAGTTTACTTCCTTTATTTTTAGAAACGTACACTTTACCCCCTATTTTTTTTTATATTGTTTGATAACAACTTCTGAAACTGTATTTAAACTGTATGATAGTCATCTTCTAATAATTTAATCTCTCTAATATTTTTTTATAGTTAATAGATATTTTAAATTATCAATTTTTTCTTTCTGTAAATATATTTTTATCCTTGTAAATACAAATCAAATTTTTAAAGGTCTATTGGTTGTGAAAAAAAATATCAAAAACCTTGAAATTACTGGAACAAAATTATCAGATATTTTAAATTAGGATTTCAGAAGTTGTTGCCGGACACTGTAAAGGAAATAGGGGGTAAAGTGTAGGTTTTTGAAAATAAATGTGGCAAAGTGTATGTTAGACCAAACCACTTGGGGGGTTTTTGTAGTTTTTCCTAAAAATTAAACACAACTGTTGTGTTGCATACTGTTGAGTGTTGACCGGCGGAGCGGCATAACGCCCCAAGACCTTGGAACGTTGACCTATCCTATGTCACCTTTCTAGAAGGATGGCGTTTTCGAGATTTCAAAGCAAAGTTTGTTGCGTGCTCATTTTAATTATAGTGTTATTCAAACTTTCTTTTCATAGGATTACGAGATTTTAGCACAAGTAAGATATTTCTTTCCCGTTCTTAGTGGAATCAATTATATTTTATTTATTTATTTTGAGATTATATATATATGAAAATAATTTTAAAAAGGAGTTAAAAATGCAGTTAGTTGTTTATTTGCACATTCATCATTGAAACATTCACCAGGTTTTGTGTTATTATTAATTTAGTAGACATACATTTCTCTGGGTTTGTGGTGATGTTTGATCACAAAAATTGCCATGAGAAGAAGGTTGTTTTTTATTTAAATAGAAGAAAAAATGATCATTTTAATTGTGAAGTGGAGTTCAAATTATGATTAGATAGTTTCAAATTACTAGTAGAAAAATAGTTTAAAATTACTGTAAAGTAAATAAAAATATGAAAAGTTTATGTTAGACATTGTGAAAAAAGGAAACTCATATTTTGACGGTAAAATGTAAGTTTCTGAATCAAGCAGAGGCAAACTGTAACCTGAGCCGAACTTCTAGGGGGGCTTCGAAGTTAGCTATTAGCTAATTAGCACATGTGAGAATCCTCTTGTTACCTGCTAAAACATTATTCAAAAGTTTTAAACAGAATCATTTAGAATGTCTGGTGTTTTAAATAGCTTTATTCAAAATGTCAAGTGTTTTAAATATTTAGAATGCTTAGTATTTTAAATAACATTGTTCAGATTGTTTATTGTTTTAAATAGCTTAACTTAGAATGTTTAGTATTTTAAATAGCATAATTTAGAATATTTAGTGTGTCATTCAGAATGTTTAGCACCGTTCAAAATATTTAGCATCATTCAATGGAAGATTATTTCAATTAGAATGTTTAGTATTCTAACTATGTTTGTTTTGTTTCATTCAGAACATTTAGTAATTTAAATAATAGCTAGTAGACTATTTATTTCGGAATATTTAGTGTTTTAAATAGCAGCATTCATAGCAGTTGGTAAATTGTTTCAATCGTAAACTGGTATATAAATTCTAATTATCTTTTTGCTTCATTTAGAATATATAACATTTTAAACAATGTCATTTACATTTTTACCAATATATACCGTATTGGTATAAGGCACGACTGCTCAAACATTCTGCTTTTCTAGGTATGAAGTCATTTTTTATTGAGTCCATGTTATGAAGATACTCAAAAAGCATCCATTAATTTCAAGCATTATTGTTACCTTGGTGTTTTTAGCTTTTGAAGGCTTGGTATGTAATTAAAGTGTTTAACATATTATAGTGTTACCTTTATTTGAAGCTATTTTTTAAATATATTTATTTTATTTTGGTTTGTCTTGTTTTGGCTTTCTGTAGAATATCTTTCAAACACTAGAAAATCTTCATGTGGTCGAAGAACTTCAAGTTCAAAGACATTCTTGTGAATTGATTGGTTATGGCTAGGATCCCACTTCAAATACTCTATATTTTATAAGAAAAATTCATGGGAGCTGGACAGGGTTTATAAAGGGTATTTTTGTGTGGTAGCCAATAATACCATTAGGTTTATGGAAAATGAGAAAAAGAAGATTGAATTGTCTTGAATATTTAGTTTTCAAAATGTTTAGTACTTTAAATTGCATCATTCAGAATATTTAGTGTTTCATTTAGAATGTTTAGCATCATTCAAAAAATTTAGCATCAATTTTTTATTGTTAACTATTTTTTTTCGCTTCATTTAAAATGTTCAGTATTTTAAATAGTAGCTGGTAGACTGTTTCTTTTAGAATATTTAGTATTTCAAAAAGCATATTCAATAGCAGTTGGTAAATTATTTCAATCATTAGTTGGTATATAAATTCTAACTGTCTTTTTGTTTTTTTTAGAATGTTTAACATTTTAAACAACATCATTCATATTTTTACAATTGTATACTATATTGGCATATGATATGGCTGTTCAAACATTCTGCCTTTTTGAGTGCAAAGTTACTTTTTTATTGAATTAAAGCTATGAAGATGCTCAACAAACACCCATTAATTACAAGCATGATTGTTACCTAAGATTTTTCAGCTTTTGAAGGGCTCACAAGTAATTAAAGTGCTTAATATATTATAATGTTGCCTTCATTTGAAGTTATTTTTAAAAGATATTTATTTTATTTCAATTTGTTTTATTTTGGCTTTTTGTAGAATATCTTCCAGACACCAGAAAAACCTCATGTGATTGAGTTAGTTAAAGTTTAAAGGCATTCTTTTAAGGTGATTGGTTATGGTCATGATCCTACTTTAAATACTTCATATTTTATAGGGAAAATCCATGGGGGCTGGACTGGGTTTATAAAGGGTCTTTTCATCTAGCAGTGATAGCCGAGGTGCCCATCACTGGCCGAGCTCCCAAACTTGACGGAGTACCGACTTCGGCAGAGGGAAACTGCCAGCCGAGGTCAGAAGGATAAACGATCCCCCTGGCCTAATGTAGGGAATTCGCTTCCTTAGGGAATGGTAGGACCAACCTCGGTAGAGCGATCGGACCCTCTTCGGAAACAGAAGTACTCCTCGGAGGAACCATCCTCGGGGAATATATTCCTCGAGGCATTACAGTAACCTCAGAAGGTACGAACAAAGCATTTAAGGAGCTTCTAACACCTCCCCATAAAGTCGTCCCCCAAGTACATTCAGACACGCTATCACTGGGGCACGCCATCAGAGGGACACCTCGATATGACACCCTTGGAATGCCTAGGCTGTCAGCTCAGCGACTTTTGCTAAGATAAGCGTCCCTTCGTTCCCGGAAAAGCAGGGATCACATCCCACCGGACACGTGTCGTAATCTGGGACGACCACAAGAGGGGAATGGCTTCTGCACGCCTCCTTTATAAAACACCCAGAAAGCATCCTAGAAAAGAAGGAAGAGGGTAAGAGGAAAAGTTCTCTTTGAATACACAAAAGGGCACATAATCCAGTTATCTGAAAATATTGACTTGGGCGTCGGAGGCTCCTCCCCGGGAATACACACCGGGGACCTCCTAACCTGTGTTTTCTGAAGTATTTCAAGTATCCTCCACTGGGGAATCTCCTCTCAAAGTGCTCTCCTCCATCAGAAGTCTTCCCTACCCTTACAATGACACACGATGAAGCCGCCGCAGGCCATCATTTGGCGCCGTCTGTGGGAAACCTATCCCATGTCGCCGTCGTGGAGACTCGGTGCTCGAAGGACAAAGGGATTTCAAGATCCCCCCTCGCACCTGAGACTCAACAGGCGACCCCTCTGCCTGTGGCAGAAACTTCCATGATGGAGGACGACCGTCCTGTAACGGTAACGATGAGCTTCCTACGGGATTTCCAGCGTTCTATCGTTGCCGAAATCACTCAGCAGCTTGATCAGAGGTTGCCCCAACCTCCACCCACTCAAAGAGCCTCACCCCCGACCATTCGTCGGGAAAGGAGCTCGCGATCTACTCACCGGAGTTCAGGGAGTGGAGACTCCCTTGACGCATATTCAACAGATGGTGAACCCGTTGAGACGCGCCCCGCCAGAGGGGGAGCCCCAAAAGAGACCAAGGCCTCCTGTCAACGGAGCGCATCTCCTTACCAGAGGTCCCCTTCTCCCCCTCGCCGGAGTCGTTCCCCAAGGCGAAGAAGAAATTCGCCACTACCAGCAAACACACGACGGCAGGAAGGAACCAGCACTGCCGCCCTTATGGAAAGGATCCTGGGAAGGCTGGAAAAGGTCGAGAAACAGATCTCCCGAAAACCAGTCTGGTCCCGGTTGTCCGACTCCTACACCGGAGAGGAGTCGCCTTTCGTACGCGAGGTAGTAGAGGCGCCTATGCCCAGTGATTTCAGGGTTCCTCGTCTGGAAATGTATGACGGGCGAAGTGACCCCCAGGCGCACCTGACAAAATATAAGCGAAGTATGGTGCTCCATGGCGCGGACGATGCCACGCTCTGTAAATGCTTTGAGGTGACGCTCTCAGGACCAGCAACAGCGTGGTATGGCTCTTTGCCCCAGGGAAGTTTGTTGAGCTTCCAAGAACTATCTACTGCTTTCACCCAACAGTTTATTGGTAGTAGGCCAACTGCCAAAATGCCAGTGCAAATGTTTGACATAGCTCAGAGAGGAGGGGAGACCATCCGCGATTATGTTGAAAGATTCAATCGAGAAGCACTGAGCGTACCAGACTTTCGACCGGAAATTCGCATCCTGGCAATGGTCAGAGGACTGCGGAGGGACTTCCAGCTGTTCTACGAGTTCTCCAAAGATCCCCCAGAAACTCTTGGGGAATTTTACAGAAGAGCCGAACAACACATGACGGCCGAAGAACTCAGAATGGGAGGACCTAAGGTAGAACACCCTCGCACCGAAGGGCCTGGCCACCAGCCGCGCCAGCAGAACGAGGGAGAGCGGTCCCGCAGGCAAAGAGGAAAGAGGCCCGCAGCATTCACTCCCTTGAACACCACAAGAGCTAGCATTCTAATGGCCCTAGAAAGGCAAGGGACCACAGTCCCAAGGCCAAAGGCCATGGCCCCGGAGAATAAAAGGAATATGAAAAAATTCTATCAATTTCACCGGGAACATGGCCATGACACTGAAGCCTGTTACCAGTTGAAGAAGTACATTGAGTCCCTGATCAAACAGGGTCAACTTCGGTGATATCTGCGGATGCCCTCTCTGAAAGGGAGAAAGGAAGAGCAGAGGAGAGCAGATGAAGAAGAGTATGAGTCAGATAAACGGCGGGACCGAAGTCCCCGGAAAAGTCTGCCACCCTCGGCAGGGATCATCCAAACCATCACTACTGGGATGCCCTCGGCCGAGAGAAAAAGAAAGATGAGAGAAGTCTCCATCATGGAGTACGGGAGCTCCTCGCAAAGGCTCACCCGTAGGGATGGGTCTGTAATAAAATTCCCTCACGACGACCCCCTCCTTGTCATGGCAAGAATAGGGAACTGGGACATCAAGAGAGTGCTCCTCGATGACGGCTCGAACACCGACGTCATTTTTTCTCATCTGCTGGGTAAATTAGACATCTCAAAAAGTGACCTTAGCCCAGTCAGTTCCCCCACCTTCGGCGTCGGACCATCTGAACTTCCAGTCCTTGGGTACATCGACCTGCCTGTGATGCTGAAAGGGGTCTCCCCCAAAAGCAAAGAAGAGTTAATCGCCTCCGGCAGGACAAGATTTATAGTCATTGATGTACCGTCAGCATATAACGCCATTCTGGGAAGACAGACTCAGGGTAATTTTCACATTCGGCCAGATGTAAGGTACCTGACGGTCACCTTCGCCACCGAAGACGGAGATGCTGAAATCTTCATTGATCAAGCCGAGGTTAGAAAAGTCTTCACGAGGGCCAGGCAAAGCCCAACCAAGATCCAGGTACAGACTTCGGCAGAAGGAAAAAAGGTCTTGATGGACAAAAAGGCGACGGCAGAAGAAACGGAAAGCCTCAAAAAAATAGAAACAGAAGATGTAGAATTGATCCCCGGCCGAAACACCCGAATTGGGAAGAAACTGGCCGAAGGGGACAAAAAGAGGCTTGTATCCTTTTTGTGCATGAACAAGGATCTATTTGCTTATTCGCCGAAGGATATGCCTGGGGTTGACCCCAGCATAATCCACCACAATCTTAAAGTGCAACCACACGTCAGACCAGTTCGGCAGAAAAAACGGAATCTATCAGCTCACAAAAAGTCCTTCATCAAGGCCGAAGTTAGTCGCCTCATCGAGGCCGGGGTAATAAGGGAAGTAAAATACCCCGAATGGCTCAGCAATGTGGTTATAGCCACAAAAGAGGGTAGTGAAAAGCTTCGAATGTGCATCGACTTCCGAAACTTAAATGATGCCTGTCCAAAAGACTCCTACCCATTACCGGCCATAGATCAGCTGGTAGACGCAACTGCCGAGTACGGACTGCTTAGCTTCCTCAACGCCTTTAGCGGGTATCATCAGATCCGAATGAACCCCGAGGATGAGGAAAAAACGGCATTCATCACAGAGATAGGTACTTACTGCTATGTCAGAATGCCCTTCGGGCTCAAAAACGCAGGAGCCACCTACCAAAGACTGATGAACAAGGTATTTGACGCACAGATCGGTAGGAACATGGAAGTGTACATCGACGATATGATAGTCAAGAGCAAAGTGCCCAGTAATCATATCACCGACTTAACCGAAACCTTCCAACGACTTCGAGAGTTCGGCATTCGCCTTAATCCCGAAAAGTGTGTGTTCGGAGTAAACGCAGGAAAATTTCTCGGGTTTATGGTGTCAGAAAGGGGAATAGACGCTAACCCTGAGAAAGTGAAAGCCCTGCTGAATTTCCGGACACCTACGTCTATCAAAGACATACAGAGGCTTACCGGGAGGATCACCTCCCTAAGTAGATTCATCTCCAGGTATGGTGACCGATGTCGCCCGTTTTTCAAAGTACTCACCAAAGTCTCCAAGGAAGGTGGTACCTCCGGAATCCAGGAACATCCATGGAATACAGAATGCCAGAAAGCCTGGGGAGAGCTCAAAAGTTATCTAACTCGCCTCCCAACACTTCGACAACCTCGGGAGGGGGAACCCCTCATCCTTTACCTTGCAGTCACTGAAAAGACGGTAAGTTCTGTCTTAGTGAAAGAAGAGGCTGGGAAACAATGGCCGGTGTATTACGTAAGCAAGTCCCTGCATGGCGCCGAGACGAGGTATCCGTTGCTCCAAAAAGCTATCTACGCGTTAGTGCTGGCGGGTAGGAGATTGCGACCCTACTTCCAAGGACACGCCATCACCGTACGAAGTAATTTGCCCCTGCGAGATGTGATGAAAAAAGTGGAGCATTCGGGAAGACTCTCAAAATGGTGCATCGAGCTCGGTGAATACGACATTACTTACGAGCCTAGAAAGGCAATAAAGGCTCAGGCACTTGCAGACTTCATTGTTGAGATTCCCGAGATTGAAAAGATCGAAGCACTCACGGGAGGTGAAATAGAGACTGATCCAGAATGGAAGCTCTTCGTCGATAGAGCGTCAGGCACAGAGCATCAAGGAGCTGGAATAGTCCTTCAGGGTCCCGAAGGCATGGAAGCTTCTAAAGCGGTCAAATTCGGTTTTAATGTTACCAATAACATTGCCGAATATGAAGCCCTCATAGCCGGACTGAAAATGGCCAGAAAAGTAGGTGTGAAGAACCTTGTGGCCCACAGTGATTCACAGTTAATAGTCCGACAGACGAAGGGAGAATATGCGGCAAAGGACCCAATTTTGGCTAAGTATCACGACCTCGTTCAGAAACTCATTGAGGATTTCGACTCGGTGCACATAAAGAACGTGCCCCGAAGGGATAATACCCAAGCGGATGCCTTGGCCAAGGCTAAGGAACCCACCGAAGTGCTAAAACACCCCAGCACGGAGTTAATGTGCATAAAAACCTCGGGGGAGGGATGGCAAACCTCCCTCAAGAGATATTTGGCAACTTCAGAGCTTCCCGAGGATCCTAAAGAAGCCGCAAAGGTCCGAAAGCGTGCAGGGAGGTACTTCCTCATTGGGGAAGAACTGTACAGACAAGGGTACGCAAGTCCTCTACAAAGATGTATAGGCGAGGATGATGCCAAAATAATACTTGAAGAAGTACATGAAGGAGTGTGTGGCTCCCATATAGGAACAGACGCCCTCGCAGGAGTAATACTCCGCCAAGGTTACTTTTGGCCTACCCTAAGGAAGGATGCAAGGCAATTCGTCCGAAGATGCGACAACTGCCAAAGGCACGCCAATATCCAAAAGCTACCCTCGGAAAGAATAAATGCAACAGACTATCCCTGCCCCTTCGCCATCTGGGGCATTGACCTCATCGGACCTCTCCCAAACGCCCCCGGCGGAGTAAAATTTTGCATCGTCGCAGTGGACTATTTCACTAAGTGGATAGAGGCAGAACCGCTAGCATCAATCTCGGCGAAGGATGCTCAAAAATTCGTATGGAAGAATATTATATGCCGATTTGGCATTCCGAGGGTAATAGTGGCCGATAACGGGACTCAATTCACGGACAAGGGGTTCCAGGAATTCATGGAGGACCTTGGCGTCAAGATACATTTTGCCCCAGTAGCTCACCCTCAGAGCAATGGGCAGGTCGAGGTATCTAACAGAACAATAAAAGATGGCCTGAAGAAAAGGCTAAAAGAGGCAAAAGGGAAATGGCCAGGAGAGCTTCCAAGTGTGCTATGGAGCTACCGAACGACTCCCCGAAAAGCCACGGGAGAGACTCCCTTCTCGCTCGTATACGGGACTGAGGCCATTATTCCCATTGAAGTCATGCAGCCCTCGGTAAGAGTACAGGTGTTCGATGAAGGAGGAAATGATCTTGGACTGAGAGCAAAACTGGACCTCCTCGAAGAACACCGCGAAATGGCCGAGTTAAGGAGAAAGGCCTTCCAGCAACGGATAGCACGCACCGCCAATTTACATGTAAGAAAAAAGGAGATCAAAAAGGGAGACCTTGTTCTCCGGAAGGCCGAGTTCGAACAGCGAAGGCCATCGCAAGGGGTACTTCGGGCAAATTGGAGTGGACCCTATTTGGTCCTCGACGAAGTTCGCCCAGGGGTCTTTAAGTTGGGTAATATTGAGGGAGTGGAGTTGAAGAATACTTGGCACTCAGACTCTCTGAAAAAATTCTATACTTAGACATTTTTTCGAAGAAAGCCTGTAAGATACTCCTCCCCGAAGTCGTCAGTAAAAATACATGATGAATATGCCCTCATTACCGAAAGAGTATGCCTTGACGATCCTGCCTTACAAAATTCCTTACTAAGCTTAAAAACCCATCTGAACACGGAAGAAGTTCAAAAAGGTTCCTTCCGAAAGATAAGGTGCAGGTGTTCGCCAAAAATGTACACTTAGAATCATACCAGCTTCTGAGAAGGCGTATTCGGAAGAAAGAACGGAGAATGGAGGAAAAAAATTCTTCATTAAAAAATTCTAAGGCAAAAAATACAAAGAAGGAAGAAGAAAGCCTATGACTAAGCAGGGGTATCCGACGTTTCTCCAACATTATCATCTCCCGAATGGCTCAGTCAAAGACACAGGCCGAGCCGGAGGAAGATTGAGAAACTCGACCTTGGACCATGAAGATCTGGGCTCTTTGGGAAAATCCAAAGCAGACAAGTAAGAAAGGTCAAGCCCAGGGTGCCGAGCGAGGACCTGGTGACGAGCCAAGCAAAAACCATCTTGGTAAGACGTCTTCGACATTTGCTCGCTACGGTCCTTCTCGGCGCCAAGAGCCGCCAGCTCAGCTTTTAGCGCGACAATCTTCTCCTCCAGCTTCTTCTTCTTCCTGCTCTTCGTCTCCTTCTTCCTCAGCGACGCAATCTCAGCCTGAAGATCGGCATTCAAAGCGAGTGCCTTCGCAAGATCCTCGCCATCTTGAGCGGTCTTCTTCCGAAGGGCCTCATTCTCTAAAGAAAGAGTCACGCACTTTGAGCCGAGGTCTTCAACCTTGGCTGAGAAGTCGGTAAGAAGCTCCTACCTGCTGGACACAACCTCGGCCCGAAGACTCCCAAGGTCCTCCTTCGCGATTTTGTTTAACTCGCCATATTTTAGGGCATATTGGGCGAGAGACTCCTTCGTCTTCCGCAGGGAATCTTCAGACCGAGAGCGGGTCTTCGTTTGTTTCGCTGACCAGGCGCGGAAGTACTCGCTATATGCCAAAAGCTGCAGAAAAAAAGAGGCGCCAAATAAGTATCGGAAGGCAGTGATAGCTTAGAAGAACAATTTTCTAAAATACAAGAAAAGGAAGGATCACCTGAGCAGCGTGCTCGGTCATCCTCGCCGTAAGGATCTCTTCGCTGGGACATTCGGTGGTAAGGGACTGAAAGGTGGCGTTAGTCAGCACCCCCGCTGCCATTTGCGGAACCATCAGCTGGCTATCCTCAGAGAACAATTCCATGTCCTCTGTGAACATCCAGAAGGGCTTTTGTGGCACCTTGTCCCGCGGAATCCGTCGGTCCCGAAGAGGCCTCCAACGGGCATGAGTCTCTACCCAGGAAGCAGTCGGGGCATTCTCTACAAGGTCATGCCGAAGTTCCGTCAAGACATCATCCCTTAGCCATTCATCCAAAAAATTGTAGATACGAAAAATACTGAGATTTGTAGCGGAGTGGCTAAGGAAACAACCTGGTGGAACTTCGGGGACGCACTCTTCAGAACCGACCTCCCGAACATCCTCAGTGACATTCTTTCCCTTCCTCCTTCTGCCCTTTTCAAACTCCTGGGCAGACGTTCGCTCTGCTGGAATCTCGGTAGCAGGGGCAGGACTTAGTGTCTCCCTGAGGATGTCAGGGTCCGAAGAAGGGTTCTCGGCAGTCGGAAGTTGAGCAGAAGACTGATCTTCCACCTCAACTACGTTCTCGGGGGGAGGAGGAGTGGTAGCCTTGGCCTTTTTGGACTTAGAAGAGCCGACAGTCGACTTCTTCCTCTTACCAGAAGTCTTCCTGCGTACTTGCTCTCCCCGCTTAGCCTGACTGTCAAAGAGTGATTTATAAAACTCGGCAGACTGATCGCCCATCTCTGCAAAAAGGTAAAATATCAGTGTAAGTCCAAAAGGAAAGCAGATACCAAATCCTGGAAGATGACTTACTCTCAGAAAAAGCCTGATAAGAAATTTCACGCCGAAGGAGCATGACTATCCAGGCTTTCTTCCCCGGAAGAACAGGCATGGGCATGCCGGGGTCACTCTTATGGGCAGTTATCACTCCCAGTTCCCGAAGAACTTCCTTGGACATAAGATCCCACTTAATGCGAAAGGGGTAGGGTGAACGTGAAAGAGCCCCGGAGTCCCAATCCGCCACTAACCGAATACGTTTGTCGAAGTTGTCAAAATCGGCAAGCAATACCGGAGTGAGGAGCTTCCGGTGATCGACGAAGTCGGCCTTCAAAGTCCCTGAAGCCCATCTAATAGGCACATGTCTCCAAGACTCGGGAACCCGGAAAAAGAAAAACTTCTTCTACCACCCTCGCCAACTATCCTTAGTGTCGAAGGTAAACATAAACTTCTTACTCCCGGACCCTCGGGGAAGGAGGTAGTAAAAACCACCCTTCGGGACCGGGTGGAGTTTGTAGTATTGCATGAAGAAGAGGAAGTGAGGGTTTATGCCGAACACCCCGCACATGCAGAGGAAAGCATTAAAGTAAGAGTAAGAATTTGGGGGGAGTTGGTTCACGGCAATGCCGTGGAATTTGTAGAATTCGCATATCATGCGATGAGGGGGATACCGAAGACCGGCTTTCAGCTGAGCTTGGTAAACGGTAACCTCCCCCGAAGAAGCTGCGTAACCATAAGATCCCAGGAGAGGTAACCTCGGTGTGATATAAGAAAGGTGGTAGTACTTGGCCACCCACATTTTCATCTTTTCCAAAGTAGTGGAACAAGGATAAGCTTCAAGGGAAGCAAGGTTTGCAGAAAGAGGGCGCACAGTCATCAATGAAGTCGGACTCAATGGAGTCGGATTTGACATTTTTCAAAAAATAAGAAAAAGAGAGATGACTTTGGAAGAAATAGAGGAACAACGACAAACCACAAAAAGGAACACCCACCAAAGACTTTGCCAAAGCCTGGGCTGCGAAACGCCGCTGCAAGGAATCGTCGGAGGTCACTCTGCCGCAAGAATCACTGCCGGAAAAAGGAAAAGGGCAAGCAAAAGGCTCTAGAACAGACGAGAGCTAAAAGCAAAAGAGTGAGACAAAATGGGACGGAAGGTGCTTATATAGACCGAAGAAGGATAAGTGAAACGTCATCATAATCATCCTTTGAAGATGAAACCGCCTCATTATTACTCCTTGAAGGCGAAAAGGTACAGTTGACGTAACCAGCATAACTGTTTCACCATCCAATAGCGTCCACGTGCCACACAGCGTGAAGAACCAGGGCACGTCCCTCTAACATCGCGAAAACCCAGGCACGGTTACCCATGACTGACACGCCTGGCCAAAGGACATGATGATTCACAGACCCGCGGCAGAAAAAGAAAAAGGAAAAAAGTAACGTACATTCCGAGGACATCCAGAAAACTAGAGGGGGGTACCTCGACTCCGAGGAGACGACTTCTGAAGCGAGGCAACTTTCCAAGAAAAGTTTCAGCCGCTAGATCGGTAAAGGGACCTTCTCGAAAACATAGCCGAAGCACCCGCTCCGGCTCTCCGGGAGGGGGCATGTGATAGCCGAGGTGCCCATCACTGGCCGAGCTCCCAAACTTGACGGAGTACCGACTTCGGCAGAGGAAAACTGCCAGCCGAGGTCAGAAGGATAAACGATCCCCCTGGCCTAATGTAGGGAATTCGCTTCCTTAGGGAATGGTGGGACCAACCTCGGGTAGAGTGATCGGACCCTCTTCGAAAACAGAAGTACCCCTCGGAGGAACCATCCTCGGGGAATATATTCCCCGAGACGTTACAGTAACCTCGGAAGGTACAAACAAAGCATTTAAGGAGCCTCTGACACCTCTCCACAAAGTCGTCCCCCAAGTACATTCTGACACGCCTATCACTGGGGACACGCCATCAGAGGGACACCTCTATACGACACCGTCGGAATGCCTAGGCTGTCAGCTCAGCGACTTTTGCTGAGGATAAGCGTCCCTTCGTTCCCGAAAAAGTAGGGATCACATCCCACCGGACACGTGTCCTGATCTGGGACGACCACAAGAGGGGAATGGCTTCCTGCACGCCTCCTTTATAAAACACCCAGAAAGCATCCTAG